>JAJHZJ010000107.1:1172316-1897316 GCA_023548195.1 Bettongia penicillata ogilbyi | reverse complement strand
TCAGTTGGTAGTCAGGTTCATATCCTGGCTCTGCCAACATGTTGTATGATGTTGGACAAATCCCTTTCCCTCTCTGGGACTCAGTTTCCTCCTCTATAATTAAATGAATGGTATGATATAATAGAGAGTATGCTCTGTTAAGTAGATTGTAAGTCCCTTGAGAACAGGAACTGTCTTTTGCCTGTTTCTGTATCCCCAATGCTTACCATAGTGTATAGAACATAGTAGGCACTTAACAAATGTTTATTGAATTATTTGAAGTAAGGAAATCAGATTTCAAATTCCAGTTCTGCCAAATTCTGCTCATATGATCCTGGGCAAGTCAACATATTATTCTGAGACTCGTTTTTCTCTTCTGTAACATAGAGTTACCAATGCTTATAATACTGCTTTGCAGGTTTGTTATGAGAAAAATGCTTTGTAAACCCCTAAAATGATATTTTTTAAATGTGAGCTATTATTGATATTAGACATTAAAAAACTAAAGTGCTTTCTCATTCTGATTTTTTATCATTGATCCCTCTCTCAGGTGACCTCTTCCCCTACCAGGAATTGTCAGTTCCAAATAGCTCATAAGAGGGTTCTGGGAATTACTCTGCTTACCCCCTTCAAAAAAATGTCTGAGCTACTTTAACACCATCCCCAGGGAGGAATTTTTCCGGCGACTTGCGCAGCTACAACTGAAAAATTCAGCCTGGCTCTCCAGACAGTTTGACCTCTAGAGCAAAGGAAGGGAGTTGTTGGCAGAGTACAGAGGCCTTCCCTTGGACACTGTCCTCACTTCCAAATTCAGCTACACTCCGGTGGAACAGACCACCATTGTTCTGCTCCAGAGGTGATTTCATCCAAGAATTAGAATTCTTTGGGGCTTGGGATTCTCTCAGAGGGGTGAGTAAGTGAATAAGTGGTGCTATTGGTAAGCAAGTGACCTAGAAAGGTGAGTACCCCATGGAGGAACCACAAAAAAGATGAGCCAGGGCCATTGGGAAGAATTATAGCCTGTCCTCCCTCACTGGGCAGAAAATCAAGAAGAACTTTGCTTCTAATACCGTCCTGTAAAAACTCGCCTCAGCAAACAAGCAGGACGGTGTGTTATACAGTGTTTTCAACAGGATTTATGGGTTGATTCATATTATTAATTCCGGGAAAACATTTCCAGGTCTGCAGGAGCATATTTTCCAGGAGCTCCCATGGAGGTAAAAGGAGAGAAAGACAAGAAAGGCACGAGCCAGGCTTCATCATTGAGCTAGCTCTCCCTTAAAACAAACCAACTGGCTTCTGTAAACAAGCCAAGTTAGCACATGTGACTGAGACAGTGATGGAGCCCCCTTAATTTGGAGCCTAAGCTAAGTGTGGTTCTACTTAGGGGCTGGCTTCCCGCCTATCCTGTGACCAGCAGACACAGAATCATCAGATTTGCCCTCTTATGAGACCCGGTCAACCCTGCCCAGAGTTGTGCTAATTAGCAGAAGCAATACTGCCCACCCCACGCCCCCAAACCCCACCCTCCCATTCCCTTGAAGAGACTTTAGTACATAGAACTTAGAATCTGAGAACAAGAAGGTCATCTAATCCAATCCCTTCCAAGGAGACTCCTTGGTACAATAATAAATAACAGTGGGTCTCAGAACACATACAGCAAATTCTGTGAACTAGTAAACAAGATAAGAAATCAACCAAAAAGCAAACTACCTACCCTCAAGGGCCAGCACTAACTTCCCATTAACCATATGGTCTGGCTGGCTCTCCTGGGTGACTTCTAAGCCCACTGCCAGTGCCAGCCCCTAGAAAGCATGTTTTGGGTTTTGTTTTCTGGTCATTTGTGATGTGCAGTTGTGAAACCAAAGATCTGGCTGCTTGTGCAATCTGCAGCAGAGAAAGAGGGAAGGAAAATTCAGATTGATTCCTTGTCTGATGAGTGCCTTGCTTATCAGGTGTGGGGGAAGGGGGAGGCATCCTGGGAATGGAAGCCTTTGAGGAAGTTTCAGTTACTTAGAAAATCCAGCCCACCTCCATCACCAGTACCACCACCACTAGTTCCTACCTACTTGCACAAACCAGAATCCTTTTTTTGTCTCATCTTTATTTTAACTTGCTTTAAAATGAAATTTAACTAGTAGACCTGAGATAGTAGAAGCTTTTGAAAGGAAGCTTGGTGTAAAGGAAGAACTAATAAATCTGGAGTCAGAAAAACTTGGCTTCAAATCCTGCTGCAGATATTCTGTGTGACCATGGGCAAATCACTAGCCTGCCACCCCTCAGTTTCCTTGTCAGTAAAATGATAAGGTTAGATTAGAGAACTTCAAAGGTCTCTTCCATTTCTAAATCTGTGATCTACCATCTTCCCTCTGGCTGAATCTAGAACTCAGGACAACTTGAGTCATCAGAAAATAACAACAGTAATAAACAAAGGTTTGCAAAGTACTTTACATACATTATTTCATTCAAGCCTCAAAACA
Organism: Bettongia penicillata ogilbyi; assembly: GCA_023548195.1. Lineage (NCBI taxonomy): Eukaryota > Metazoa > Chordata > Mammalia > Diprotodontia > Potoroidae > Bettongia > Bettongia penicillata. The sequence continues at coordinate 1,894,857 of JAJHZJ010000107.1, read as the reverse complement.
CCCAGAAAAGTTCTTGGCACATAGTAAGTGCTCAATAAATATTCATTGACTGACTAAAGCAGCTTCTTTTGTTAGTCTCATTTTATGCATAAATTAACTGAGGTCCAGAAAGGTTAAGAGACTTGTCTAGTGTCACACAGCTAGTAAGTGTCTAAGGCAGGATTGGAACCTGTCTTCTTGATTCTCTGTCCATCATGCTTTCTTCTTGAACACAAATTTCATGCTCACTACAGCTTCACTGCCAGTCCCTGCTGTCAATTTCCAGCTAAGGTCTTCAGAGTCCTGATTCCTAGATTCAACTCTTAAGGAACCCTGTTATGAATAAGGAAAGAAATATCTGCCAGGCAGCTGCTTAGGGGTTGGGACTAGATCAAATTGTGCCTCTTTATCCATTCCCCTCCCCCCCAACATGTTTATCCAGGTAAAAGCTATTAAGCACCAGGGATAACCAGGAAGTAGGGGGAAATACATTATAAATGGTCAGCATGCAGCTTGAGCAAGGGAAGGATTTTAATGGAAACTATCAATAGATTGATTAGATAGATGAGTTGTTGTTATTGTCCTTTTTTTTTAAAAGAAAACCAATGACATCACAGTGTGATGTCTTGATTTCTGTGTAAATTTAATTTAAGTGAAGCAGAGCTGCACAAAATCATCAGCCTCACTCTTTCTTCCAGAGTCGCTAAAGTCCAGTGACAAAACAAAAGTCAGGATGATTGACAGTGGTCCAGGATACAGTGGATGACCTTGGCATCTTTGATGTCTGACCAAGCTCTCAGCATTCCAGAGCAGCTATGTCAGCTGCCTTCATGGCCATTGGAACAAATTATTTTCATCTGCCCATTTTGCTGAGGGAACTCTTCCCATGCTTAGGGTAGACATTCCCCTAATTCATCAATGGGTTTGAGGACTGTGGGTTACTTTCAACCTGGTTTAGCCCATCTGTCAAGAAGGTTTTACCAGGGTGTGACCACTGTGCATGCTACAGCTTCTTGGAGTCACAGATGAGAGTTGGGGAACAGGTAGACATCAGAAGTGAATGAACAGCCTTGAAAAGGGCTCAGCAAACCCTCATATCAGAGGTGCTAGCTACCTCTACACCCCAGATAGATAAGTAGGTGAGAGAGAGATGATAAAGATAAGAATAGAGAGGAGAGAGAGAGAGAGAGAGAGAGAGAGAGAGAGAGAGAGAGAGAGAGAGAGAGAGAGAGAGAGATCTTGGAACAGTCTCACCATTTTGCCTTAGTGACCACAGTAGTGGGATATTCAGAATCTCTGTTGTGAGTACCATTGTATCGTTGAAACAGCACTCTATTTTGGAATCAGAGAATATGGTATCATGGATTAACTCTGCGACTCACTACATGCCTAACCATGGACCAGTCCTCTAATTTCTCTGGGTCTTTACAAGGTTAGACTTGATGATGTTGAAGTTCCCTTTCAATTTCATAACCCTTTGACCTTGTGAAGGTGATTTAATCCAAACTCTGCTTGAATTCTTTCTACAACTACCTCCACAAAGTGGTCATCTAAGCCTCCAGTTAAAAGTCCCAGGGGATAGAGAATTTACTATTACATTCGGCAACCCAGTTCCATTGTTATATCTTTCTAACTGGTTGAGCCAAAATCTGCTTCCTTCTGACATCTACCTACTGCTCCCAGTCCGCGTTCTTTTAAGCTATACAGAACAAGTCAAATCTCTCATTCGGGTGGAAATCTCCCAAAAGTTAGGGGCTGATTTATATAAATGAACTTTTTTTAAACAGTAGTTAGTAAATTTATTTCCCTCCTACTCCTCCTCCCCACCCCCTTGGACTGAAAAAGAAGAGTGTGCTCCATATCACCCTTACGCAGGGACCCCAGAGAAATCTCTGAGAAAAAGAGGCAGCCCAGTGGAAACTGCTATGGGATAGGAGTCGATGCATCTAGGTTTAAATCCCATTCCTACAATCTGAATCTCCAGTGACCTTGGTCAAGCCCCTTAATCTCTGGTTCTCTATTTTCTCACTTGTAAAATCAAGAGATTGAACTCAATGATCTCTCCTTTATCTCTAAACAGATGGTACATAGTGCCTCGCATGCAGTAGGTGCTTAATAAATGCTTTTTGACCTGACTTATATACAACAAAATGAGGAACAAGCTTGTTGATTTGCCTATGCTACATTTCCCCAAGATGACACATAGATAAAAAATGGCGAAGAAAAGTAAAAGAAGAGTATAGGAACAGGAATGCAAGTGATGGCAGTAAGGATCACTGGGAGACAGGAACTGAGCATTTTAGAAGAGAAAGAAAAACACATACAGTGCTTTACAGTTTATAAACTATTCTCTTTACAATAACGCTGTTAAGATAGGTAGAACAGATTATTATTGCCATTTTACAGATGATAAAACTAAGATCCAGGGAAATTATATCAAAAGTCACCCAGCTATTAAGTATCAGAGCTAGAACAAGAAGCTTCAGATTTCAAGTCCAGGGAATAATCTACTGTAACCACATATATTTTGAAACTAAATGGCCATAGTGCCGCTTTGATGCAAAATCACATGCAAGTTGACATCTATTGGTTGTGGTTCAGCAACCCTTTGGGAATGTTTCTGCAATCAGGATTCTAAAAATAAAAAATGAGAGAAGTTCCTCATCTCCTGCAAGCATCCAATGTTTTTATGCTATATGTATCACCTTCAAATCCAAGCTATCCAAGTTCCTCCCAATCATGTCCACCCAAGCCTGCTCTCTCCAGGTCCCAGAACTTTACTTCATCGTGGTTCACCTATCTGGGTCATATTTCTTTGAGGAAGCTACAACTGGAAAGAATCTGATAAAATAATTCACATAAAGTACTGATAATAACAATATGATAGCCTCATTACTTTAAAAGAGGGAGGAACTCGGTTCAGAGACAAGATTAAATCCTCCTAAGTATTATGACCTCCCTTTGGATCATTGCCATCAGGTGAACAGTGCTTCCAATTATTAGGCCCAGTAGATAAATAGATAAATCACGTTCCTTACATGAGTACACATCTTACCACAATGAAAAGGGCATTTTATTAGTTTAATAGCACCTGTTTTTTTAGAAAAATCTTCCCAGTTCCTCAGTCTACTTCCTGATCTCACCCTTCCTGTGTTCTCCAGCAAATTGTCTCCCTTCCCCAATTATCCACACTTTCACTAATCTTCAGTATATCCCTATCTACCGGTTACTTCCCCACTACCTATCTCTTTCATCTTTAGAAACTCTTACTTAATTCAATCATTCCCACTAGCTATCATCCCATAGCTGTCCTTCCCTTCATTAAATTCACTGAGAGTTTCTATCAGAATTACCATTCCCTCTTTCCTCATACCATTCTAAACCCTCAGCAATCTAGTTTGGGAACCTCAGCATTCAACTAAAACCACCTTCTCCAAAGTCACTGATGATCTCCCTCTTAATTATCAGATCTGATGGCATATTTCCATTTTACAGTTGAGTAAACTGAGACAAATAGAGGTTTAAATGACTTGTCCAAGGTCACACAGCTAGTAAATAATGTCTGAGGCCATATTTGAACTCAAGTCTTCCTGACTCCAGGTCCAGAGCTCTATCCACTGCTACACCTAGCGGCCAGAATAACATCAAATCGCACTTTCTGCAGGAGGTCTTTCGGCAGAAGGTCTTTCTGGGTCCCCACCCCCACCCCAGGCTAGTGCCTTCCCTCTGAGATTTGCATACACACATATACTTCCACTTTATATATACATACACCATATACACACACTGTACATACTATATATGCTCACTATACATTCACTATATTCATACATGGACTGTATATACCTTGTATGTATGTATCTTATATGTACATAACTGTTAACATGTTATTTCCCCCAATTTTGAATGAGAACTCTTTGAATGTAGGGATAGAGTTTTTGCCTGTCTTTGTATCCCTAGCTCTTAGTACAGTATCTGGCACATAGTAAGCACTTAAAACTTGTTAACTGACTGGCCTCTAATCTATATTTTTTATAGCAACATATGCAAATGAGAGCAAGTATTCTAAGTAATAAAACACCTAGGTACAACCTAAATAGCTCTGTCACTAAATGTCACTGTTTTCAAAGAAAGCTTAAATCTGTCTCTCATCTAAGAAATGAGAGTGTTCATCATGGTTTAGTTATTCATTGCCCATCTCTAACTACCTCGTACGTTTTTAGTACTCTGTTATATGGCTTGTTTCCCTCAGGGAATTAACTCTTTTAATTTACCCTCCAGCAAAGACCTGCTTCTTTCATCTCTCAGAGAACTATCTCTGCCTCACAGTGTGCCCAAAATCTCCCCAAAAAGGAAGCATGTCACATTTTCATATCTACAGCATGACTTGCCTGTGATGGTCTGTCTCCATCCAGAGATTCATTTTGCAATCTAGCCCCTGCTAAGTTTTCTGGCCAGAGACCTCTTAAAGGGGTCAAACTTTTTTTTCTCTGAACAATTAAAAGCCCTCTTAAGCACTTAATAGATAATACCTTAGTGTGTTTTTCCCCCTGTGACAGTATATGCATTTTTATAAAATCCCATTCTTTAAACCAAAGGAATGAATCCCTAAAAACCCAAATTTCTGTAACTAAAAACATGGAAGAGATATTTTTGGATAACTGGTCCTGGTGAGTAAATTCTATTCCTGTCACTTTTCCAGAGTTGATTCCACTTGTGAAATTTCTAACTAGTGACTTGGCTTTCTGAGAATTTTCCCAGACTGCTTTAGAGAGGTTGTCCAACCCTGGGTAAGAATCAGGCCTGAGAGAGCATGTTAACTTGCCAAGCCCTTCTCACACTGCCTGGCACAGGAAGTGATTCAGAGACTATTGAACCAAAGTCCTCCTCCATCATCTCATTCCTTTCTCAGAATGTAGAAAGAGTAGGATGATAAGGAAATAAAGAAAAAAATCAGGATCCCAGAATCTTAGGGACCTCAGAAATTAATAAACCACCAAACCTGAACAGGAATCCCCTCACAATATCCCAAAAAAATATTCATCCAATATCCTCTTGAAGACATTCAGCAGTGGGGAACTCTTTACTTCCTAAGGCAACCCATTCCAGTTTGGGGCAGCTCTAATTTTTAGGAAGTCTTTTCCCTATATTGAGCCAGAAAGAGTTTAGGGGTGGGAGGGAGGAGGGAGCACGCGAGAAGGAAAGCTAAAGGAACAGGTTCAGATAATCAATACAGGTCATTGAAAGGGCCCTATCTGTACTGAAAGACTTTCCAAAGCTTCATAGCCAACATATATTGATGATACAAACAGATCACAAAGGTGATCACTGGCCAAACAGCCTCAGCACCAGCTGGGACTTGCAAAGTGAAAAGGAATCCCCAAGTGTGTTAAGGGTATTTTTCAGGGAATTTGTTACAAGAAAAAAAAAAAAAAAAAACATTCTGCTGATCCAAATGTTTATACCGGAAGGGTACTTAGCAGTCTTCCTTGTGTCTACACCATCTGTCATGCAGATACCCTGAGGTTCAGGCCAAAATTGTGCTCTAAATCCCAGTAAACCAAAAGGAACCTTTTCCCAGATCAAGCATAGGGTTATTGAGGTAAGGAAAGGACTAGAGAATTGTCTAGAATCTGCCTCAGTTTATATTCAGTTTGGTGCATTGGCAATTAATAGTCAGAAGACTGCTGTTTGACATTCATTCAGCATATTTTCTGGGCTTTAATGTCCTTGGTCAGATAAGGGATTTTAACTAGGTGATTTATAAGGTTCTTTTGAGTGCTGGTATTCTATGATTCCTGGAATATTTGGCCACAAAATAAGTCTTTTCATTAATTTGGTGCTTTTGGAAAAAAGGAGGCTACTTTGTGCCTGACTGCACCATGGCCAAGACCCTCAACTGGTCTCAAGCAGTGATATAAACCCATCAAAATTTTGTCAGGCAATACCTTTCTCCCTGGCATTATTCTCATCAATGCAGTGGATAGGCTCATTTAAGTTTTAAAACATAAAAGCCTTTTAACAGAATTTTTTGTTTTGGAAAAAAAGTTCTTTTCTCTTAACATAGAAAAAATATATGAGAGCCTTTATTTTCACTAATATAATAGGAAGATTGGTCAGTGAGGGCCCAGCCCTTAGAGTATGCTCGAATTTGAACTTCCTGATAATCAAGTGTCTGTGCAGATATTAGCCAGTTCAGCACATGAAGGTTCAAAAGAGCCTTTTTCTCCACCATGAGTAACTAAAAGATTGGCAATGTATATTGACAAAGATCTCATTGGTTTTAGAGCCAAGAGAACTGATGACTTGGGAGAAACTGAGCTAGAATTGAGTGTTCATACCAAGTCTTGAGCAGATTTCTCTGTTTTCTGGTGGCTTTCAAGTAAGAAGGACTGCTCCTCCCATATGGTCAATGGGATTTTTGATTTGCATTTATTCTTTCCAGATATTAAGTTAATGAGTATACAGAGATGTGAGTGTCTAAGCAACAAATGAATTCAACAGATTCATCAGAGCCAGCAAAGAGATCCAACAGTATTTAAGGCTACCAGAATGGTAGCAGTCAATGAACAGAGGAGATCTCTGTCCACCACAGAGGAAGGTGGGAAGGACCATCCCACTCTCCCCAGGACCTTGTCTGTTCAAGGGGGAAATTCTCCCTTGGTTTGGGGGATGTTTCTGTCCTTATTATACACTCTCAATAAATATCCCTTTTAAAAAATCTAATTGATGCCACCTGGTTGACAGATATTGTTAGGGGCTCAACTCCTCAGGGTTATCCCCTAGAAAGAAAGGGAGGTAGTATTCTCCCTTCTGGGAACCTAACATTCCAGTGCAGTATGAAATGGGTGAATGGCCTTAGAGGAAGTACCATATTGATTTAAAGAATTCAGGTGAAAATTTGGCATACAAATGTACTATAACAGTAAACTTAAAACAGTGTTTATCTGGATCTCTTAAGGCATACGTGAGCAGAAATTGCATGAAAGGTATTTAGGCAGGGGAATGCCAGTAAATGTTTGACAATTAGTTCTCCAGGAAAAAACAATGTCTTTCACAGAACATGCTTTTAAATATTTACATATTAACATTTTCCTCACCACTTTCTTAAGTCTAGACCATCGACAAATAATTTAAACCCTAATTTTAGTAGTTGCCAATTGGTGCTCTAATGAACATTTCTCTTTTTCCTTTTGAATTTATTTATTTTTAGCATTCATTTTTTAAATTTTAAATTTAAATCTTCTCCTTCCTTCCAGCTCCTCCCTCACCCACTAAGAAGCCAAGCAATATGATGCTTATTGTACAGTGAAGTTGTGCAAAACATATTTCTAACCACATTGTAAAAAAAAAAAGAAAGAAAAAGAAAGTAAAAAAACAATATGCTTCAATCTGTACTCAGAGTTCACCAGTTTTGTCTCTCTGTGGGTAAATAGCATTTTTCATTGAGTCCTTTGGAAATGTTATGGATCATTGTATTGATCAGAATAGCTAAATCTTTCACAGTTGATCATCATTACAATGTTGCTGTTACTGTACAGAATGTTTTCCTGGTTCTGCTCACTTCACTTTGTATCATTTCATATAAGTCTTCCAAGGTTTTTCTGAGACTATGCCCTTTGTCATTCCTTATGTAAGTGTATATATACATATATATGTAAAATATGTGCATATAATACGTATATACATACATATCTTTATATATCTATATATACTATACACATATACACAAAATGTCATATATATGACATATACATATATTATATTATATATATAATGTCATACACTATGTATGTATATATGGATATATATGGTTGATCAGTTTCTGGACACCATAATGAAGTCCAGGAGTGTAGTGAGTGGAAAATTATGAGACGGCTAGTTCAGATATCCCACTTAAATGGAAGATTTAGGAGGAGCTCTCCAACTAGACAGTGTTTCCTTATATCAAGTCGAAGCATGCCTCTTTGCAACTTTCCCAGTTGTTCCTATCTCTGCCCTCTGAAGGCAGGCAAAACAAGTCTTCTCTATGATAATCCTTCAACTAACTGAAGGTAGCTATAATGCCCCCTTTGAGTCTTCTCCATGTTCTACATTCCTTCACCAATTCTAATATGGCATGATTTAAAGGTTCTGGTTGTCATCCTCTAAACACTTTTCATATTATCAATGTCCTTCATAAAATGGATCTCAGAACTGACCACCAAACTTTTGAAGTGACTCAATTAAAACAGAATGCAGCAGGTCTCTTGTCTCCCTAATTCAGGACTCTATGTTTCTTTTAATGTAGTCTTGAAATGCATTAGATATTTGACTGCCATGTAACATTGTTGATTCATATTGAGTTTTCCATCTGCATAATTTTTGGATGGGATGTTATTTAATCATAGCTCTCATTTTATACTTAAGAAAATAGTTTTTAATTCAAGTATAAAACTATTGTAATTTTCCTTGTTAAATTTTTTGCAATCCTAGCTCTGTCATCCAACATGTTATTTTACCTCCTAGCTTTGTATCATCGTTAAATATTATAAGTGTGTCTTTTATGCTTTTATCCAAATTATTGATAACAATGTTAATTAGTACAAAGTCAAGTATAGATCACTGAGACTGTCCACCAGAAATTCCCTTTCCAGGTGATGATGAATATATTGATGATGATGATGATGACTTATAATCCACTTTCAGTCCAGCAAGTTGATCACCTAAACATGATACTTTCAACTTCATTCCACTCCATCTTTTTATAAGAAAAGTATGAAAGATTTTGCCAAGTGTTCTGTTAAAATCTGGGCTAATGGGAAAACTGGCAGGATAAGAACAACCCCACACTCCACAAATGAAAACTAGAAATAAAACTATTACATAGTAATTAGACTTATAGCAAGAAAAATAAGTACAGTGTTATAATGTAAACATCTTCTAAAATATTAAGAGAAGATTGTGTGATGAATTCATTCCCCCAAAACCAGACTTTCACCCACTACAATCAATCCCAATAGAATCACATTCCAAACTTTGACTAAGGTTGCCCCCTGTTAGTAATGACTAATATGAATCTAACGAGTACCTATTAATTGGAGGGGGAGAAGGAGATCATTGATATCTAACCTCACATTTGAAGAATATGGGAAGACAATATGAATCAATGCAGTTAGTAAAACTGGAAAATTAATAGGCACTATGACCACAATAATGTAACTAAAATGAACAATGAAAGAAAAATCAACATTCTAAGTTATCACTAATATTAGCCTTGAGTAACAGATGACAAAAATACATTTTTCTCTTAGTAGAAGAAGAAGTATGGAAGAGAATGAAAAAGGGAGAAACTCTGAACATGGAACATTATATATGCTGTCAGATGTAGTCACTGAGATATTTGGCTTTACTTACTAGTCAGTCTCTCTTCCAAAGAGGGGTACTCATTGAGTGGGTATGAATGCATATAACTATGAAATACTCTGATGTCAAATGCAAAAAGTATCAATAATTTTTGTAAATAAAACCAAAAATAAAGGAGAAAATATTGTTTGTAAAAATAATAGATCATCAACATCAAGAAACCACACTTTAAACCATTAAAGTAATATAATAATCTTCATAATTTGAATGTAAAACAACAAATATTGCAAGTAGTCAAAAAAGAATCTTTCAAGTATCACAATGAATCAATTCAAATACTGTAGGACTACTCTTTTTTCCAATCAAGTAAGAGATATTTGCATGATATTTCAAAAAGCAAAAGAGATTGGGCTACAGAGAGAGCCTACTGAAAAGTCTAACGAATAAAAGATGAACTTCTGACAAAAAGCAGACATCTGAATCATTCTTTAAAAAAACATCCCAAAGGTAATGCACAAATGCTTCAAACAAGAAACACAAGAAAATTTTTAGAATTTCGACCTGAAGTTTAGTTGCATGATGCCTTCCATCAAGAAGTGAAGAGTTTTTATTTATTCCCTAACATATTTCCAGTGGTATGAGATTTAGAAGACCTGAGGTCTAATTTTGTTACTTATATTAACCAAGACAAAGACAATGGGCTATTAGATGTTAATTATCCAAGAGTTATTAAGACCAAACCAAAGAACTTATTCTATTCTAGAGAAAGAAGAGAGTTTGGAAGCCAGAAGGGAAGCATTTTGACTTTCTTCACTTGGGCTACTATTTAACATTTATTTCCCATATACTTATATATTTGTAATTTGCCTTTTAGTCATTTGTGCCCATATCTCATCCCCACAACTTGATTATAAGCTTTTCGAGGGCAGAGACTTTTTAAAGTCGTCTATGAATGGTCCACAGCACAGTATATTATACATTCAAAAAGCAAGGTAATTGTAGACTCTTGGAGTTGAAAGGAATCTTAGAGGACATCTAATCAAACAATAATTTTTTTCACATAAAAGGTTATATTCCATATTTTGTTTAAAGAAACAATTTTCTGAAAAGGTCCTGAATATCAAAGAGACTAATGAAAAGAAATGCTAGCGAAGGTGGCCTAGTCCTACCAGATCTCAAATTATATTATAAAGCAGCAATTATCAAAATCACTTGGTACTGGCTAAGAAACAGAATGGTAGACAAGTGGATAGGCTAGGTACTCAAGACACAGTAGGCAATGAATATAGCAGTCTCCTGTTTGATAAATCCAAGGACCCCAGCTTCTGGGATAAGAACTCACTGTTCAGTAAAAATTGTTGGGGAAACTGGATAACAGTGTGGTGGAAACTAGGCATAGACCAATGTCTGACACTGTACACAAGAATAAAGTCCAAATGAGTACACGATCTAGGTATAAACTGGACAAACTGGAGGAGCAAGGAATGGTGTATTTATCAGATTTATGGAGAAGGGAAGAATTTTTGACTGAAGAAGAGATAGAAAGCATTATGAAATGCAAGATGGACAATTTTGATTACATTAAACTGAAAAGTTTTTGCATAACCAAACCCAATGCAACCAAAATTCGGAGGGATGTAATATATTGGGAAAGAATTTTTACACCTAATCTCAGGGATAAAGGCCTCATTTCTAGAATATATAGAGAACTGAGTCAAATGTACAACCATACAAATCATTCCCCAATTGATAAATGGTCAAAGGATATGAACAGGCAATTTTCAGAGGAAGAAGTTAAAGATATTTATAATCATATGAAAAAGTGCTCTAAATCACTTTTGATTAGAGACATACAAATCAAAACAACTCTGAGGTACCACATCACACCTATAAGATTGGCAAACATGACAGAACAGGAAAATGATAGATGTTGGAGAGGATGTGGGAGAATTGGAATACTAATTCATTATTGGTGGAGCTTTGAGCTCATCCAACCTCTCTGGAAAGCGGTTTGGAACTATGCCCAAAGGGCTACAAAAATGTGCATACTCTTTGACCCAGCAATATTGCTACTAGGGCTGTATCCCTAAGAGGTCATAAAAATGGGAAAGAATCCCACATGTACAAAAATATTTATAGCAGCACTCTTTGAAGTGGTCAAAAACTGGAAATGAAGGGGATACCCATCAATTGGGGAATGGCTGAATAAATTATGGTATATGAATGTAATGGAATACTATTGCGCTATAAGAAATGAACAAGAAGACTTCAGAGAGGCCTGGAAAGACTTATATGATCTGATGCTGAGCAAAAGGAGCAGAACCAGGAGAACTTTGCGCATAGCAACGACCACAGTGTGTGAGTTTTTTCTTGTATACTTGGATCTTCATAACAATGCAAGGACATTAAAAAAAAAATTCCCAATGGTCTTCTAAGGCAAAATGCCTTCCACATCCAGAGAAAAAACTGTGGAATTCAATCACAGAATGTAACAGATCATTTTCTTATGTGTGTGTATTATATTTGGGGTTGTTATATGATTTCTCCCATTTATTTTAGTTCTTCTACACAGCATGACTATAGTGAAAATGTATTCAATAGGAATGTATGTGTAGATCCAATATAGAATTAATTGTATGCTGTCTTGGGGAAGGAGGGGGATAGTGAGGGGAAAGTAGAGGGGAAAAATTTAAGTTTTATGGTAGTGACTGTAGAACACTAAAAGCAAATAAAATGAATATATATGTAATAAAAAAATTGAATTAAAAAATGTTTTTCAGTTTATTTTATTTATGAAACTTTGCTAAAGTTCTTGATTGTTTCAATTAATATTTTTACTAATTCTCTACCTTTAATTTCTTTCCTTTGTCTTATTGCTGTTACTGGCATTTCTAGAACTACCCCAAATAATAAGGGGAAGAGTAGCCATCCTTGCTTCACACCAGTAATTCTTAAGAAAGGTTCTGATGTATTCTCATTGCATATGATGCTTGCTTTTGGTCTTGGATAGATGATTTTTTTAATGTAGTAAGAAAAGATTCCTCTATGCCTATAATTTGTAAGGTTTTTAGCATGAAAAAAACCTATTGTATTTTGTCAAAGGTCTTTTCTGTATCTATTTAGATAATAACGTGGTTTTAGATGTTTTGTTTTTTTAATATTATTATGTTGATTATTTTTCTAGTGTTGAACTATCTTGATATAAATCCCATTAGGTCATAATGGATGATTTGCAGTAAAATTTGCAGATAAATTGTAGTAGTCTATTTTGACTACAGACAAAATTAAAAATTTTGTTTAAAAAAAAGAAACAATTTTCTGTAAGCCTCCCATTTATTCAACTGTAGGTTTCAGAAGCACAGAATGTTCTTCTTAGGTTTTCAGTTTTGGTGCAATTTAGTATGTAATCTAGAGATGGCATGATACACTGGACCTGAAGTCAGGAAGACTCATCTTTCTGAGTTCAAATCTGGCCTCAGACACTTACTAGCTACATAACTTTGGGCAAGTCACTTAACCCTATTTGCTTCAGTTTCCTCATCTGTAAAATGAGAGAAGAAATGGCAAATCACTCCAGCATCTCTGCCAAGAAAAATCCCAAATCGGGTCACATGAGAGTTGGACATTGACTGAAAAAGACTGAATAACAAGAAGTACATCATCTAATGCAGAACATTCAGGGTACACTAAGTTTGATAGATTCAATAACACAGTAATGATTTTAAGAAATCTGCACTAATTCTTTCAGGTCACAAAATCATTTAAAAAATGTTCATTATTGGCCTACAAGTCTATATTTATGCAACTTTTCAAAGCCTACTTTATGTTTTTAAAAACTGAAAAGGTTAACATCACAATTTTTAAATCTTATTTTAGGGGGTTTTTTTAGGTAGTTCAAAATTATCAGGGACTGTAATGTGATTTCAAGTGAATTGGGAATTTGGGAATCTCTGCCATGCTGTCAGTATGATGACCATTGAAGATAAAACACACATACTTTTGATAGCACTCATGATGGAATTTCTCTAAAATTAGCCTCATTGGTTTCATTTTCAACAAACTGACCCAGGCTACTTAACATGGCATTTATTGTTCCTGATCTTAAATCATGTTCCCTTTTCACAATACATCTGTGATCACTGGAGATTTTCTACTTCAAATATGCTGCATCTGGGCCTTTCCACCCATCAGAGGTTTTCCCTTCTCCATTCATTACCTCCTTATGAAATTCTAATTCATTTCCACAGGACTTTTAACAAAACACTTTTATCAGTTCTTGGAGCAGGTACAATTTGGTCACCACTTACTGTCACCATCCCTACTCTGAAGCTTACCTTATTTTTAAGGAGTAGATTCTATGTTGAAAGAATCTGAATCAGGCAGAAATATTATATAATCCCTATACATAGTAAATATGAATTATTCTTCCCAATATATAAAAAATTCTGACATGCTAGCTCCACCCAAGCTAATTTTGCTATGGCTTAATCTAGTCATATAATGTTAAATGAATTTCCTCACATTAAAAATATGTAGAGGAGGCAATGTGCATAGTAGACTAGACTTACAGACAATAAGAATAGATTTAAGTCCTGCATCTGATACATATTAACCATGTAATATGGAGCAAATCATTTAATCTCTCAGTACTCCAGGGAACTCCCTAAGAGCAACTTATCTACAAATTACTGATCTGCACTAATGAAGGGAGTTTTTGTACTAGAAGATCCCTACACTGATGAAGTGGTATATCTTCGTCATAGCTTTTTAAATATCATTTATAAAAGTAATATTTTAAAAGTATCCCTCATTATAACATGCACAGTTCTCTCATCTTCACTTTGTAGACTATCCAGCTGTCTACTGTGCTTATCCCTAGTCTGAGCTCTAAGCCTCTTGGGTATTATGAAAGTGTATATGACATTTACACCTATGGCTAATTGTTTTTTGGATAAATGTCCAAACTCTAGCATTATTTTCTAGTACTCCTTTCATGTGCAATGAAGTCTGAATTGCAACCAAATTGGTGAGAGAGAGAGAGGGAGAGAAGAAGAAGAAGAAGAAGAAGAAGAAGAAGAAGAGAAGAAGAAGAAGAAGAAGAAGAAGAAGAAGAAGAAGAAGAAGAAGAAGAAGAGAAGAGAAGAAGAAGAAGAAGAAGAAGAAGAAGGAGGAAGAAGAAGAAGAAGAAGAAGAAGAAGGAGGAGGAGGAGAAAGGAAGGAAGGAAGGAAGGAAGGAAGGAAGGAAGAAAGAAAAAAGGAAGGAGGGAAAGAATGAAGGAAAGGAGAAAGAAATTGAGAGAGAAACAGAGAGGGAGAGAAAAAAGAAAAAAGAGAGAGGAAGAAAGAAAGAAAGAAAGAAAGAAAGAAAGAAAGAAAGAAAGAAAGAAGAAAGAAAGAAAGAAAGAAAGAGAAAGAAAGAAGAAAGAAAGAAAGAAAGAAAGAAAGAGAGGGAGGAAGAAAGGAAGAAGGAAGGAAGGAAGGAAAGAAGGAAGGAAGGAAGGAAGGAAGGAAGAAGGAAGGAAGGAAGGGAGGGAGGAAGGAAGGAAGGAAGGAAGGAAGGAAGGAAGGAAGGAAGGAAGGAAGGAAGGAAGGAAGGAAGGGAGAGAGAGGGAGGAAGGAAGGAAGGGAGAAAAGAAAGAAAAAAGAAGGAAGGAAGGAAACAAGGAAGAAAGGAAGGAAGAGAGGGAGGGAAGAAGAGAGAAAGAAAAGGTTTTACTACATTGCAGTGTTCTAAGAGCAAGGGATATAAATAGAAAATTCTCAAGAAACTTGAATTGGGACAGGCAACACATAATACAGCTCAGCTGCAAGGCAGACTGAAGGGCCCAGAAGGCCTAGGGGTTCAGCATCAGGGTATATAGCAACTCCCAGGGGTACTTAGGGTTCACCAGCAAGTCAGATAGCAACACCCAAGGGTCTGAAGGCAGGGCAGATGATAAGTCCCAGAGGACCTTAGGGTGTAGTGGCCAGGCAGATGGCAAGACCTGGTGGTCTGCCATCTCACTGTAAGGATTAGAATTGGCAAATAGCCCAGTGCTGTACACATAGTAGATACATAATAAATATTTATTGAATTACTGAAGCCAATAAATAAAACAAAACAAAAACTGTGTAATCATTATTTATAGCATTTCCCTGATCTACTGGTCTGTCAAAAAATGAAGTCAGTCCAGCAAGACTTGTTTTTTATAAAGTCTTGCTGGCTCTTTGATCACTACTTCCTTTTCTAGATGTTCATGAACCATCCCTTAAGTATGTCCCAGGATCTTGCCAGGAACCAAAATCAAGCTCTCTAGACTATAGCGTGAAAGCTCCATTCTCTTTCCTTTTTTTGAAAATGCGGGCATTTATTCTTCTTCCATCCTGTGACACTTTCAAATGTCATTGACAGTGGCTCAGCAAACACATCTGCCAATTTTAGCATCCTGGAATGTAGTTTGTCTTAGCCTGGTGACTAATCTCAGTCCTGTTATTACCTGCATAACCTTTGCGTGTTACTTAACCTCTTGTAACCTCTCGTCTCAGATTCCTCAGGGTTTGGAGTCAAAGGACCAAGATTAAAGTCCTAGGTAGCCACTTACTAGTTGTGTGACCTTGTGCAAGTCATTTCTTTTTGGACTCAGGTTCCTCTAAACATGAAATTAGGGGACTAGAGCAGTTTCATCTCTAAGATGCCTAATAGCTGTAAGACAACAATCTGTAAAATGGTGCTAAATGACATTGACAGTTCCCAGCTGTGTTCTGTGGAATCCCAATGTTCCCTAAGAAAATGTTCATGCTAGCAGTATTAAGAATATATCAAAAATATTCATTAGGGGTGACAATTTGAGACTTATTTAAATTGGCATGATTGCTTTTATTTTGCCCTAAGATCTCCCTGACACCCCCTTCCCTTTGTTCTGGGTGTGTTCCATCCCCCACCCCATACCCTTACCCAGACCAGCATTTATAAATTTTGTCAGTGCATTTCAAACCCCAAAGTGTCCTGTGGCCAAATGTTTGGGAAATGCTAAACTAGATGATCTCTAAGGCCCCTTCCAGCTCTGACCTTCCATGATTCCAAGCTCACCACTAACACTACTGAGGTTTCAGTGAGATTTTCATAAATTAGAGGCTTAGTTCCATGCCTTTTAGGAGACTGGTTTATTTTCTCTTTTCCTTTTTCCTTATCCAGCCTCCTCATTATTTATACACCATAAGTACAGGGTATACAGTGAGGAAAAAGAAAGCCAAGTTCTTTTCCCCATTACTTTTCCCAGAATGGGGTGCATTTTCAAGTATGACTAGCACTTTTCTCTCTATGACTTGGTTTCATTTTCATGGCTGAAAGGGTTGGGTTTTTTTTTTTTTTAAGACAACAAGACTTTCAGTTTTTACAGTTTCCTTTAAAAGTGATCCTTCCTGGAGGGAGCATTCTGTATAGAGTACCACCTTTGGCGTACTCTCCCAACTTTCTCTCATGTTGGTGGGTTATATCTTTCCAGAAGGTGGCTGTTCCCTGTAGTAGCAGGATTGTTCTATGGGTAGCTATTTCTAAAACTATAACTCCTGAGTCTTTGAAGTCAACAAATAGACCGTAGCCAGCTCTCTTCTCTGCTTCCAAAGTTCCTTTTCCTCAAAACAGCATCCTTCCACAAGTGATTTCCTTTCTGTATCCAAGTCAGTCTAGAGCACGTGTCTGCTCCTTAAGTTATGCCTAGAACTCTCTTGAAATGATAAGCTCTTGAATTGTCTGATAAGACATCTCTGCTGCTAGTTGATGTTAGACTTCAATGAGGGTAAGGAAAGTGACTCTCCAAATAGGGAAAATGCTCCAGTTCCCTCCTTCAGGGATCTCCTGGAAAAGTGCTCCCAGTCCTGAATTTCCTTGGATTCACAAACTGAATGTCATTTAAAGGTCATCCCAGGTATGTTCCTATCTTCTCTCAGTCAATGAAATTTACCCTTCTGATTGGGTTGGGGGGAAAGATATTCACACCTCCCAAAGAGATCCTCAGGCTTCAATACCTTAAAACCCCATTTTGTTTGAGCAAATTCCATGCTCGCATCAACTGAGCTGAGGCAGTGAGAGACCACTCTTCCATTAGAAGGTAAGCTTTTTGAGGGCAGAGACCATCTTGCTTGCTTGTTTTTGAATTTAGCCCAGTGCTTGGAACATAGTAAGTGCTTTAAAATGCTTTATCTATCTTAATAAATGCCCTATCTAGGGAAAAAAGCCTTTCTTTCTGATTCTGTCTCTTTTTCTCTAAGTGTTCAAATGCCCTCCTCTTATCTAGACTCAAAACCAGACTAGCTTGTGAAGAAAGCCCAAAGGACAATTTTTAAAGCTGGGCTTCTGGGGAGAGAGAAATAAGGTGCTATTGCCCCTGATAAGTATTTCAGGTAAATGAAAAAAGCCTCCATCAAAGCAAGAATTTCTTACTTAAAGGTGAAGCTAAAGAAGGAAAGAGAAAAGGATGGTAAGAATAATAGGAGGAAGGAGAAGAGTTTACGTTTCTGTGGCATGGTCAGTACATTGGTCAGTAAGGCCCGACATCTCAGAGATGTGGTTTGGCAAGGTCGGGCCACCGGGAGAGAGGGAAGTCCAGCAGAATGTCTCTGAGTCAGACAAGGCCACAACTCAAGGGAGCTGGGGAAGAGGAATGGCAATGGGTAGAAATGATATATTTCACTCATGTCAGTTATAAAGTAAGAAGTTTTACTTAAAAATTTTTTGATGAGGGGCTGAGGGCTCAGAGAAGGAAGAGCAAGAAAAAGGGGAAAAAATACTTCCTGCTGGAATTATCAACAGTTAGTAATATTTATTTACACGCTTCCATGTTTCTTATCAGAATGAGTCCCCTGAGAAAAAAAAGACTTTCATTACTTTCATTCTGGGACTCTGTCCCCAGTGATTAGAACAATGTCTTACTTAAAGAAGTTAGGATTTTATCGAACATAGGGCACTCCTCCTGTATAAAGCCCTTCCACTGAGGTAGGTTGAGATCCTTCTTGACTTTAGTAGATCACTCCTAAGAAGCTGACTGAGACACATCTAGCAAGTATTAGAGGTGGAGTTTTCAGACCTGGATAGGTCTTCCTAATCCCAAATCCATCATTCTATCCCCTATGCCCTGCCATCCCTGCCTTGCACATAGTGGGTGCTTAGTTTTCTTGAATCTAATTTTACTGAATTTATCCTGCCTCAACCTGCATTTAGCAGGGGACAACACTGGGCTGGGAAACAAGACAAGTCACAGAACTCAAAGAACTCAAAAGTTGGACTGAAGGGCCCTTAGAGACTATCTAATCTAACTCATTTAATTAATGTCTTTTGTTTTCACAGCACAGACATTTCTGGATATACCTTTCCCCAAGTGCCAATCCCTAGTGATCTTCCCCTTGTTATAGAGAAAGAAGATCAAAATTATGCCGTAATCAATACCCATGGTACCTAACTTCTCCAACAAAAGGAGGGTATATTTCTTCACCTCTTCTCCTGGGGCAAGTTCCAACCTCCTTATTTTACAGTTGAGGAAACTGAAGAACAGAAAAAATGAAGGGATTTGCTCAAAATCACACAGATAGCAAATAACAGATTCAATGGAATCCAAGGCTTCTCTTTCCTATTCTTAGAATCATAGAAGTGAGGTCAGTAAGTCACCAAGTGTTGAGCACCTTCAATAGGGGTAGCAAATCCAAGAGAAGCGACTGATACCTTAGTCTACACTCTATCAAGCAGGTTCATGTGCATGATCTCATTGGACCTTCTGGACAACCCTAGAAGGGAGCAGAACAGAGGAGGATAGACAGTATTGTCTCCATTTTACAGATGAGGCAACTCAGAAGTCATATGATTTGCCCAAAATCACCCAGTGAGCTCATGGTCAAGGTGGGTCTAGGGCTCAAGTTTCCTACTTCTTCTTACAGTAAACTTTCCTCTATTCCACACAGAAGTCAAGGTCCCAGGATTTCCAAACCAATTCAATCTAACAAGTGTTCATTTAGTGCCCACTGTACGCAAGCTTCTGTGTTAAGACCCAGGGACATGAAAACAAAATGAAAAGTTATTTGTGCCCTTACAGAATGTATATTTTACTGATATATATAATAAGTGAAGAGATATGCATGGGACTTCCTGTAAGATGTGGCCCTTGAGGGAAACCTTGAAGAAAGCCAGGGCTTCTGAGAGCCATAAGTGAAGAAAGAATGCATTCCAGGAGTAGAGGAGAATCTAGTCAAAGGAATGGAGGTGGAAGATGGAATGTCATATACAGGAAATGGCAAGTTGGATAGCTTAATTGGAATGTACAGAATGTGAAAGAGAATCATGTTAAATAAGACTTGAGAGGCAGGCTAGAACCAGATCGTGAAGAACTTTTTATTTTATCCTACTTATGAAAGAGAGCCATTGAAACTTCTTGAGTAGGGTAGTGACATAATTAGACTCATGCTTTAGGAATATTATGTCAGAAGCTGTATAGAGGGTGAAATTGAAAGATGAAAGGCTAGAAGCCAAGAGTTCTCTCAGAAGGATATTGCAATAGCCCCGAACTAGGGTGATGGCCTGTGAATGGAGAGAAGAGGATGGATATAAAAGATGTGGGGGAAGGGCTAGGAAAATCAATAAGACCTAGACACCCATTGGAGATGAAGGTGAGGGAGGAAGACGCAATGAGTATGCTCCTGAGGATGGGAACCTGGAAGAATAGATAGTGATGATCTCCACAGAATCAGAGAAATTCAGAGGAATGGTTGGTTTAGAGAAGAAGGCAATCAGTTCCATTTGGGTTGGTGATGTCCAACAGATCTTTTACCTCTTTTTATATACCCAGTGTTTAACATAGTGCCCAGCATATAGTAGGTGCTTAATAAATGCTTATTGATTGATTAATGTGGGATGGGAGGTTCTTGAGAACTCCCTTGAGTTCCAGTCAAATGACTCCATATCCCTCTCTTATGGCTATCAGTTCAGTACCTACATCTTTGGCTCCTAATCCCTGTGACCTGCCTTCCCAGTCATTTCCATGCTATACCACCTTTACTCCAACCTCTGCCTCTTATGGGGACTCAAGCTTTAGGGACCCTTGGATTCTGATTGAGAAGCAGTCACTTTTTCTTGCTAGTACCGAGACCCATCACACCATTTTCTTGGTCATGTCTGTGCCATACCACAGACACCACACACAACCCAATTTCCAGCTTTAGCTCTGAGAGCAATAATTAAACCATCCCACATTTCCTGGAAAGGGCAGTTCAATCTATTGTCCTATAACTCTTCCAATCACCATTCCTTCCGACTTTGCTGTGCAAAACACTCCTCCTTGGCCACCTCTATCTTACATGTGTGATCTTCCTCTATTAGAATATAAGTTCTTGAGGTTATATACTGTGTTACTTGCTTATATTTCTATCCTTAGTGCTTGACATGCTGCCTTAACCTAAGTGCTTAATAGATGTGGTTTTTCTCCCAGTAATGAAGACAATACTCCAGATCTGATCTAACAAGGATAGAGTAGAGATGGATCATCATCTCCTTGTTCCTGGAAACTATCTCTCTCTTCGTGTAATCCAAGATTGTGTTAACTTTTTATTGGGATGCCTCCTCACATGTCTGATTCATACTGATCCTGCTGTCCACTAGACTAGTCCACCCCAGATCTTGTTAAGATGACCTACTGTCTAACCATGCCTCCATTGGTTTCTGTTTATGAAGTGGAGTTGGGCTATATTAACCCAGTCTAAGACTTCCCATTCATTCTTATCATATCTCAGTTTATTAGATTATAAGATTAGACATTTGAATTCCTAACCTATCAGGATTATTTTGTACCCTGACTCCTATCTTCTAGTGTCATCCCTCCCAGTTTGGTTACTTGACCAGGATGCTGTCTGTTCCTTTATCCATCCAAGTCATTGATAAAAAGTAAAAAAGCATAGAGCCCTGAGACACTCCACTGGAGACCTTCTTCTCAGGTGATATCAAATCATTAATGGCTACTCTTTGAATCCAGCTAGCCAACCATCTCCAAACACATCTAATTATATTATCATTGAACCCACATCTCTCCATCTTTTCTATAATAGCATGAGACAATTTATCACATGCTTTTGTTAAAATATAGGTAAACTATTTCTACCACATTTCCCTGATCTAACAGCTTAGAAGCACTGTCAAAAAAGGAAATGAGGTTAGTCTTCTGTCTCAGTCATGGTTTCATGTCTGGTGCAGTGGATTAGTCAGAGCCTGAGGATTCAGATAAACAATTTCTTTAATAAAAACATATTCAAATACCACCAAGTAAAAGCAATCTCTCAAAGCAGTTCACAGAAAGGAGAAAAAAACCAATAGTCAAGAAAGTCCCCTGGGGCTCAGGAGCCACCCCAGGTCCTAAAACTAGTTTTATATACTCAAAGGGCCCACAGCTGTGTACTAGATCAGTGCATCTAGGGGCAAGATTAACTCAAACTATCCATAGTGTCTTGGCTTGTAATAGCCCATACTGGTGTTGTGGGAGGGTGAACATTAACAGAAGCCTCCCCAGTACCATTAGTATTCTTCTTCAGTCATTTCAATCACATCTGATTCTTTGTGACACCATTTGGGGTTTTCGTGATAAAGATACTAGAGTGGTTTGCTGTTTCTTTCTCGAACTCATTCTACAGATGATGAAACTGAAGTAAACAGGGTTAAGTAACCTGTCCAGAGCCAGAGCTAGCAAGTATCTGAGGCTGGATTTGAACTCAGGTCTTTCTGACTCCAGGATCACTATTCACTGTGTCACCCACATCTGGTATAATCCACTCTTATGGAACCAGACTGGTTTTTTTAGATTCAATGCTCCTTTTCTCCATGTTTGCTAATCATCTCTTTAATAACCCATTCTAGAATTTTGCCAGGAACCTAAATTAGAGTCACTTGCCTACAGATAACATTCTATTTTCTTCCCATTTGGAGGGAAATCAGAGTATTTGTCCTTTTCTAATTCTATAGTACCTCCCCTGTTGTACATCATCTCATAGGGTAACTGATAATGGCTCAGTAATCAGAGCTGGCAATTCTTCTAGTTCCTCTGTCCCTAACTCTAATTTTCAGTATCTTCCTATTGCTTACAAATATGCTCCAGTATCTCTCAAAGCAAAGCAAATCAATAAGTATTTATTAGGTACCTACTATGTACCAGATACTGTTAAACACCAGAGAGGTGTTTAATAAAAATTAACAAAATAAGGTATTAAAAATATAAATATAAAATATAAAAATTAATAAAAAAGGTAAGAACAGTCCCTGCTCTCAAGTGGCTTGAAGTCTTACCAGGGAGGAACAGCATGCAAGGAACTATGCTCCAATAAGACAAATTGGAGATGACCTCAGAAAGAAAGTGCTAAGACTGAGGAAGGGTGGGAAAAGATGGGATGTTAGCCAAGACTTAAAGGAAGACAGGGAGACCAGGAAAGACAAGATAAGGTAGGAGAGAGATGGGAAACAGTCAGATAAAACACCAGCATCAGGAGATGGAGTGTCCTGTGAGAGAATAAGGAGATGAGTGTCATTGAATTGGAGAGTATGTAAGAAGAATGGAAAGGTAAGAAGAGGTAAGGTTACTAAGGGTTTTTACAAGCCAAACAGAGGAACCTGGAACCAATAGGGAGCCAATGGAGTTGACTGAATAGGGACATGGCATGATCAGACCTGTGCTTTAGGAAGCTCAATTTGCTAGCTAAATAGAGACTGGATTGGAGTGGGGACAGACCTGAGGCAAGGAGACTGAACAGCAGGCTATTGTAATAGTCCAAGTGTAAAGTCATGAGGGTCTACATCAGGGTGGCAGGGGTGTCGGAAAAGACAAAGTTACATTTAGGAGAGTACATGTTTTTTTTTATTTAACCCTGCCATTCCTTCAAGCTAACATCCTAGATCTATCATGCCTTGCATTGTCTACTTGTGCCCAACATGTGGTAGAACCTTCCAAGCTCGTATTGGCCTGATCAACCACAGCTGGACACACTGTCCCTTGACTCTAATATAGTGATGTCATTTTGGTCCTCTTCATGAACAAGGACAACCATCTCCTAGAAAAAGCTTTCTATCTTGTTGCCTCTACTTCACAACTTCCCATTTACCCCTTGAACACTTACAATTTAGCACCAAACCTCAAACGGAAACTTTTCTTTCTAAGATGATCAATGATCTAAATTTATAAGTCCAATGACTTTTTCTCGGTCTTCGTTCTTCTTGACCTCTCTGTAGCATTTGACACCAGTGACGGTTCCCTCCCCTTAGACACTGTCATCTTTAGGTTCTCATGACTATTATCTCTTGGTTCTTCTGCCTAGCTGATCCCACCCCCAACCCCACCCCTAAGTCCCACAAATATCTCCTCAGCCATCTTCTCTTCCTCTCTCAATGATCTCATAAGCTCCTGTGGATTCAATGACTTCTATAAGGATGAATTCAAGATTGATGTAGCTGACCTCAATCTTTCTCCTGAATTTCTGAGCTATCCTTGAGATACTTACAATCTTATTGGAAAAACAAGACCCATATACATGACTCAGTTAGAAAACAGTCATGTGTACTGTCTCGTTGAATCAAAGACTCTCAGAGTTGGAAGGGACTTTAAAGGTCTTCTGGTCCAGCCTCCTACCTGCAACATGAGGTCTCCATCCTCCTGGACCTTTCTGTTCCATTCCATACATCCTTTCAACCAGAGTAGAGACAGAGGACTGGCCCAGGAAGACATCTGGTGATGACCAGGCAGCTGCTGGATGACCAGATGTCCAGAGCATGAGACTCTCTCATTTTTTCTGTGAGATAGTCTAGCCTTCCCCTTCCCACATAACTAGATCTCAGTTACACAGGGTCTGGGCCTGAGCAAGGCAGGAATGCCAACCTCTTTCCTAGTCTGCCAACTTCCCTCTGTTAGCTGGGCATTATTCCATTTGATTTTCCCCACTGGCACAAATACATCCAAGGGTAGCCAAAAAATCAGTCCACCCACTAGCCACCCTGTCTTGTCACAGGAATGTTTAGCCTTTCCCTTCACTTGGGGTTAGAGCTTAAGAACTCTGAGCCAGAATGACAAACTCCATGAAACATTCACCTCTTGAGCCTTAGTGGAAGCTCCAGGGAACAGAGCTTACTGTCACCTAACTCATATGACACTTGATTTTGGAACTCTGATGCACTTTCCATGCAATGCTATATATTAGAGTTATCTGTGTTTGTGTCTTTTCCGTTCTTCTAAGTTGTATACTCCAAGAAGGCAAGAATCATTCCTTATCTACACTCCCAGTACTCTGCATACAGGAGATACTTAACAAATACCTAATAGCATGTGTCTAAGATGCCCATAGCTAGTTATTCACACGCTGAAAATACTTTTACTATACTTTCATTGTTGGACAAGGGTCTTTATACAGGGCCCCTTTTTTCCTCTGGACCAAAGAACCAGCTGCCCTGACTCTCTTAGTACACATAACACGAGGCCCATGACACCAGGTCCTTAACAGTATCTTTAAAAAAAAAAGGCAGATGTGGGATCTGTCAAGCTCTGTCAACAACTGACAAATGATTAAATCCTGTGCATGGTCAGCTGGCTTGATAATAACATTCAAGTGACTTTTTCTAACGCAGAAACTTCCCTGGAGATTTATCTCTTAACAAATTATTCCTAGCTTCTATGGTAAATTATACATATATTTTATATAGGGATAGATGGGAAAACTTGTATATTTCTTCAATGAAATTGATCAAAAATTTGGAAATAACAGGTAGGACCCTAAGTCACTGCCCAGACCTCTCTAGGAGGAAAACTGGGGTGGTTACCCTTCATAGTCTTGACCACCCAGACTTAAAGTGTTTTAGCCAGGAGACTCATGTGGTCTTTCTTTAAAATACATTTTGTAATAATATAAATGTTCCCTATTCTTGACATGGGAGGTCAGTTGGGGGAAAAAAATCAAAGGGGATCTGTCAGAAACAGTTTCCCCAGGGACCTGTAATAATTCAAGCTGCATTGTCTGTTTTGGAGAGGAGATGAAGCTGGAAGGGCCTTAGAGACCATTTAGTCTGCACACTCTTAACCTGGGATCCATGAAGACTGTTCAGAGACTTTTTAGAGGCTCTTTGAACATGGATGGGACGGGGGGCAGAAATTACATCTTTTTCTATCTAACCATAAACTGAAACTTAGCATTTCTCTCAACTGTCATTTTTAAAAACTTATTCTGAGAAGGGTTTACCTGACTGTCACTGAAGCAGTGACACAAAAAAAGGGTAAGAACTCTTGGTGGGGAGGGGAGGAAAACCCTTATATTTTGCAGATGCGGAAACGGAAGCTCAGGGAAGGAAAGTAACTAGCAGTCATACGCTAGATAATGAGAGAGTCTAGAACTCAGGTTAGTTCTCTTCCAACCACAGCATGCTATATATTATATAGCGTCTGTCATCTACGTGCGGGACATTAAAGAGTTATTTAAGGAGTAAGCAAATAATTCAATCCAAGATATCTTTATTAAGCCTCTACTGTGTTCTGGGGCTATAAAAGTCAAAATTAAAGAGTTTCTCTTTTAAGGGAGAGTCTACTGGGAGATTAGCACCTATACAAGCCAATAAATGCAAAGTAATTTTGAAAGAGAAAAATTGATAATAAGGGATGAGGGGAAGAAGGAGAAGGAGGAAGAGGAGAAGGAGGAGGAAAGGGAGAAGAAGGAGGAGGAGGAGGAAATAGTAGTGATGATGATAATATACACCACACCGTTGGTCAATTTTGAGTTAAGAGATAGTGGATTATGTCTGTTCATAGCATGTAGCAGTTCTTGTAGCTGTTCAGTCATTTCAGTCATGTCCCATTCTTTGTGATCCCATTTGGGGTTTTCTTGGCAAAGATACTGAAGTGGTTTGTCATTTCCTTCTCCAGTTCATTTTATAGATGAGGAAACTGAGGCAAACAGGGTGAAGTGAAGTGACTTGCTCAAGGTCACTTATCTAGTAAGTATCTGAGGCCAGAACAGAATTCAGGAAGATGAGTCTTCCTTATTCTCTGGGCACTCTATCCTCTGTGCCACCCAACTGCCCTAGATGCCTAGAGGCATCAATAATGCTAGTGTATCGAAGAGTGTGCTGACAAATGTTTAATTGTTTCTCAAAAAAAATTAAGTACCCACAAGACACATTTAAATTTAATCTGCTTTATTAAAATTTTCTCCATCAATAGTTAGTTGGCACAGCGGTTAGAGCCCTGAGTCTTGAGTCAGGAAGACCTGACTTTATATCTAATCTTAGAGATACCTGCTAGCTATATGCCCCCGGGCAAGTTACATAACCTCTCTTGGTCTCAGTTTCCCTGGTTGTAAAATGGGGATAATAGCACTTTCCTCCCAAGATTGTGACAAGGATCAAATGAGATATTTGTAAAGCACTTAGCACAGTGCCCAGTACATGGCAGGCGTTTAACAAATGTTTGTTTCCTTCCTTCATTCCATCACTTTCTGAAGTTTAGATAATTAACTCTATCAGTCAACAATCCCTAGATTTCCTAATGAAATTAACGAACAGGAGGTACTAATTCATTCTATAAAAATGCATCAAGGACCTAATATATGCAATGCATTGTACTAGGTGTTAATGCTATGTGCACAAGACAGAAGCAGACAGCTTGAATTCATAGCCCATTTCACTTTCCCCCTTTAGGATTTCTGATCATTTCTTATAGCTTTGAGACACTGGGCATGACCCAAACAGTAATTGCTCAGTGGGGTGATAAGAATTGAAAGGGCATTTGAATGGCCTTGTAGACTCAGATAGAAGAAATTTCCTACCATGGTGTAAGACAGAGAGCGCTCCTCTCCACCTTGGAGCATGAGTTTTCTAGGGTGGTCTTCCTTTTTCTACCAGCATACCAATCTGTGGGAGCCTGTACCCAGTTTAGTACTGGGGTGGTTTTGCTGAGAGTAATTCCACTGTTTGATTTCCTCTTACTTACTTTGCTATTCTGTCCCAATTAAGTACTTTGCTATTTGATGTGTGGTTCCAATCTGTTTTGTTAGAAGTGAATGCACTGAACAGAGGCACAAGTCAAACATTAGCTCCTCCATCTTACCTTATGCCTTTTCAAACTCAAATAGAGTTTAGTGAGATGCTATTGAACACAGAATCACAAAACCTAAGATTTGGAAGTGACCTTCAAGGTCATCTAATCTACCTTGGCTAAAGAATCTTGTACAGAATCATCTTCTCTACACAGACCTAATGGAAGTTCATAAGAAATGGGCAACCCACCACCTCCTAATAAGGAAGAAGACACAAATGGTTATTTCTGGTCTTCCCCTTCCCCCCAAACTGTCAGGCAGTGAACTTGGCTCCACAGGCTTCTATTAATATTGAAGTAGGATTGTGATTATACCATTGGATAGGGTTTATTACCCTAAGTTGGGACCAGGACTTCTCAGAAGCTGGCTGGGGTTTCCTGGAAATAATTCACAAAGGCTTTTAGGTATTTTAATGAAATGGCTTTTTTTTATGCATAAGGAGATTATTTCTGAATCTATATATTTTTTTCCTTCTCCAAATTGCATAGTCATGTTAACTCATAGTTGTATATCTGTTCCAAAGTGCAACCAGGAATAATCTGCCATCCTAAATAAAACAGTTTTGATGATAATGTTTCATTTTCCTTTTATTCCATTTTATTAGCCATCCCTCGTGGAACATTTGGTCAACTGAAACCTTTTTTCTTCTAATACCAGCCTCACCTGTCTAAAATCTGACTTATGGAATTTAGTTTTAAGGAAAGACTTTCTGACATTCCTCACATAAGAAGCCAAGGAGAGATTTAAACTTCCCAGAGTGATTTGCCTATTTGTAAAAGAATTTCCCCTAGTTAGGGGATCTAGGTGGCGCAGTTGTTGGAGTACCAGGTCTGGAGTCAGAAAAAGTCATCCTCCTGAGTTTAAATCCAGCCTCAGACTTACTAGCTGAGTCACCCTGAGCCAGTCACTTAACCCTGTTTGCCTCAATCTCCTCATCTGTAAAATGAGCTGGAGAAGAAAATGGCAAACCACACCAGTATCTCTGCCAAGAAAACTCCAAATGGGTCTCAAAGAATCAGACACAAGTGAACAGCGGTAAAATCTCCTAGCTATTCAAGGAAGAATTTCCCTGAAAGTCTAAACTTTTGGGTTGTCTTTGTGATGTATAAATTCCTTCCCTTCAAATTACCCTACAATGACTTCTTTAAATATGGCCTTGTAATTTTGAAAGTACAGGAATTTACAGACTCGGTGATTAAATCTATCACTCAGTCTGCTTACTAATTTATCCCAACTTATCACATTCAACTTAATAGAAGGAAGCATAAGATAATGAATCTGTGTGACTATGGCCTTAAAGCTCATAAAGATTGTAATAGGTTAAAAAAAAATTTCTCTGTCTCTCTGATGTAATTTTCTCTGTAAAGATTTGTCAGAATCTCCAATCTTTGTTCGGGGTTGTTTTTTTCTGAATCCTTAACCTGTGCTTAAGCATAATGAAATCTAGGTTTTATCTCTAGCTAATTTTTGTGTTGTGATAGATTTATATATCTATCATATATATGATATATGATATATATAGATATAGAGAGAGAGATATTATAGCAATATCACACAAACTGAAAAGGGAAAGTATCCTTCCCATCACACAATACAGGTGTTAGCTCATCAGCCAAAAAAATCTATTACATATGTTTTATTGTGACCTGGATCTAGAATAATATAGAGATATAGAATAATAGTTCTTAGAGATAGAAAGGACCTTAAATGATCTTTGAAAACAGTTATCTGGTGTAATGGAAAAAACCTAGGTTTAAATCTCACCCCTTTCCAACATCTGAAACAAGTGATATTTCACCCTTCGCTTCCCATAATGCTAAACTCACTACCTTCCTACCTTAGGCCATTCCACTTAAAACAACTCTATTGTTAAAATGTTGTTATTTGTTATTAAACTGAAATCTGTCTCTCTGCGATTTCCAACCACTGGTTATAGTTCTGCTGTCTGGAAATAAGTAGGGCAGCTGATGACCCATCACCTATTTGAAAATAGCCATAATGCCTTCACTTCTTGACCATGAATTTCTACAGTACCAAAATTGGGAGGGAGATACATGTTGTCCTTTCTGTGCCACACACCTTATCTTTTCCATTCCTGGTTCCCCTCACCATTCCACTCTCTCTCCAATTTGTCCGGGATTCATCTTCCACACAAACTAAAGCCTGAACTCATTTACTTCATCAAGGTAAGTACAGTGCAAAAATGTGTTGAATTTGGACTCAGAAGACCTGGGTTTGTGTCTTGGCTTTACCATGTACTATCTATATAACCTTGGACAAATCATATCATCTAAGCAGCTAGGAGGCAAAGGGGTTATAGCCCCGAACCTGGAATAAAGATCTGAATTTAAACCCAGCTTCAGACATTTAGTAACTGATGACCCTGGGCAAATCACTTAACCTCTGTCTGCCTCAGTCTCCTTATTTGTAAGTTAAAATTTAAAATAGTACTTACTTCATAGGGTTGTTATAGCCATTAGAGGACTCCTACTGGTGTAAACCTTCAGAAACCAAGGCCAACCCTCGGATATGGCTCTGCCACTTTCCTGTCCACTGCCACCACATACATTCCTTGACCCAATATAGAACCTTTAAAGTTTCCTAATGATTTTAGTTTGGGGTATCCTGGGTTGTATTTTTTAAACTGCTCTAACCCCCAGGGTGTATCACCAACCATATAGCCTGATCCTGTTCAATGACAACATCCAGAACTCAGTTGTGGTCTCATCCCAGTAGTTACATGCACCAACCAGCACCAAAGGGAAATACCATGCCCTCTGTGGTTCTCAGCCAGTTGGCTATCTCTGTCTCCTAGCTCTGACCTTTCTTCAAGGCAATATTCAATCTTTAGATCTAGAAGTGAGCATTATGTAGATTTATCTAATTAGTTTCTTATATCAGTCCCAACCATGGAATGACTCCTCCCTGTTCTGCCACCTTGATGCGTGTCAGTGGACTCAGCTCACGTGAACTTGGCATAATGTTATCAACTGCGTAAATACAATTTGACTTATATAGCTCTTTATTCATGATGAGTAAAGCAAAAAGAAGAAAACTATGTGTATCCTCATTGTTTAGCACAGTGCCTAGAACATAGTAGGTGCTTAATAAATGTTTTTGATTGATTGATTAATATATTTTTAAAACAGCTACCATATGGGCACAAAGATACTTCTAAAGCCAGGCCACCAAAAACCAGTCTGTGGACACATCCAAATCCAGAAATTTAAAATAAAAAACACTTCAATCAAACTTCTTCCTCCCATTGTTATATGGAGGAAAAAAACATTAACCATTCATAGGATCATATATTAAGAAGAAGGAGAGATTTCAAAGGACAACAAGTTCAGCTCCCTTATTTTATATATGAGAAAACTGAGGCTCAGGGAGGCTAAACAGGAGCTAGCTTTTTGTATAAGCACTTTAAGGTTTACAGACCACATTACTAATATTATCTTATTTGATCCTGGCAACACCCCTGGGAGGTAAGTGCTATGATTATCCACATTTTAAAGATGGAGAAACTGAGGCAGACTGAGGTCAAGTGACTTACCAAGGATCACACAGCTAATAATATGGCTAGGCTTGAACTCAGTTCTTCCTGACTCCAGGTCCAACCCTCTACCCACTGTGCCACCTAACTGCTTGTGGTTTTCAACTAAGGTCACCTAGGTAATTAACATGAGAAGAAGGATCTGAACCCAAGTTCTCTGGTTACAGAGCAGGTGTTCTTTGTACCACCCCAGGGTCCCACCTTCCTCTGCACTTTAGATCCCCAACAGCTCCTAATAATCCTCCTCCTCTCCTCAAGTTCATCTTCCAACAAAGAGAGCAGTGAATGTGATTCCCTATGGAACATAAGCATCCCAGGTCGCTCCAGCAGCTAAAGGGAAAGATATGGCAGTACAACTAACTGCTCTCTCACTATGTCCTTCCTGTTTCATTTCTAAAGTTTATATGGTGGTCGTGCCCCTCGGGCTCCCTCAGTAGCATTCTCTGTTGCCCCTTCTCTCTCTCCTCTTCTTGTTTGCCAGCCCTGGTCCTGCCCTTTTGTTATTGTTTGTCCTGGGTTCTCGAAGAGGACCACGACATCAGGAAGGTGACGCCATAACTTGCAGGTAAATTGGATTTAAGTGGGGGAGGGGAGTTATGCAAAGTCACCAGCTTCCTTTTCTCCTCTGGAGCCATCTGGGTCCAGTGGCAATCAGGACAATTGGAGATAGTCCCCTCCTGTCCTATTAGTAGAAACTAGAAGGAAAGAAGCAGAAACAAGGGGGAGAGAGAGAGAGAGAGAGAGAGAGAGAGAGAGAGAGAGAGAGAGAGAGAGAGAGAGAGAGAGAACCACACTGCTAATAAACAAAGAAAGAACCAGCCAGGGCTGAAAAGGCTTTCTCTGGCGTCTTCTACCACACAAATCCCTTTTTTCTCATAGTGGCTATGGGAAAGGACCAAGTTCCACACAGCTACTACATGATGGAATTTTAGGAAGCAAAACAACTGAAATTAGAGTTATCTATATTTCAGAGGCAAGTCAAATTCAGGCCATCCTGGGAGCTAGAACAGGAGAAGTCCCCTTGGTGAGAAGGGGAGAGAGGGAAGAGATAGGATGGGGGCTGAGGATCCTCCCAGGGAGACAAATATTGGGCCTGAGTAGCCAATGAGATCAGTCATGTGGGTTTATAGCCCTTCTCACATTCTTCTTGCTACTGCCTATCCAACCACCCAGAGATAGGAGGACTAGGAAGTAGGATAGTCAACATGGAGTCCCAGACAGTTAGGCAACCACCTTAAGGGAGGGTGAAGGAGGAAAAAGGAGAGACAATATGCAATGGATGAGGAATAAGAATTTCTGTAACTTTTCAGGTAGCTGTTTGTATGTTAGACACAGGTATAAGTCAGAGTATACATATGTAAGATGCCACCTTAAAAAAACTTTAAAGAAAGACATGAGAAGACAGCCCACCTCAAATGTTTGTTTTATTTCTTAAGTTCAGAATAAAATTAAAAAATATATTGAGTATTTTCCTAATTTTTGTTCTCTTTTTTTTTAATTCTTCATACAAGAGATGGTTCTCTGAGAGAAGAATGGGATGTGGAAGGAAATTCAGGCAAAGTCAAAACAAAAGATATCAATAAAAATCTAAATTTTAAAAATACCTCTTAAACCTAGTGATCAGAAAGCGTGGACCAGGCAAAGAGATGAGAAAATGCAGTTTCTTTCATTCTTTGCAGAGAAAGGGGACAGCGGGTATATAATACTACATAGACCATCACACTCTGTTATGCATTGGTTAGTTTTGTTAAATTTCTTTCTGTTTGTTTTTCTTTTGTTGCAAGAGCTATCTTGATGATCAGGTAGAGAGTTGGATAGGATATATTTAGAAATGAAAGTGATGTAAAAAAAGATATCAAAAAAAATTTAAATAAAAAAACATAGGTTAGCACGAATTTTTCAAGCAAAAATATACAGTAGCCAACATTTATTTTCCAAGTCTTTCTATCTGTCCTGCATTCCCCTCTTCTCTTGCCCCAAGGTCTCCTATAATGCTGCCTTCCAGGATTTTTCCTAATGCCTTCCTATCAGAACTTGTCATGATTCTCAATCCATCATAACCTTGCCAATGGAATGAAGGTAATCTGTCACAAAATCATAAAATGACACAGCTGGAAAGGACCTCAGTAACCATTCAGTCAAGTCCATACCAGCAAAATTATTCCCATCTACAGCACACCTGACAAGTAGTCCTCCAAAGCCTTTCTTTGAAGACTTCCTGAGGTAACCTGCTTCACTCTGGGAGAGCACTGAATGCTGGAAAGACTTTCCTTACCTCAAACCTAAATGTGCTTCTGTAACTTCTGGTCATTGTTTCTATTTCTGTCCTAAAGGAGCTAAGCAGAGACAGTTAATTTCCTCTTCCACTCAGCAGCCCTACAAACACCTAAAGGGAACTAGTATGTGCCTCCTAAATCCTCTCTCCTCCAGATTAAATATTTCTAGTTTCTTCAACCCATCCTCGTGCGACATGGTCTTGAAGTCCTTTAAAATTCTGGTTGCCTTCTTCTGAATACTCTCCAGTTTATCGATGTCCTGCCTAAAACATAAAGAGAACATGACTCCAGATGGGGTCTGTGCAAGGCAGAATATAGTGGGATAATCACATCCTTATTCCTGGAAACTAGGCCTCTTTTGATGCAACATAATTTGACCTTTGGTGTCAAAAACCCCACATGACCCCTCTCAGGTAACTATCATTAAATCTAAGTGGACTTCATTGGCTCCAAGGCACTTGTTAAGCACTCACTAGCTTTGTGACCCTAGGCGAATCACTAAACCTCTGTTTGCCTCAGTTTCCCCATCTATAAAATGAGCTAGAGAAGGTTGCTGTGAGGATCAAATGAGATACTACTTATAAAGTACTTAGCATAGTGCCTAGAATATAGTAAACGTTTGCGTGAATGATAATGAGGGCCATGATAATAGGGTCAATAAAGGAGAATCTGGTAGCAAGGAGACCTTCAAATCCAACCACATATAGGACAAACTCTGGTCAGGAAAATCCTTTCTACAAACAGAATGATAGGGAAAGAAGGGATTATGGCTCACTAGTCACATAGGGTCCAGCCAGGCCCTTCCCTAACCCCTGTTTTCCTTCTTCCCCTAGGAAACACTGAGATATTTTAGGAATGTAACTCTAGATAACTTGGGCTATTGGGCTGCATTGCATCTGGTGAGTCTGGGTGAGCCAGCAAAGGACAAAAGGTGTGAAGCTAAAGAGAGGTGCAAAAAGGAGGAAAGTGACTCAAAAGAAGGACATGTACTAAAAAAAAAAGTTTTGGTCATCACAGAGTGGTAGACTGATGCCCACCTAGAAGCAGAGGACCTTGATAGTCCGGTAAGGAACTGCAAATCTTTCCTAAGAAAATTGGTCAAATTTCCCATAGTTCTTGAGAAAACAGTGGTGGGACGTCCTCAGTCAGGGACTCTTGAAACAGAGAAGTTATAGGGAAACCAGTTCTCCTTCCTAAGTTGCTTTATCTCTGTTTTGTTTCTGTATCTCAGCCTAGACTGGCTCCTACAGAGAGCAATGGAAACATAGCTCTCCCTCTGGAGGGAAAAAAGAGCATCTTAGGACCAACATAAGGTCATTCAAACAACCTTCACCTTCTGCACTGGTGCTGGAAGTATCTGCTGATGTGTGTTTCCCAATGCAGGAACAAAATAACACCTCCCCAAAACAAAAACAATAGTAAGGTGTCATAGATGGAGTGCTGAAGCTAGAGTCAAGAGGACCTAGGTTCAGATTCTGCCATAGACACTAACTGTAAGACCCTCTGCAAGTCATTTAACTTCTCTGGGACTCATCTGCAAACTAAGGAGGTTTGACTCCTATGACCTCCAAGGTCCCTTTCAGCTCTAAATCTATGGCCCTAGAATGTCCCCATCAAAAGGTAAACTGGGCTTCGGAGTCACAAAATAGGAAGACTGCTCTATTTGCTCATGACTCACAAACTCAGCTCCATCTGCAAACCTCAAATTGATGCAAGCCTGGGAAGGAAGCAAAAGTCACCCCTGTGGGGAATGATCTGGAGGGATAAGTATTAGCCCTGTGACTGGGGGTGGGGTGAGGGGTGGGGTTAAACTGGAGACTATTGTAATTCAAAATTAAATTATGCTTGCAATAACTCAAGTAAGAATTCCATCTTCCATGACTTTGGGATGTGTTGGCTCACATATGACTTTTATATTCAAAAATAAAGTAGAATTTGAAGCCAATCCAGCCCACGATGATCTCTCCTCCTTCTGAACTCAACGCTTTTATTGTCTGTCTCACTCATTTGGTGATTAATCACACATTTCCTTGAGACATATCTTGGACTGTTGTCTTGTGGTAGTGTTAGGTTGAGGTTTTTTTCTTTTTTTAATTTTCCATGTATCTCTGCTTTTTCTCCCCAACTATATTGTAAGCACTGAGGGAAAGAACTGTATTTTTTAATTCTGTTTCACCCAGATCTCCTAGTACAGTGCCCCAAACAAAGTAAGTGATCAATAAATGTATGATTGATTAGATATTAGGGAAGTCAAAATGTTTGGTCACTCCTTCCAATGATGCAGATGTAAATAAGTTGTTCAAGAAATAGAATGCTGAACTTGGAGTCAGGAAGACCTGAATTCAAATCCTGCCTCAGATTCTTACTAGCTAGAAACTCTAGAAAAGTCACAACCTCTATCTGCTTCATTTTTCTCATCTGTAAAATAGGAATATTAGTAGTATCTGTCTCCTGGGATTATTATAAGAATAAATTGATATAACATTTATATAATGTTAGCTGTTATTATTATAGCAGTTCATCTATGCTTTCTTATCCGGTCTGATTGTTTTATTTTTTATTTTTTGTTACATTTTAAGTTCCAAACTGTCTCACTCCCTCTTCCCCTCCCTCCCTACCTGCACTAGAGAAGGCCATCATTTAACACAGATGGGTATGCATGTGCAAACCACAATATGCATATCCTATGTGACATTAATTCATACTTCCCCATAAACCCTTCACTGGAGATCTACCCCACAAACCAGAGGAGGCCTTCTTCCAGACCTTTCGGGATTCTCCAGGTGTCTGTATAGCAACCAGGCTGAGCATTCTTTACTCTTTACATGACTGACTCATCTCCTTTTCCCACAACATCTCCTGGATGTTATCTTTTATACCACTTCTCATATGCATATCTACATTGTGAAAATGCTCGATGTTTTCATCTCTTCACTGCACTCTGGGTCCTTTAGAATTATGATTCTTCAGATACTAGTACTTTATGATTCACAATCCTCTAACAACACCAGAAAAACTTCAGAGCGGAAAAGATACATTTTTGTATCTAAAAGTGTCCTGGAAGTGTTAAAAGCACCACACAATTTCCCAAATGCGATTCAGCCTGCTCCCTTCCTCCCATCTAACTCTGGGTATAGTTTGTTAACTCTCTATACTGCCTGTCCAAGAGATGCAGATAGATAGATAGATAGATAGATAGATAGATAGATGATAGATAGATAGAATGATAGATAGATAGATGGACAGATAGATAGATAGATGGATGATAGATGATAGATGATAGATAGATGATAGATAGATAGATAGATAGAATGATAGATAGATGGACAGATAGATAGATGGATGATAGATAGATGATAGATAGATAGATGATAGATGATAGATAGAATGATAGATAGATAGATGGACAGATAGATGGATGATAGATAGATGATAGATAGATAGATAGATGATAGATGATAGATAGAATGATAGATAGATAGGTGGACAGATAGATAGATGGATGATAGATAGATGATAGATGATAGATAGATAGATAGATAGATAGATAGATAGATAGATAGATAGATAGATAGATAGATGATAGATAGATGAGAGAGAGAGATGGATGAATGGATGGATGAAAGAGATGATAGAGATAGAGTGTATTAATTATTTAATATGTGCCAGGCACTGTGCTAAGCACTGAGAATTCAGATGCATGCAAAAAAGAAAGACAATTCTTGACTTTAAGGAATTTACATTCTAAAGAAAGAAAACAAGACACACAAAAAGAGCTAAAAAGAAAGGAGAATGGGAAGGAGAGAAAACAAGTGGGTCAAGATGGAGAAGTATAAAGAAATCAGATCAGAGCTAAGAGAGAAGTGATCACAGGTGACTTGGGCATTTCTTCAAATGAGGTTCTGGGGAGGAATTCATGAATCGAAGGAGGAGGCAGATGCATCTTCCATGGTGAAAAGGCAGAAGAAAAAAGAGCATCTTCTAGGGTGAGAAGGCTGCTGGGATTTAAGTGGATAAATCACTGGACTGCCCACTCAATTTCATGTTATAGTTTGAGCAATATTTATTTTCCATTCACATGATTTTTCCTGTGTGGATTGTTAGTCTTATCTCCTTTGACTACTCATGGATCTCATTAAAGAGATCCCATGATTTTCTAGGTTTCCATGTAATCAATACAATACGGCACTAGAGTAAACCATTCTCATAAAGATTTTATATTGGTAAAGAGGCATACTGGCTAATAGCTGCTATTGT
Organism: Bettongia penicillata ogilbyi; assembly: GCA_023548195.1. Classification (NCBI taxonomy): domain Eukaryota; kingdom Metazoa; phylum Chordata; class Mammalia; order Diprotodontia; family Potoroidae; genus Bettongia; species Bettongia penicillata. Next base: position 1,857,375 of record JAJHZJ010000107.1, on the reverse strand, counting down.
CTCAGAATTACCCTTTTTTGATAATGTCATTCATGAGCTTTTTCCATCCCTCTGAAATTTTCCCCCCTTTGGAGAACTTTTGAAAATTTAACTCTTTGTGCCCTTAAAGTTGTGTCAAACTCAGCACTTTCCTTTATGTATATTTCAGTTGCTCTTCCCAATTTCATTTTTTAAATTTTTTTTCACTTCCTTATACAGGTTTTGAGGTTGAAGTTTGAATATGGCAGGCCCATTATTATCAATGATAAACAGAGATCACCTTCAAATCTGTTCTATTTTGTACCTACTTGTCGTCCTTACAGTTTCATCTATAAATGCTCCTACGATAAATTGGTTTAGTTAGATGTTTAACAAGCTTTCTGAGCAGGTAGGTGGCATGGTGGATAGGGTGCCAAACGCGGAGTCAGGAAGACTCAACTTCCTAAATTCAAATCTGGCCTCCAATATTTACTAGCTTGTGACCCTGGGCAAGTCGCTTAACTCTTTGCCTCAGTTTCCTCATCTAGAAAATGAGCAGGAGAAGGAAATGGCAAACCACTCCAGTACTTTGCCAAGAAAACCCAAAAGGTGTCATTAAGAGTCAGACATGACTGAAATAACTGTATAACAAGACAAAAAGGCTTTTCTGCTGATTCCTTCTCCTCCACTGCTTTTTATAGTTTCTGAGGCAATCTTATTCATAACTGCCTATCATTTTCCTGCCTAACGTGTTGTAAATGAGCTTGTATGACAGACTAATGATGTCCTCAGTTTCCAAGTCTCTTTTATGGGGGACAACAGCTAGTTTTGCAGGTAGAGGTTAGTTCTAGGCTCTTTGGGTCTCCTCATGGTGGTGATTGGTTTATATAAGTTAAGCTTCTCTAATAAACACTGATAATCTGAGCTAATGTCTTTATTTTCTGTCCAAGTTCTTGCTTTCAGCATCATTATTTTGTTTAAATAGGGTTAGACTAGTGATTGGACAACGTCTTCCCATCTTTATCCTTTCTTTGAATTCATTGTCAATTTTGACTTCTATTCTATGAATCTGACACATAAGAACTAAGAACCTTGAAGGTTAGCAAAGTTCTTTACATATGTTAATTCATTTAATCTGCACAATGACCCTGTGAGGTAGGTATTATTATCCCCATTTTACAGAAAAAGATAGTGTGGCATATAGTGATTGACCATATGCCACACTATGTCATCTGTAATCCTCATCCCATAGTCACACAGCTAGTGTCCAAGGCCAGATTTGAACTCAGGTCTTCCTGACTCTAGACCCAGAGCACTATCCACTAAGCTACCTAACTTCCTATATGCAACATAATTAGTCATTTCCTGTCTGCTAAGATAAAACATATTTCATATCTGTGGTGTCATTTAGCATTCAAAGACCTAGAGGAAGGGCTCTCTAGAGAGGATTTGTGGAAGGAAATGGGCAAGAACCACAAAAGATGAGAAAACACAGAGGAATTTTTATCTGTATCTTTTGAAAAGTAACCACACTGATGAGATCACAGATCTATTGAAATACTGAAAAAGTCTGGTGCTTTCTGGTGCTCTTTTTTTTTTCATCTAAAAAAAAATTTCAGTTCCACATTTGACTCTCACAGGGAAAAGGACATATGCCATAAAGGTAGGAAGGTTCTAGATCCTCCATAAAATTCTGGTCTCTTTCACCTCTTTATTTTAAGCCATATTTTCCAGCATATTTTTTACTATCCTCACTTGTGCCAACCTGCACATTAAAATCCACTGAATATCAACATATATGCTGTTTTGGAGTAGAGAATCTTGCCAAGATCTTCATAGAATTTCCCTATTCACCCTTTGAAGAAGAGTCTAGATTCACAGATCTTGAGATGATACTATATAAGCTGCAATTAGAAATGAAACTCCTTTCATTGCGGTCTTTTAGTTAATGGCACATCACAATCTTTGTAACGTAGGATGACCAAGTGTCCCATAAAATGTTCCATTGAGATGCTCAAGGAAACCAATTTCATCTGCTCCTGTATTTTGCCTCTTCAAGAAGGAAAAAAGAACTCTTTCATTTGGCAGAAATTTCTTGATTCTTGGCTTCATTTCTAGCAAAATTATCAATATCAACATGGTTCAATCTATCCATGATCTTACTGGTCATTGGACAGAGACCTCACATTTACCACCAATAAATAAATTGATATTTATTTGTGGACCAAAAACCGTGATCTGTGACACTTTAGGCCCCCTTTAAGCAACACTTGCTCTCTCATGATAAAGTAGAAGAGAACAAATAATATGTCATCTAGTGGCCAGACTACAGGTTGTGAACCTCTTGAATTTACTTGTTGGTCTTTGGGGAGAGAAATTATTAAAATTGTCAGTCAACAAGTTTTTATGAAGTGTTTACTATGTGCCAGACATCCAGTGTTGGAGATACAAAAAAAGACAAAAATAGTCCCTGACCTCAGCAAATAACATATATACAAAATAGATGGAAGGCAATCTCAGAGGGGTTGTCTCAGCTAGGAGCCTGGGAAAGGCTTCCTGGAGAAAGAGGAACTTAAATCTGTCCCTGTCTCAAAACCCCATCTAGCACGGCAGCTATAAGGCTTCTACAACAAGCCTTTCCCACTCGTTATCTTAGTGTCTTTCCTGTGAGACTTCTCCCAATTTGTCCTGCATATATCTGTTTGTATATAGCTGTTCATATGCTCTCTCCTCCAATGGACCATGAGCTCCTTGATGTCTGGGACTGTTCCATCTTTCATTTATTTTTTTTAATTGTTTTGCCTCTCTTTAGTCCTAGTGTCTGACACAGTGCCTGGAACATAGTAGATGCTTAATAAATGATAGCTGATTGACTAGGTGTCTGAGGCTTCAGAACAGAATTTTTCTAGATGATGGAGCATGTCAAGACTGTCATTACAGCAACTCTATGAAGACAGTATAAGTATCATTATGCCCTTTTAACTAAGTCTCAGAAAGGAGAGAAAACTTGGGTACAGTAACATTGCTTATCCAGAGTTAGAATTCGAATTCGGATCTCCTTACTCTGAGTTAGCAGTCTTTCCACTTTATTTATGTAATATTTCCCTACCTCTGCCTATTTGTGCAAATCATTCAGTAAATCAGGAATTCCCTTCCTCCCCATCATACCTTTCATGGTCCTCTCTTTGCTTTGTCTATTCATGACCTCCTTCCCAAGGTAGTTACAAAAGGTATTTTTTTCCTTGCCCTGCTAATTTATTTGTGATGTCATCTTATATATTGAGGTCATGTATATGTTAGGAGTTTATTGAGTACATGGTATGAGATGTTGATCTAAACCTAATTTCTGCAAACTTCTTTCCATTTTTCCTCAGCAGTTTCTGTCAAATAGTGAGTCCTTACCCTAATAGTTACAGTCATTGAGTTCATCAAATATTGTGATACTATGTTCATTTGTTTTTATATACTGTATAGCTAATCTGTTCCATTGGTTAAATTTTTGTTTTTTCATCACTACTAAATTGTTTTGATCATTACCGCTTTGCAGTATAATTTGAGATATGATACTGAATATCCTTTATTCAATTTTTTAAAATTATTTCCCTTCATAGACTTGATCTTTTATTCTTTCACATGAATATCATATTTTTACTAGTTCTCTAAAGCAATTCCTTGAAACTTCAGTTGGTACTTTTACTGAATAAATAAATTATTTTAACTAGTATTTCTATTTTTATATTGGCATAGTAATTAATATCTCTCCACTTATTAAATTCTCACTTATTTCTATTTTATAGAATTTATCATTTATATAATTTTATTCATATAATTCTTCTGTGTGCACCTTAGCAGTGAGCTCTTAAATATTTTATACATTTTGTAGTAAATTTGAATGGAATTTCTCATTCTTTCTCTTCTCTGTTTTATTGGGATATAATTGAAGGCTAATGATTTGTATGGATTAAGTCTACATTTTGCTACTTTGTTGAAGTTTTTTTAAAAATTTACTTTTAAGTTGTCTCTATAGGAGTCTCTATGTAGATAATTATATTATTTGCAAAAAGTCATTTTGTTTCTTCTTTTCTTATTCCTTTGATTTCCTTTTCTTATCTTATTGCTGTGGGTAATATTTCTAGTAGTTTATTAAGTAATAATGCTAATAATGCCTATCCTTGCTCATCCTTGATACTACCGGTAAGTCCTCCAGTTTATCTCCTTTACATATTGACACCATTTACCATATTAAGGAAAACCCCATTTATTTGGGCACCTTTAATGTTTTTACTCTGTGTATATCTTGCATATACCTAGTTATTTACATATCATCTCCTTAGAATGAATTAAAATGAATATTGACCCCAAAATTTATGGCAGGAAAACAAGGTTGAATTCTTAAAGACGGGGACTGTTTTTGCCTTTCTTGTAACCCAAGCACTTAGTACAGTACCTGGCACATGATAAATATTTAACCAACGCTTGTTGACCAACTTACTGAATGAAATGCATATTGTATTTTTATTCAAAATCTTTTCCTGCATCTACTAATATGACCATGTGATTTTAATTATTTTGTACTTAATGTAGTCTATTTATATTTATAGTTTTCCTAACATTGATCTAACCTTGTTTTCCTGGTACAGGTCTCACCTGGCCATAATCTATAAACTTCTCGATCCCTTGCTATGTTCTCTTTGCTAGTATTTTATTTAAAATTTTGGGGTCAACTTTCATTAGAGACATTGACTTATAGTTTTCTTTTTCTGATTTGTCTCTCCTAGGCTTAAGTATCAAGATCATATTTGTATCAGAGAAGAAATTTGGTAGGATCTTTTATTTTCCTCTTTTTGCAAACAGGTTCTGTACTTTTACTTGTTCTTTGAATATTTGACAGAACTCACTTGTAAAGTCATCTGGACCTGGGATTATTTTTCTTTAAGAGCTTATTTATGGCTTGTTTAATTTCTTTTTGAGAAACGGAATTATTGATATTCTCTCTTTCATGTTGTGCTGATCTGGATATTTTATATTTTTGTAGATATTTATATATTTCACTTAAGTTGTTAATTAAATTGGTGTACAAAGCATCCCAAAAATCTTAATGCGGTTTTAAGCTATTAAAACTTAAAAGCTTTAATAACTTTCTTTATTTGCTCTTCTTTCTCCTTTTTCACATTTATTGCTAGCAGTTTTGTTTTCCTCTATTTTAAAATCAGAATGATCAATGGTTTGTTTTGCTGCTTTAAAAAAAAAAGAAACTTATTTATCAATTCAAACTTTTGATTTTAATGTTAATCTCATCTTCACTTTCAGAAGTTTTATTTTGATATTTAGTTGCATTTTTGAAATTTGATCATTTTCAAAAGGTTTTTTATTGCATGCAAAATTTATTGATCTGTCCTTTATCTCCTTTGTTGATGGAAGAGTTTCAAGACATAATTTTTCCTCTTAGGATTAATTTGGTATGTTGTCTCATTATTGTCATTTTCACTGAGGAAATTTTCTATGGTTCCTATAATTGGTTCTTTGACCTATGAGCTCTTTAGGAGTAAGCTATTTAGTCTACAAATAATTTTTATCTACTATTCAAAGACCCTTTATTGAATATATTTTAGTTGGTGGGTGGTCAGTAAAGAATTTTTTAATATTTCTGCTAGTATGTGGTTTTTTTTTTAGATTTTTATGTCTTAATACATGGTCAATTTTTGTAAAGGTTCTATGCAAAGGTGAGATAGATACCTATTCCTTTTTATTCCTATTTAATAATCATCAGAAATTTATCAAAATTTTAGTAAGCTTCTCAACTTCTTGCTATTTTTCAGATTTGTCTAAGTCTGAAAGAAGTAAACTGGAGATGGAATAATGTCAGGATAGCTGGAGGAAGGCCTCAGACATGTTGATGGACCCCCACAGAGGATTATGAGAGGTCAGAGACAAAAATTACACAGGACAGGCAAACATCTTTGAATTGAAGTTCGCATCACTGGAGAGAGTACCCACATCAATAAGGTTATGTATTCATTCAAGTAACAATGCATAATGCCATAATACCTGATTAATTCAGTAGAACAAAATTTACTCAGCTATTCTCTAGTCATCAGGCATATAGGGGGTTTGCATTTTTTCCTTGCATTAACAAGTAGAGCAGCTATCAATTTTTTGTATAGATAAGTCATTTTTCACTTTTTATCATTTTGGTCTGTGCTTGTGATTGGATTGATATTGGGAACTGCCAGTGAAGAAGCTCTCTATTAGACCAAAGTAGATTGGCAATAGTTATGTAACTTATAGTTTTAAAGAGTTGCTTGCTGATATAGAGAAATTAAGTGAATCATTCAAGATCACACAAACAATATCAATCAGCTAGCATTTATTAATCACCAACGATGTGCAAAGCACTAGGCTAAGTCTTGGGGATACAAAGAAAGGCAAAAAATAATAATCCCTGCTTTCAAGGATCTCACGGTCTAATGGAGGAAACGACGTACAAACTATTTACAAACAAGATATATACAGTATAGATTGGAGACAACCCTACAATGCCAAGGCACTAACATTAAGAAGGACTGGGGAAAGTTTCTTGAAGAAAATGGGAAGGAAGTCATTGAAGCTAAAAGGAAGAAATGAGGAAGGAAGGAATTCCAGGCATGGGGGATAGACAGGGAAAACACTCAAGAGTCAAGAGTCAAGAGATGGAGTACCTTGTAAGAGGAACAGGAAGACCAACATACAGGGTATGTGGAGAGAAGTAAGGTGTAAGATTGGAAAGGGCAGGAAGGGGCTGGATTATGGAGGTTATCAAAGCCCAACAGAAGACTTTATATTGATCCCAGAGGCAACAGGAAGCCACAGGAGTTTATTGAATAGGGAGGTAATGTGACCTGATTTGAGCTTTAGGAAGATTACTTAGCTCAATGAAGGATGGATTAGAGGGGAAAGAAGCTTGAAGCAAGGAGACCAGCCAGCAGACTTATGCCATAGTTTGGGTAGAAGGGGGTGAGAGCCTATACCAGGGTAGTTGCAGGGTCAGAGGAAAGAAGGAGAGATGTTATGAAGGAAGAAACAAGACTTGACCATTGATTTGGACATGAGCGAATGTATCAAAGGTAAGACTTGAACCCAGGTTTTTCTGATTATGAGGCTGGCTCCCTATCCACTATATGAGAGGTGTCATGTATATAGCCCATGATCCCTCACAAAGTGCAGCCTGAATCAGATTAAAATATAACTGGCAAATATTTAACAAAAATACAATAAAACATCAATAACATTATATTTTCAAACCAAGTCAACATGTGACCTGCAGGGATCCTTAAGTACCACTTAGTGAGTGATTCAGTTTCTACTTGAGTCTGACCTCTTCACTATATATTATAGACATCACTCTCACCTGCGACTCCAAGAAACTGTAGTGTGCACAGTGGCCACCCCACCCTCCCAAGTAAAACTGTCTAGGTAGACAGTCTAAACCAGGTGCAGGGTAACTGAAGGACCACAAACCCATCAGTGAGTTAAGGGAGTGTCTACCTCGAGCATGTGCAAATTTCCCCTGATGGAATAGGTAGATGAGAACAATTAGTTCCAACAGCCATGAAGGTGGTTGAAGCAGGGCTGCGGAGCATTTAGGGTTTGACCAGACATCGAAGATGCCAAAGTTATGCACTACCTCCCCAACCATCACCAGTCATGTCGACTTATGTCCTGACACTTGACTTTGATGACTCTGGAGGATAGAGTGAGGCTGATGACTTTGTGCAACTCCACCACATTTAAATCCAATTCACAGGCAAATCAAAACATCACCCCATGATGTTTTTGGTCCTCTTTGAACATGACAAACAAGTTGCGACAGCATCATGCTGTTTCTCCAAATCATATTTTTAGGTTAAAGGCTTCCCGATGGAATCACCAGGTCGGAGAGTATGGCCAGTTCTGGATTAATTACATGTTGTCAAATTATTCTCCAAATCATATGACACGGTCTATAGTCCTAGAAATAATGTAATAGAGTGCCTATTTCCCTTCAAACCTTACAAAATATAATTTTGATCACTCTTTACTATTTTTTTTCCAATTTAGTCAGTATAAAGTGGCATCTATAATTGTCTTGATCTGGATCTTTCTTATGATAGAATTTGAGCTTCTCCTCATGTGGTTACTATCGCCTTCAAGAACTGTCTGTTCATATGACTTGACCACATAATACCTATTGCTTCTGAAGGGAGGTAACAGCTGATGGTACAAAATTGTATTAGGCAAAGTCCCCATCATCATCATCTTAAGCACTCACTAAAATCAAGTATATGTAAAGCCAAGTTAGAAAAAAGTCTGAGAGAACATGAAGGATGATTTAATTTCATATTGTTGTGTTATGTCACTCTGTGTTTCTGTTACTAAGGGTTTGGAGGCTTAGTAATTCAGCTGTTTTATCAGCTGTGAGCTACTCACATTTCATAATTTTCCTTGCTAGTAACAGTACCTTAGACACAGTGATGTTCCAGAAATACCAATGATAGGCGTTATGGTGCCTCAGGGGCCCAGAAGTGTCCCCTACCCAGATCATGCTTCAGATGGTTTTTCAGAAAGAAAAATGACTTCCTTTGTAACTTGGAGATGATTCAGGCCAGGGCCTGTTTATACTCCATTCATGCCATAGGGGCTCTGCTGTCTGTCATCCCCCCAAGGTGACTAATTCATGAAGTTCCTTGCATGCCATGAATTTGCATAGCTTGAAAGAGGTTAAGTTTAGGACAAACTCCAGGAAATGCTGTGAGGCAGCAAACTTATAGAACTTCTTACAGTCAGTAGTCAATAAACATTTAGTTAGCACCTACTTTGTGCCAGATCTGTGCTAAGCACTGGGGATAAAAATACAAAAAAGAAAAGATAGTCTTTATCATCAAGGAACTTACAATCTAATGAAGGAAGACAAAATACAATAGGGAGCAAACATCTGATGTTGAATCTTAAGTCCTAGAGCTGGAAAGTGGAGTTAGAGGTCATCCAGTTCAACCCCCTCACTAGACAGATGTGAAAACCAAGGCCATCAATAAGTTATATCAGTCATATCTGATTCTTCATGACCCCATTTGGGGTTTTCTTGGCAAAAATATTGAACTGCTTTGCCATTTTCTTCTCCAGCTCATTTTACAGACGAGGAAACTGAGAGGAACAGGGTTAGGTCACTCACCGAGGGTCACACAGATAGTAAGTCTATCTGAGGCAAGATTTGAACTCAAGTCTTCCTGACTTCACTCTATCCACTGCACCACCTAGCTACCCTGTAAGTGGTTAAGCTAGAGTTCAAATCCAGATCCTCTGATTCCAAAAGTGGTACACTTCCCACTGTGCCATGTGACTTTAAAGTAAGTGAAAATGTAAATATGAGACTCAGGTAATTGGAGTCAAAAAAACTGGGTTGAGGAGGTATTTATGCTACCATTTTACTACCTGGGTGACTTTGAACAAGTTGCTTAACCTCTCTGAACCACAGTTTCCACATTTGTTTGGTTTCTATTCAAGATCCACTTTCTGCAGGAGGCTTTTTCCAGTTCCTTCTCTCCCTCATGGCTAGCATCTTCTCTCTGAGATCACCTTTCATTCACACCGTCTAGGTCTTGTGTATACCGAGCTTTTGCATGTTGTCTCCTCCATTAGAATATGATCTCTCCAAAAGCAGGGATTGTGCTTTTACCATTATATCCTCAGTGATTAGTGCAATACCTAACATGTACACATTAAGAACGTAATTAATATTTGTTGACTAAATAACTGATCGTAGACAAGCCACTTAAGTCCACCAAACCTTAGCATTCTGTCTGTAAAAAGGAGAAAGTCTTCTGTAAATAGTCAATTCTTACTCTCTAGCTTATTACTTGTAATGATTTCCTCTGTTCATCATCTACAACTACCATGATGTTCTGTGAAGAGATCCCTGAGCAGATCTCTTCCAACTAAAAATGGTTCTAAAATGTAATTTCCATATTTTTTAACAGAATCTCAAGCTAGTCAAATTCTAGAAACAGTTACCAAATAAATAAGACACCGTATTGAGTGCTATGATACATAGTGGAAGAACAAAATGGTCTCTGCCCTCCAAAAGCTTATGAGCTAATTATAGGGGAGGAGTTGAACATATGTATCCTTCTTTTACCCTTATCACTTTCTGTCTTGTATAAGTCTAAGGATTTATGTATATGTAAGGATATGTCTTGCTGTTTTTCTAGTATTAGCCGATAAGCTTCTGGAGAACAAGAATCATTTTGTACTTCAACTTTTTTATACGCAGCACCAGGCATAGTACCTTTCGTATACTGAATTGAATTAAATTGTATAGCTTTGAAATGTCTTTTCAGATCATGTTTAAAATGTAAAAATAAAGATGTTCTCTAATTGTCAAAGTCTAAACCTATTGATGTATCATTATGTAATCCTTATGGCATTTTTTTAAACCTTTCTGGTGTTTATGTCTTCTCTTTCCAACTAGAGGATAGATACCATCTTAAGAGTGTGTAGATCACAATTTCATAAGATTTTAGAGATATCAAGACCCTCTTGAGATTTGTTCAATCATTTTCAATTGTGTCTGAGTCTTTGTGACCTCATTTGGTCTTTGCTTGGCAAAGATTTCTTTGCCATTTCCCTCTCCAGTTCATTTTTCAGATGAGGAACTGAGGTAAACAGGGTTAAGTGACTCGTCCAAGGTCACACAGCTAAGAAGCATCTAAGGCTAGATTTGAATTCAGGAAGATTAGTCTTCCTGACTCCAGGCCAGGGGCTCTAACCAGTGGACCGCCTAGCTGCCCTAAGGAGATTATCTGCATCAATCCTTTCATTGTACATATTTGTGAAGTAAAAAGAACAGTAAAGTAGGAATTAGGAGACCTGGACTTTACTCACAACTCTACCACCAATTTGCAGTGTAGCCTAGGGCAAATTATTTTACCTCTCTGGTACTCCATTTGCTCTGTCTGAAAAATGGAGAAAATAATACTCCTGCAACATGCCCAACAGAATTTTTGTGATGATCAAATATAGGGACAGTGATGAGTTATATTAATGAGTTTATTATTACTAATGGTAATGATGATGATGATGATGATGATGATGGCAGCAGCTGCTACTAGGTAGAGCAGTAAACAAAATTTGGGGCCTGGAGTCAGGAAGTCCTAAGTTCAAATCCAGTCTCAAACACTTGCTAGCTGTATGACTCTAGGTATGTCATTTGACTTAAGTCAGTTTCAGTTTCGTCATCTGTAAAATGAAGATAAGATAGCATCTCTCATTCAAAGTTGTTGGGAGGATCAAATCTGATACCAATTATACAACGCTTAGCTCAGTCCCTGGCATATAATAAGCACTATATGAATGTTAATTATTATTATTACTATATATGGCATGCCATATAGTGAAGCCAGCCTTAGACTGAGACTTAGCATGTTCAAATCTTACCTCTGATACTTTCTGGCTCTATGACCCTAGGACAATCTTTCAGACTACAAGTTGTAGAGTTAGTGCCAATCTTAATCAGGGGAGGAAATTCCTTACCAGGTACTCCCCATGGCAAAGAAATCACAGTTCCAACCCCCATCACCATCCCTATAGTGGAGCCATTCTTTCTGTCATCCTAGAGGTATGGACCCAGCAGTGGGATGTGTGAGAAAAGAATATTTCTCATATTTAATAACTAATTATTGTATTAAGACCAAAGTGTTTCCCCTTTTCTACTTCCTCATCCAGAAACCAACCAGGGTGGAAAGTTTCTCTTACAGATTTACCCAGGCCAAGATCTAATCAGACAATAAAAGAAATTCAAGTTTGGGATAATGGGTATATTTCTGCTTATTGTGTTTGCTCAGACAGGTCTAGGGAAGTGAATCAATTTTCCCTATTATCAAGACAGGTGATATGGAAATTGACGTCTCTGACCAAGATTTGAGTGACCCTAGGTCACATACCCCAATATAGCCCACCTTCCATTGTGTTAACCAATCAAAATGGGTAGGCATCCCCTCAATAACACCTCCTCTTCAAAGAGCACATAAATTGTGAGGCCACTACCATAAGGGTTCTTTGGTCTGACATAGATGGTCAAATGACCATCTTTTATTAATAACATGCTGGCCTTATTAATAAATTGATAGAAATGATGAAATAAAGTGATGAAATTGCTATGTCTCTTGAACCTTTTTAATTGTTAAAGTTGACTAGATCAAGGATAATAACTTTTCTCAGGTAATTACAAATGACTTTTCAGAATAGATAGACCGATTCACAGCTCCACCAAGAGTGGATTCATCTTACCATAGTCCCTCCAGAATTAACTGGCTCCCATGTTTTAAATCATATTTGCCAATTTGATGAGTATGTGGGAAACCTCAGAATTGTATTGATTTCTATCCTTAAAACTGTTGGCACAGAAAAGACAGTGACTTACGCCCGAATCATACAGGCGACAGAGTCAGAGTTAGAACCCAAGTTCCCTGAATACATACTCTGCGTTCTCTTCTCAGATACCACAAGTTATAGAATTTCCAGTTATAGAAACCCATGGTATGCAGTCATTTATATCAGTCAGAGATAAAAGAAAGAAGAAAGGCAGCTGTAAAGAGGTCTAAATATCTGCAAGTAGCCCTCATCACCCACCTCCCCCCTAATTCTTTTGTTTTCTGAATTCATTTCTCCTGGGCCAAAAATCAAGCTCTGCTTTGGATGAAAAGACACTCGTAGAAATTCAGCCTGAAACTAAGATCCTATCTGTAGGAAAAGCAGCTATAGAACTTGAAAAGGTTTAGGTGAGGTAAGTGTTAGCCATCTGTTCTCTGCGGAGGAAGACCACAGGTCCTGAATGGAACCTGAGCTTTCCACCCCCCACTCTTGGAACTGATTCCCATCCCATTGCCCGATTCAGATGCCATCTCCTCCAAGAAGCCTTCCCTGACCTCGAAAATGATCTCTCCCTCCTCAAATTTCTTGGAGTGCTTTGCTTGGCTCTCCTTTGCCCGATTAAATCCTACCCTGCGTCATACTTATATACATGTTGCACCCTTCTCCTTGCACACGACTTGCACATAATAAATAAATTCTGAATTGAATTAAATTGAATTGAATCAGCAAGAGTTCCATCTACCTCAGAGAAATCTCCTAAGTAAACTAGGAAATAGATTTGCTAAACTTTGGTTGGGATAGAAAAGTTGAAGGAGAAACTAGGAAATCATTTGCCAATTTTTGGTTGAGAGAGAAAAGTTTGAGGAGAAAACATCAACATAATTATTGGGTTTAAAGGTGAGAGAAGCAGGCTGCTGATAAATGATTAACAACCAGTTCTCCCCAAAAAGTGTACCAATTTTACATATGCGTTGTTAATATTTTTCTTGAATCTAGGTCACCAACAAAACAATATATCCAGCCCCTGTTTGTAGCATTTGCAGATTTCCAAAGTGTAACCATTCTCATACTGAAATTTTAACATTAAGCTCTATGGAGCTGACTCCAACACATCTTTGCTTGAGCAGCAGCATGGTGTGAAAGAAAAAGCTTCTTTGTTCTGTGTTTGGAGGACATAGATTCTGGTCCCATCTTTTTTTGGTGGGTTGTTTTTGGGGGTTTTCTGCTTGTTTTTTCAGACCTCAGTTTTCTCATCTATAAAATAAGGGAGTTGAATTAGATGACCTGTAAGGTCTACTCTATCATTAAACTGTGATTAGGATTGTTGCAAAATACTATTTTTTATCTAGCGTCTTCTTTTCCCCTCTTCTTTCCCTTACTCTCATTTCTGGTTCTGTGCCAAATAGTGGTGGCTGGCTAGGAGGCTGATAGGGAGACATATCCTCTCCATTGAATAATACAGTGGAAAGAATGCTGAGCCTGGAGTAAGAAGAAACCTGGGTTAGATTCTCACCTCTGACACTTAACAGTTGAGTGACAATCACTTAAAGTCTCTGAGCCTGTTTCTTATTCTGTAAAATTTATTAGAGGAGGGCCTGTAGATCCTACTTCACAAGGTTGTTATGAGATTCAAATAAGACAAAAGCATTTTGCCAACCTTAAACGTGCATTCTTTATTAAGTATTTACTATATACCGGACACTGTTGGACTCTGGAGATACAAAGACCAAAAGTATTAAATAGTTCTTGCCTTCAACAAGTGTACAGTCTAGGAAGAAGCAATATGTACCCAGAGAAGTAAATAGTAAATACATAAAAAGGAATAATGTAGATGGAGTCAGTCCACTAGTAATCAAATTACCAAAGAAATTTATTAGAGCTAGAAAAATAATAAAAAATTCATCTGGAAGACAAAAGGCCAAGAATATCAAGGAAATCAATGGAAAAAAATGTGAAGGAAAGTGGCGTAGCAGTACCAGATTTCAAACTGTATTACAGAGCAGGAATCATTAAGCATTTTTTAAAGCACCTACTATGTGCTGGTCACTGTGGTAAACACTGAGAATACAAAGAAAGGCAAAAAAATAATCCCTGTTCTCAAAGAGTTCACAGTCTAATGGAGGAGATAACGTGCAAACAACTACATACAGACCAAATACGTAGGGGAGAAATCAAGGGTTGCTGCAAAGGAAAGGCACTAAGATTAAGGAGAACTGGGAAGGCTGCTTGTCAAAGGTGGTACTTGAGCTGAGCTCAAGTATGCCAGAGATTCCAAAGAGTGGAGGTTAGGAAGGAGTATATCCCAGGAACAGAGGATGGCTTGTACTAAATGGTGATGGGAGATGGACCATTATGTATATGGGATAGCACAATTTGGCTCAAAAGGCAGGTGGATGGAGAGAAGAAATTTCTAATAAGCCTGGAAAAGTAACCAAAAGTGGAATTTCCAATTTAACCCTAAAGCATTAGGCATTTTTTCTTTTTTCTTAATTCCAGGACTGACATTTTAGCTGAGACATAGGGTTGTTCTTATAGAGTCACACAATTATTTTTCACAACCTCTTAGTACAGGAAAGAAAAACTGGTTTATCCAGTAAGCTGTGTAGGCTAAATTAAAACAGGCATTGTCAAGATCCCTCTCAGCTGTCCTTTATCTGTTACACTCAGCTCAGAGAATCACAGCCACTTTCCTTGGGGGTTGAAGCACTTAATCCTTAATCAGGCAACCCCAGTGTACTCAGAGATTTTAGAACTGGAAGAAATCTAAGTCATCTTTTTTTTATTCCCTTATTTTATAGATGATTTTTGTGAACATGTAAAATTAACAAACAGGAATACACCATGAAGCAACGGAAAGAAGGCTGGATTTAGAGTTAGGGGACCTAGGTCGAAATCCCAGTTCTATACTTACTACTCATGAGTCATTAGACAAGTCATTTAAGACTTCTGGGCCTCAGTTTCCTCATCTGCAAAATGAAAGGGCTGGATTTAATCATCTAAAATCCCTTCCAGTTTTAAATATATTATTTGAAAGGGGCAGCTAGTTGGTGCCATGGATAGAGCACCAGAGCAAGAGTCAGGAGGATCTGAGTTCAAATTTTACCTCAGACGCTTGACACTCACTAGCTGTGTGACCTTGGGCAAGTCACAACCCCAATTGCCTCATCCTGCATCATCTCCAATCATCCTGATGAATATCTGGTCACTGGATTCAGATGTCTCTGAAAGAGAAGTGAGGCTGGTGACCTGTACAGCCCTCCCTCACTCAAAGTCAAATGCAAGTCATGTCATTATCTCCCTGATGGCATAGTCTTCTTTGGCAACGAAGGATGAACACACACACATATTATTTGAATATAGTATGATCTAAAGCTGAACAGATAGAATGCATCAAGATTTGGGAGGGCCTTGAATGACAGACTTCAGAGTTTATGCCTTATTCATCTAGCAAACAAAAATCACCCAAGATTTTTGAGTCAAAGAATGATATGGCCAAGGCAATATATGAAGAAGATAATTTGAAAGGATAGAATAGAAATAGAGAAGAGGCTAGGAAACCAGTTAGGAAGATTTTTTGAATAGTCTAAGGAGGAAAGAAATGAGCATTTCTTAAATACCCACCACATACCAGGCACTGTCCTAAGTATTTTACAAATATTATCTCATTTTATCCTCACAACAACCCTGGGAGGTATATACTATTATAATCCCATTATAGTAGATAATATTATAATTACAGATGAGGATACTGGGGCAAACAGAAGTTAAGCAACTTGCCCAGGGTCACACAGCTAGCAAGTATCAGAAGTTGAATTTGAACTCAGGTCACCCTGACTCCAGGCCCAGTGCTCTACCTATTACATTACCCAACAAAGAAGAGATGAAGGCCTGAACTAAAGTGGAAGTAAGACTGGAGACGAGGTGCCAATCGAATTTTACAGATACTGAAGTTTGTCTGACTCTCTGTTTAGTACTGATTGTCCCCATCAAAAGTAAAGTATTTTTTGGAAGGTAGCATTAAGTCCTTTTTATGCCTTGGTATGGACTGGTTTGCCTGAAGCTGAGTGAAATAACTTAATGAACGGTTACCTCACCATCTCACTATTTTTGTTTCCTGAGTGGCAAAAGGAAAGCATAAAACTGTGATCTCTAAAGGTCCAACCCATTTCGGATTTTTGCACTGGCTTATGGCTTTCGTTGTTTGATTGGGACAATGGGCCTGGACCATTCTTGCTCCATTTTTCTTCCAATTCTAAGATCCTATATGAAAAAGACAGCATGGTATAGTGGAACAAATGCTGGATTTGCCATCAGAGAAGTTGTGTTTAAAGATTGGTTCTCCTATTTAAGACCTGTAGGACTTCTAGCAAGTCTCTTGGCCTCAGTGTCTCAGAGTTACAGAAGCCCTCCCAAGGAAACTTGTCCAACTAGAACCTGAATCAAGAATTTTCCTCAACACTTTACAGAAGAGTCATCCAGTCTTTACTTGAAGATTTCCCATCCCAAGGATGGGGAACTCATTACTCCCTGAGGAGTCCCTTCTACTCTTAGACCACTCATTATTAGAGCATTGTTCTTAATAATTTGTGGCTGGGCAGAGTCAGTTTTGCATCTCTTCACAATGGCAGTTCTTCAAATACTTAAGGATCATTTTCACATTCCCCCAAAAACTTCTCTTCATCAGATTAAATATCTTTAGTTCCCACACTTTAGTTCCCAGAGGCTCTAGCAGTCAACCATTTCTGGCATAGTATGGTCTCCAAGCCTCCTACCATTGGACAAGAGAATCTCCAAGGTCCCTTATGGCTCCATATTGCATGACAGTACCTTTAGTGAAGAAGGTTGCTGACTTGAAAGAGTAGATATGGCTGGAGTACTATGACAATACTGGGCAGCCAGAGAAGCAAGTGAGGAAGCATCAGGGAGAAAGAAAGACCCAGTACTGGAAGGAGAGTTGGGAAGAGAAAAGAGAGTTCCTCAGTCAATTTCACAACTTTGCCCAGAATCGTAGGGCTGCAGGCTACCATTTTTTCAGGACCTCCATAGCCTTCTTTCCAAAGGGAAGGTTTCCATAGGCCACTGTAGTTTCCCTTAGCTGGCCTTAAGCCAGGAGCCTGGGGCCAGCTTCCTAAATCCTGAGGGAAGTGCCAACAGCTC
The DNA here is from genome assembly GCA_023548195.1 of Bettongia penicillata ogilbyi. NCBI lineage: Eukaryota > Metazoa > Chordata > Mammalia > Diprotodontia > Potoroidae > Bettongia > Bettongia penicillata. The sequence goes on along the minus strand of JAJHZJ010000107.1, from coordinate 1,839,876 downwards.
TTGAGCAAGCTCAATTTTCCATTGTCCCTCTAGATAAACAGCACTTCATCCTCCCCCCTTTCCTTCTCTACAAAGGACTCACGTTAGGAAGATGACATTCCTCAGCATCCCTTTGCTTACAGAGTCATGGGAAGGAGCCTCTTAAAAGCAAAGATTCTGGTCCATAAACATGTCATAAATTCATAACCAAGTTCTCCACGTTCTTTGTATTTTTATGTGATGCATCAAATATTGCCCTGGCCTTTTCTTTGAATTCAAATGTTCTTAGTACATGATTATGGAGAAGGGGTTGTTCGCCATGGGAATTTATGACTATTACTTTTATGAGGCAGGGTGCGGTGGGTTGAGACTGAGGAAGTCAAAGGTGAACTCTTTGGGTGTTTTCCCCATCCCATCCCCCACCATCACCTATACATTTGTTTCCTGGTCCATTCAAATGTGACATATTAAGCTCAGTTTCCTTCTGCTCCAGAGACTGGCTGTGCTTCTGATAACAAATTGCCAGTCTTCATCTCCTGACTGCCAGATTGACTTAACAGCTTGACTGCGGTGGCCTCTGTGTGGGAACACCGTTATCTCCTTCTCTCTGAATGAATGTGCTCAAGACAAAAGCCACCTGATGCCTGGCAGGTCTTGCCTCTAAATACACATACAAGATAAAAAAAGGAACAGAGAAAAAAAATAATAAATCAACCCAAACTTAACAAGCCAGTGTCTCCGATTAACCAGAAATCACCCCCAACACATGCTCCATACTTGACTATTAAGAGAAAGTAGAAAGAGCATGAAACCAACTAACAGCAAAAACAGCTCTTTGCCGTTGTTCTGTCATGTCCAACTCCTCATGGCCCCATTTGGGGTTTTCTTGGAAAAGATGCTGGAGTCATTTGTTATTTCCTTCTTCAACTCATTTTACAGATGAAGAGCCTGAGGTAAACTGGGTTAAGTGACTTGCCCAGGGTCACACAACTAGTAAATGTCTGAGGCCAGATCTTACTGACTCCAGGTCTGGTATTTATCCACTACTCCATCTACCTGCCCAGAAAACAAAATGTTAGCCTCACAAGAGCAAGGGCATTTTTTTGAAATGAGATACTATTCATAAAAAACTTAGCACATTGCCTGATCCATAGTAGGCATTCTATACATGCTTACTTCCTTCCATTCAGCAGCGCAACATGGAAGCTCCACATTGTATCACTGTATCCCACCCTAATCAGCCCACACATCCAGAGAGTTGTATTCATTTCTGAGTGACACCTTATGCAAGGAGCACCGACAAGCTAGATGCTCAGAGGAGGACAATCGATGGTGAAACTGCTTTACCACAAGCCTGGAAAAAAGAAGATTTATTAATGTAGCCTCCAAATACTTTAAGGTTTGCCATATAGAAGAGGAATTAGGTTTAGTATGCTTGTCCCCAGAGGGCAAAATTAGCTTTTATGAGTAAAAGTTCCAGTGAGGCAGATTTAAGCTCAATATGAGGAAAAGCTTCCTGTCCATCAGAGCTGTCCAGAAATTCTCCCTCTCTGGAGGTTTTCTAGCAGAGGCAGGATAATCACCAGTGGCATCAAGGAGGAATAATAGATAAAGCAGGGCACTTGGAGTCAGGAAGATGCATAGGACTCCTGCCTCAGACATTTGTTAGTTAAATAACTGTGGGCAAGTCAGTTGACCCCTCTCAGCCTCAGTTCCCTCATCCATAAAATGGGAGTAATAGTAGTACCTTCCTCACAGGGTTACTATGAGGATCAAATGAGTTAACATGTAAAGTGCTTTGCAAATACTATATCATTAGTATTAATCCATCATTATTTATTATGCTGTCTATATTGCTACAGTATAAAATCATAGTATTATATTATATATGTGATATTACACATTATATATCATATTATATATCTATAAAATATTGCATTACATTGCATTATATATAGTATCATAGCATATCATACTATTATATTAAATATAGTATAATATAATATGTTACTATTATATAAGCATATATAATGGCATGATATATTATATATAGTATAATTACAGTATACTATCATAGTGTAGCATTATTGTCTGTTATATAAGTGCAGTATGTTATAACAGTACAGTGTTTTAATATTGTATAGTATATTTTATATTATATATTACAGCATTTTATAAATTATATAAATATATTGTAATAGTATAGTGTTTTTACATGAGTATGCAATAACAGTATCATATTCTTTTTATTATACCAATTAATATTATACTAATTAAATAATTATCTATACTAATTAATAATATTAGTTATTAATTTCAAATGGAGTCATGCTTCAGGAAAGGGTTGAGTTAGAAAATTCTAAGGCCCCTTCTTAACTCAAGGAATCTGATGAGGGAAAGTACTTTATTACTTTCCCAAAGACCTCTTCTGCAAATAGATCTCTTTTTATGAGCACCTAAGAAAACAGACTGGTTACACCATAAGAATGCTCATATTGAATTAGGCACTGTGTGATTAGATCAGTGTAACAATGTACCCACTCACCTTAGCCTTTGGGCATATGGGTAATTAAGTTGCAAAATTATCCACAACTAATAAAGGCCAACCTACCCGTAAGAAGAAGGAAATTCGAAAACACTGGGTCATCCATTGAGTCAGAGGGTGTTTCCACTAGAAAGGCTCTAGGGTTACTGGCTCTTCCTTGACACAGCTGCTCCAGACTGCAGATGTTTCCCCTTTGACCTATAGCCATATCCATATGCTTCATTCTTCCCTTCAGCATTGTGCCTCTAGACCATGGTTTTTCCTTTTCCCTTTTTTTTTATTTTTTTAGAGATCATTTACACCAGGGGCGCTTAATCTTTTTTGAATTCTCTCTTTAGCAATCTAGTGGAACCTATCTAAAAATAAGATTTTTAAGTACATAAATTAAATACATAGGAATATATAACTATAAATCCGAAGGAAAACAACTATATTGAAATACGGAAGGGAAAGGAATAAGAATTTATTAGGCACATACTATGTGCCAGGGCTTATGTTAAATACTTTACAAATATCTCATTTTATCCCCATGACCACTCTAGGAGTCAGGAGATAGATAGATAGATAGATAGATAGATAGATAGATAGATAGACAGACAGACAGACAGGTAGATATGTGTATAAATATGTATAACACACACAACACACTACAATACTCATTTTGTAGTCAAGAAAACTGAGGCAAACAAATTAAGTGACTTGCCCAGGGTCACACATCTAATGAGAGTCTGAGGCTGGATTTAACCTCAAGTCTTCCTGACCGCATTCTATCCCATACCATCTAACTACCTTACGTGCGACATAATATACAGATGATTTTTTTTCACATCTAGTTTCACTGACCTGCTGAAATCTATCCACAGACTCCAGGTAAAGAATACTGGATCTAGTCCAATCCAGTCATTTTACAACAGAGAAAACTGAGAACCCAAGAGGTAAAGTAACCAGCTCAGGGCCATAGAATGGATGCCAAGCTGGGCTGTGAACCCAAGGTTCTGTGACTCAAATTCCAGCAGTCTTTCTATAGCACTATTCTAGGAAGAGCCCAGAGCTAAATCCCAGGTTTCCTGACTCCCAGGGCCTTTTGTCCACTCCAGCATACCACCCCCTAAGAAAGCACCCTGCTTTTGACTTTCCTGCCAAGTCCCAAACCTGAGAACCGTCAATGTCAGTTAGGAGCCCTGCTGGAGTTCTTCAGGGCAGCACGCCGCTGTTTCTCATAGGCTATCTTACTGTTTAATACCACAAGTACAATAAATACTGTTTAATGCTAACTGTTCCTTCTCAATCCACATAAAAGTTATAAACAGGTATTTTAATAGTTTCTTGATTTCATCTAGGTAAACCGCACTAAGATAAGATATCCGTTAAGATACATTGCCTAGTTGGATGACCTTTTTTCCCCAAATGGCAATGCAAATAGCAGCAGAACTTCATGTCATTTGGAGCTGGAAGAGACTTTAAACATTGTCTAAATCAGCTCCCTTATTTTATAAGATAATGAAAATGAGGTCCAGGTTGATTAAGAGCTAAGGACAAAAAGGGATTTAAACATCTACTCTAATTCTTTTGTGTTACAGTTAAGAGCACTAGGACCCACAGAAGTCAAGTACTTGTCTATAGTCTAAAGGTCATTAAGACCAAAGGCAAAATTCAAGCACTTGCCTCAAGGCTTCAAATCCAGTGATCTTTCCATTAAATGTCATTACAGTTAATGACCAATCTAGAAATGAAACCAAACTCTCCCAATTCCTTTCCCAGAGTGTCGCATAGTTTTCAGAGTTGGAAGGAACTTCTACGACAGATCCCATGATCAACCCACATTTGGACAAAAATTGCTTTTGCAGTATGTCTAACAAGTGGTCATCCAACCTTTGCTTAAACAAGCGGGGAGCTCACTACCTACCCAATTTATTGCAGTCATTTCATTTGCATCTGACTCAAGACCCCAGTTAGGATTTTCCTGGAGTGGTAAGTCATTTCCTTCTTTAACTCATTTTATGGATAAGGAAACTGAGGCAAAGAGGGTTAAGTGACTTGCCCAGGGTCACACAGCTAGTAAGTGTCTGAGGCTGAATTTGAGCTTAGGTCTTCCTGACTCCAGGCCCAGGGCTCTATCTACTGTGCCACCTAAATTACTCCCCTTTCATTTTTGAACAGTTCTAATTTTTTTGTATTTTTTTGTTGACGTTTTGTTTCCATATCACATACCTTTCCCACCCTCCAAAAAAAATATCTTTAAATGAAGAATAAAAAGAGGGGAAACAGTGTGGTCAAAATAACCAACACATCAAAACAGTGTGATCGCCTAGTCTTTGCTCTACACCCACAGTCTTCCACCTCCACAAAGAAGTAGAGGAACTGCTTTCTCTCATCTCTTCTCTGGGATGAGGCTTTGTCTTTGCAACTTCACAGCAGGCCATTTTAGTTAGTGAGCTGTTGTTTTCATTTTCCTTGTTGTGGATATTGTATAGATTGCTTTTCTGGTTCTTCTTACTTCACTGAACATCAAGTCATAGAAATCATCTTGTCTGTTTTGAAAACATTCATTGTTTTCATAACAGACAAGATTAGAAAGATTTACCAGCACATTAATATGCCATTTTATCTGTCTACCACAACCTGTCCAGCTATTCCCCAACTGATGGGCAGCTATTTTTTTTCCTCAGGAGAGCTTTAATTGTCAGGAAATTACATCAATTTACACAAAATGTGCCTCTTTGCAATCTCCTCCCACTGCTCCTAATGCTTCCCTATGGGACCAAATAGGACAAGCCTATAGCCCCTTTCCACATAATAGTCCTTCAAATACTTAGATATAGGTATCTGGCCTTTCCCCCAAGTCGTCTAGTCTTTGTACTAAACACTCCAAGTTGCTTCAACTAATAGATTCGAATATAGGAAGAATTATACTCAAAGCCTTTCACCATCTCTGGACATTCTAGGGCAAGGTTGTTGTTTTTGACATTTTGAGGTCCTGGACAACTTTGGCAGTCTGATGAACCCTGCCTGTAACAGAAGAATGTTTTTAAATTTCTAAATTAAAATATACAAGGTTACAAAAGAAACCATCAAAACATATTTTATAAACTCAAATTCAGACCCCAAGTTGAAAACCCCTATTTTAGAATTTATCAACATCCCTTCAATAATGTGGCACCTAGAACCAAATACAACACTCCAGATGTTGACCAGGGCAGAGTCCAATAGAAAAAGCTGAGTTCAAATTCTACAACTGTCTGACCTCGAGCAAGTCACTTCACCATCCTGGGTCAATTTCCTCAACTGTAAAATGAAGGGATTGGACAGGATGGTCTTTGAGGTCCCTTAAAATCCCAATATTGTGATGCTATGATTGTCTCCCAGAAACTGTCCTGACAGCACTGGGATCCAGTGCTCTGAAAAGCAGGAGAAGAAAATTAATAAGTAAGGCAAGGCCAGTCTCACAGAATCACAGAATTTGAAAGTCAAAAGGGTCCCCAAAGTATCCAGAGCTTACTATGGAAGTCACTTCTGTTGCCCATTGGGTCTCCTACAAAAAAGAAAGTGGTTTCAAAACACAAAATCAAATTCAATCCAATAAATATTTGTCAAGTGCCTACTGTGTTCCAGGCCCTTTAAAATAACCCCTAAAGGAGTTTATGATCTGTTGAAGAATTTCAACATCTAAACTGATAACTATACATGATTACTTGAGGAGGGCAATGATAAATAATGATGATAGTTAACATTTATATAGCCCTTTAAGGTTTGTAAAGTGCTTTACCGATGTTATTTCACTTCAATTGTGGGAGGTAGGTGTGACCATTATCCCCATTTTACAGATGAGGAAACTGAGAGATTAACTGACTTGCTTAGGTTTCCACGGCTAATGAGTATCTGAGACCAGATTTGAACTTAGGTCTTCTTGACTCCATGTCCAGAGCTTTTTGCAGAAAAGGCATTTTGTAGGAGGTACTTGAGGTGAACCTCAAAAGGAAATTTAAGGACTCTCTCTCCCCACCCTCCTTTAAAGCTGCCTTGTATTGTCTTCCTGTATTAAAATGTAAGTTCCCTGACAGCAGAGACTGTCTTGCTTACTGCCTGTCTCATAGTGCTTAATAAATCCATTGTCTTTCAATTATTTATCTGTCTGTCTATCTGAACTGAGTTGTACATAATATGAACACAAACATTCTGTTGGGCATCGCTTCCCATCTCCTGATTTCTACAGCATGCCCAGACTTCTCAATTTACATGGGTTCAATGACAATTGTTCTTGACTCAGCTTTGTCCTTTAAAATGGCCTAATGTTGGATTTCAGAAAAAACTAGGAAAACTTACATGAACTGATGCTGAGTGAAGTAAACAGAACCAAGAGAACTTTATGCACAGTAGTGACTATAACTGACTTAGCTCTTCTCTGCAAAACAGTGATCTAAGGTAAGTCCAAAAGATTCATGAGAGGAAATGTTGTCCATCTCCAGAGAAAGAACTGGTAGAATCTGAATGCAGATTGAAGCATAGTTTTCACTTTCTGTATTTTTTTCAGCTTGGTCCTTTTTTTTCTGTTTCTTCTTTCACAACATGACTACTATGGAAATGTTTTACATGATTGCACATATATAACCTATATCAAATTGCTTACTCTCTTGGGAAAAAGGGAGAACAGGGAGGAAAAAAATTGGAATTCAAAATCTTATTTTAAAAAATAAATGTTAAATACATGAATCAACAAATGAAATAAAATAGCCTACAGTACAAGAAATATTCTCCAGATATGTGAGGGAAACAACAAGGGAGTACGGGTAATGGTTTCTAGTTCCCAAAGCCTTGGAGGTATCTATACACTCCATAAAATGTCCCAACTTTCTAGGGAAGTGTGAACATGCCTAGAAATGGATTCTAATCTTGACTCTGCAACTGACTAGCTGTGTGACCTTGGGCAAGTTCCTTAAACCCTTTATGCCTCAGTCTCCTCACCCATAAATTCAGGAGATCAGATGAAATGATCTCTAAAAATTCTTTCAGCTCTAACATTTTATGGTTGCTTGGTTATACATGATCCTATCTGCAATTATAAACCCCCAATGACAGTAATCAATGACAGGGAAGGTGGAAAAAGGCAGTTGCACTAAAGTCTGATATCAAAGTCAGAGACAGACAAAATCTAACTATACCTCTGCATAAATGAGTCTCTTCATTGAAAAATGGTTCCAAATAAAAGCTAGTTGACACTGTAAATAGAGAAATGGGCTTGGAATCAGGAAGAATTGAGTCCATATCCATTCTCAGACATTACTAGTGATATGACTTTGGGGATAATAACAGCAAATACATCCCAGGGTTGATGTGAATGTCATATAAGAAAATGTGCCTACAAAACTGCCACATTTTAGTTCACAAGATTTATACTCACGAAGAAGCTTAGAAAACAGTTTGTTCAACCCTCTTATTTTACAGAGAAGGAGACTGAGACCCAGAGATATAAAACAACTTTCCCAGCATCTCACAGGTAGTGCGTGTCAGAACCTAGATTTGAAGTGTCAGAACCTAAATTGTCTTTCTGACTCCAAATTTGTTATTCTTCTCATGCTGCCTCTTAGGTAATGTGATTAGTATACTATTCTAAAATTAAAAGTAACCACAATCTAGGTAATCCAAGTCTAAGTCTTCCAACTATGCCATCAATTCCACAGGTCAAAATGCCCCCCCAAGACCTCCTCTCACTCTGCACATCCATCCTCATCACCACCAAAAAAGAAATTTGAATATTGACATCAAGATAAAAAAGAAAACTTAAGTTCTGCCAACCCAAGTTGGGAAGGCAGCCAAACCAAGGACCAAAAGCATTTCATTCAGGATTCATTTAGATGGTTCAAATGTATATAGAAGTATTCATTTCACAAGATCCTGCAGCTGGGTGACCTTGGGAAAGTCATTTAACTTAATCTCTGTGCCTTCATCTGTAAAAGCAGGATAATAATATTTGCATCACCTACTTCACAGGGTTTTTTGAGAGGCCAAATAAGATAATGATAAGATAATGCATGTGAGGAATAGTTTAAAATGAATAAATTGCTGCTTCATCTATATAATCAGTGTCATAATATTATTTTTAATATTTTATGAATTTCTTTGTGTAATTTGTATCAGGATAATAAAGCACCCATAATATCCTATTATGTCAGGATAATACAGCTCATAAATAGTCCATCTCTCGAGTGATCTCAATTCTATTTTAAAATAGTTTCTCATCACTGCTCAAAATCATCTTGTATAGAGCAGGGGAGCATTCATTCAACAACCATATTCTGTTATCATATATAAGAAATGATACTAAGTGGGGAGGGGGAGAGAAGAATGCAGATAATTTAAGTCCTTTGCCCCCATGTCACAATCTAGTAGGGACAATGGGAGGAGGGGGATCAATCTGTGACATCATCTCAATCAATATCACTCAATTAATCAAAAAACATTTATGAAGCACTTACTACGTGCCAGGCACTGTGCAAAGGTGGCAATGTATTCAGGGAGCTGCCTTCCACCATCACCACTACTATGTGGAAGCTTCCTTAACAGCTCAGCATCTATAGTCTGCAACTTACAGTCTTAAAGCTTTCTTGAAGGATTGAGAGGTAGACCGAGAGTCCCAGGGGCACCCACCCAATGTGTGTCAATGACAAGAGATGAACCTAGGTTGTCTTTCCTCAGTTGGTCCTTCTGGTTCCATCCACTGATCTAAGATGCTTCTAAGCAGGAGGATTGTGATATTATACTTAATCTTTTACTACAGTGCAACATAGACTATGATTTGTTGTTCAGTCATTATTTAGTCATGTCTGACTCTTTGTGATCCCTTTTGGGTTTTTTTTTGGCAAAAATTTGGAGTAGTTTGCCAATTCCTTCTCCAGCTCATTTTACAGATGAGGAAACTGAGACAAACAGTGTTAAGTGACTTGCTCAGGGTCATACAGCTAATGAGTGTCTGAGGCCAGATTTGAACTCAGAAAGAAGAGTCTTCTTCGTCTAAGGACTGGGGCTCTACCCACTGTGTGACCTAGCCACCCCTAGACTATGGTAGGAACATTTAAATAGTTCCAGAAGGAGTCCATGTGGAATAATGGATATAAAAGTAGACTTAGTGTCAGAAGACCTGGGTTTGAATCCTTATTAACTGTGTGATCTTAGGTCAGGTCCAACCTCTCTGAGCTTTAATTTCTTCTTATTTAAAATGGACACCATTATACACACACACATGTGCATGTATATATACAAAATTCATATATGTATATGTTTATAATACATGTATGAATATGTGTACATATGCATGTGTGTATGTATACTATCTATCTCATAGGATTATTGGGAGGAAAGGTAATTTGTCATATATAAATTACCAAAATAAATAGGTATTATATCTAAATATCTACCCTTTGAAAGTACCTAATTCTTTTTTTGAATGAGTGGGTTGGACTAGATAATTTCTAATAGCCCTTTAGTTCTCATATTCTGTGTTCTGTGTTCTAAGTCACCTTCCAAGGTTAGAAGTCTCTCAGCATGTTTCCATTCTGAGCTCCAAGATCACCTTCAGGACTATATGGTTTCTGTGTGTGTATTCATCCTTCGTTGCCAAAAAAGACCATGCCATCAGGAAAATAATGACATGACTTGCACTTGACTTTGTTTTGAGTGAGAGAGGGCTGTGCAGGTCACCAGCCTCACTTCTCCTCCAGAGCCATTTGGATCCAGTGACCAGATATTCATTAGGATGACTGGAGATGACCCAGGATGAGGCAATTGGGGTTAAATGACTTGCTCAAGGTCACACAGCTAGTAAGTGTCAAGTGTCTGAGGTGAGATTTGAAGTCAGGTCCTCCTGACTCCTGCACTGGTGCTCTATCCACTGCACCACCTAGCTGCCCCATATGGTCTCTAAGGTTCCTTCTGAGTCTATGTTCTATGTTCAAAGGTGCCTCCTAACTGAGATCCAATGTTTAGTGTTCCCCAAACCCCTCCAGCGAATATTTTTTATGATTCTATTATTTCGAAGAGGAAAGCATAATAACTAACACCACAGTATTGCCTTTTCAAAACTACTAACATAAAAGGTATTTGATTAAAACACAGTCATAAGCATCCTCATGGCACCATATGAAACTAACTGGAATATTTTTTAGCAATAGAATGGTCTTTGTTATAGAATTATTCTAAAAGTATTTTATAAGGGTCCCTCCTACAGATACATTAAAGTGCTGTTAGTGTAACTGTGAATTGATCCAACCATTCAGCAATTTAGAATTATACAAAAAGAGAAAGAACAATATCATTAACCTGTTCAAACCCTTTATTCCAGAGATTCTACAGCTGGTCTTAAACCCCAAGGAATGAAACAAAAAGAATGTTCTAACATATACAAGATAGAGCCAACTGGTGGGTGCAGGGTATATCTAGAAATGACATGTTACAAAAACAAAAGATAAAAACTAAATTTATTTAAGAAAAAAATCGCTCTTCCAGTTGTACCTTGAAATAGGATTATATCAACTTCATACTTAAAGCAGTTGAGACTTGAGGGAGGGGTGCACTGCTAGGTATTCTATTGGTTCCATTTTTTATTTTAAGGAAGAAATTTTTCTTCAACATAGATATCAATTCCCCATCCTCTCCAACCCCCTTCCATCATACCCACAACTACCTTCTAGCTAAATTCCTCTCTGAAGTATCACAATTTCAGAAATTTAAATATTTACCTCTTCTTTTTCATAGGTTATTAGAGCTAGACTGGATCTTAGCAATTATTTATTAATTCAAAAAAAGTATTTACTATTTGTAGATAAATATAGAAAAGATACTCCCCTGACCTCATGCAGCTTATAATCTAGTAGGAAGAGAACATATTAGAACTAATAACTATAATATAGCTAGCAGGACATTATAGTGGACAGACAGCAGGCCTCAGAGTCAGGGAGACCCAGCTAAGTCTCATTCTAACACATAGAGACTGTGTGACTCGAGACAACGCTCTTAACATCTCTGGGTCCCAGAGAAGTCTCTAAAACTATAAAGTTACTGAAAAATAGTTGTCCATCTGCATCACTTACATAAGCCTCCAACTGGTAGATAGGTTGCTCACTGTCCCACACCTCAGATCTGAATCCTCTTCCTCTAAAAAACAACTATGACATCCAGTTTTTCATGATAGGTACATTAGGGAAACTCTATGTACTCTGTTTTTTGATCCAAGAGAAAAAGGTTTTGCTGACCAAAAAAGGTTTTAAGGAGAAGGAGTAGTGATAAGAACTTTAAAAAACTCAGGGAGGAAAGGGTGAAAAAAAGATATTCCATAGTTCAATATTCCCTGCTACCATTTTATAAGAATGAAATAGATGTGCCCAAAAGTCAAGTGACTTGCCCAAGGTCACACAGAAGTGGCAAAGGCAGGACTCAAACTCGGGTCTTAAGACTCCAGTCTAGTGTTCTTTCCACTCCACTTCATTAGTTCCCACCCGTTTTCACCCTAGGCCTTGAGTAAATTTATAAAAATTTCACTGGATAAAAATTCTCTGAGTTCAACCTGACCACTTTTCTGCACGTGCCACAGATTTATAGAAAAGACCTATGTTTCAAGCCATATTAATTCCATCATCTTTCATCCTTGAAGAAGCTGACAAGTTGACAGTGCCCAGCATTTGAATTCAATCTTCATTCTTGTTCTCTTTTCCAGTGTTCCAACATCTGTCACTTTTGCACAAACCTAAAATCCCATTTCTAGGCTGGAATCCAGTTGGTTCAGAAGATGATTTTTCTTTAGGGGACTGAGGACTGGGAGGGAGGAGGAACAAGCCTTAATAGTTACAAATCATCCTAACAGATCTAATTCAACAGCTGGCTACCCACCAAAGACTTTCTTTTTCTTTTTTTGGAGTCACTAAGCTACTCTCATACATAAAACTTCAGTGGTCTTCTTGTCAGTGATTGTTAGAACTGGAAAAAGCCTTAGAGGTCATCTGGTATAACCTTCTTATTTAGGGAAAAGAAAAGAAAGACTCAGAGGTGAAGTGAGAAGTCCAGCATCATGGAATGAATGAGTGGTGTGACTTGGACCCATGACAACTCTACCACAGTTCTAACTAGCAAGAAATAACCAAAACTAATCAGGGCATGTAAAAAAATGGAGTACCCACAAAATCACACCCTGGCAAAGCAGTACAGCTCCTTTGGGAGGCAGGGAACAAGACAAAAGAGGTCAAGGAGAAAAGGAATCATCTAAACATCTTCCAACTATAAGTGTGTCTGTTTCTATCTCCAGGCAGGCCTGAACAATGACCAAGATACACACCCAGAGCATATAACCACACAAAGTCTCTTCCATTCGGTTTATACCGAAATCAAAGATAAACATTAATTAGATTCCCATACAATTAAAACAAAACCAGAAAAGTCAGCACCAGTCTTTCTCCAAAATGAGTGGGGCTCTTTCTTTTCTAGGACTAGAAGGGTCCTGAGTCATCCCCTTGCACCCAAAAAAGATTTCCCATAAATCATCCCTGGAAAGCCAGCTACCATCTCCCTAAAATGTCTATATGACATCATCTTTAGTGGCATATTTCAAAGCCTCACAATCTTCTTACATTCAGACAGTTCTTCCTAGGGTCTAACCTAGAACACTCCCCCTATACATAATCCACCTCCTTCTTTTATATCCTCATTGGTTGGTTGGTGAGTTGGTTGTTGTCCTTCGTTCTCAAAGAGGACCAAAATGACATCACCATGGTAAAGTGAAGTTTCGGTGTGTCCGACTGTGGCTGATCAGACCAATACGAGCTTGGAATGCTCTACCACAGATTGGGTACAGATAGTCCACGTAAACATCTGGGGTGGTTACTCCAAATTTGTGCATCCTACGCTTCCTTTGTGCTGTCTCAATTCTGCTTTGCTCATAGAGCACAGCACCCTTTCTAATGTGGGTATGCCATGCTAAGCGGTCCTGTGCCAGTGTCTCCCATGTTGCACAATCAATTTCAAAGTTCTTGAGAGTGTCTTTGTATCACTTCTGGCCACCATGCAATTGCCTGCCCCATGTGAGTTCTCCATAAAATAGTCTTTTTGGCAAGCATCCTTTTGCATTCAAATAACGTGACCAGTTCATCAGAGTTGCGCTCTCTGAAGCAGAGTTTGAATGTTTGGCAGTTTAGTTCAAGCAAGGACTTCAGTGTCTGGTACCTTATCCTGCCAGGTGATCCTCAGAATCTTCCTAAGACAGTTCAAATGGAAGCGATTCAGTTTCCTGAATCACTGGTAGACTGATAGACGGTCCATGTTTCACAGGCATACAATAATGAGGTCAGCAAAATAGCTCTATAGGCCATCAGTTTGGTAGTCAGTCTGATACCTCTTCTCTCCCAAACTTTTCTTCAGAGCCTTCCAAACACTGAGCTAGGTCTGGCAATGTGTGTATCAACCTCATTATCAACGTGTACATCCTTGGAAAGTACACCACCAAGGTAAATGAACTTATTCACAGCATTCAAAACTTCTCCATTTGCTATAACCAATGGTTCCACATACGAATGGTGTGGTGGTGGCTGATGGAGCACCTGTGTTTTCTTGGTGTTAATTATTAGGCCAAAATTAGCACAGGTAGAAGAGAATTGATCCATACTTCGTTGCATCTCAGCTTCAGAGGCTGCACTGAGTGCACAATCATCTGCAAACAGAAAATCATGCACCAACACTCCCTCCACTTTGGTCTTGGCTTGTAACCACTTTGGTCTTGGCTTGTAACCTTGTCAAATTGAAGAATTTACCATCAGTACAGTAGTTGATCTTGATGTCATGTTCATCCTCATTGAAAGCATTTGACAACATGGCTGAAAACATCATGCTAAAAAGCATGGGAGCAAGCACACAGTCTTGTTTCTCTCCATTGGTGACTGGGAAGGCACGAAAGCATTATCCATTATCCAGAACCCGGGCAAACATCATCATGAAATTGATGTACAATGCTGATGAACTTCTCTGGGTAACCAAATTTTGACATAATTTTCCATAAGCCCTCACGACTAACAGTGTCAAAGGCCTTGATTAGATCTACAAAAGTTGTGTACAGACATTTCTCCTGGAGTTTCAAGCAGCAAATACCATATCAACTGCTTTTTGGCCTTTTCTGAAGCCCCACTAGCTCTCAGGTATATGACCATCTTCCAGGTGAATGATCAGCCTATTAAAGAGGACTCTAGCAAGAACTTTGCCAGCAATGACTAAGAGAGGGATCTCCCTCTTGTCACAGGATAATCTATTCCCTTTACCCTTCTAGAGATGGACAATGGAGGCCTCCTTGAACTCCTGGGGGATAACCTCCTCTTGCTATATAACCTAGAAAATTTCAGTCAGTTTTTGTATGAGCAATGGTCCCCCTACCTTGTAAATCTCAGCTGGAATAGAATCAGCACCAGGTGCTTTGCCACATGAAAGGAGCCTAATGGCCTTCAAAACCTCTTCTTCAGTTGGAAGTTCAGCTAAGGAGGAATTGACTTCAACATGATATAAACAGTCAATGACCTCAGCATTGATTAATGATGGTCTGTGTCCTCATTACAGACTGAATGAATAGCAAATAAATGAATGAAAAAATCAGTTATTAAGGGCTTATTAAACATGGTTAAGCAATCAGCAAATGATCAATCAGCAAAGACTTATTAAGTAACTACTCTGGGCCAGACTGTGGTAAGTCCTAAAAATATAGAGACAAAAGTGCCTTTGCCCTGAAGAAGTATCCATTCTAATAAAAGAGGCAATATGGACATGTATAGGTACACTTGACCATACAGAGAAAGAAAGTAGTTTGGGGAAAGAGGACTTCTTGTTTGTCATTTCTGTTCAAAGAGGACCAAAATGAAATCACAATATTGGGGGTCAATAAACAGTATGTCTAACTATGGCTGATGATATCAATATTGGCTAAGAAGGCTCTACCACAGATAAAATAAATAGTAAAATAATGAAATAGAAAAATGGGATGAGTGATGCCTTTTCACTTGTGCATCAATTGAATTTAAGTGAGATAGAGTTGCTCCAAGTCATCAGCTTCACTCTCTCTTCCAGAGTCACTGCGGACCCAGTGGCAAGGCAAAAGTCAAGATGACTGGCAATAAGGGAATGGCCTTGGGGTCTTCAGTGTCTGCCCAAGCTCTAAGCACTCCAAAATGCCTGTTTCTGCCTCCTTCTTGGCCCACTGAAACAAAATGTTCACATCTGTCTATCAGTCAGGGAAGTCTCCACCTGTTTGGGGTAAATATTCCTCTCCTTGGGGAGAAAGGAAGAAGGTAATATAATCACAACCCATCCGTGCAATACATCTTGGGCTACTCACTCTTTCCTACAAAAAAAAGTTGAGGCAGATTCAGGGTGCTTGCTCAACTTACTCATCACCAACACAAAGCTCACTGCTATGGTGATGGGGGATGGGAAGGGAGGATAAGGAAGAGTAGAGTAGGAGGGAACTTTCAAGAAAGTTGAGTAGTTCTGTTGTAAATAAGATCACAATGTGGGTTTGACCCCTTTTAAACCTTCAGACTGGCTGATCACATACCCGTTGGAATGAAATCCAGGAAGACCAAACACCAAAATGGCACCCTCAAGCTCATTCCACAGCTCACACTTTGGGTACCACTGGAGTAGAGAGGTGGCAACATCAGACCTGTACTTTAGGAAAATCACTTTAGCAACTATGTGAAAGATGAATTGGAATGGGGAAAGGCTTGAGGCAGAGAAAACAATTAAAAGACTGTTACACTAGTCTAGGAAAGAGGCAAGGTGGGCCTGGTGGTGGCTTCAGGAAAAAAAGACAGGGATATGAGAGATTTTTTTGGAGGGAAAAGCAACCAGATCTAAGATCTAAGAAATGAACTTCCTTGATTTTCCTTATTCACATCCCCCTCCTGGCTCCATTTCCAGATCTTTAATATCTGGTCCTCTATGAGGTTTCTTCTTTGTCCCTCCCTCCCCCTGCATTCTTAGCCCCTTATGTCCATAAAAACAGGGTGCTCTACTGGGAAAGGAGATGTAGTTAAGTTTGAGTATCAGAGTTGGGCTATAACAATTGGTAGGAAGTCCAGGCAGGAAAAAAAAAAAACCATGAGAAGAGGTATTCACATGGGAGAACACAAGATATGTTAAGGAGGCTTCATATAGTTCAATTTGACTGAAGTACAGAAGATGTAGAGGAGAGGAACATGAGGCAAGGGTGGTGCCAGATTGTAGAAGTCCTTACATTACAGCTTCATTCAGTAAAGAATAGGGAGTTAGCTGCTACAGTGGACAGAGTGCTGCGCCTAGAGTCAGAAAGTCTCATCTTCTCGAGCTCAAATCTGGTCTCCGACAGTTATTAGCTCTGTGACCCTGGGCAAACAGTTTGCCTTAGTTTCCTCATCTGTAAGATGAGCTGGAGAAGGAAATGGTCAGCCGTGCTCTAGTATCTTCGCCAAGGAAAGCCCAAATAGGGGGTCACAAAGAGATCGATATGACCGAACAACCAAAACTATTTGAGTAGAGGAGCATTTGGGGTTTTTGTGGTTTGTTTATTTTTGTCCTTCATTTTCAAAGAGGACCAATGACCTCATGGAATGACACCTTGACTCGTGCATGAATTGTATTTAAATGAGTCAGAGCTGCACAAAGTCATCAGTCTCACTCACCCAGAGGCATCCAAGTCCAGCGGCAAGACAAAAGTCAAGATCATCTGGCGATATATAGAGCTATGGAAGATGATTGGAGCCGGGAAAGAACAAGCAATAAAGCCTGATGAGACACTAGCGGATTAGACTTGGCCAGTGATAGGAGTAAAAATAAGAAGAAGGAAAATGTGATCCTTCTGTGAAATAGAATCCACAGGGTCTGGAAGGTGAAGAAGAGGGAAGAAAATAATAGCACGAATAAAATAGTTTTAACATAAGACCCTCAGTAGGACTTTTGCCATTCTCAGCTCCTGAATTGTTGGATCCCCTACGGTCTTACAAGACCGTGCCATTCATTTAGATGCAACCTTGGTTACGTTTGGTTTTTCCTGATCTTAAGTGAATGAACAACAGGAATTGGGAGCACCTTGGTGACCTGGTGGGTTTGGGAGATGGAGGTGTCAGTTCAGAAGTGGTAGCAGTGGCCAAAGGCAGAGGATGTACCCATAGGCATATACGGCAAAGACAAGCACCCAAAGATAGATTCAGAGAAGGAGACTTCTCATGGCATAGAGAAATTCCAGTTGTGTCAATGGAAGAACCAGCCCTTGGAGCTCAGCAGAGCTACACCTAAAGGAAATTCCATGAGAATTCTACAAAAGGAGAGAAGGACTTTAGTGACCAGAAATTGTGAGGTACGTCATAGCTGGGCCACACTCAGGACTTCTCCACCCACCCCAGTCTTTCATCCTGAAGTCTCACTCCAGCCCTAGAATTCATACCTTGGAAATGCAGCCCCTAGAGCCCCTCTCTCTGATTGGATGGCTCCTCCCAGAACCTCTGTTTCAGGAAGGTGCCAGGGTCAGCCATGTCCAGTCTTCCTCTATCATGTCCCTGTCCTCCTTTCCTTTCTAACACTTTTATTTGTTGTTTTCCCTCCAATAAAAATTGCCCCTTGGGGGCAAAGATTGCTCTTTTCATCTTGCATTTGTATTCCCAGCACTTAGCACAGTGTCTGCCATTTTAAAAAGCTTAATAAAATATTGACTGACTGAGTGCCACTATGTGCATTACTTTAAACCTGAACTCATTCTCCTCAAGGACCTTAGGTTATGCAAGGGAGAGTGAATTCCCAGTTTAGGGGAAGATTTTTGTACCAACTCTTCTTACTATACTGCTTTAGTAAATAAATTTTGTGAAAGCTAATTAAGTTTGACAAATTGTTCATGGAAACCCCTCAAGGGGCCTTGAGAGTTACAGTATTGGAAACCCAGTTCCTCAGGATTACTCCTAGAAATCTGAAAGTAGTAGTGAGCTACCCTCTGGAAACTTGACCCACCAGTATGAGTGAGAGATACAAAAATGGTGTCAGCATGGGGAAAAATATATTGTGTTCACAATCTTTTGTAGTCGGGTGCCTTTTCAAAATCTGAGCTTCTCATTAGATCTATTTCATAGAGTATTAGAGCTGGAAGGAGCTACAAAGGTTACATACTAATCCCCTTCACTGTACCTCCAGAAAGTAGACATCTAACATGAGCTTGAGGACCTTATGTGATGAAGAATTCACTAGCTTTAAAGACAACCCATTCTACATTGGGACACCTTTAATTGTTAGGAAGATGTTCTTTCTAACAAGCAGAAATTTGCCTCCCTCTACCTCCAACTCATTTTGTTGTTTAGTCATCTGCAATTGTGTCCAATTCTTCATGACCCCCTTTGAGTTTTTCTTGGCAAAGATATTGGACTCATTTGCCATTTCATTCCCAGCTCACTTTACAGATGAGGAAACTGAGCTAAATAGGGTGAAGTGACTTGCCCACGATTGCACATCTAGCGTCTGAAGCCAGATTTGAGCTCAAGAAGATGAGTCTTCCTGACTCCAGGCCTGGCATTCCATCCACTGCACCACATAGTTCCCCAATTTATTAGACCTTGGCATATCCTTTTAGGCCAAGTAAATCAAATCCAGTCTCTAATTTCTTTAGATAGTTCCTTTTCTTAATCAAAATAATTTGGGGTTATATTGTCAGATTTTCCTTTTTGTTTCAAAACTCTGTAGTCATCTTCACTAGAAGATATCTATTTTTTCTGAGGTTTTAAAAATCTGATTTCTTGAGATCTAGAGCTAATGTCTGAATATGCCAAGCTTTCACTTCCTAAGATGATATCAGGTACTTCTACCATTACTTCCTCTTTACCACCCAGTTCTTTGTCAGAATTAAGGACAAAATAATGGCTCCTCTTGTTGCACTCTCAACATTCTGAAAGATAATATTGTCCCCAAAACAAGTCAGAAAGTTATTTTATTAAAAAAAAAAACTCTTTTTAAGCAAAATGAGAATTCAGGAAGATGTCTAAATACCAAAAATTTTCCCTCTTCCTGCATACCATTTACCCTGCCTTTGTTTAGGGTTAAGATCCATTCTAGATGGCAATTTTCATGGATTCCACAGTGCTTGTTAAAGTAAATCCAGTTGGGGGAAGTCAGATAATGCCACAGTCGGGAAGTCCCTGAGCATATAGGGATGTCATGTGAGCAAGCTACCACCACAATAACCACGCTCACTTCTCTCCGTGGCAACAGCTGTTTCTAAGCAGTAACAGACACCCTCATGACTTCTTGAATGGGACTAGAAGAATGTGAATATCAACCACTTCAATGAGGAAGCATAGGCCTACCCAAAAAGAAACCTGAAAGCTTGCACTATAACCAAGAGGTTATGGGAGAAGTATTCCTTAGTGTATGAACCTCTGGACAGGAAGCATCCTATGCAAGGCTTCAGTGCTTTGTTTAGCATAAATTGAGATATCTAGAACCATGCCCTATCATCTTCAAAGACACCAATAGCCAGAGCATTTATCTCACTCTGTCAATATGCTTGGAATTAAGACATCCTTCTACTCATCCAGTGTCCCAATAATTAACTAATTACTAATGATAACAACTAAAATTTATTATAATATATAAATATATATATATAAGTAACAATTTAAGGTTCACAAAATGCTTTATACATACCATCTCACTTGATATAATACAATAATAATAATATTTATATTATGTGTCAGGCATTGTGCTAAGCACTTTACAATTATAATTTCATTTGATTCTCACAACAACCCTGAGAGGTAGGTGACATTATTATCCCCATTTTACAGATGAGGAAACTGAGGCAAACAAAGTTTTGGTATTTGCCCAGGGTCACAACAGAGTCATGGAAAAGCCTCTCAATCAAGTGCCAATTAGTAATGATAATAGCTATGAGGATTTAGAACTGGAAGGGAACCTTAGAGATCAAATACAACTTCCTCCTTCTACTGATGAGGATATTGAGGCACAAAGGTGTGAAGGGACTTACGTAAGGGCAAATTAGCATAGTCAGTAGTCAAACCAAGGTCTTCTTATGTCAAGTCTAGCATTCTTTAGGCTATACCCCATTGCCTCTGGTATGAGACCATGACTCAAACTAAAACATCATTTTTAAAAGTGTTTTTTTTTTCTTTAATTACATGGGGGGATCCAAAATGTGGGTTTTCCATAAAGTACTTTATTTGAAGGTGTTTGGCAAAGGCTTTTTATAGAACAGCATTTCCAGTGGAGCAGATGTTTAAAAGACCAAAGTATTCCTTGAATTACGATCAACAATAAAGCCTGGTTGAAAAATAATATGTCCCTCAGGGGACTAAGTTTCTTATTCTGTACTTGATGGAATGGGAAGGAAGATGAACATTTTGTACTTCTTTACAAAATTAGTTTCTTCCTACTGAATTGACGGAATTGTTTTGTTTTTGCTGGAGAGATCGTAAGCGTGGAGAAGACTGACAAAACCCAGCTCTGGTCTAGAACCTGGTGAACCACAGTGACCTGGTGAGAAAAACCAACCTTGGAAAAGACATAATCTTCCTGGGGTTATCCATCAGTCATACAATAAACAAGTCAGGCATGACACTAGTCATATACAAGCTGTGGCCCATGCTTGGAATGCTCTTTCTTCTCATCCCAACCTCTTGGTTTCTCTGGCTTTCTTCAGGGCTTAGGTCAAATCCCCTCTTCTATGGGAGACCTTCCTGGTCTACCCACCTCTCCTTCCCACAGAGTTGTCAGTGCCTTCCCTTTTGAAGTTAGCTTCCATCTACTTCCCCTCTAACTGGTTTGTATCTAATCATTTAAATGGTGTCTCCTCCATTAGACTATGAGCTCCTTGAGAACAAGGGCTGGTTTTTGCCTTTTTTTATACTCTCAGTGCTTAACACTGTCCTAGTACATACATAATAAATACTTAATAAATGCTTGCTGCCTGACTAGTGATCTCTGATTTAGTGGATGTTGGAATTCCTCTCATCAAGCAGTCTATGATGTATAGTGCTAAATCACTGCCTAACACTCAGAAAATGTTAAATGATTTGCTAATGATCACAAAGGAGAGGTTGGATTTGAACCCAGGTCTTCCTGATTCCATTAGCAGATAGAGAGATGAAGAAAGGCTATAAGTAGAAAACACATGAGAGCTGAATTTTAAAAGAAACTAAGTGTTCTAAGAGCAGCTATGTGGCTCAGTGGATAGAGTTTGGAGCTTAGAGTCAGAAAAACTCATCTTCCAAACTTCAACTCTGGCCTCAAATACTTACTAGTCATGTGACCCCAGGCATGTCATTTCACCCTGTTTGCCTCAGTTTCCTCACCTATAAAATGAGCTGGAGACGGAAATGGCAAACCACTCCAGTATCTTTGCCAAGAAAATCCCAAATGGGGTCTCAAAGAGTCAGACTTGACTAAGCAACAAGAATTATTCTAAGGAATGAAGAGGGAGAATATTTCAGGCAAGAGGGACAGCTAACATAGATACTAAAACCAGAGCTGGTATGTCATGCATGAAGAATAATTATGAACACCAATTTGACTAAAATATAATTAGTGAAGAGAATTTACGTATAATAAAGTTGGAAAGGTCCATTAGAATCAAGTTGTGAAGGACTTTAAATGACAGTTTAATTTTTTATACTCATATCCCCAGTGCCTTGAATAATGACATGCATGTACTAAGCACTTAATGACCGCTTGTCGGTTGATCGATTTTTATTTGATTCTAGAGGTAATAGGGAGTCAATGGAGTTTATAGAGTAGAACTGACACAATTAGATCCTTGCTTTAGGAAAATCATTTTGGCAACTATGAGAAGCTTCAGTTGGAGAGAGGAGAATCTTGAAGTAAAGATATCAATTGAAACAGCTCAAGTGAGAAGTGATGATGATCTGCATGGGCTAAGTAGCTTTGTGAGAAAGAAGAAGGGAAAAGATTCAAAATAAGAAAGACAAGACTTGGCGATTTATTGGCTATGTGGGGTGAGTGACAATGAGGAATCAAGGATGATACCAATATTGGGAACCTGGATGATAGAAAGACTGGTAGTAGTCTCAATGAAAATAAAGGAGTTTAACAGATGTTTTGTGTGTTTGGGCAAAAAAATAATAAGTTTTTTTTACATGTGTTGAGTTTGATATGGCCATTAACTGGAAATTCAGTTTTAAACCTCTAGCAGGTAATTGGTAATTCTGGTACAGGGGCTCGGGAGAATAGACTGGATATTAAGATCTGGAAAGCACCAACAGAGATTATAATTAAAGCAATGATAGTTAATGAGGTTGGTGAGGAAGAGTGTAGAGAGGACAAAAGGACCAGGACCAGAGTCTTGGAGTATGCTCACAAGTAGGAGAAAGTATATAAATGATTATCTAGTAAAAGAATCTAAGAAGGAGAGTTCAAACATATAGGAAAACATCCAAAAGAGAACAAAAACCTTGTGTCACAATAACCATGAAAGGAGAGGATCCCCTGGGGGAAGAGAGTGGTTAACAGTGTCAAAGTCCATAGAACTTCAAGAAGGATGAGGCTTGAGGTAAGGGCATCAGATTTGGAAATTATGAGATTATTGATAATTTTGGAAGGAGTAAATTTTAATTGAGTGATAAGGCCAAAAGCCAAATTGCAAAGGGTTAAGAAATAAGTGGGAAAAGAGAAGTAGGATCCAGTGAGTGTAGGCAGTTTTTTCAAGGGGGTTGGCTGAGAACAGGACTAGAGACATATCTTGAGGAAAAGGCAAAGCATTTTTTTAGAGACTGAGGAGGCCTAGGTATGTTTGTAGGAAGCAGGGAATTAATTAGTAGATAGTGAAAGAATGAAAATTAGGGAGAGTACGATGATTGTGAGAGCAATCTGCTAGAGAAGACTGGAGAAGATAAGCTCAATGGTTATATACATGGCAAAGAGATGAGCCATGCCTTCATCAAAGACTGTATTAAGGAGGAGAAACCAAGAGGTAATAGCAAAGGATTTTGAGATGGAGAAAAGGAAAAATGAGGAAGCTCATGACAAATAACCTGTATTTTCTCAGTAAAGTATGAGGCAAGGTCCTCAACTAAGAGGAGGACAGGAGAAAAGGGTTGGGTGCAGATGGTTTGAGGAGAGAAGAAAAGATCTGGCACCAGGTGCTGTGAAAAGGGATAGATAAGTAGGAAGGAGCAAAAGTTTAGACAATATAAATCTGTTATGGAGCCAGTCAACCCAGTTATGTGACTCCTCCAGTTTCATGGAGCAACACCTAATTAAGAGCAAAGGAGGATAGTAGAGGTAGAACTAAATGACAAAGGTTTTGAGAAGAGAGAACAGTGTAGAATTTTTTTGATTTTCTTTATGTTTCTTCTGGATCTTTTATACTGAATTTTCCATCGAGTTCCACTGTAGTTGTGGTTGTTGTGATGTGATTGTTGTTACAAATACCTGAAAGTTCTTCAGTTCATCAAATGTCCATTTTTTTCATGGTTGTAGAGTAAAGAAAACAAAGCCAGAACTAGGGTGACAATATGGGAAAGTACTTGGGAAGGAAGGGCATAGATAAGAAAAGGATGGGGAGGGAGAATGTAAGGATATAGTTAGGGGTAGGATTAGTGGTCATGATGAGAAAGAATATTTTTAGGAGTGGTAAGGTTTACAAAAAGTTGGAATGCTAGATCATAAATATGTAGAGTAATTTCAAAATTTGTTATTGAAGAAATTGAACATGTGTGAGTAATGGGAAGATCAAGGGTATGACCATCCCTGTCTGCAGCTGGGGTGGAGTAGAGGAAGAGGTCATGGAAGTTGAGGAGACTGAGGATACGAAAGTCAGAAGATTTGAGATAACAGTAGACAACCACCCCCAGGATCTAGATAAGATGATACATTTGGATTGAGTAAACAAACAAAGAAAGATTACTGACTGTGGCAGAGGGAATATCTGGAGGTGGCAATGGGGAGCAAGGAGTATTCTGATAACCCCTCTAAGACTAATGCACTGATGAACTAAAGTACAAAAAAAGCCATAATTCGCCCTGAAAAGGAGAACCAGTGATGCACTACCTCATGGAAGTCCAGACTCTGTGAATGCCAAAGGATAGAACAAGCAAGAGAGAAAGCCTGAAGCTCATTGGTATGACGCTCCCTCATTATTCATAGAGATGAAAGCCCTTGTGAGGGGTGAGGAAAGTTGAGGAGAGGCAACCAAAGGCTCCAACCTTTTCCAATCCCCACTGGGACTCATCAGACTTCAAGTCAAGTTAGCTTGGGAATTTATCCGGCTTCCAGCTTTGAAAGAGAAGATAAAAGAGGCCAATCCCACTTCAGGTTGCTGAAGGAAAAGACTCTGGGAAGACATGAGAGGAGCCAGAAGTTCCCAGCATATCCTTGTTCCCAGCTTGCTATTCTAGAGACTTCGGGGAGTTTCCCCTTGGGTGAGAGCCAGGATACTTTCTCAGTTGAGCTGAGTTCTCTCCCTCCCAATGGGGAAGTTCCCCTACTCAGTACTGTCCATTACATATTCCCCTATGTATACCTTCTCTTGTTTCTGTTTTGCTATATTTGGATAAACGGGTTTCTTTGCTGTTCTCTAAGTGTGTTCATCATGAAAAAACATTAAGTCTTTGGGTCCTCCCTGCCCCCAAAAAGTGACAAAGCAAGAAGTTAGAGTGAACCCAATCACATCCCCTACAATAACAATATTTAAGGGATCAGATAGGCTGGTACCCCCTTCTCTCTAAGGAGAACAGAGCAGCCTCCTGCCCCAACTTCCTGCTTCTTTTCCAGGCAGGAATGACCATCTCCCTTGGAGAACTATATGAGGAGAAGAGGCTAAAGATGTCTATTTTGCCTCTTTTATGCCACACAATGACATCCTTTGCCCCAGGTGGACCCCTCTCTACATGTGGGGCTCTCTCTCCCTACACATAGAGGTTCAGTCAGGAACTAAAATGAAACAAAATTTGTTAAATATAGAGTGGGAGGTTCAGAAGGCACAGATGAAGGAGTGGGTAGATCTGCACTGGTTCATTCTGGGAGCAATGGCTGAAGTGGATGGGAATGTGAGATCAGACAGATGGGACTGGGAGCAGGGGATGTTCTTTGGCAGTTTAGAGTTCAGTATCACTGGAATGGGCAAAGCAAGAGGGTGAGTAAGACGAGCCATAGGGATTGAGTCTAGAAAGAGTAGCTATAGATATGAGCATCTCCACCGATGAGGGCAGAGGTGTAGAGCATTTGCCATCTCTTTCTTGCCTTAGGAAATGCCCTCCTAGCACTTCTCTGCTGCCCTTCCTGGTGTTAAGCAGGTGTTGCGCACATCAAGTTTAGTTAAATCACAATCCTACACTTAATGGTGGGAGGACATGTTAAAAGCAACAATAATAAGAGCTGAGATTTCTATAGCTCCTTAAGGTTTGCAAAGCACTTTCTGTGCACAAGCTCACTTAAATCTATAGCAAACTTGTGTGAAATAGGTAACACAGGTTTGGATTATCCCAGTTCTACAGACAAGCCAAAAGAGCTAAGGAGAGAGGTGGTGACCTCAGTGTACTCTGCCCTTGACAAACCTCATCTGATGTATTATATTCAGTTCCGGTACCACAGTCTAAGAAGAATGTCAATAAGCTTATACTAGTAAGCATAGTAGCAACTATTTGGAATAGGGGATAGCACTGGACCTGAAATCAGGAGCTCAAATCTGCCTTCAGATAATCAGTAGCTCTATGATCCTAGGCAAGTCACTTAATCTCTGTGTGCCTAATCCATCAAAGAAGGAGATGGCAAGCCACTCCAGCATCTTTCCCAAGAAAACCCCATACAGGGTCACAAAGCGTCAGATGCTAGTGAAAAACAATGACAAGGATAGAGCACTGAGCCAGGAGTTCAGAAGATCTGAGTTCAAATCCAAGCTCAGACATCTGCCCTGGGCCTGAGGGGAAGGGAAGTGTGACCCTGCCAGGGTCATTTAACCTCTGTTTGCCTCAATTTCTTCATCTGTAAAATAGGGACAATAATTGTACCTATCTCCTAGAGGTACTGTGAGAATCAATTGAGATTCTATTTGTAAAGGACTTTAATAACTTAAAGTGTTACATAATCTCTCCCTGTATTGGTGTTATTAGTTCTTTTAAGCTGAAAAGTATGAAAAGGAGTAAAACTAGGATGGCAAAGGGCCTTAAGTCCATGTCATATGAGGATCAATTGAAAAGTCCTGGAGATGTAAAGCCTGAATGAGAAAAGCAAGGGAGACATAATATCTTTATTCAGATATTTGAAGAACAGTTTTATGAAAACTTGTTCTGAACCACAGGGGGCAGTAGGTAAAAATCTCGAGTCAAATTTAGACTGGATATCAGGAAGAACTTCACAATGTTGTTGTTCGGTCACACCCAGGTCTATGTGTCTGGCTTTCCATGACCTCATTTGGGGTTTTCTTGGACAAAGATAGTGCAGGGGTTTGTCTTTTCCTTTTTCAGTTCATTTTACAGATGAGGAAACTAGGGCAAACAGGGTAATGTGGCTCACCCAGGGTCACACAACTTATAGGTGTCTGAGGTCAGATTTGAACCCAGGTCTTCCTGACTCCAGGCCCTGCATACTATCCACTGTACCACCTGGTAATAATAGAAAAAGAAAAAATATTAGCAAAAAACTTGGAGATAGGAAGAGTCCAAGATGAGAGAGAAAGACAGACAGAGACAGAGACAAAAACAGAGAGGTAATGGGTAGGTAGATATGATAGATACATAAATTATAGACAGATGATAGAAACCTATATGGATTTATAGCACCTATAATTGTCAGGGGCTGTGCTAAATTCTTGGGATACACATACAAGCTAGTAAGACTATCCCTGCCCTCAAGGACCTTATATTCTAATGGGGGAAGACAAAACATAAAGGGGAGCTTCCAAGCAAGGGGAGGGGCTACAGAAGAAAGGGTACTCAAATGACAAGGTGTTAGGCAAAGAGGAGGAAGACAAGGAATCTGTAGAAAGAGTCTAGAAGGGACTGAGGCAAAGCATGACTGGGATGCTTCCTAAAATTGTGGACAGAAGGTGGTGAGTAGTCCAGTTTAGTTGGAATGTAGAGTGGATGACAAGGAGTGGTATGAGATAAAGACTCAGGTTCCCTTGACCTCTGACACGGAAACAGGGAAGGCTCGAAAGTTTGTCTAGGACACAGCTGTGACTGTGTGACATAGTCATAGCCCAGCCCTTCAGTATTGTCTATGCCCAATACTTGGGAACAAAGCTCACGGTATAATACTCTGGTTCACCTGGGACACATAACACAGGGGAACACAGACACAGAAAGGAAAAGTCACCCAGAAATATCAGCCCCCCTGTTTTCCCATTTTCCTGCTTTCCAGGGAACAGGTTCTCCAACTATGGTGTATAATAAGTCAACCTACAACAGATGGTAGAACAAAGATTCTATTCCAGCTTATTTATCTATGTCCTATAGGAATCCTGGGAGTAGGAGAAAGGCTATGGCCAACAGTTGGTGCATTTCTGCCCCCACAATTGTTCTTTTTCCATGATTCTAGTAATATAAGACTAAAAAGAGAGGTAACCTCAGATTAGTAATGGTCTCAAATGCCAACCTAAGAAGTCTGAACTGCTTTGACAGTGCTACAGGGAGTCACTCAGGGATTTGGAGAAAGGGGAGGGGGAAGAGAGAGGAGAGAAAGAGAGGGAAGTGGGGAGGGAGAGGGAAGGAGAAAGAGAGAGAGAGAGAGAGAGAGAGAGAGAGAGAGAGAGAGAGAGAGAGAGAGAGAGAGAGAGAGAGAGAGAGAGAGGGAGGGAGAGAGAGGGAGAGAGAGAGAGAGAGAGAAAGGAGGAGAGAGAGAGAGAGAGAGAGAGAGAGAGAGAGAGAGAGAGAGAGAGAGAGAGAGAGAGAGAGAGAGAGAGAGAGAGAATTAGAAATAAAACAAGACTGGAGAGGAAATGGAAAGCCTGATTAACAGGCTCGCTCAATAGTCCGGTGTCTATATGAAGGCAGTGATAATGCTTAGCACAACAACTGGCACATAGTAGACATTTAATAAGTGTCTATTGACTGACTGAATAAATGAATAGGAAGGAATAAGAATATAATCTAATGAAAAAGGCTTAATTTGTGCCTAACATTTCAAATTTGTTATTCTATCTTTACTTTTAAAGAAAAATCTCTACAGAAACTCGAATTATTTTTCTTTTACACAAAGATAAATTCATTTGAATTTCTAGCTAATAAAATCATCTTTAATATTTCCATGGAGTTTAAATTTTCTTACTGTAAATTAAACATGGATTTATCAGCAGCAACATTGTCCAAATCCTTTCTTCACACCCTTCTTACTCTCCTTCCTTTCATGACCATGTGCCTTGCCTGTGCATTAGAAACAGCCCTAAATTGCAAATTAGGAGACACAGCTCTTTGTGTCACATAGCCTCTGAAGATAGGACTCAGTTTCCCCATTTGTAATAGAGGAGGGCCAGAGTTTAGGATTTTTAGGATCCCTTCTACCTCTAAAATTCCATGAATAGGATAAATTTCAAACCCAGATTTATAGGGGAAATTTGAGTTTTAACATTTTTATTGAAGTAACAATTATTTGGATCATGTTAATCTTATCTGAATAAGAAATAACCCAATTAATAGAGACATACCACACTTTAAACAATGCCACATAAACATGTGGATTGGCATAAAAATAAATTAGTGAGTAACATTCGTTTGGCAATGTGCGTATATTTTTCACATACATTTTTCTCCCCTTCTAGAACATGAACTTATTGGGGGCAGGAATCGTTATGATTTTATTCTTGTATCCTCCAAAACTAGCACAACGCCTAACACATAGTAGGCTTTAATAAAAGCTTGTTGATTAATTTTTAAAAGGGTATACAATATAATGTTTTAAATAGAAGCTCCTTTAGTGTTCTTTAAATGTGATTTAAGTTAGACGATTATGAGAACATATAGGTTAAGGGCTCTTAACCTGGGAGCTTTAAATCCATGAACTTGAGTTTTGTTTAGTTTTATATATATATATATATATATATATATATATATATATATATATATATATATATACATATGTATTTGGATAGCTGTATCTTAATAAAAATTATTTCATTTGCAATCCCATGTATTTTATTTTGTCCATTTAAAATTTACTCTGAGGAGGGTTCCATCAACTCCACCAGACTGCCAAAGGTGTCCAAGACACAAAAAAAAGGTTAAAACAATTGCTTGTTTTATACAGAATACAGATATACAGCATATAGAACATACAGTAGTTTTTATACATGGAAGAGGCCTTCTTCCACCTCAGTTTCCAGATGAGGAAGCTGGGGCCCAGAGAAGGGCCCCAGGAAGATTCTAATAAAGCTATGATTTGAACCCAGATTTTCTGACACCCTCCCACCAAGCCTGCCCTCTTTCCATTGCACTCTGATTAATAAAGCAAAAAGGACGTCTTTTATTTTGTCCCAGGCAGTTTTCGAATCTTGGGATACAACATGTGAAAATGTTCAAATCTATAATTAGCCCATCCTCAGTACAGAGGGTAGCCACTAGGTCTGTCTTAAAGACCTGCACACAAAGTTTTCAACTAAACCCATGAGCTTCAGTGGTACAAAAAATGTAAGACTTGAGTTTTTAAATCCTCAGTAGAAAGACTGAGGGGAGTTTGGAGCATCTCTGTCGGGCTTTTGTGTGTTTTCTCTGCTTTTGTCCTTTATGTGAAAGTTTACAAACTTGTGTCAGATGAATGTTGTTCATTCAGAGCATGCAAAGGCCAGGGAGGGAAGAATTTTTTTTGCAAACTGAGTGATTCCCTTTAGAAATAAGGAGGATTATAGCAAAATGCCCTTGGCCCTCTAGAGAACAGATCAGGCCCACACGTCAGGAATGCCAAATGATTCTCATTAAAAGAATGAGCAGATTTTCAGTGACATGTGTCTGACCAACTTTAATTTAGGTGGCGGGACTTGGAGCCAAAGGTCCAAAAATAACACTCAGCTGGCAGGCTCTGCTCACCCACACCTAGCAAATACCCTGGGCACTAGTTCCAGGATGCCCCGCCCAGGACAGGGGATAAGGTCAGATGCAAATTGTTGTGACATTAAACATACATTCCCTGTAAGTGCTCTGAAGTGGATGGACGTAATCTATTTACTCACTTCAGTTCCTCCTTTCTCAAATGCAGCCTGTTAGAACTGAGGGAGATGATGGATTTGGTCCGCCCCTCCCCCTCCTCCCACACACACTCATGCTAAAGCTATTTTTAACCTACTACTACCACCATTAAATATTTTCACAATAAAATACCCTTTGGGGGGAAAAAAGCAATCATATAAAGTAACATAACACTGCATTTCAGTGAATAATGTCTGTACTTCAATCTGGCTACACGTAAAAGACCCCCAAAGTTACTCCAACAGAATCCAATATAAAATGCCCCTTTTGGCATTTAAAGTCCTTCATAACCTGGTCCCTTCCTACCTTTCCAGTCTTCTTATACCTTATTTCCTTCCATGTGCTCTGTGATCCAGCTCTATGGAAGTATTTGCTGTTCCTGGAATGCAATCCATCATCTCCACATTCCAGGTCTTTGCAATGGCTGTCCCCCACGCCTGGCATGCTCTCCCTCCTCACCTCTGCCTCCTGGCTTTCTGGCTTCCTTCAAGTCCCAGCTCAAATCATACCTTCTGCAGACCTTTCCCGTCCCTGTCCCCATCTCCCTACCTCTGCTGATGGTGCTTCTCTGAGACTGTAGATCATTCATGGATCAAATGAGATAAAATTATAAAATACTTAGAACAATGCTGACACACAGTGCTATATAAATGTTAGCTATTATTACTATCATTATTATAGCACTTTGCATGTGGTCTGGCCCATAGTAAGCACTACAGAGATGGTAGTAGTAGTAGTAGTAGTAGTAGTAGTAGTAGTAGTAGTAGTAGTAGTAGTGGTATAGTACTTAGTACAGTATCTGGTACATAGCAAGTACTTAATAAATGCTAGTTATTGTTATCATACACAATACATTTTGTATCCATCTGTTGTCTCTTCCATTAGATGTCAAGAACTATGTTTTTGCTTTACTGATATCTCCAGAACATAGTACAGCACCTGGCAAGTAAGTAAAGGTCTAATAAATACTTTTTTTTACTAACTGACATATCCCTTCACACCTCACACCAAGTATAGCACAATTAGGGGAGATTAGAGAAATCCCTGATTTACTGGCTCAGAGGACCTCCCATGGAGTTGGACATTCCTCAGTAAAAGGCACAGAATCCAACATTCACCCTGCTACACACATTTTTCACCATTCAATCTAGCAAACATTTATTAAGCAGCTACAATGTGTAAGGCAGCCTGGCATAGTGGATAAAAGTTCATCCTTGGCATCAGGAGAACCTGGGTTAAAATCTCATCTGTGAAACATACTAACAAGGTGACCATGGGAAAGTCATTCAATTTCCCAGTGCCCTTGGAATTTTCTAAAATTATAAGTCTCAGAAAAAATTTAAGTTTGCTTTTGTCATACCGGGAGTTCTCTAAGTCATCAGAATCATAGGTCTGGACACCATCCTCAAAAAAATATATTTTGCAAGATACTGGGGGTACAAAGACAAAAACAAAACTAGTTTTGCTTTCAAAGAGATTACAGTCTAATGGGAGACATCATCATCATGTGTGAACAATACTTCCAAGGAAGAAGAAATAGACTACTCAATAAATAGCAAATAGCAACGTGTAAACTGTCCAAGGTCAGACATCAGAAAATATGGCAATGAGAATCAGGACTCAGAGCAACTTCTAATATGCAGCTGTTGTTTGAACCGTTAGGTCACACAAGACCCTGAGCAGAATACTGGACAATTTTATTTTGCCCTATTTTAGATTTTACTCTAAGCTCAAGAGAGGGCTTGGCCTAGCAGATAATGTTGAGACTCAGGGACAGGAAGGCAGGCTTTGTTTGATTCAAATCTGGTCTTGGAGACTCACTAGCTATAAGACCACGAACAATCATCAATCTCTTCAACTTCAGACAAACTCTCTTATGAGTTCTCACCTGCCTTGTGAAGTATATTTTGGTCTCCTGCCTCTGTAGCTTTACCCTGCAACATATTTCACTGATCTGTTGCTTTCAGAGTGATTCACAAATCCTGTACATACAAGATCAGCCCCCAGTAGCAAAACTCTCCTCCCAGCAGAAGCTTTGCAAAACTGCCAGCTTGTGACATAAGAGTCACTGTCTAGAAACATGACTGGCCACGGTAATCATTTCGAAGGAATAGACTTTATATAGTCTCTCGATAGAAGGGGAAAGAGAACAACCATTTCTTAAGCATCAATGATGTGCCAATATTATTGATCTTCACAAGAACCCTGGGAAGCAGGTGCTGTTATGATCCCCATTATACAGTTAAGAAAATTGAAACAGACAGGGTCACATATGTAGCAAATATATCTGAGCTCACATTTGAACTCAGGCCTTTCTGACCCTAAACCCAAAGCTCTATCCATGATGCTACCCTGCTACTCAAGATAATAGGAGCTATAAAAACCTAGGAAACAAAAGTCTTTAAAGGTGAGTCAGATTTGAATAGTTGAAAGTGAATGATAAAGAAAAAAGTGGTTTAAGGAAGAAGTCATAGATTTAGAGCCAAACAGGACCTATTTCAGAGGCTACTCAACCCAATCCCCTTACTTTACTCTGAATCCCACAGTCTTTTCACTGTATCAGGCAAGGTAAAGTATAGGAAGCATTAACAGGAACTCATCTTGTTCTCTAATAAATGCAGCTCCCAATTATATTTCCTCAGAGATAAGTATTGTTATCTCCCACAAAGACTAACCTAGTAGGGTCTCATTTGTTATCTTGTCTATAGCATTTAGAACTTTTTATCTTTGCAAATTGCTTTCAAGAGCTATTTTTACTGTTCCTACACAATTATGTTATTTGTGGTGGGAAAGCCATGTCAGAAAACTGTGGCTATCTGAAAACAGTCCTCATCCAAAAGGCTGCAGAGAGAATCATAATTTCCCAGAATAAGTAGAGGAGAATGCAGCTGTACCTTGCCCTGCTCAGGATGCATCTGGAGAACTGGTTCAGTCTTGCTCATCAAAGTTTAGGGAGATTAAAAGCATCTCAAGAGAAAGGAAAGCAGGAGAGGGAGGGTCCCAAAATTCAAGCCATAGGAAGATCACTTGGAAAAATTAGGGAAATGCCTTGGGGAAAGGGGAGGATGACACACATGATCCCTGTCTTTTTTTTTTTTTTTTAACGATTGTCATGTTCAAGAGGGATTAGACATAGTCTAATTCTATTTAAAGGTCTAGAATAAAAAGCCATGTATGGGAAAAGGGAAAAAAAAGGAAAATCTAATCTTTATGAAAGGAAAAATCCCCTATTGGTTAGAGCTACCCCAAAGTGGCCTCTGGGAGGTAATGGGTTATCCCTCCCATTTGAGGACTTCATGTAAAAAGCTAGCCTGTTTTGATTAGTTATGATGTAGAACAGGGGTGTCAAACTTGATGTCTGCTGCCTCAAGCAGTCAGCAAAACCCCCAGTGCTGCAGGACCCAGATTAAAATGTAATTGGGAAATGTTTGACAAAAAGAAATAAAAATACAATATGACATAGCTGATTTTGCTTTGTGGTTTTCTCAGTCAGTAGGTGGCTTTTGGGCATCTGTTTCCATTTGAGCCTGACAGCAATGATACAGGGAAATTTTTGTTCAGGTATAGTTTGGACAAGCATACGTCTAGTCACATCACTTCCCTTTTCTAGAATCTTTAATGTTGCCCTTTTGCCTCTTGGTTAAAATGTAAACTTTTCAGTTTGACACTGCATGTTCTTATGAACTGGCCTCAGCCAGCCTTTCTAGACTTTCTGCATTACTCCCTTTTACCCACACTGCTCCAGAGAACCTGACCCCGAAACTGGGAGTTTCATCTTCTGTATCATAGGCCTTTGCACAGGTTCTTTCCCCTGTACCTGGAATATACTTCATTCACAACCTTTATATTTTAGAATCCATAGCTTCCTTCAAGGCTCAGCTCTGATGTAACCTCCTACAGGAAGCCTTTCCTGATCCCCCTAGTTGTGAGTGTTTTCTCTCTTCTCATGTTGTCTTGTAATTACTTATCTGTTTACCTGTTTGTATGCCCTAATATTATACAAACTCCAGGATGGTGGGGCTGTTTTTCATTTCTGCCTTTGAATCCCTAACACCTAGCACAATGCCAAAGACATTATTTCCTTGTTTTTGTCCATACTTATTATTTTGTTGGCATAGGGAATGCCTCTACCAGTGTAGATCAGCAACTTGACTGAAACTTGTTGGTTTTGAAGACAAAGGATCAGATCCTGCCTCTCACTTAATCTTGCTAAATCTCAGTTTCCTCATGTGTAAAATAAGTGTTGGACTAGATGGTCTCTAAGACCCCCTTCCTATTCTAAATATACAATCCTAAGGGTTGCCTGGGCCACTGAGAAACTAAGTCACTGGTTACACAGGTGACCATGAACAGGCCCATAACAAGGAAGAATTTCGGGGTAAGGATACTGTGGTGAGTTTGGCAGCAGCCACTCCGACTACCTATGCAATTGTACTAAGGAGAAAGGCTGCTCTAGAGCTCTTCCTGAGTGACTGTACTGTAGAAAGTGCAGGAAGGATATCTGAGATCCAAAGGAGTAAGTAAATTGTCCTTGCAATAACAGAGCCTGGAGAAAAATTGCCTGTTGCCCTATGCTAGTGAAGGCTTTGATGAGAAGGACTTGGACTCATGGCTTTCATACTCCCAGGTGCATCTTACAAATAGTATCATCCTAATAAATGCTTGTTGAATTGAATTAACCTCATGTTCCCCAGCTGACTTCTTCTGCTTTGATGTTTCCTTTTAGAAGCACAGGTTAGCAACTAGCAATCCAGAGAAATGGGCAGTTACCTCATGAGTAGAGGGTTTCCAAGTGAGCAACAGTTGCCTAGAAAAGAGTTTCTTTTGTCAGAATGCTTTTCAAAGGAGACCACCATCAGGATCACCTTGAAGCTAACTGGAAGTCACCTTCTCCCCTCACCCCCAACACTCCAAAGAAAGCCATGCCCTTACTGACTAGGAAATGAGATGCTCTAACAAGGCAATCTGAGAAAAATGTGAAAGTTCTGTTCAGCAGAGACACAAAGTTGTCTTTACCTTTGAAGGATTATGAGTGTCAAGTATGATCTAAGTATTGCATGTTTTCTGTACTTGTTCTTGAGGGTTCTGAGTTCTTGGGGTGTTAAGCAGTTTCTGAAGTAGAAATAATAAAAAAAACCTTGTCCCATAAACAGAAAGAAAAAATTAATACTAGAGTAAAGCCCATAAGTGCCTTGGAAAGGAGGGGGTTTTTTAGGCCTGAAGTAGATAAATCATTATCTGGCTGTGTTGCTTCCTCAAGAGACATAGTTTCACAAATTATTGAAAAGCATAGTCCTCCACTCGCAATCCACTTGAAGTTCAGTTCTGATTGCTCCAGGGAGAGGGAGAGGGAGAAAAGGGCCCTCTTCCACACAGCTGCTAAGTGTAGCACAGGACTCTTCCTGGTCCAACTTTTCTTCCTCTTTTGCTTCATTTTTCCAGTAGTTTCCTGTCTACAGGAGAGATAGGGGGAGTAAGAGATAGAGGAGAGACAAACTAATCAGGTATCTTCTGAGGCCCCCATGGGAAGCTATGTGTAAAGAGGATGGATGAAGATCAAGATAACCCCCTGATTAAATTGAGGGCTTCTCCAATCAACCTGATAAGATTATAGAATATTATTAGGGACGCCCATCAACTGGAGAATGGTTGCACAAAACTGTGATGGAATATTACTGTGCGGTAAGAAGGGATGAGGAGGTGGTTTCAGAAAAGCCTGGAAAGACTTATATGAATTGATACAAAGTGAACTGAGTAGAACCAGAGGAACACTATACATAGTAACAGTAATACTATAATGATTATCAACTGTGAAAGCCTTAGCTACTCTGATTAGTACATTGATGCAAGATAATGCCAAAGGACTCATGGTGAAAAGTGTCATCCCCCTCCAGAGAGAGAACTGATGAACTCTGAATGCAGATTGAAGCGTATTGTTTTTCACTGTTTTTCTAGCCTTTTCCCCAAAATGGTTAGTATAGAAATATGTTTTGCATGACTTCACATGTTTAATGAATATCATATCTGCTAGTCTTCTCTGTGGGTGGGGGAGGAGAGAGAGACACAGAGACAGAGAGAGAGACAGACAGACACAGAGACAGACAGAGAGACAGAGACAGAAAGAGAGGGACAGAGAATTGGGAGCTCAAAATTTAAAAAAAAAAGATAAGTCATTAGTTACTGATCAATGAGAAGAATTCTCTCCCTGGCCTCCAGAGAATGGGGACAGCTTGATGTTGAATATAGGCCATGAGTAAGGGTGGCTGAACTTGAGTTTGCCAGTCCCTGCGTCCTGCTGACTAAAATGCCCCCCTCAAAAGAAAAAATCTAGACAATCTGGGAAATTAGTTAGATCTTTTGATTGAGAGTTGAGTTGAGAGAAAGAAGAGGAGAGGGGGTGGAGAGGAGAAGGATAGGGAGAGGGAGAGACACGTTTCATAGTGACGATATCTTAGCAGCTGCTCCTAGGAGGGCCGAGGAGGAGGAGAAGGAACCTGAGTGTGGAAAGGGGGAGAGAAGAGAAAAGATCTTCCTTCCTGGTTTAAAGTTTCCACTGGTGCGAGGTTGTGCAACCGCGAAGGGTGCTGTAGCAGTGGCCGAGCCCATAAACAAAGCCACGTGTCCTCCCCGGCCGGGAGGCAGGGCTAAAAGGCAGGCAGTTCTTCCGGCAACAAAGAGCAGCCGCCAGCGGGCCCTGGATAAATACTGCGGCCCCAGCGTCCAAGTCAGACTCCCTGGAAGGAGCAACGAACACCAAAGCGCCCTACCTCCTTCTTCGCCCCTTGCCGTCCCCGGGCTTCTGAAAGCCCACCAGGCCGAGGGCAGACAACTTTCCCTGGACCCCAGCCCCAGAACACACTACATCCTTCCTCCTTCCGCGTCCCCCTCCATCCCCAGTCCAGCACGACCAGCGCATCCCCTAGCCTCCCCGTCTGCAGCATCCTCTGGGTGCCCCCAGCCCCAGGAAGTCTCCGAGCGCCTTGCGCTCTGCAGGCCGCCCGGCAAGTCCAGGTGCGTCCCGTCCCGTCCAGTCGCGTCCCGGCCGCCGCTCGTTGGCACGATGCCATTCCTCGGGCAAGACTGGCGGTCCCCAGGACAGAACTGGGTGAAGACCGCTGATGGCTGGAAGCGGTTCCTGGATGAGAAAAGTAGCGGCTTCGTGAGCGACATCAACAGGTGAGGGGATTTCCT
Organism: Bettongia penicillata ogilbyi; assembly: GCA_023548195.1. Lineage (NCBI taxonomy): Eukaryota > Metazoa > Chordata > Mammalia > Diprotodontia > Potoroidae > Bettongia > Bettongia penicillata. Next base: position 1,801,980 of record JAJHZJ010000107.1, on the reverse strand, counting down.
CTGCTCAAGCCCCCTAGCTTCTTCCTCCTTTTCTATCCCTTCCAGTCGTGTCCCGTTCCGTTCCGTCCGTCCCCTACCTTCTCTTGCTATCCAGACAGTGCTCAGAAGCTTGTTGTGTTTGTCTTCCCCGGGATGTCCACCCTCCAGGATCCTGGTCCCAGGTTGGAGCTGGCGGGGAGGAAGGTACGATTCTGACGCGAGAAAATTGGGGGTGAACCTGGGACAGCGGAGACGCAAGGGCGCGCGGGGAACATGGTTCAGCTTAGCCCTGGACAAGTGTTTGCAGAGAACTTGTAAGGTTGGAGGGGAGAAGGGGCTTTTAAGAGTCGTCTGTGCCCCAGGAAAGACACGAGATAGGAATCACAGAGATGGCATTTTTACTTGAAAAGCTTGACTCTTGGTCGGAAGGAGCTGGTTTTAGATGAAGCGCAGGTTTTGTGTGTTTGCGAGGTGCAAGGTGCAGGGAGCAGCCGCGGGTGGCTCGGCTGTGCTCTGCCTTCCAATGTTCTCGGGGACGCCGCGAGCATGTACCCGGAGCTGGCCTTAGTGGAGAGCGCCGGTCCTGTCTCTTCTCCAGCCCTTTCTGCTGTTAGGGGGCGAGGAGGGGGAGGGGAAGGACAGAGGGAGCCAGGAAGAAGGCTCCAGCCTCGGGGATGGAATCTGGGATGGCCAGCTGGTCCCACGGGAAGGGGTGCGCTTGATGGCCTTGCTTGTAAAGCAAGGGGTGATTGGAGGGAGGGGCAGCATTTGCACCTGCTTCCTCAGTTACTGTCTTGTATTTGTTTAATGTCTCCATTGTGATTTTTAAAAATATATATTTCAAAGTGAGCCTATCAGAAGAAAATAAAAAGCTCACTAACCTGTAACTTTTCTCTCTCCTTCTAAGTCCACACCTCATTTGTTCTGGGGAGAAAAATCAACCAGCTGTCTTCTGCTGAAGAGATTGACCTTGTTATACTAATAACCAGAAATCATATTCAGATAGGTCCTTTTTCTCACCACATGTGAAGTGTAGGTAGTGAAGGGCCCCCATCTTACAGACGAGAAAACAGGCGCACAGAGCCGTGAAGTGATTTTCTCAGTCACACAGCTAGTGAGTACAGGAGCCAGGACTTAATCCCAGATGTTCAGACTCTGGAGTCCAAACTCCCTTGCTGTTTTAGTTAATAAAAAGGGTCAAAAGATCAAAGATTTCTAACTGGAAAGGATTTTAGAGATCATCCTATTTTTTTGAAGGGGGCAGTGGGAGGCTGTATCTACGATTGCACCAGGGGGGGAATTCCCAGTGTGCGGTTTCCCTGTATCCGGGAATATCTGCCATTCATCAGTCACTAAATCATGGGTGCCTGGGTCACTAAAAGGTGAAATAGGTTGTCCACAATAGCAAATGTACTATGTCACAGGCAGCACTTCCTAAATTCGGGGCTGGTCCTTTCTCCAACTATGTCATGCTGAGAAAACTGTCAGAAAAAGAATGACTTGCCTTCGGTCATACAGGTAGTAATAGCAGAGCCCAGTTATGTGGTCTAAAATATCTTGGCAGCCCTGGGCCTCAGCAGAATGTTCTCACAAACCATCCCATTGAACTGGAGGAAAAGAAGGTTGGAGTTGGGTCTGTTGCCTATGAAGAAGTATGGACATAAACATGGTACTGCCTCAATATGGTCCCCAAGTTTAGGTATACCTGGTGATCTCCAAGGAACCCTACAGCTCTTAAATTCTTTCATTCTGTTTTCACCTACCTTTCAGAATGGTTGTGAAGATAAAATGAGATATTTGCAAAATGCTCCAAAAACCTTAAAGTTCTCTATAAATGCCAGCTATCATTATTATCATTATCATCATTATTATTTCCCTTTGCCTTTATGTTCAGTTAAACTCAGCATCCTCAGTCCCTTCCATCCATGGAGATGTGAGTACTGTCTCTGAGCCAGGTTTCTAATTATTCAAGACTTTGAAGTGGTTGTTTTGGATGAGTGCTTGGCACCCAATCCTAAGAAAACTATCAGGAAAATGTGGTTATTTTGAAGGCTTAACCTCCAGAGCCCCCCATCTGTTTGTTGTTTGTAACAGATCAACTTCTCTTTGTCTTGCAATAAAGAAGGGCAAGTTATTTAATCTCAGAGGTTAGTCAGAGAGATCAAGAGGCACAAGCTATATTGATTTATATTTTGTAAAACTACATGGGAGCAGTCACGAAGGGAGTCTACTTGGGAGCACTATTAAGAAATTTCTTGTTTATGAAAGATCCGATAACAAGTTAATTACAAGGAAAACTATCCTAGCTGGTGTCTTCTTTCTCTGATGCCAAAGTCCATCGTATAGGAACTCAAGTTACAAAATGTGTGTTCTGTCCCACAATTATTTTTTTCTAATTGAATGCATCCCTCCAGCCCAGGAAACTTTCTCTTTGTCCATTACTTTAGTACTTGCTTCATTTCTGAAAAGTGTGTAAATTGCCTCTTTCTAGAGGCATAAACCATTCTTCAAGCGGTACTCATGGAGTTCCTCATTTCTCTAAAGTCCTCTGCCTGTACTTGCCCTTCGGTGGCGAGAAGGCTATTAGGTTCACCTGTACTTGCATTAGTGTGCTAAGTAGGTTTCTAGCCTCCTATTGAATTGCCCCAAGTGAAACCTCTCCAGTTTTTCTCCACCTCCACCTCCACCCCCTGTGGTTCTTGTGAATGCCCTTTCTGTGCCTCATCTGGAAGATAAGTTGGTATCAGTCTCCCTTAGAAAACAGTGGGTGCCTCTCTCCGATTGGTGTGGAGGAGCCTGAAGGGAGTTTCAGTTTACCAGAAAAGCTCAGATCCAGGCCAGGATCAAATGACTGCCCCTTCTTTGGTCACCTTAAGCCCACTTAGCTCTTAGCCATCCCTCTCTCCCATCTTCCCTGTCCCCGACCAAGCACCTTTCCCATTGGCTCATCTGAGTCTGATGATGACAGCAGAAGGTGATCCTGTGACCCTGCTGAAGGTCCCTGTGTGAGTCAGAGCCTGGGATCCTTTTGGTAGCCCTAAAGCAGCTGGCTGTTAGCACTTCGGTGTTTGTTTTTCTTTTTTCTTTTTCCATTTGTAAACAAGTCCAGTCCTCCCTGCTCAGAATGCAAAGACTACCAGCCTCTTAAAGGCATATTTGGCCGTTAGGGGGCCAGGCTTTGGAATCTCAAATGTCCCCACTGTTTTCAGGGCCCTACTGACTGAGTTATTTGTGATGTCAGGTTTGGGCTGGATGCCTAGGCAGGTGATAGCTGCCTCCAGCTCCCTGTAGAGAGGAAACAGAAGGTAATCCCTTAAAAGAAACACCCTACAAGTAGAGTGACACAAAAGCCCTACATACTTCCCTAATTCCACTTAAATTTTCGATGAGCAGCTGAAGTAAGAGGCCATGCACAGTTGATGTGGTAACAGTGTAGATTTTCTGGACTCCGGTCAAGCATTCTGACAGCGTTCCAGGGGCCCAGTCTAACTCCAACAGCCAAATGCCAGTCAGTCAACTTAGAAGCGGTTTGCTGTGGTGGAAAGCATACTGAATTTGGAGTCAGAGGACTTGGCTCCTGGCATAGCCCTTTCAAGACTTAGCCTCAGTCTCCTTATCACTTAAAATGGAACTTAAATGGTTAGTCATTCATGGGGTGGTTGTGAGGGATAATTGAGTCAGTAGATGAGAAGAGCCCTCTTAACCTGGAGTAAGAAGTGGTAGCTCTGACTCCTTTCTAGAAATGTGACGTTATTTGAGCATTGGGAAGGAAACTTAAAGGCCATCAGAACCAACCAGCTCAATTTACAAAGGAAGAAATTGAGTCTCAGAGACCCAAAGTCACATGCCCTAATCATACAGGGAGAAGGTGGCAAAGCCTTTCAAACCTAGATCCCCTGACTCCAAATACAGTGTTTTTTTCCACATTACTATACTGTTTCACATCACTAAACAAATCTGTGCCTCATTTTCCTTATCTGTGATAAAGAGATGGTAATGTTGGCATGACCTCCCTCATAGAGTTGTTGAGAGAAACATTTTATAAATGTGAGTTATAATTATGTTTTTGTGTCAGTTACATGGTGTTGGGTCTTTGTGAGCAGTAAATAAGAGAAGTTACTTGGTTCTTTCTTTGCCTATGCTGCCGATGAGTACTGTGAATATTCAAGTGACTTTCTATCTCTTTAATTAGTTTTATTAGTTTAATATAATTAGATTGATTGGATTGGATTTTTCTGTGATGTTTGCCTCATTTTTTGGCTTTGGAGAGCCAAATGGACAGCATGGTGGTATGTGGATAAAACTCCTAGGCCTAATAGGTTATAGCCTAGCCTGGACAATCACATATCTAAGTACATTTTAAAATTACACTGGGAGTTTCTAAAATGGCAGAGCAAATAGACAAAGGAGAATTGGAGCTTTCATCAGGATTTGTTTTTTCCCCCTTATTCATCTCCCATTACCTCTACAGCCAGAATAGATTTATCTGGACATCTTTCCCACTTTTTCCCAGTCTCCTTAAATTATCCCATCATGTAAAAGAAAAAAGCCAATTACCCTTGTACTAAGTGGTCACAGCCCACAAAGGTTGGGATTAACTAGTGCCAACTGCTAGCAGTAAAATAGCCACTAAGTCTGCCGTGCCTTCATTTATAGTACATAGAGAAAGAAGCCTTAGACAATGGCTCTGCGGATTTCAGATTCTGGAAAAACAAATAAAAATACTGTGGTTCTTAAAGTATGGTGTCTTTTCTTGGGGGGAGGGAAATCCTTTTGTAATTTTCCATTGGCTTTCAATTTGCCTGAAATGGACATAATTGAACTCTTAAAATAGCATGGAGCTGAATATATTATTGCTTAAAATATAAGCAGGGAAAACAAATAAACCTCATCGCTTTTCCCATCCTGTCCCTACCCCCTGGAGTCCGAAAGCTAATACTAAGTGAAAAATTGCAGGGTTGGTTCAGTCTCTTCTATGCTCTGCAAAGGAAGATCATAATCGATTGTATTCTTAAACTTGCTTTTATAATGAGTCACTCTGTCTTGTAGCAGGTTATTGTATTTTGTGTGAGGCAGAGGACTCAAATTCCTTTGGGGGCTGTTTTAAATTAGGAAGGAATAAAGTGAAATATAAATATTTAAAATTTCCAAAGAATAGTAACAAGCTATGTCCTAAGCTTATGAAAATGCTTTGTTAGGCTTCGCCTGGGTGTTTCTGTGATGGAGAAGATGACAGCTAAGTTTTATGGTGCTCCTCACAGGGGTGGAATGTGCACTGTGGGTTTGTTATCAAATAATAGAACTTGGTGTAGTATCTTTGCATACACGGCGTTCTCAGCTTTCGAAAGCAGGCTGTGGACCATGCTTGGGACAGTATGGACAGCCAAATGACCTTCCATCTTTTTCCATTTTCTTAGCTTTGTATGGGGTACTGCAGGTTACTGCCTGGGACTCACAGTTCTAATTTCCCTTCCTATACCCCCCCCCCCCAGTTTCCTAGTCTTCCCTTCTGCATTATTTTCTATTTATTTATTCACTTATTTATTGGTCTGGATGGAGGGCTTCATTGAAGTCAGAAAGACCTGGGTTCAGATCCTATTTGAGATACTATTTATGCAAACCATACACCAGTCATTTAACCTCTCCAAGCCTCAGTTTTCTCTTCTGTAAAATGAGGAAATAGCACCTAACTCAGGTGTTTGTAGGAATCAAATGAGATAATGTTATATAAAGCACTAGATTAATATGAGCTATTGTGGAAACAATTCAGCCCCCCCTCCCCGCCGCTGGTCATCTGTAATTCTAGTCCTATAGAACATATAGTCCTAGGTAGTTTCCTTGGGCACTAAGAAGCTAAGAGACCTAGCTTGGTTACACAGCTAGTAAATATGAGTGAGAAGACTTGAACCCAGTTCTTCTTGACTCCAAGCCTAGTCTCCTAACCCCTATGCCATATGGGCTGGCTAGCAAGGTGGTACAGTAGAAAGAATACTGGATTTGGAAGCAGAAGACCTGGGTTCAGATCACAGCTGTCACTGCCCATGACTTAGGGCAAGTCATCCCATGCCTCTAGGCTCAACTCAGTTTCCCCCTCAATAAAATGAGGAGGGTTGGACTAGATAATCTCCAAGGCCCCTTTCTGCCCCAAATCCGTGAGCCTATGAGGTATTTAGTTCCATCTCCGAGCTGCCACTATTGTTCCTGTGAATACAGTCAACACCAGTGAAACAGAATTCATGCCCAGTTTGCTTGATTCATGGGCCCATAAGAGAGCAATCTGAAGAAAGGGGTCTCCACAGGGGTCCACCTGGAACCTAAAAATCACCTCTCCATCCTGTGTGAAAGGCAAGGGGCCGAAAAGATTAGGAGGCCTTAGTTTACAGGAGTTTATAGTCAAACCTACCTCTGCCTGTACCCCCAAAAAGTATCAGCTGATAGGGCCAGTGGCAAGATACCACTTACATTAATTGATGTGGTTGAAAGCCACTGAAAGGACTGGATACAAGAAAGAATTATTTATTTTGAAATACATATTTATGTTTCTTCCCCTGCACTACATATAGTATATCAAGACTAAGGTAGGGGCATGCTAAAGTCAGCGTGTATTGAGAGAGCCAATTGTTAAATTTTCAGTGTGATTATTTCCACCTCGGAAATCAGTAATTACTAGAAATTAGGACTTAATTTATTGTTTTATTGATGTCTAGACTCAAGAAACTTGTGGGAAAATGTTAATAATGCGTACTTTTTAAAAGTATCACATGTACCTTTCCTTCCCCCTCCCCCAGACAGCTGGCTTTTAAACATTTACCAACCCCCCCATCCCCTCACACACACCCCCCCCCCCGCACCACAGAACAGGTATACCACAAGTAACTTGGTGAATGAACTGACAAGTTCTCTTTAAATCACATCATATTTTAAAAATCTGTCACTTAAGTCACAGATGCACAGAATCTCAGAGTTGTAAAGGGCCTCAGTGGCAATCTGGTAGTACTCATTAACCAAGAAAAGAAATCTTTGTTCAACATGTCCAGCAAGTAGTCATCCATATTTTGCTTACAGACCTCCAGTGAGGAGGACCCCATTTCTTCCCAAGGGATCCCCTTACATTTCTGAATAACTTTAGTCATTAGCATCTAACTGAGCTGATCTCAAACACAGGAAGACTTGAGTTTAAGCCTGCCTCTAATACATACAGGCTCTGTGACCCTGGGCAAATCTCTTGACCTCTCAATCCCCTAGGCATATCTCTGAGACTCTAAGGTGTAGAGTTGATGCATCAATGGGGAAAGTTTCCTCACCCGGTAGTTTCCTGTGCCCATGAAAATCACAGGTCCCTGTTCTTACAGCAAGCCTAATTTTCAGTCCCTTTGCCTTTTAGTTCTGCCCTCTCGGACCAGAAAGAAAATTCTGAATTCCTTTTCTTGGTGACTTCATTGTAAATACCTCTAGACAACTAATTGTGTGTCCCTCAGTCTACTCTTCTCTGTGCTAAATATCCCCAGGTCCTTCAGGTGACCCTCAGATGGGACGCACGGGATCCTACCATCTAGGTCCTCACTCCTATGGAAGCCCTCCAGCTCATCAGTGCCTGACTTCTGTACTATGGCACTTTGAACTAAAACCCAGCAGTCCAAATGTGCTCTGACCAGGGTGCAGTACAGGTAGAATTATTCTTCTTATTACTAATAGTGAGGGCTCTCTGAACGCAGCCTAAGGCTGCTGTGTTAGATTACCTACTCTAATTGAGCTTAAGGACCACTGTAATTCCCAGATCATTTTCATGTGAACTGTTGTCTAGCTTTTCCTTTTCTGTCTTGCTCCTGTGAAGTTTCTTTTTTGAACCAAGTCCCATTTCAATGACCCAAGAGCCCGAATTCTGTCAGGACCTGCCAAGCTGGCCAGTCTCTGAAAACAGGACTAGTGACAGGTTGTGTTTTGGCTGTCCAAAGACTAGCCTAGTTAATAAATTCAGAGAAGCTCCTTTGCCAGAAGACTGGCCATGCACCAGGTGAAGATTTTGGAAGGAGCAGCTAGGTAGGGGCTGGAGCCATGACAATTCTTAAATAGTATTTTTAAAACTCTCATTTATATAACTTTAAGGTTTGCAAAGACTTTTTTCTCTTCAAAACAACCCTAGGAGGTAAGCACTGTGAATATAATTATCCCCATTATACAGATGAAGAAAGTGAAGCTCTGTGAGAAAATGATTTACACTCCTCTATCTAATAATTGTGTCTCTAGACTTTCAAGTTCACCTCTCTCAAGACTTGAGGCCAAATGATGGAGTAACCACGCAGACAAAATCCACAAATCCTTTTAGATATTGGAAGTATTTTAAATTCATTTGGGGAACTTGGACATTAAGGAATTCTATGTGGAATCCTTTGTAACATGACCAGTCACACTCCAATTCATCTTTTTTTGCAAGTTTGAACTTCCATATATTCTGTTATTTTATTGTAGAACATACTGACAACAGTAGATCATCATGCCTTCATCTGCCTTTAGGGAAGCAATGTGCTAGAAGGAATGAATGTGGGACTCGCAGTTAGGAAAACTTGGGTTCAAATCCTGCCACAACTAGCTACTAGCTGTAGAAACTTCCCAGAGCCTCAGTTTCTTCATCTGTAAAGCAGGAATCATAATACCTATAGGGAACAATTTATAAATTGTTGTAAAAACAAACAACTTGGAAAGACAGAAGAACTCTGAACCGTCCAATGACCAACCATGATTTCAGACGATCAGCAATGAAATGTGCTATCTACCTTCTGTCAGAGAAGCGTTAGATTGACTCAGGATACAAAATCAGATAGGTAGGCAGATAGACAGATTTTTTTTTTTTGCACATGGCCAGTTCAGGAATTTGTTTTGACTATGCATATCTGTTACAAGGGTTTTGTTTTTATTTTTTTTTTAGTGGTGGGGGGAGGGAGGTTGAAGGAAGAAAATGGATTTCTGTTAAATTTTAAAATATTTAAAGTTTTTTAAAAATAGCAATTCTTCTAGCACTAAGAGGATCAAATGAGATAAGGTGTACAGAACACAGCACATCTGGAAGCACTGTGTAAATGATATCTACTATTTTTTTGTCTCAATCGTCAAAGCTGTCCCATGACTTACTTATTGTATGGCAAATCTGTCTTGTCTCTGCAAACAGAATATTAATACCTAGTCACCAGATGATGGCTAAAACTGTCAAGAGAAATCCATGAACGTGGCGGAGCTGAACCTGCCGTCACTGAGTGATATGTACGATGGTGCTCAATGTTCTTTCTCTTTCCTATCCTTATTGGAATTATCTTGTCAACATGCATCCAAGTCCCAGATCCGGAACTGGCACCTGCTCCTTATGCTTAATAATGGAATGTCCCTTCCTTTTTGGAGACCCCATTCCCTTATTATATTCTACAGTTTTGTTACTCAAAAGTTGTAAACAAACCAAATTTTTGCAAATTAAGTCATCCTTTAGACGAATACCAGGAGGATCCTGTGGTGAAGCCTTTTGTAAAGTAAAGTCATTTTTGCTTTGTCTTGGGAGAGATGGAGTAGCATTTTGGATAGAGGATCAGCCTTGGAATTGGGAGGACCTGGGTTCGGGTCTGGCCTCTGACGTGGATGTGGTAGCCATGTGACCATGGGTATATCACTTAACCTCTCAGTATTCCAGGAGACTTCCTAAAACTATAAGTTACAAATGAGCTGTAGATCTCCACAGGTAAATGGAATTTTTCATATCACAGGTCCAGATTCTCCCTCTCCAGTCCTTTCTCCCCTTTCCCCCACCACCCTTCAAATGTTAGAGATAACAGTAAAAGATAGTATGCTGATGTTGGAATTAGTAAGATATAGGTTCAGATCTTGACTCCTATACTTACTAGCCCAGTTGGGCAAGAAATATACTCTAAGACTTATCTTGGCTAAAGTGGAGCTTGTATGGTTGAAGGGAGCTCCCACAACTAAAACAACAGATTCTTCACTGGTATGAGCAAGCCACCCTCCAAGGAGAGTGGAAAAAGTGCAGGATTTAGTGTTAAAGTACTGGGTTCAAATCCTAATTCTGACACTAGCTACCTGTGCCACCTTAAGCAAGTGAATTTACATTGCTAAGCCTTTATATCTTCATCTGGAAAAGATAATCATTGGATTGGATGATATCTGAGGTCCCTTCCATCTCTAAGTCCATAATCCTATGATCTTTCTTTGAATCAAGTACCAATGTCACAGCCCACCATTTTCTCATTAAAGAAGCTGAATACAGAACAAAGGGTTTCTGCAGGCTAGAAGAAGAAAAAAAACATAACCAATATTGACCCCAGAGGCAAGATGAGGAAGTCCATTCCTTCTTCCATTGGAAATGGAGGTTTCATGGGGTACAAACTTTCATGCACTGTCAGACATGGTGGTCACTGTTGAAGTTTCTTTATTAACATGGTCAGGGATGAATAAATCCTAAAAGGCTTCTGATATAAAAACAAAATGCATCATTGCATTTTATTTTAATTAAAGTCAAAACTTTAATTAAAAAAAGAAAGTGAAGCTCTTGACTCTACTTTCTGTACAAATATAAATATTCTAAGAAGAGATTAGTCTGTGAATGTATGGAATTCGAGGGGGGGAGGAGGAAGGACAATTTGCCTTTTTTTTGTTCCATGCATATGTTTTATACCAAAGTCAGTCATTTCTAAGAACAGCTTACCTTGAAAAAGGATAATTGTTTACACTGTCCTTGAAATCATACTTTCTCATCTTCCATTATTCATAGTTACTGCCCCAAAGACGTGCACAACAAAGAGAATCTTTTCAACAGTCTGAACTATGATGTTGTGGCCAAGAAAAGAAAGAAGGACCTGATGAACAGCAAAACCAAGATTCAGTGTAAGGCATTATCTTGGGACTTGGGGAATGGGTTTTAACAGTCAGGAAAAGTTTTAAAAACTCATCACAAAGGGAATTATGGCTTTTGCCATATTTATTAATGATTTGTTTACTGACATTCATTATCCCCAGAATTGTTAGTGTTTTTCCCCCAACCCTAGAAAATTACTTTGAATTTACTTGTCTCTATACATTCCTTGGGACGGTTACAATGGATAGAGTGCCAGGAAGACTCATCTTCCTGAGTTCAAATTTGCCTCAGACACTTACTAGCTGTGTGACCCTGGCCAAGTCATTTAACCCTGTTTGTCTTGGTTCTTCACTTGTAAAGTGAGCCAGAGAAGGAAATGGCAAACCACTCCATTTTCTTTGCCAAGAACACCCCAAATGGGGTTATAAAGAGTCAGACACAACTAAAATGGGTCAACAACATACATTTCTCCCTCCTCTAATAGAATGTAAGTTCCTTGAGGTCAAGGACTATTTTGTTATTTGCCTTTGTATCTGGGGCACCAATCACTGCTTGGAAGGCAATATTTGGAACACAAGATGGTACTTAATATTTGCTTATTTTGTTGATCCTTCTTCATATTTATTTGGGTGTTCTTCAGAGGTCATTTTTGTCTAAGCCTGACACACCTGGCTGGGTGTCTGCTAAGGAGCTGTAGGTCCATTTTTATTATTTATTTTTATGAGCCTTCCTCCTCCCTGTGTTTGTTGTTTTCTTTTTTTCCTTTTCTTTTGTCCATGTCATTTGTATTTGACAGAACTCAAATCATTTTTCCTGGGACACATTCAATAAAGACCACTCTAATGTTTTTGTTTTGAGTTGTGGTTTGAAAGTTTTGAAAAAAATATATTCTGTTCTTTCTTCTTTCTTGTGGATTGCTATTTACATTCCTAGATGTTATATGTGAATACGAGAAAGAGTTTTGAGTCTCAGATCCCAAACGCAAAATATAAAATCTCTAGTTTAATCTTTACTGTGAGGTTTTGTACTTCATAGTCTCATCTGTTTTATATCTTCTTTCTTGTGGCCCTTGGAAAAGCTTCACATTTGGCACTTAATACAAACACCTTACCTAGTGGAAGAGGTGCTTTGTTTTGTTTTTAATTCAATAACAATTCTGCCCTTTTGTATACTAAAGCTGGCTATCAGCCATACTTGGTGCCTGCAACCCAAGTAAATTGAAATTCTTCACTGTATTTATACACCGTGGAGATTAAACATTTACATAGTCATGGACTGAGTCAGTAGAGCACATGCCACTGCTTAGAACCCTGGCTTTTCTTTCAAAACTTTTGTTAAACCTGGGAACAGATACAAAAGAAACACACCTAAGATGCTGGGCAGTTCTTTTAAGTACTAATGATGTGTCCCTCTTTCAGATTTCCACCAGGAAAAATGGATCTACGTTCACAAAGGAAGCACTAAAGAAGTAAGTGCCCCTCGATAGTTCGGATTAGGTCTGCTGAGTTAACTTGACAGAACTGAACCACTGGCTTTCTCCCTTCTAAGAGCTGAGTAAAAATAAGCACCATCCAAAAGCAGAATGGTCTTCTCCAGGAGGTGGTAGGTCTCTCCTTATGGGGGTCCTCAGGAAGAGGTTGGATGGCCACTTTCCATGGGGTGTAGTTGGCATCCTTTTTAGGGTATAGGCTGGACTAGAAAGCCAAATGGATTCCCTTCTAATTCAGATACTGTGATTTGGGGTAGATAGAAAAGGAGGCAAAACTACAACCTTCCAGGTTATATTCTGATAAAATAATCCAGGCAGTATTGAAGACAGCTATCTAACATGCCTCTGTTGCCTATAGTTTTCTCTTTACTAGGGACCTCTTCCAGCAATAGAGGAGCAGGGTGGGCCCACGCTAGTGGAAGATCAATCAGAAATTGATTCTGAGTGGATTGCTGCTCAGAATAAGATCTATCTAATCAAAAACTGACTCTACTGTTCCTCTCTCACTCTCAGCGCCATGGATACTGTACGCTGGGGGAAGCTTTCAACAGACTTGACTTCTCAACTGCTATTCTGGATTCCAGACGGTTCAACTATGTTGTACGGGTAGGCATTAAGGAAAGAAGGTCTTGCCCATTGATCTGTTGCTGTTCAATCATTTTTCAGATAAGTGTGACTCTTCAGGACCCCATTTTGGGGTTTCTCTTGGCAAAGATACTGGAGTGGTTTGCCATTTCCTTCTGCAGTTCATTTGACAGATGAGAAAACTGAAGCAAACAAGGTCAAATGACTTACCCAGGGTCATATAGTTAGTGTCTAAGATCAGATTTGAACTCACACAGCACTCTATGCACCGTGCCATGTAGCTGCTCCAACCTGTTATAACAGAATGTTCTAATACATTCCATTACAATTCTGTTAACAACTGTTGGCTGTGAATGCAGGTGGCATATAAACCAATAAATAGCTTAAACATTTTCATGCCTCTCTGCTAGAACATTGCCTAGGTCAGACTGAGTAGTCTGGGTCCAACATAAAACTTAACTAAGTTACTCTTCTTAGTGAGAGCTTTAAAAATATTTTTTCCACTATTTTTCATACTAAATCTGTCACACAGATAAATGGAAAACACAGATCAGGCAGCCCAAAACTCATGTCAACAGGTCCTAAGCCAAAGATAACACTTAGGAAAAGGGGAGAGGCAAAGGTCCCTCTAGTACAAATGAATCAACCACCCCAAAGACAGTCTTTCAGAGTACTGGTCTTAGAGCCAGAGAGACCTGAGTTCAAATACCTCCTTAGAAACTTTCTAGCTAAGTGACCCTGTTCGAGTCACTTAATTCCTCTCACTTTATCAATTCCTAATCTGTCAAATGGAGATAATACCTAGAGCATCTACTTTATCATGAGGTTCCCCCCTCTAAGATCCTCTTTTGCAAACCCTCAAGTGCATTGTAAATGGAGATTAGTGTCATTTCCAAAGAGTTATGCAATAATATTAAATAATACCTAGTCTTTTTAAATTTAATTTCCCTACTGTCTCTATTTGAATGTAGTCAATGATGAGCTAGGTGACATAATGGCTAGATAAGTAGACATATTCAAGAATACAGCAGCTAGAAACGCATAGCATAATTTAGTGTGAAGACTGGGATCTAGTCATATTTCTTCCACTAACTAACTGTATGACCTTAGACAGGTCACTTAACATCCCTGAGTCCCAGTGTCCTCAGAAAATGAGAAGGCTGGTCTAGGTGGTCACAAGGCCTCTTCCAGATCCAGTGTTCCTGTGAGGTTAGTCACAGAGGGGATTCAAAAGTAACCAAGTTGGTAAAAGTACCACCATTGGTTATAAAATCTCATGTACCCCAGTGACTTTCTCTGCCCTCCCGTTAGTCCCCTCTTCAGTTTCCACTCTCAGCTGTCCCAGATACATTCTTGGCAGGGGCAGAAGAATTATATCAGAGTCCAAATCATATGAGTGTTTCTTCACCCCCCACCCCATGTGATGCTGTATCTAATACCTAAAGCTGAAATTACCTGTTTTCATCTGCTGCTTTCCATTTCAAACTACCATTTGCAACAATACAGAATACAAAAAACATGATTTGCCCGAATTGGAGTGAATGATGGGTGGAAGAAAGCAAGAACATTTCACTGAGCAGCCTCCAGGCTAGGTTATTTTCTGTTGGTGGCATTTTCTGTTTTTGTTTAGGTCCTTTCTGCCCCTTCTCCCCCAGCTGCCTTTTGCATTTTTGTCAGTGGTTCAACCTGGGAAGCTGCAGCTGTTTGGGTTTTAGGTTCTGGGAGGATTTTTTTGGCCAGCTCATCATGCTTCCCAGGGCAAGCTCATTGAGTCAAATGATTCCAAACAGACAGCCAAAGAGATGACATTCAAGAGAGTTCAGCCTTGGATCACTCACCTGTTGTCTAAACAGATGCAAGCCAGGCCTCCTGCACAAATCTGATCAAACCTGGCTTTCCACTTTAGGTGCAGGCTCTTTGCTAAGGCCCCACATTTTAGCTGAATAATTCTCTCTGACTCACTAAGACATCATTCTCCCAATACAAGTGATTAATACAAGACGTGCTCTTGGGCAAATAATTCTATTTGAGTCAGTAAGTTGTTGTTTTTTCAGTACAGGTGACTGACACAAGGCACCTTCTCAAGTCCAGATAGTTGCAAAACTGAGCATGAAGGTTGTTGGGCCAGGCAGAGCGCACTAAGAGGTGTGGCCACAGTGCTCAGGGTAGTCTGGAGTCCAGCCTAGAAGACTGGTTTGGAGCAGTTCTATGACAGTCCAATGTCCTTTGTGGCTTAGGGGGTGATAGTACCTTCTTTCTGGTTATTACATGAGGACATCCAACCACAAAAAGTCCTTCCCTATAATATTGGAAGTACGGCTGTCAAGAAAATTAGTATTTTATAAGCATCACATTTCATATCTCTTCCTCCCTTCCTTATTACACTTTTGCCATCACATACACACACACACACACATAATCATATAATTGTACATTCATTCTTTTGCTACCACAGGCCCTGCAAATCATCATTTATGGAAGAAAATAATCACAGGTTACATGAGAGAGAAAAAAAGGGTACTTTAGATCTATCATCTCATTTGATCCTTATAACAACCCTGTGCAGTAGGTAATGAAGATGTTAATATCTACATTTTATAGATGAAGAAACTGAAGGTCAGAGAATTTCACTGATTTGCCCAGTGTCACCCATTTAGTGACCCATTTAGGACTAGAATTCATAACAAAAGATTGAACTTATACATGCTGACTATGACATTGATTTAAAGACTAGCTTGGACTTGAGGCTTGGGCATCCCAATTGTTCACTGCTTACACTACAGAAAACCTTTTTGCTTTATTATGAAAGGGAAGAATACTTACCCTGAACAAACTAAAATATTTTTCTCCGTGCCTGCAATCATCCTGCTTTCAGTGGGGCAGCTAGGGGCATGGTATATATAGCATCAGACGTCATCAGGAAGGCCTGAGTTGGAATCTTGCTTCAAACATTTACTAGTAGCGTGACCCTGGAAAACTGCTTAATCACCATTTGCCTCAGTTTCTTCATCTGTAAAATGGGGATAAAAATAATAGTATCCACCTCCCAGGAATAATGAGATAAAATATAGAAATCACTTTGCAAAACTTTGAAGCACCATATCTATCTTTATTACCAATGCTTTAGATTCCCCCACCCATATTAAAATCCCACAAGTATTTATTAAGCACCTAGTAAGGGCAAGGCACTATGAACACCAAGCAGAACAAATCTTTTCTTTCCCTTAAGGAGCTCACATTCTACTGAGGGAGGTTTAACAAGTATATTCTTGATAATTTGAAGGAGAGAGGACCTCAGGAAAGGCTTTGAATAGAGGGGTAGCCCATGAGCTGAGCCTTATAAGAAACCAAGGAGGTTGTGCCTTCCAGCCACGGGGGAGACATAGAATGTCCACCTAGATACTCAGTGCTTTCAGATGAAATTACTGTAAAAGAAGCCAACTTTTCTTAAGGAAAAACTGATGGTGACTTAAGATGTATTCACTAGCATGAAAAATATTCTCATTCACTCCAGGACTCAGTAAAAGGAGTGTCTTCGCTTCTTTTACACGAGTCAGAGGAGTTTGTGAAACTAGTAGCTTACAATGTGCTATGGAACTTGCTCTCAAATATTCTTAAGGTCACAAAAGAAAAGCTACTGAGTGCTCATAAAGGTGTTTTGGTTTGGAAATGTTGGAAGAATATTCTTATTTGGAGAAGGAAGATTTTTTCTTCGTCTTCTTCTTAAGTCCCTCAGCAGCTTTTACGATAAAATATTATTTGGTTATAACCCTTAAAACACTTTCATAATAAGAGGCATTCTGTTTCTGTTTTGAGGTTTGGTTTTCTTTCCTTTGGGGAATTAAAAGCATTTACAGATGGCCTCTTCTTAATCATCAAACTAATCCTATGAGACAGATAAGACAAATTTCTTGAAGTCAATTTTTCCCCCAGATTTCCTAATTGCTTAAGGCCAACTGACTGTGTGACCCTGGGTAAGTCACTTAACCGTGTTTGCATCATTTTCTCATTTCCAGAATGAGATGGGGGAGGAAATGGAAAACCATTCCAGTATATTTGTCAAGAAAATCCCAAAGGAAGAATGAGACACAACTTGACATATGATCACCCCTAACACACATCAACCACTAGGTGGTGCCACAGTGGAATTACAGTAAGGAAGACCTGAGTTCAAATGTGAACTCAAGCACAAGCTGTGTGTAATCACTGTTTACCTCAGTTTACTCATCTGGTGATAAGAGTAGCACCTCCTTCCCAGGGTCATTGTAAGGATCAAATGAGATAATATTTGTAAAGCACCCATCACAGTGCCTGGAATATAATAAGTGTTATATAAATACTTATTCCCCTTCCTTATCATAGGCTATTAATAGGATACAGCATAGTAAAAAGAGTTTCAGACTTGGAATTAAGAGAACTGGATTCAAATCCTGCCACAGAGGCTTATACTTGTGTCACTGAGCAGGTCAACCTCTCAGACCTTCAGCTTCCTTGTCTGTAATATTTTACTACCTATCTCTAAGTGATCTACTTATTACTTTTTTTTAAACATTGAAGGGCTCTAGAACTGTGAGCCTTTCATTTTTCTTAGAGAATCATTATCAGCTTCCTGGGTTAAGTATTCTGAAATGCACTAAATAAAAGGCAATTGAGAGACTAATGGGAGATGTGAACCTGCTAAAACACATCACGCTACAATCAAGAATATCATCAGAGAAACATATGACTGGGGAAAAATGATCAGGCTGGTTGGTTGTACAGTGGAAACAAAGGAAGGGGCATTGACTTTTTCACAATCCCTCTTCCGACACTTAGTGCCTGTGTGACTTTGGGAAGATCTATAAAATGAGGAGGTTAGAATAGATGACCTTCAGGTCCTTGCCACTTTTGGATCCATGAACCTCTGATAACCAGTGGACATCTTACATGCTATCAAGAAGGCCATCAGCATATGGGATGGACCCTTGTTCCAAACAGGCCCAGACAGTTATCCCAACTAGATGGGCCAGCAGGGATGGGTTGAGATTTTCTTCACTGGAAGAAACAACTGCATCAGAAAGATCACAGATCTCTTAGAGTATTAGAGACTTAGTATGTTACCCCATCCACTAATCCAACAGATTTTAATCCTCTGAGCTTTTTTATTTAGTTTTAAACTAAACTATTATAAACGTCTAACCAACTTTTAAGTTCATTTAAAAGAGAAAAGTTTGTGCCTCTAAAAAAACCACATTTTTAAAAAACCTGATTATATTCCAAAAACCTATTTTCTAAGCATAACAGATAAGAAATTCTACAGCTTTTAAAATTTTACATTTTCTCAAAATCCATTTTTTAACAGAGGTGTCACATACAAAAAGCACATGAAATGACAAGTATTACAGAATCACAGAATCAATGTGGTACATGCATATTATTTGCTTGTTGTCTTTCCCATTAGGATGGAAGTTTCTAGAAGCTAAGGAACCATATTTTGGGCTTTCTATGTATTTGTAGTACTCAGCACAATACCTGGCAGATAATATTCACTTAATAAAGGCTTGTTGATTGACTAAAAGGGAGACCTCAGTTACTATCTAGTCCAACCCATTCAAATCCCTCATCTGAGTGTGTGTGTGTGTGTGTGTGTGTGTGTGTGAGTGAGTGAGTGTCATTAGGCAGGTCACTTAACCTCCTGGCCTTCATCAAGCTCATCTGTAAAATGAGGTTGGACTAAATTACCTCAAAAGTCCCCCAGAAGGAGGATGAGAATCCCTTTTACATCCGTAGGGTCAAAGTGGTCATCTGGTACTGCCTTTAAGACTTAAAAGAATATTTTGCAGACCTTCAAGAAATCATTTCATTGTTTATATGAAAGATTGCCTAGGACTTGACCCCAGAATTTTTTGGGCTCCAAGTATGCTTACTTCCTTTGAAAATGAATGATCTTTAACCATGAATTTCCCAGATCATTTCAAAGTTATTTAGAATGTTAAGAAAAATCAGAATACAGCCTACCTATTGGTGTAACAATCTGAAAAGAATTGATTTGCACCATGACCTGAAGGTCAACACATTTGGGTTCTGCCAGTCAAGAGATGGAAAGGAAGTTCCAAAGGCTGGGACCCTTCCTGGAGTTGGAATGTAGTTATCATTAGGAGGAGTTCCCTGAGAGATCCCAGCTGTCATAAGGGCACATTATCTCAAAGGTAATCAAATGACTGCACTGCCTTCCTCATGGGCTCTCTATGAACAATAAATAAAGTTAATGTTCATAAAGAACTTTGTAATCCACAAATAGCTATCCACAAATATAAATCAACAAGCATTTATTAAGCACCTACAGTGTGCCAGGTTCCATGCTAAGACCAAAGAGACAGTTCCTGCTCTGAAGGAGCTTATAGTCATGCAAAAAAGACATCAATCATCCTTTATTAAGCACCTACTATGTTCCAGGTGCTCTACTAAGCGCTTTGGATACAAAAAGAGGCCAAAGACAGTCCCTGCCCTCAAAGAGTTTACAGTCTGACAGAAGAGACAATATGCAACCAAGAGACAGACAGAATTAACTGAAGATAATCAGTAGAGGGAAGGCGCTAGCCTTAAGGAGGATCAGGAAAGACTTCTTGTACAAGATGGAATTTTATCTGGGAAGTAAAGGAGTCCAAGAAAGCCAGGAGGCAGAGATGAAGAGGGAGGGCATCCCAGGCATGGGGGAGAGACAAAGAAAATACTCAGTGTCTGGAGTTGGAGTAGAGGCCAGGATACCAGTGTCATTGTATTGGAAGAGTATGTGGAGGGGAGTAAGGTATAAGAAGACTGGATGAGTGGGAAGGGTCTGGGTTATAAAAGGCTATATTATATATTTATTTTATATTTGAACCTGGAAATAACAGCGATTCACTGGAATTTATTGACTAGGTAGGTGGTATGGTCAGACCTCTGCTTTAGAAGAGCAGTTTGGCAGATGCAGTTAAATCATAGCATTCTGCTCTAGTTGAGCCTTCTGATAACTAAAAGCTTTACGAATAACAATCATATTTATGTGGAGCCTTAAAATAGAGTGTGGAGCAAGAGGTGGAATTAAAATTGTAGAATACGTCTCTCCTGACCTTGAGTTAGTCGATACAAGTATTACTTTGCAGATGAGAAAGATTAGGCTATTGAAGCTCACCTGACTTGTTCATCCTCATATTGCCAACAAGTATCATAGGTGCAATTTGAACCCAGGGCTCTTGACTCTTTATTCTACACCTGCTATGTGGAAGGCATGGGACTGGAAGGGGATACAAAGATGAGGAGCAGAGACGGGAAGCAGAGTTGAGGAAGCAACCAGGCATAGGGATTTTAAGAGATAGCTGATAATAACTTTCAGTGGTCAGCATACAATAAGGATACACAGGAATTAAGCAGGAAGGGACTCCACTGGACTCTGGTGGTCAGAAGAGTCTTCACAGAGGTGATATCTCAGCTAGGTCTTAGAAGAAAGTAGGCTTAAGCCAAAGAAGGAGGAGAGCATCCCAGGGGAGGGGAACTACATGTGCAAACATGCAAAGACAGAAAAGTACAGGGGGGACTCAGGAATTGTCACCAAGTTGGTGTCTGACTGCAACTCAGGATAGACTTAGGGGAGTGTTCTGATAGATTGGACTTCATGAAGCCAAGCCAATTAATTGGACTTTATCCTGCAAATAGTGAGGAGTTATGGGAGTTTTCTGAGTGAGGGAGGGGTCAGATAAAAGCAACAGTGTAGGAAAAATAGATGTGGTAGAGGTCTATCTGCAGGGTTGCTCCTAATGATACTGAGGTCCAGAACTGTTCTCTTTGTTCCTGGTTCCCTTGACTTACCTGTTAAATAAAGGGAAATACTTTGTTCAATTTTACTTCAAAGCTCTGCTGTTTCTTCACTGTTGGTCCTTCCTCCACTGAAACAGATTCCAGCCCCTTCATGATTTAATGGGCAGTTTCAGAAGTTATCATGGCCAAGAAAAAAGAAAAAAAAGATTGCCTAGTGGCCAACCCTGTGATGATGAGCCTCTCTGAGTTAAGCTGGGTTGGTCCTTGGACACCAGACCCAGATCCTTTTGCCAGGCCTAAAACTTGAAGCCCTTCCAGATTGAAAGAAACTGCCAGAGCTTATGTTTCTCTGGCATGGTCTTTGAGCACCCAGGGTCACCTCCATGTCCAGGAAGGCATGAGAGGAAGGCACCTGGGGTGGAACGAAGGGTAATACAAGGATCCTGGATTGTACACACCCCAGCAGCAGACTTGACAGACATGTGGGGTCTGGGTTTTTTGACCCAAATTACCACCCTGCCCCACCCATTTTTCCCTGTGGAATGAGAATGAGGCTACTGTTTGACAGCTGTGTCCACAATCAGCCAAGTTCTTGGAGGCCCTTGCCCCAGCTCATTCCTATCCAGAGGTACTGATGGATCAAGTCAGACAAGCAGGGAAGCTTGTCGATACCTTCCCACCCCTACCGTGAAGCTGAGCCTTCTGTGTAAGAGCTGTAACCACTGAATATTCCTGGGGTGGTTTTTTTCCTAAATTGCCACCCTTGTATTCTTTTTTTTCCCTAATTCTTCCAACAAGTTGCCGCATTCTTCCTCCTAAGAATGCATTTCTCAAAACAAGAAATGTTTTAGCTTAAATTGACCAGTGGTTTGGCAAATGAATTGCTGAAATATGGTCCTGTGATCCAAAATTTAAACCCAGTGCCTTCAATTAAAGCCACTCGCAGGCCAAGTTTTTGGTAGATGACGGCCTGCTTGTGCATTTTGCCACCCTGAGGCAGGTACTTCCCCTAGAATGACCTAGAATGAGTTGGGCATTTCTGCCAATTACATTCCTTTCCCCTTTTACTTTAGGATGCTCCTCTAGGTTTTCAGTCTTCTCTTGTCTTCCCTGACCCCTTAATGAGGTTCAGCCTTTCCCCCAGGAGTGCACATATTTTGTTTAAGCACATCTTGTTATTTTGTATCTCTGTGTGTCATATTACTAGACTATAAACTTCAGGCAGGCAGGAACTTTATCTCATCTAAACTTTGCATCCCTCCCAGTACCCAGCACAGTGTTCTGCACGGGATAAGTGCTTAATAACTATCTGTTGAGTGGAATTGAAATCAAGTGAATGGAATTATGGAGGGCCTTTTAGATTTTTCAGTATTTGACCAAAGACAACCATTTTAGGCTGTTAAGTGGAAGAATGGAAATGTGTTTTCATCTGTAGCAGAATGCAGGATGAATCAAATGGGCCAGGGTTAACTCTGGCTATGTTGAAAGTACAATTAATTCTTCTAGACTTGACTGTTCTTTTAAAAAAAGAAAGAAAGAAAGTCAAAGGGATATTTTACTTGCAAATAATATTTATCCAATCTTGACATGCCCTAAGATTATTAATGTGGTTGAAAGTGATTCTCATCCAACCTGTCAGTGTTTGGGCTCAAAGTCAGCCCAGAACTTTCCACGGTTTTAATTTGTGTCATCCATTGAGTAAATAAGGGTTTTGAAAGAACAGAGTCTGATGGAGAGAGAACAGAGCAAAATAAAAGTGGGGGTTTATTTTTTAAAAGACAAAGACTTCTTAAGTGTGTTTAACAGTGATATTAACAGAAGAGCCAGAAGTGTGAGAAATTGCATACAGTAAAGTGAAGCTTCTCAAATCTGGGATGATAGCAAGCCTTTGATATCATGAAATGTTCTCTAATCAACCACGTGCATAACAGAGGCTAGAAAAATCTCATTGTCACATGAGGGGAATTTGGGAATGAATCTATTCTGGTTCCTAAAAATGTATCTTGTGCATAGAACATGCCTCTAGGGTTACTGTTGGGTAAAGAACACTCGACTTGGACTTGTATACTGCCTAGAGTTCAAGAAACTGCCACTTACCAGGGTGTGACCTTGGGTAAGCCACTTCCCCTCTGAGTCCCATTTTCACCATCTGTGAAAGGAAGAGATCAAACTAAATGATCTTTAAGGTTCTTAGCTCCATCAGTCTAGCTAGGTAGTGGCCTGGAGTCAGGGGGACCTGAGTTCATATCTGACCTCAGACATTTACTAGCTCTTTGGCCCTGGACAAGTTTATTTAACTTTCCTCACCTCAGTTTCCTCAACTGTAAAATGAAGATAATAATAGCACCTATTTCCCAGGGTTGTTGTAAGGATCAAAAGGGATAATGCTTGTGAAGCACTTAGCAAGGTGCCTGGCACGTAATAGGTGCTTAATCAGTGTTTGTGGCCCCCATTCTTCCTAAGATCCTGTGAGCCTTTCTATGACTGTTTAAAAGATAGATAGATAAATAGATAGATAGATAGATAGATAGATAGATAGATAGATAGATAGATAGATAGACAGACAGATAGACATTTGCTGCTCTAGTCTTGGGTCTGCTTTTCCTACCTGAATTTGTCACAGTTTTGAATGACAAATAACTAGGTCACAGTATTGCCATGTAAGAGCATCAATGGCTTCATGAATTGCTAGAATAATGTTACAGTGAGCTGCTAGCAGACACTTTTAAAGGGATACTTCATGAGGGGGCTACATAGCCTCCTAGAAAGAGCACTTCCTTGTAAGAAAATCTGGGTTTGAATCCCAGGTTTTCCACTTACTAGCTGAATGACCTTGTACAATGTCCTTGGAGCTCTTCATTTGTAAAATAAAAGTGTTGGACTATATTACTTCGACCATATCCTCCCAAATCTAGTATTAAAACACAAGAAAAGATAAATGATGACATTCCTTTTAGCCCGGCTAACGGTGGGCACACCAATTCATTTCTGTAGGGACAAGATCTCACTCCTACCCATTAATCTTGGAAGCTGTTTCAAACCCTGGTGGTCTCTTTGCTGACATTTGCGACGAATCTTCAATGGCAGAGCAGTAGCAACAGCCGAGGCTCAAGGGCAGGATGTGGTTTTAGTTTGTGGTAACTATCATTCCTTCATCCTGTTTGTCAGAAGCATTTATCTTACTGAAAAAAAATTAGTCACTACTGAATATACAATAAGGATAGGTGGTAGTAGCAGCATAGAATTCAGGAACTGTGACCCTACCTATTTCTTTTCCTTCTTCACCTACTTCTCTTCCTTTCTCACCTTTCCTCTTTTCTTCCCTCCTTCTATCTTCCCTTTCTTCCCCTCATTCCTCCTTTTCTTCCTCTCCTTCTTTCCTCTCCTATCTTCTCTCTTTCCTTCTTCTCACTTTCCTCCTTTCTCTTCCTTCATTTCTCCCTCCCTCATTCCTCATTTCTCTTCTTCCTCCCCCCTTTTCTTTCTCTCAAATCTCTCCCTCTTTTCTACTTCAAATTTTCTTCCTCTCTGTCCCATTCCTGCTGCCCTCACTCCTTCCTCAATTCATTCCCCTCCCCTTTTTTCTACATCCTCCCTCATTCCCTCTTTTGTTCCTCCTCCCCTTCCTTTCTCCCTCTTTCCTCCTCCCCTCATGAGTATCATTAAACATAATAATTACTAAAATTTGTTTAGCAGAAAATGTTTATCTGTTTTATTTGTTTTTGCCTTCAGAGTAATTGCTCAACTCTTACTGGTAAATGTGCCTAGCTCCTACATGACAAATTCTTTCCTATTCTCCTTTACCCTCACAAGGAGGAGAGGAAGTGGACACAGTCTCAGATATTAAATCAGCTTGGTAAGCAAATGTATACCAAATCAACATGCACCCTGTATATTCAAGCACATACACAGTCAGAGTTATACAGAAAGTAAAAATGAAAGTTGCATCTCTTTTCAGCTGGTCCTCAATAAAATTTTCTTACTAATTTGTATATGTACAGGAAAGTGGAGCTTAACAGCTTTTGCCCAACATAATAGTCTCGAGATGGATACTTCCTGGCCACTCTTTCTTAATGTTAAAACCTCCATTAAAGTTCTCCTCTTGCCTTATTTTGGTGTGGAAATGATCCTAAGCTCTTGAAGGCAGTACTAGAGAAACACAAATCAGACAGGATCTTCCCAACTGGGAAAGAACCAGTGCCTCCTGCCCTGTACAGGGGAACAACCTGGTTCAGTTCAGAGAGGCTCATCTCCAGAGGGTTAGACATCAAGTGAAGGTTTGTGGGGTTCTTTTAGATGTTGTTGCTCCAATGATAGGGCTGGAATAACTGAAATTTATTTGGTGCTGTAAAGTTTTCAAAGGAGTTTGTA
This sequence comes from Bettongia penicillata ogilbyi, assembly GCA_023548195.1. NCBI lineage: Eukaryota > Metazoa > Chordata > Mammalia > Diprotodontia > Potoroidae > Bettongia > Bettongia penicillata. The sequence goes on along the minus strand of JAJHZJ010000107.1, from coordinate 1,776,925 downwards.
TGTGATCTCATTTGAGACTCACAACAGGCATTAATAATGTCCTTTTACAGAAGAGGGAACTGAGGCACAGAGAGACCACTTGACTTGCCCACAAACGCACATCTTATTATCAGAGGCAAAATTGGAATTCAGATGTACCTGACTGTGTTCCCTCCATACACTCTATTGCCTGTGTTGGCTGAGTACCAACACTGATGAAATTATAGTACTTTTGAAAAATTGAAATACGTTATCCAAACCAATCAGAAACCTTGGCTTACTTTCTCTCTCATTCACCATTTTTAAAAAGGTACCCACAGTAGCCAGTTCATCCTTTCTTTCCTTCCTACTTTCTTTCCTTCATTCAACAAACATTTCAAGAGAAGCTTATTATACAGGCCTGTAACACAAATGGGTCAACCAAGCCCCTGCAACTGTTGCCCTGTTATACTGTGGAATCAGATAACCCCAACGGCTGCTATTCACAGTATATTGTTAATATAAGCTTTCAGACTTTGTTTTCCCTGTAAGCGTCGATACATAATTAGCCTCCTATTTTCAGAATGTAAATCGATCCTGGATAACGAAAGGGAAAAGACATGACCCCTATTTCATCCTATCAAATTCCATGTTGATGGGACTGTGGGTTGTCATATCTTTAGGATGTGTCATGGCAAGATACACAGCGGACAGTTTCCACATCTGTAAAATGAGGAAAGGGTTTGAACCAGCTCAAGTATCAAGCCAAGTCAACACTAACAGGTCCCAGGTCACAGAATTTATCACTGGAAAGGAAGCTTAGCAATTACCTAGTATTTCCAATACTTCAAATGCAGTTTCCTTCCCCACACACCCTATTTTACCAGAGGAAACTAGGGCACAGGGAGGTTCAGTAATTTGCCAAAGGTTACACAGATTGTAAGCGGCAGAGAGCCAGGATACAAACTCAACTTCTTTTTCTAATAGTAAAAACTACGTTTATGTAGGATTTTGCAAAGCACTTTTAAGTTTACAAAGCACTTCACATTTATTATCTCATTTGGTGCTCGCAACAACCCTGTAAGGGAGTTGATTTTTTTATCCCCATTTTACAAATTAGGGAAGCTGAGGTAGGAAGAAGTTAAATGACTTGATTGGATCACACAGCTAGAAAATGTCTGAGATAAGAATTAAACTCCAGTCTTCTAGACTTTAGGTCAGCTACCAGGTAGCTCATAGTTCTAAAAAATCTCTATAAATCTGTAATATGCTTGATAGTGATGGTATAAGAAAATAGCAACAATACAAGACCTAAATAGTATTCATGTTAGTTTCCTTCCACTCTCTTAATTCCTTAGAAACTTCATGATTTCACCAACATGGACAATACCTCTAGGAATGCAAGTCATAAATCATCTACAGCTTAATTAAAATTCTTCCCGAGTTGCTGTGCACCAAGTACTCTCCCTCTAAACCCCCAATGCAAAAAAAGATCATCTGAGAACCAACCTTCTGGTAATGAGTGTTCTGAACTGTGCTATAATGGACTTTTCAGATGACAGTGACACCAACTGATCACCAGCCTTACAGTCTGGTAGGACTTGCCAGAACTAGAGCTCCCCTGGCATTGCCTTTGAGCACCTCCATGCCATGATGAAGAGACACTGGGATAGGACTTTGGTGGAGGTTTTCTCATTCATCCTCCCCAAAACCAGAAAGAACTCAGCTTCAGCCTGATCAGAAGGCGGCTACATAGGTGTATATATACTATGACATAGGGTTCAAAGCAAATGACAAAAATGATCATTAAATTTTGCTAGAGCTTAGACATCAAGTTTCAAGATGACAGCAGACAAATACTCCTTTTTGGAAGGGAAAAATTCTTCCAGTCAATTAAGACGTTATCAGTATCATTATCATTGTCAGCAAGGTGATCTGTAAATAGCGCCACCTAAAGGCAAGAGAGGCCAGGGCATTAACTGATTCCACAAATAGGTGAAACGTTGTTACGGGGGCTATTAGACTAGTGTTCAAAATGAAACAGCAAATCTACTGGTAATTCTAGTATTGCTGGGATGAATTATATGATTTGCACTTTAAACAATCCAGGTTTATAAATATTCCGTGTGTCTATGTGTGTGCTTAAATTTCCACATATTGTAGTCTCTGTTAATATTCCTATTTTGTAGCTTGGGAAGCTGCAGTACAGCAAGGAAGATTACTTTGCATAGGAATGACTAGTATTAACATAAAGAGCTGGCGAATCCTAAAACCCTAGAGTTTAAAGGGACCTACAGAGTCATTGAGCTTAACCCCCTACCTGATGCACGAATCTTAAGTATTCCTGACAAGTCTTTACCCATTCCATTATTGGGAAGCCTTGATAATTTAGGTCATGACTTATATTGAACCAAAATCTTCCTCCTGTAATTTCTACCCATTACTACATCATTCAAAGAATATTTATTAAGCAACTACTCTGTACAATATATCATATTGGGTAAAAGATAAAAGGATATATACAAAGAAACAAAAAACATGAAGGGAAGAAGTGAAAAGAACATTGAATTTAGAGTCAGAAGACCCAGTTTTTCAACTTGTAAAGAGTAGCTACTTAATAAATGTTAAATGCACGAGTGAATGAACTATCACGCTACCTGTGTGATCTTGGGTAAATCACTTAAGCTGTCTGGACCTCAGCGTACTCATCTATAAAATGAGGAGGTTGGACAGATGATCTCTAAAGCCCTTTCTGGCCCTAGAGTCTAAGGTCCTGCCTCAGAAGTATGTTTGTTATGTTTTGATTTGTCAGTCAACTTCCTTAGCCACCAAATACTTCTTCATTCTGTTTCTCCTTTCACAGCAACCTTTCGGACCAAAGACCTGAGGGCATAACCCCTTCCTCGATTGCACAGTCCCCACACCCCACACCCCACCCACCTGCATTGTGACTTGGAGCATTTTTAGACTAGGTTTAAAATAGCCTATTACTGTTCAGTGGTTGATGGTTACAATGGACCTTGGATTTGGGATGGGCTTCTCAGTGCTAGGGCTTTTTCCCCTTAATGATGAGTCACAGGACAAGGCAGCCTGCCCTTCTGAGCAATGATCTAGGTTTTTGTTTTCTTTGATCTTACTTCGTGAGGGTCATATGAGGTGCAGGATATTAATAGAACAGCAGACTTCTGGACCAGGGTGTTGGCCCAGCCAATAAGTAGAAGGGTTGATCAGTCACTTTTAACCACTCCAGCTCCCCAGTTGACAGTCACATGCCTGGGGAAGAGTGCTGAGCAAAATAGGCAAGTAACAGAAATAAGTTTCTTTGTTGTGAGCTCACAGCACACAGCCATGTATAAACCCAATGTTTATACATGCTAGTCATTCTTTGTTGCATGCAAAACCCATAACTTGAATGGCAATCTCAAGTAGACCAAAGGTTCTTAACAACCCAGCCCATGAACTTTTTTTTAACATACATATTTTTATGACTGAAGTCAGTCTAATTGTTTTCTTCGTAATCCTGTGTATTTTGCTGTATGCATTTAAACACATTATTCTGAAAAGGGATCCACAAGCTTCACAAAATTGCCAAAGGGTTCCAGGACATCAAAAAGTTCGTGACCCTGAGTTTTTGCTTTAGGTGAATCAGACACTACCAAACATAGGGAGACAGCATGGTCTGGTTAAAAGAGCAGCAAACAAGGAGATGAGAGGAAACCTGGTATGAGTACCACTTTTGCCAATATTTTGTTACATGACCTTGGGAAAGTTGTTTAAATTCTTTCAGCATTTCTTTCCCTTATCTATAAGGGAAAAAATGACAGAGATTGAACTAAAGTCTGTTCTAATTCTCAAAATTATGTAAATATTTCTTTAAAAATTTCTTTCATAGCCCTCCTGCCTGCATTCCCAGTAGCAGTATTACAACATTAGCTACCTTGGACTTGGGGAAAGGAAAATTTTCATTAGTAACTTTTATTCTTCTAACCCCAAATGTAATTATATTCAGACTGCACTGGAAAAATATGCCTACTTTGGTAAACTCCAAAAAAACTTAATAAAGGTTTAAATTATATAATGAAAGTACAATCTACTTGGTCATTTGGGGCTGCTTACCCAGAAACCTTGATTCTCCCCCATCATCTTCCTCTGTTCATATTTTGAACCTTTTCAGTGTTCATTGCTAGTTCTTTGTAACTTTAGGGCTGGGACAAAGAGAAAAGGCAAAATCCAAGTCTGTTTCTTTAGCTACTTGGGAGGTGATTATGCAGAAGTAAAGCATTAGCAGCAGGTCCCAGCAAGCTTGTCTCTTTTCACAAGGCATGAACTTCATGGGGTGCAACAAAAGGAGGACAAACAGAAGAGGGTGGTCCCAACTTAAGCCAAAATTCTTTATATTTTGAAAAAAAAAGTATCTGATTTTTCAGCCCGCTTCCTGTGCTATGGATTTTTAATTACTCCCATTTATCTTTCATTTTGAGCATCTGCTTCTGAGGCTGGCCCTGCCTGCCATTTATCTCTTTAGCCGTCAGTGTGGGTCTGTATTGTGTCACATGACTCAAAGCACAGATTAGAGGTGGGGGAGAAGGGGGGAAATCTTCTGTATTCTAAGCCTGGCAATGTCTATTTTTATCCACAGCTGTTGGAACTGATAGCAAAATCACAGCTCACTTCTCTGAGTGGCATCGCCCAAAAGAACTTCATGAACATTTTGGAAAAAGTTGTGCTGAAAGGTAAACCTATTTTAATACCTATACATATATATACACATACATACATATATACACATACATGCATGTACATGTATATTCATGTGTTAACTGTGTGTGTCTATTTTAAAAGACATAAGGAGGGTACCAATGAAGCATTAAGATTGTTTAATTTTTAAAGATGGATGATAAAAAAGAACACCAAGCTATAAAACTCTCATTGCTATTATGTGGAACTTATCGGTACCCAATTCATTGAATTTTCTAAAACCTTCATCATGCTCTGTTTCTTCCCATTTGAACACCATGGTCCGGTCGGTTCTCATTGCTAGCATATATCTCCACCTTAGTTTGTGAACTCTCCAACCTTTAACGTAAGCTCCTTGAATGCAGAAACTGTTTTGTTTTTATATCCCCAGCACTTACCAGAGTATCTAGCACATAATGCACTTAATAAATCGTTGTTGGTTATTTACTGACTGATTGAAAACAGCACTGCCTGGAAAAATAAAAACTCAAGAGTTATGCAAAATATAGAAAAGAGGGAGAAGAAGAAGAAAACACTAAATACACGATTGTTTATCTTTTTCCTCCCAAGTCCTTGAAGACCAACAAAATATCAGATTGATAAGAGAGTTGCTGCAGACCCTCTACACATCCTTGTGCACCCTGGTCCAAAGGGTAGGCAAGTCTGTTCTGGTCGGGAACATTAACATGTGGGTGTACCGAATGGAGACCATTCTACACTGGCAGCAGCAGCTGAACAACATCCAAATCACCAGGGTGAGCAGGAAGGCTAAGTGGGGGGAAAGAACCATTGTAGTTCCTATGTATGGGTGCCTGAGCACAGCTGGGGCTGGCGGGGGGGGCGCACCCTAGGGCTTCAGAAGCCTCTAGTTATGGCAGGATCTCTATTGTTATGACTTGGTATGTTAACAGGGCCCTCAACAAGAAAAGAAAACAGCCAAAACATTCTCTGACAGAGTAGGCTAGGGAGGGAGAGCCAGGAAAGGGGGGAGTGGGTGATCTAAGGGAAAGGGCAAGAAAAGCATGATGAGAAAATAGAAATTTCTCCAGAGTTTGTAGTCACTGAAATTCTTTAGAAGACTTTGAGGAAGTCTCCTCTTTTCTCTGTCCCTTTTCTAACGAACTTGTTACTGTTAGCTTCAAGATACTGTCAGTACAATACAACATTGTTAGCTGTCAATACAATAGAGCTGGGATTTGACTGACTTTTTCCTGAAGTAGGATTTGGGAATTACAGTCCTATGTATTCATCATAAAGACAAAAGAACCTTTCAGTTCAGCGTTTGGATACAAATGTAGATCAATGAGGGCCCTGGGGAACTCAGTTTGCATCTATAGGCTTATTTCTATTTTAGGATAAAACTTTGGGTGTGGAACACTACATATAATGTCAGATTTAGTTGGTGTATTGGTTAGTTTTGCTAAAAACTTTTTTTACTCTTTTTATTTATTATAAAACATGACTCATAGGGGAAGAGGAGAAAATATATTCAGAAATATATTAAGGAAAAATCTATTGAGAAATATATGCAATATAAAAACTAAAGATATCAATGACTTAAAAAATAAATAAATAATTAAACCCAAGCATAAGATGTCACGCATTGCCAACAGGGCTAATAGCTAGCAAGTGTTGTCAGAAAAATACATGAAAAAGAAATTTTGATATAATTGTGATATAAAGTACGATCAACTTGGGATGACCTAGGTTCAAGACATGCTTACTTTTAACTGTGTGACTTTAGATAAGTCACTTAACTATGCCCCAGGCCACTCTTTAAGATAATACATTACTACAAGTTGTTGATTTTCATATGTAAAGAATTTCCACCCTAGAGTTACCTACATTGATGAAAACACAAATCTGAACACAAATGAACAAAGCATTTCTATGGGCATCTTCTTTGTTTGATTTTTAGCATGTTAATCATTGGAATAAGAATGCTTATAGTGGTTTACAGGACCAAAGAAAGTAGTCCTGTCTGTTTCATATTGGCCAGAAGTAATGTGAAGAGACTTTCTGTGCCTCTACAAATAATTGTTACAAAAATAAGTTAATCACCAAAGTGGCTGTGCAGCCATGTGTGTTCTTCTTGTTATCTTGTCACAGTGTCTCTGAGGCTTAATTTCTGAATCCCTAAAAGGGAAAGAATAATTCTGTCACCTACAAAGGCAAGTGGAGAAAGGCTATTCAAGTAATTTTTTTAATGCATTTGACTTAATTATCTGAATATTTTAGGGGAAAGTTCTTAGAGATTTTTATTAGATTGGTGTGAATTGCCTTTTTGATTTTCCCATTCTTTCCTTCTCATGTATCTATCTACGAATCTAGTTTTCCCAGTCCAGTTCAGAATAAGGTAAGGAGTATTTCCCTCTCTCATCAGTGTCCCCTGGAGCTTGGAGACTGTAGGGATGCAAGCTGAGTGGAATTGTGATGTTGTCAAAAGCAGCGTAGATGCATGCTTGGGGAAGCTAGAATTCCCTATTGACATTATGTGACCTGGTAAGGTTTACAAAAATTTGTATATATGTAATCTTATTTGAGCCTGATAATAACCCCATGAGGTTGCTTGTATCATTATTTTCGTTTTACAGAAGAGGAAACAAGCTCAGAGTGGTCAACTCTTTACTTAATAAATGATCTTTGAGGTTCTTCCTAGCTTTAAATGTCTACAATCATCTTTAATATTAATAATAGCCCTAATTCATTATCAATAATAACCAAAGAAAAGTTAATAAACCAAGAGCACTTGGTTTTGTAATAAGAGGGCCTCATTTCAAGTCTCAGCTCTGCTGCAAACAACCTGTGTAAGCTTAGGCAAATCCCTTAACCTCTCTAGGCCTCAGTTTTCTCATTTGTAAAAATAAGAGAGTTGGACTAGACAACCTTTCAGCTCTGGATCTGTGATCCTAAGAGTAGCATAATTCTGCTAAATACTTGAAAGCTTGTGATACCCCTTTCTTCCAACAACCCTCCAAGGTAAGAAGTGAAAAATTATCATACCCATTTTACAGAGGAGAAAAATAAGGCTCAGGAATTGAATGACTTGTATGTCAGAGCTGGGATTCTAATTCATATCGCTTCTGGCCCTCAAGCTGTATCATCCTATGAGTTTTCCATTTTATCCATAGTGCCTGTGATTTAGAACCTGAACCCACAGCTCCTAATGCCTACTCCAGCATGCTTCCCCCTCCCCACAGTCCCTTGTATACTTCACCCTACACCTCCGTGACTTTAAAGTAAATTGCTTCAAGAGCAATATCACAGCTGCATCTAGCTTCTATCTCTGCAGCTCCCAAGCTCCATAGGATACTGAGAAGAGAGGAAAGTATACAGAATGGGAAAACTAGGTTCATCACATGAGTGCCCATGCAAAGTAAGAATGTTTGGCCAGTGTTCTATTAGTATCCTTGGATTGCCATCCCTTTTTGAGCTCAGCTTTTCCCCAACGCAGGCACGCATGCACACACACACACATACACACACACACACACATTTATAGTCCAGATACACTTTCAAATTGGATCCTATGGAGTCAATTTTTATAAGCTAAGATAAGCAACATTCATTTAGAAAGGCTAAAGAGAAGGTTAGGACAATCAAGAGGGGTTGTTGCTCTTGTTTTCTGGATGAACAAATCTGAGGCACCTGGGATGTGTGCAGCAAGGCAGGATTCTATCCCATACTTCCACATACTGCCAAAAGCAGAATTACATCGTGGAGTGGGGTGGAGGGGTCAACATGGCTTCTAGCCAGGTGCTGGCTTGGAGAAGAAAAAGAATGGCTCTTGTTTCCTTGGTTCATGTTTATATTCAGCAAAAGATGATGAGCATGTGAGTTCTTAACCGCTGATAAGGAGGAAAGGCTCTTCAGGGGATTGAGGTAGAGATCTGGTTAACAGGTCAGGTTTGAAAAGCTGAGAGTACTCACTCTGACTGCCTGCTGTGCTCCCTCCTAACAGAAGCAAATGTCATAATTGGCCAGTGGGTTTTATCCATAAAAAAATAGATACTTTGAAGCTCACTTGGAAATTAGAAAAAAAAATCCCCAGGCAGTTTTATGAGCTCATTCGATCTGTTGCAGATAATAAATGACAAATGGACGTTCGGCCTTCTGCAAGCCTGCAGAGCCCTTACTGTGGTAAACAACCAAATGTTCTCCTCTACAGACCGGGGGGATCAGATCAGCCAGTCTACAAACACAGGTTAATGCCTTCAGTGTGCAGGGCCCCAGGATGAGCGAGGAGACTCACAGCTTAGAGAAGACATGGTCTTAATGTAATGGAAAAAGTATTTGAGTTGTTAGGAAGCAATGGAGTACTATGGAAAGAACTGTGGTATGAAGTCACAGAACTTTGATTGGAGTACTGGTTCTTCTAGTTAATTACTATGTGACAGATTGGGCAAATCATGTCAGTAGCAGCAGCGTCACCACCACAGCCATCATCATCACACTAGTATTTATTCAGATTTGCACCTTAACATGTTATATTTGATCCTTTACAACAACCCTAAGAGGTAGGTGCTATTATTTTCCCCATTTCAGAGATTAAAAAAATGAAATAGGTGAAGTGACTTGCCTAGGGTCACACAGCCATCAACTGCCTTTTGAACTTGGGTCTTCCTGATTCCCAATCCAGCATTCTATCCATTGTGCAACCTAGCTGGTCTATTTCTATAGGGAAAGAGGGAAAAATCTAGCTGGAATTTATGTATTTATTCATTCATTCACTTATTTATTTTTGTCCAGTCTTGTGATTTCATTGTTATGGGAAATCCCTGGTGCTCCTCTACCCTCCCCAGCCCCCCTCTCCACTGCTGACCCTTATATTGTCAGAAAATTCCCTACAGCACTGAGAAGTTAATGAAGTGACTTACCCAGGTTCCTATGGCAACTGTGGGGGAGAAGACAAGGGAGGGAGGATGTACTTAAACCCATGTAGTCTTGATTCTGAGTCCTATTCTTTATCTAGCACACTACACAACCTCCTATGTATTCACATATTGTTTTTGAAAAGCTTTGTGAGATAATGTAGCACACCTCTTATTTCTGGTTTGCAGATGAGAAAAATTGTATCTCAGCATTTGCCCAAGGTCACAGAATTTGTGAATAGAAGGGTTGCACCTGATTCCCAAGTCCAAAAAGCTAACTATAATACCACACAGGTCATAACAGATTTTTTTCCAGGTCTGTCGACTCTCAGGCAATAGACACCATTATAGATGGAGGGACTCTTACAAAAGTATGCAATATCCCAAATCCAGATAAACCTTTAAAGCTGTTCTTAGATGCCCTGTCCTTTTCCCAGTATGTGCTTTCTGAAATATGTAACACAAATCAAGAACACAAAGGGCCAGTTTTATAAAATTGAGGGAAATGTCATAGGCACTAATCAATTCAAGGTGGTCTGTACTAGTCTCACTTGGCTTCCACAGCTGGGGCCAATTTAAATGTTTAGAATTAAGAGAATTTTTGATTCCCTCTCTGTAGAATAAACCAGTTTGAGAGTGGAGGGTGGTTGGTGGTAAGTGATGCCTTTACCTCTTGATTGGTTGACTGGTTGGTTGGTTTTCCCTTTCTTCTCCATGTAACTGAATCTTCCTTGGTTCCAGCCTGCTTTCAAAGGCCTCACCTTCACAGACCTGCCTTTGTGTTTACAACTGAACATCATGCAGAGGCTAACAGATGGAAGGGACCTTGTCAGCTTAGGCCAGGTGGCCCCAGGCTTACACCTGCTCAGTGAAGACCGGTTGCTATGGAAGAAACTTTGCCAATATCATTTCACAGAGCGACAGGTAAATGAACAAGTTTTTTTTTTTCCTTCATCTTCACATCTATACTTTCACCTCTCCATTCTTTATATCTCTTCCCTCCAGAATTCCATAAGTTTATTCTCTGCTTAATACCCAAAGTTGGTTTCCCACCACATTCTGACTCTCAAGTCATAGAATCTCAAAGTTGGAAGATATTTTCAAGGCTATCTAGTCCAACCTGTACTTGAACAAAGGTTGTCCCCCTACAACATCTTGAAGAGTGGTCACCAAGCTTCCACAGGAACACCTCCACTTGAATAACTCCAGTGATAGAGAGCTCACTACTACCAGAGACAGCCTATTCCACATATGGAGAAGTCTATGTATTTGAGAACTTATTCCTTTTACTGAGTTGAAATCTGCCTCTCTAGTACTTCTACCTATTGTTCTTGGTTCTGCTTTCTAGAACCAAAAAAAAAAACCACCAAATTTTCTCCACCTTCTACATGACAACCCTTCAAATACAGCTATCATCCCCACCTACCCACCACTACCAGCACCACTGCTGCTTTTCGTGAGGCTGACCATCAGCAAATAGGCTCAGGGCCTGCCTCTGATACTTCAAGTATATGTGACCTTATGCAAGCCATCTCTCCAAACCTCAGTTTCCTCATCTGTAAAAAGGCAGTAATAAGACCTGTAGCACTAACATCACAGAGCTGTTGTAAGGATTAAATTAGTAAAGTATGTAAGGCCATTTTTAAACTTCAAAGTACTACAGAAATGCCAGATGTCATTATTACTCTTACATAGCATGATTTCTGGGCCCCCCACCCCTTCTCACTTGCCTTCCTTCACAGTCTAGAGCTTGTTTTTTAATACTTTCCTTACTCTAAGCCAGTTAAAACTCAACATAGTCCTACAGGTTTAGCCTGAAGAAGGAAGTTTTGTTCTGAGGTATCTTCTGTGGGCAAAGTGGGTGACAAGGAGGGGATGCTATGGAAAAGTTGGAGAAAACATTTCCAGAATCCCTTAAACCATAATCCCAAGGTCCTACTTACTCCACTGTCACTACTTTAATTTTAGATTCGAAAGAGATTAATTTTATCTGATAAAGGACAACTGGATTGGAAGAAGATGTATTTTAAGCTTATCCGATGTTACCCAAGGAAAGAGCAATATGGAGACACTCTGCAGCTCTGCAAACATTGCCACATTCTTTCTTGGAAGGTGAGTTGAAAAAATGACCCTGACAGAGGCCCAGGAAGACTCTGTCCTCTTATAGAGATGGTGCAAATAATATTTTAGTCACATGCTTAACATAAAACTAAGGCTTTTTTACTTCTGCGATGGCCTGAAATGTAATGGTGAGGGAATGAAATCCTAAGTGGGTTAGCACAAATTAGTGCATTAGAACAAATAAAGAATTCTTGAACCCTGAAGTAGTTGCATATATCTGAATTTGTACTGTTTTTAAGTTATGATTATGTAAAATTTGATCATCGGTTAAGCAATTGAATTCAGGTAATGTAGCCACTTCAGGGAACTTCTTGTACTAATCTGGGACTGACTGCATTTGGTCCCTATGAAGAAAAAATCCTGAGTCCTTTAGAATCCCCCTAGAGCTCCTTCCTTATTGTGTATAATGAAGGAGACCTTTCCCAATGTGAGATTTATATTTCCTAATGCACACATATACTTTTCTTCTTTCTTACTCTCCCCTTCTCCCTTCTTCCTTTCCTTTTTCTTTTAGCTTTCTTTCTCCCTTTTTTTTCCTTCATTCCTTCATTTTTTCTTTCTCTTTTGACTTATTTTTTTGGTCTAGACCTGTAGTTTCATCCTCATAGTAAGTTCCCGGGCATGGAAACTCCCATCACCAATGTAGCTGTTGAACTTTTCTGTCACATGGGCCTGAAAAACCAGGGTTGGTGTCTAGATAGCCCCAGGCATCTAAGACTCTAGAGTAAGAGACTTGTCTGAGGCACTGAGAATTTAAGTGAATTGTCTATGACTATAAACCTTGAATTTACCCAAAATAAAACTTGAAACTAGGTCTTCCTGGTTTTGCTGTTTCCTCTGCTTTTCCCAGCCCATGTGGTACTCTTACATGGCATTCTCTAGAGAGGGTTAAAGTTCCTATATTAGCCAATGCTTTGCAATGCTAAGAACAGAAGAGATACCTCCGAGAACCTAAGCTCAACTTCTGTGTTCTTTTGCAGGGAACTGATCATCCATGTACAGCCAATAATCCAGAGAGTTGCTCTGTCTCTCTATCACCCCAGGACTTTATCAACTTGTTCAAGTTCTGAGCCCTCACATAGGACAGCCCTTGAGAATGTCCAGTTCTCATGGCATGCTTTGGAATATTCGATATGGACACTTCCATTGTAAATAGTGTACATTTTTATGTTATTTTGAAATTCCTAAATTGAGTAAATGACAGGACCCTGGAGGAGAAAGATGAAATTGCTGACTGCCTATTTAGGAACATGGACTTTCTTAATAGAAGTAGTGTGGAAGAACAGTCAGACTGTAAATAAACTTTTTTAAAAAAAATGATTAGCCAGCAAGGCTGTAGCAGCATCAATGCTATATTTCAGAAGTCACGTTGAATTTGCCTTATGTGCTCTGAAACCCCTATTTGATTTCCAAAGATTGGGAAAGCAGCACGGTTGAATACATAATAGGACAACCTTGACCTGTTTACAAGATGGAAATTTGGGAAGAAACAGCATATTCAGATGAAAAGTCAATGTTTTGATTTTCTAGTTCGGTTTGTGGTTCTTTGTTGTTTTTATTAACTGTGATTGTCTTAAAGCAATGGAAAAACCCATGTAACAGATCTGAACGTTTCTTAAGCCTATATTGTATAAAGGGCTATATCCTGCAACGTGAAATACACCACACCATTTTCTACCTCTGACATCAAAAAATGCTTTCTTTCAGCACACACACATACACAGCACATTCTCTAGTGCACATTGTAAAATTTCATATCTATTTTTAATCACTGTAAAAGTGATTTAAAGGAGAAAATATTGACCACAAAGTTTTTCTTATTTTTGAGCTTACTTATCCAGAGGAGTAGGGTAGTCTTTATAGTTGCCTCTTGAATGGGAACCCTAAAATACTAGGTTCAAAATGCTTTTTTTCATATCATTGATTGTGGAGAGAACAGCAGGACAGAAGTCCACTTCTGCAGCCTAGCTGTAGAAACTGGAGAATTACTGATGAGGAAACTGAGACTGAAAGAAGTTAAGAGGGCCCAATAATAACCCATGTCCAGGAAAAGCCTTATTCCTATTTGTTATCAAGGTATTTCCTATGCTTCTTCCATCCCAGGTACCTTTACAAACTAGTATAGTTCAATTGATAAGCTGAATCTGGAGTATTTGCGTTCCTGTGGCCTTAGCAAGCAAGTCCCAAATTCGTGGGCTGATTCAGAAGTACCTTGGAAATATGCTGATCATTAAATCAAGTTCCTCCTCTATTTGTCCAACAAGAATTTTTTGTCAACCCAGACTAATCATTTCTAAGGCAAATTCAATAGAAGTCCATAACTTCTCCAATCAGTAAATATTTATTAAGTGCCCACTAGGTGCCAGGCACCATGCTAAATGCTGGGGCTACAAAGAAAGGCAAAAGACAAATCCTGTTCTCAAGGAACTCACAATCTAACAGGAGACAACATGCAAGCATCTATGTACAAACGATATATACACAGGATAAGTTGGAAATGACAGAGGGAAGGCACTGACATTGAGAAGGGATCATTAGAAAAAGTTGGGAAACAGTGGAGAAAAATATCCTATGTCCTCATACCAACCCCAGAGTTTACATTGAATGTTCCTCAGTGCTGGGACTGGTATACACAAAGGAATTTTTGAAAGGCAAATATAGGTGGGTATACAGTGAAGAATGAGGAATCTCAGGTCTTCGTGAGTTAATTTTTGGACTTTTTGGTGTATGTGTGTGTGTGTGTGTGTGTGTGTGTGTGTGTTTACTTTTAATGAGGTCCTGCTTTTCTACAGTAACTCAGTTCCTTTGCCATTTGCCATTACATTTGCATTTTTGCAAATGCAAACACCATCTTGTGTAGCTTTGGCAAAAAAAAAAATTACAATTAGAAATAGTTTGGATTTGGCATTTGTGTTACTGGACAATTTGTCCTTTGAAGGTAAAATGCTAGTTATAGTCTAGTGTATGTAAAGAGAGCTAGAAAGGTATGGTAATGAGGTATGTAGCAAAAGGGTAATCTCTTTAACTTTTCTCCTTAGTAATATACAAGCCAAGCACCATTGTGTTTATTTCCATCTACCATCTGAAATATTCACACCTAGACTTTTATAATTCAATGCTGCCTTTAGCTTTCTCAGGTTCCCTGAAGAAGATGGTCTGTTGCAGTGTGTTTCAGTGTATTTTTAGGTTGAGGAGATGACCTTTTCCTTTACTTCTTTCCCCATCTGTACAGTCTCTGCTCTGTCACATGTATGAAATGGATGAAATTCCTAAGTTCCCTGTTAATTTGAGAACAGAAAAAATACTTTGATGCATTGCTCCTATCAGCAATTGGAAATCTCACACAATCATAGAATTGAGTTCGAGGAGGGACCTTATTGATCATTAAGCTCAATTTGCTCATTTTACAGACGAGGCAACTGAGTCCCACAGAAAAGAAGTGGCCTGCCCAAGGTCACCTAGGTAATTAGTGATAGAACCAAGATTTGAACCCAGATCTTCTAATTCCAAATCCAGCGCTCATTTTACAATCCATGCTGTCTTTAAAACCACCTCTCCTCAAGAATGCTAATATGGGCAAACTTATATGGCAAATTTTAAAATTATTGGGAAGTTCGATATATGTTTGAACTCACCAAGAAATTTCAGAATTGAGTCTGAAATATTTGCCAGATTTGGTTAAGGATCCCACTCTGGCTCATTTAGCCATCCTAGAAAAAAGCATGCAAGTGTAAAGTGTAAGAGTCAGGGGTTGAATTGTAAAAGTGAAAAGAAGAGCAGAAACCAGGCAACATTCTGATGGGAAAGGAACAGGCAAGGAAATGGTAGATTGTTGGTAAGGGGTAAGTAGGAACTAAAGGGGCATCTTTAAAATCCTGTACTAGATACAGGCCATGAGGGGAGGAGAAGCATGAGTGCAAGAAGTCAGTGTCACAAATTCAGCTTAATCAAAAATGTGCTAAGTAGCTTGAGCACCACATGAAAAATAAATTGGACACAATCCATATTCTCCAGTACAGAGGTGGACTTCAGCTTCCTTTGAGAAAGAATTGCCTGATAATTGGAGCTGTCAGTGAAACGGGATGCTTCCTGAGGGGATGAACTCAGGGATTCAGAGACTGATGGCTCCTCATTAGAGATGTCATAGGAAATTATGCTTCAGATAAAGGTTATATTAAATTACTTCCAAGGTCCCATCCTGCTCTGAGACTGTGATTCTGTGAGTTTACAGTATTAAAACACTTTTTTTTCTTTTTTACAAATGCATCAAAGAGCAGTTTTGGCCAAAAAAAAAGCATTGGAGACCTTCTGGTCTCCCAGGTAGAAGCTTTCTATCAGAATGAGGAACGAAGGAGGGAATGGTACACACCTGTGCCTCAGCTCCAACCCTCTTCCCCACCCTGACACCTACAGAAAACTGAACTTAATAGAGCCCTATACTTAACACAGACTGACTATGAGGGGAAATGTGGCCATGTCCTAGATACCACGAGCCTATTAATAAATCTAGCACACTGTGGTCAAATCCAAAGGTGTAAGCAATAACACTACCTACCTCACACAAGGGCATTGTGAGGAAAGGTCTTCGTAAGTCTTAAAATATAAAGCAAATGCAAGTTGTTGGTGACAAGTTTACAAGGTCATTTCTTCAAAACAGCTCTATGAGGAAGGTACTACAGGAGTTCTTGTCCTCACTTTGCAGATGGGAAAACTGAGTTTCAGATATGAAGAAGATGAGTTGAGACTCCTAAGTCCACTGCTTCTTCTCTGTTAGCTGGGCTGCTGCATAGATGAATGCCTACCCTTGATGCTGGTACCTTACATTTGGGAGATCTGCCCAGTGAGATACACTGTAGCCAGGAAGGAGATTTTAAAATAAGCTAGACAGAGTCCAGACTTACTTTTATGTAGGATAGTTTCCCAGCACCACTCTGGTTTTAATTAGATGTGGCATTCCATAAGAAGATCCCTGTACCCCACTGACATGGTAGGAAGAACTAAGCAGACCCAAGAAGCCAAAATAATAATCTTTCACCCAAACTAGGAAGGCTTCACTAGGCTTCCTTGGATTGGTTGTTAATATGATTCCATTTGCCTGATGGGGATTTGGTTTCTACTGAGGTGGCTTGGCATGTAAAACTGATCTCTTGAATAGATTTCGTTTATTGAGTAAGACCATCCTTAAAAAAAAAAAAAAAAAAAGATGGTTCTTTTGTTTTGTTTTTTGGCTTGTGCTCATGAAGTAACTCAGTGATTATTGTTTCATTACTACAATTCTCAACTTTGTAGATTTGGGGGTATTTCATACAGAGAGTTTACAAGTCCTCTGTGTGTTAAATATGTGTTTGGTTCTTTTTTTAACATGGGAGAACTTGGTGTTTGTCAAGGAAAGAGGATGATGATTTGCAATGATTAAATCATTCAAGGTAGAATTTTGCTCAATAACATGTAATTTTTAGTGGTTTCAGTGTAACTATGTTTATTATAAAATGTGTACCAGAATTTATCTTTTTCTACCAGGCTTTAGGGAGATGACGTCTTTGCTTTGTGCAAATGACCTTTTTTTAAGTGTGATATATATATATATATATATATATATATATATATATATATATATATATATATATATATATATATCTGTATTTTTAATGCACCACATCATCACCGTGTATCCCATCTTCTGCTCTTGGTTTCTCTTTTGGAGGGTCTACAACAAGAAACAAATACCCCCACTCCAGCTTTTTGCCCAGAGAGACTGTCTGTCATTAGGTGATTCCACAGAACGCTCAGAGTGCATACGATCACTCACCTTTGAATGCCATTGTCATTAACTAAGATGATCAGAAACATGTTGGTAAACTTTCCACAGTCTATGTTTTATTTTCTAAAATAAGCCTGCATTTTAAAGGAAGGGGAAAAGGAAACTAGTAACTCTGGCTTATTTCTTGCTATAGATACTTCCCAGTATTTGTCACCCTTTCTTAGTAAGGAAGGTAAGATCTTCAACGACAACCTCCTGGATGTTTTTATGTTTTGAATAGTACGATTTGCTGTAAAATAAAGCAATGCTTATTTCCTCCTAGATCCTTTCATTTAATTTGCAGAGCCTGTGTTGAGGCAGGCCAACTTCCCAAGGCTATGATTCCCAAACTAACTGTGGCTCAATTTACCAGTCTTTCCTTTCCTTCCAAATAGCTACCAGCTCTAAAATCCTAGGATCTTCACCCTGATTTTAAGCCTGATCTCTGGGCTACTTGTCATATAATCTTTTTTTATTACAGAGCAATTAACTTCTAGGAACTTACCTGTTCTCCCATCTCAGGCAGCAAGGTGACCATCTTGGAAGTAATCATTGCCTAGGTCCCTGAAAGTGTTAACTAACTTTGAAAACAGGAGTGAAGAATGATTGTATAAAGCTTTCAAAATCCAGTTTACACCTGAGACTGCCAGTTTAAGGACATTTTGCCTTTTTTGGGCTTTTGATCCTTAAGCTTCCTTGGAATTCTATCCCCCACCACAATGCCCTGAGTAGCTTAGATGAGATCATGGCTCTTTTTGTTCCTGTTTCCACTGTGTGGCACGTAAGTCTTCTAAAGGAAGGACTCAAATCATTCCTGTAAACTTGGGAATCTTTGGACAGATAGCATTGTTTTCCCCCAGAGTGCCAACCAGCCTCCTCGAAAGGTAATGTTTCTTTCAGCACACATTCTAGCATAGACAGCTTTTCTCCAATGCAAAGACAATGTAGAATGAGACAACTTTTAGAGGAGTTGAAAATTATAAATAGCAGTGTGAGGTTATGCCTCCTCCTTAATACTATTGTGTGAGCTGAGTCCTTCTGCGTAAGTTATTTGCACACCTTCTTGCATGTAGAACTGATTTTTATAGCTGTTTGATACAAACAGTGGCATATTTTTGTAAAAAATATTTTGACACTGAGCTACAATAAATGTTGTTTCAACAAGAACCTTGATGTGTTCTTTGTGAACTTCAAGTCAGGTTTTTCATACGCCTGGGTTGGGGAGTATTTTAGTTTTCCTTTGGGCTGTGCTCTAGTTGGTCATGAATGTTTATGTTTCTTCTTCCATGAATATGTTATTATTCATATGGTCTGAGGAAGGAGTTTACAACTGTACACACATGTGGACCAAGAAATACTGTCCTTGATGAGGGCACATCTCTACAGTCTAGATCTACCTAAGCCACCTCAGTCCAGAAGGCAGCAACTTACATGGGAGGATGGCAAGAAAGTTGGATTCTGGTGAGAATACTGTCTCTGTTGCTACACTGTGAGGCTGGACAAATTACTCCAGACATCAGTCTCAGCTGCATGAATTCACATGCAGAGTACCACTGGCTAAGAGCTGGAAGGGACTGAAAAGGTTGTCCAACCCCACCTTCTCATTTTGTAGATGAAGAAAAAGTTTCTTCATCTGATGTCTGCAGAAGTAAGTGACTTACCAGTGATCACACAACCAATATTGGAACCCAGATCATCTGACTTCAGATCTGACACTTTCTAACATGTCAATTTTATCAGATGCTCCTTAAGGACTCTTCCAAATCTAAATTTTGTGCTTCTTTTTCAGTCTATGATCTAAAATACAAAGGGAACTTTTTTTGCTGTCGTACAGTCATTGTCAGTTGTGCCCATCTCTTTGCGACCCCATTTGGAGTTTTTATGGCAGAGATACTGGAGTGATTTTCCATTTCCTCCTCCAGCTCTTTTTACAGGTGTGGCAATTGAGGCAAACAGAGTGAAGTTATTTGACCAGGGTCACACAGCTAATAAATGTCCAAGGTTGGATTTACACTCAGGTCTTCCTGACTCCAGCCCTGGTGCTCTGTCCACAGTGAATCCCTGCAAGTCCTACAGATTGACTCAGCCATAAATTAACATCTGCATTAATATATATAATATACACATATGTGTATGCATGTACATGTATATGTATATGTACATATATATACATGTATATAAAGAGAGAGATAACGCCTTTAAACATTTCCCCATTACGTTTTTAACCTGGATGAGTCCAACCAATGGGCTGTATGACTGACACCGTTATAGACCCAAAATTACAAGTTCCTTAGATCCACACAGGTCTGAACAACAGAATCAGAATTCAAATCTTAGTCCTTTAGATTCTAAATTCAGTATTCTTTCCACTTGATTTTGCAGAGGCTCTTGGGAGTAAAGAGAATCAAAAAGGTGTCATGGCACCCTGGAAAGTACCTTGGTACTGGAGTTAAAAGATCTGGGTTCAAGTCTCACCTCTGATGGTGACTACCTATATGAGCTTGGGCCTCAATTTTCTCATATGTAAAATGAGAGGGATGGTCCAGATGGACTCCCAGGCTCCTTCCTGAGCGCTGAACCTATGATCCTAATAGGCTAAAGGATGTAACTAAGGGAGGAAAAGGGCCCTTGCCAGGCTTAACAAGCACCATTTCTCCCTCACTGGGGCTTCATACCTCACCACACGAACAGGCTCACACATCTGGATTTAGAAGTAGCCTTAGAAGTCTTTGGAACTCTATGATTTGAGGATGAGGAAACTCAACCACAGAGAGATGAATTGACTTCCCTGTGGTCACGCAAGCAGTAAGATTCTGTCCCTGCTCATGTGACTCCACATTCAAGGTTCTTTCTACTACATAAGGCCAAATTAGGCCATCACCTGTGGGTAGTATAATTTGAAGAGTTTATGTAACCCAAAAGTCTGTCTAGCCATCTGTCTGTCTCTGTCTCTCATCTTTCTCTATAAGAAATTATATTTCTGAAAAACCCAGCTTGCCACTTGAAATGGGACAAGAATTCACAGCCAACCTGATCGCCAAATCTTTATGGTTTAATTTGGCTACACATGTCTAAAATTCAGAGAAGCTTGAAGGGACATCAACTCCAACAGGGTTAATCCTCTTTTTATAGACAACTAAGAGAATGAGGGATTATAATTTGCCCAAGAAATAGCAAGGTATTTCCTATCAAATGTCTGTTTGGCAAGTATCACCTCTACTGAATAACCAGGGAAGACCAGTAGGAGGAGAATTTTCAGTGTCATGAAAATATAAAGATTCAAAAAGTTTTAAGAAGAAAAGGACGATCAGCAGTGTCAAAGGCTGCAAAGAGGTCAAGAAGAATGAGGACTAAGAAGTCATTAGATATGGCAATTAAGAGATCATTGGTAACTTGAGGGGGAGCAGTTTTGGGTGAAGGATGAGTCAGAAGCCAGAATGCAGACTTGGAGGGGACAAGGCGTGAGTGAAAGTGAAACTAGTGCCGGAAAGGTGGTCAAAGAAGCTAGCTGTGTCATCGGGGGGGGAGTTGGGTAAGGAAAAAAAAAGTGTCAGGTGAGTAAAAGAACATGGAAGGAAGCAGAAAGGACAAAGCTGAAGATGAAGGTTAGTTTGTTACCTATGGAGCAGGCATTCCAAAGAACACAGTGCAAGGGGTGAGGAGCTTTTGGCTTCATTGGAGTTGGGAGGAACCTCAGAATCCAGCAAGTTTAATCATTTGAAGACTTCTAAAGAGGGGGAAGTCATTCCCTCCTGAGGTGGTCCATCCTATTTGAGGACAGCTCTGGTCATTAGGAAGCTTTCCCTATGAACTGAAATCTGCCTGTCTGTAGCTTCCACCCACTGCTCTTAGTCTAACCCCTCCCCCCCACCTTGTTGAGTCTTCTTCCCCTTCTAGTCTTCTCTTCTCCAGGCTAAATCCCTTGAGTCCTTCAACTAATCCTGTGGCATGGTCTCCAATCCTTCCTTGATCTGGACACACTCCTTTGGACATGCTGCAGTTTATCAATATCTTTTTTTTTTTTACAAATTTTATTTTTCATGTATGAAATAAAACAAGCATTTCCATAACATAGTGAAATAAAAAAAGAAAAGATGATTGAATATATCAATAGCCTTCCTAAAATGTCAAGCTCAGAATTGAACCTAATACTATAGATATCACCTGACCAGAGCCAAGTCCACAAGGAATTGTTCTTTCATTTGAAGCAAAAGAGTTTAAATCCAAACATGTATTTTCAAAACAGTTAGAAGGGCTAAAGGCAAAGGTTACCTGAAATAATTAGATTCCATAACTGTAGCTGACATTTATATAGTCCCTCAGTGTTATAAGAATACTTTATGTACAACATTATACATAGCCCTTACACATTCTTGCAGGTTCTAATGCAATTAATTCTTATTTCTGAGTTAGGAGCCAAGAACTAAGATCTGGAGGCCAAAGTCTCACCACCACATATATACATACCCCACAACATATATTCAGTGTTTTGGAAAGAAATGATTTCTATAAAACTTTAAGTTTAGTTTGGGGTAGGCTATAAACACAGGATCACTAACGTACCAGTTATAGGGTCAAGTAGCCTTTTGCAAATTAATCAGTGCCCTCAGCTTTCTCCAGTGCCTTCCACATGGTCCCTGGGAAATGTAGAGTGCAGTAGAATTCTTCAGAAAAAAAAAAAACTTCAAGACTAAACATCAACCAAGGGAAAAGAAAAAAAAGAAAAGAAAATCCAGAAGTAGATTCGTATCCAATGACTACATGAGATCTTTGGCCAAGGATCACATCCTTGAAAACTATATTTGGCAGAAGCATCAAAATACATATTCTTAACCATCTTGAGAATTTGTGCCTTCCTTTCTACTGCCTCTATTCTTACTCCTTTTGCTTTTGTGTTCCAAAGAACTACTTTTTTCTATATTTATAGGATGTCAGAGCCAGAAGGGACCTTAGAGAACACCATGTATGACTCCCCATTTTAGAGATAAGAACCTGAGTCCCAGAGAGAGGATGTCACCCATCCAAGGCCTGCAGCCAGCCAATAACAAAATTCAATACTCAACTCCCAAAACAATGATTCTAACACCATACTACACTGCTTCCTCTTCCCCTTTATTCTTTTATTTCCTTCATGGGCTTTAAGGAAGAGAAGTAATGGGAAGAGTTCTACACTGGTCATCAGGAAAACTGGGTTCATGCAGCATAGTGCCAACTCCTAGTACAGTGCCTTGCAGATAATAGGATAAACACTAGACCTACGATTTTACTGGTATAGGAAGCTTCCAGGTGAGGAAACTCCCTCTACCAATGCAAGTTGGCACCCCTTCTTTAACTTTCTCAGTGCATTGGGCACTGAGAAGATAAGTAACTTGCCCATGGTTACACAACCAGTATGTGTCAAAGGAGGAATTTGAATCCAAGTCTTTCAGTTCTCTATCCACTGCACTTAATAAATTTCTAATTAAGGGACTTCAGAGAACGCCAACAGTTTGGTTAATCCTCTTTTTTACAGACAACTAAGAAAATGAGGGATTATAATATAATTTGCCCAAGAAAAAGCAGGATATTTCCTATCAAATGTCTATTTGGCAAGTATCACCTCTACTGAATAACCAGGGAAGCCCAGTGGGAGGAGAATTTTCAGTATCATGAAAATATAAAGATTAAAAAAGTTTTAAGAAGAAAAGGGCGATCAACAGTGTCAAAGGCTGCAAAGAGGTCAAGAAGAATGAGGACTAAGAAGTCATTAGATTTAGCAATTAAGAGATCATTGGTAACTTGAGGGAGAGCAGTTTTGGGTGAAGGATGAGGTTAGAAGACTGAATGCAGACTGGGCTTTGTCACCTTCTAGCTGTGTACCTTAAACTATCTGAACTTTAGTTTTTTCTTCTATACCATCGGGAGAATTGCTCTGTCTGCCACATGGGGTGGCTGAAATGCTCGGTCAACTTTAAAGAACCATGGAAATGTAAGTTATGGAAAGAATTGGTCCAAAGAGGGAAGAATATATATACATACAAAATCAGTGACCTCAAAAATTATTATCTAAAATCTTTCTGTTCATGTTTTAAACTACTATCCCTATGCATAATACAAGTACAAAACTTTTCTCCCCAGACAGTGTTCACTTAAGTCTTCTTTTGTTCATCTTTTGTTCTCTAGGAGAGAACATTTTATAAATCAAAGAAAGAGATATACTTCCACTGAAAGAGGATACCCAGAGCTATAGTCAGGATTACACAAGTTTTAGCAACTTCCACATTAAAGGATCAGAAGGCTTGGAATGAAATATTACAGAAGACAAAGGAGCTAGGATTACAACCAAGAATAACCTACCTAATGAGTCTAATTCTTCATGGGTAAAAAAAAATGGGTATTTAATGAAGCAAAGGACTTTCAAGCATTCCTGATGAAAACACCAGAGCTGGACAGGAAATCTGACATTCAAACATGAGACTCAAGAGAAGCATAAAAAGGTACACATGAATGAGTAATCATAAGAAATTCAATAAAATTAAACGGTTTAGATTTCTATATGGGAAGATGATACATATAACTTAAGTATTTTATTATTATTAGGATAATTAGAAGGAGTCTACATAGACAGAGGACATGAGTATGAGTTAATCATGGTTGGGATAATCTCAAAGAAAATGAATGGGCAAGAAATGCACAGGAGGAAGGGAGAAGTAGAATGAGAAATTGTTTTCTTACATAAAAGAGGCACATCAGAAGAGCTTTTATAATTTAGGAGAAATGGGGGGAGAGAGGTGGTAGGCAATGCTTGAAACTCACTCTCATCAGAATTGGTCCAAAAAGGGAAGAATATATATATATACTCTGTTGGGTATAGAAATCTATCTCACCCAACAGGAAAATAAGAAGGGAAGGAGATGAGATGTAGGGAAGGGTGACAAAAGGGAGGGTGGATTAAGAGAGGCAATAGTCAGAAGCAAAACACAGTTTTGAGGAGGGACAGGCTAAAAGAGAAACTGAAGGATAAATAGAAGAAAATAGGATAGAGGGAAAGACATAGTTAGGCCACAGAAGTGGTTGGATGTTCCAGGAGAAGACCTCAGACTCTAAAATTCCAGGATAATCTGAGAGCAACAGAGGCATAGTTTTAAACTCCCAAAGTCATGAAAAGGACCAAGAGGGAAATAGGTTTGGACTTTTTAAAAATATATTCCTAATTAGCCCCCCTGCCTCAATGAATGCATCAATGAAAAAGGAATGGGATGTAAATACAAAAGTGAAACACTTCCTGTTCCCAAGAAAGGGTATTCTAATAAAGGAAGGGAAAAAAAAAAAAATATATATATATATATACACACACACACATGCAGATATACATGTATAAATATATACACATATATTCATATACACACACATATATAGATATATAGATACAGATATAGGTATGAAATCCCCAAGGAGTGGGTTTTGGAAAAACACAGGGACAGTGAGTGACAACAAAGAAAAGTAGATAGGTAATTCCTTTTCCAATTTATACTCTGCCCAATTGCCAAAGTAACATTTTTAAAACACAAGGCTATGTCATTTCTGTGCTCAAAAATGTCTGTGACTCCCTATTGTCTCTAGGATCAAAACCAAATTTATTTGGCTTTTAAAACAAAAGAATCTGTCTGCAGCTTACCTTTTCAGTCTTCTTACCTATTACTATAGTCTAAGGTCAAGTCAAACCAGGCTACTTGCCGACCTTCACACGCATTCCATCTTCTATCTCCATCCATGCTGTTGCAAGCTGCTGGAATTACTCCCTTGGGTATCTAGCATCTTAGAATCACAAGCTTCATCCAAAGCTCAGTTCAAGTGTCACCTCTTACATGAGAAGTTTCCTGATTCTCCAAAGGTGCTAAGGCCTTCATCTCTCTCACACACACAAAAATTACCTTATATCTACTTCATATAATATCATTAGATGCAGTGTTTCCTAATGGATAGGGACAATTTGACAGTGCTTCAAGAAGATTGGAGAAGGGGAAAGGACTAGAGAGGAAGCTATTGAAATAGTCCAGGTGATGAAGGCCTAAACAGATGGAGGAAGGGAAGGAGGGAAGAGTGAAAATTCAAGGATGGTTCCAAATTTGGGCACCTGGAAGGATGCTGGTATCCCTGAAAGAAATATAGAAATTATAAGGAACCCCAGTACCTTGTACAGTACCTGGCAGTCGGTCAATAAACATTATTAAGCACTTATTACATGCCAGGCACAGCGCTAAGTGCTGGAAATGCAAAAAAGGTAAAAACAAACCTCATTCCTGCTCTCAAGGAGCTCACAGTTATGCAGCACTTGATTACTGCTTAATAAATGCTTGTTGATTGATGGAGTGATAATAGGTGGTTAATTAATATTAGTTGGATGATTGAGTTATTGAACTAGGCTACAACTTAATCATATTTTTCTTGAAAAAAGGTTTTTTGGTTTTTTTTTTTTTTTACTTTGGTCTATGATAGCCTCCTGGTAGTTAAGATGAGAACAATGCCAATGAGTAACTGGAAAAGAATATTTGAGTTCTTTCTCATGGCCATGACATTTGCAGAATGGCAATGGATTATACATAGAACAAGGCTTTGTTTTCATTCTTCTCATGCATAAAGACATAGTCCTAATTGTGTTGAGATTTTCCAATCTTTCTCCATGTGATGTCTTATAAAGTACAGAGGTACTTAGATATGTATGCATTTTTTGCTTCAAAAAGTCCAAAAAAGGTGAAGGAAAATACCCTCTTTTCTCCTGAAGCATAACTTCAGAGTTAGGGTCCTAGATCTCAAAAAAACACACATGAAGAAACTGAAGTCGAGGGAAGTTAAGGTAACTTACCCAACATCACAGAGGCAGTAAGTTTCAGGCGCAGAATTTTTTTCTACTCAGTTCACAAGCTTCTTATTGGATGAAAAATTACAAAGAGTAAGTACAATTTTAAAACACTAAATGCAACTTAGATTTTTTATGAAAGTTGCTTTATGTTTAAAAAGGTCAAACAGAAGGGAGGGGTGACTTCTACAAAATTAGTGGATCCCAAATCCTTTCATTATTTAGCATAAGTTTTAACTGAAGTTCAAAATGTCTAATATAAAAATGCTAAATGCAGTATAAAAATGCAGTATAAAGTCATTACAATACAATACTATATAAACTCAAAATAATGTCTAAAAGTGAAATAGTTACTGCAAGTCAGTAGCAGAATTCTTCCAAATAGCAAGAATTTTTACTGTGACAATATTATATTACAAACTAGGGCTCAGCCTTGATGCTACATAGGATATAATTCCTTTATGAACAAAGAAAAAAAACTTTCAACACATGAAAAAATACCCTATATTCTCAACCGTAACACCTGGCCAATACATTTATCGAAATTTTTGCCAACTCATTAGATTTGTGGCAGTGATTGTAAATGAACCTTCTGTCATTCAAAAATTTGATCAGTTTGGCACCTATGACTTTATTCAATCATTGATAAAAATGTCTAATAATACAAGGTTAAGCATAGACCTGGAGATGTCCTTGAAAGTTTGACAGCGACTACTCTTTAAGTACAGCTACTTACCAGTTAGATTCACCTAATTGTACTGTCATCCAGTCCTGCATCTCCCCACCTTTTCCATAGCATGAGATACTATATCAAATACTTTGCCAAAAACTAGGTTAACCACAGTTACAACATTCCCTTTACCAGTTTGGTAACCCTTTCAAAAAAAGAAGTAAGAGTGAAGTGAGCAAAAGCAGGAGAATACTGTACACAGTAACAGCAGCATTGTGAGATGATCAACCATGATGGACTTAGCTCTTTTCAGCAATACAATGACCCAAGATAAATCCAAAAAACTCATGATAGAAAATGCTATCCACATCCAGAGAATTAGGGAATCTGAATGCAGATCGAAGCATATTATTTTCACTTTTTTTGATTTTTTGTGGTTTTTTTCCCTTTTGTTCTGTTTCTTCTTTTACAACTTGACTAATGTAGAAATGTGTTTAACATGATCATACATGCATAACCTATATCAGATTGCTTGCTGCCGTGGTGGGAAGGGAAAGGAGAAAAATCAAAATCTTATAAAAAAAGGAATGTTAAAAACTATCTTTACATGTAATTTGAAAAAATAAAATAGTATAAAAGAAGAAGGAGGAGGAAGAGAAAAGAAGAAAGAATGTATGACCTATGTTAGTTTCAACTATGCTGGCTCTTTATAATTACTGCTTTTTTTAGAAAATTTAGAAAAATGTTCACTGAAGCACAGTGGACAGAGCCACGGCCTGAAGGCAGGAAGACCTGAGTTCAAATGTGGCCTTAGACACTTACTAGCTTTGTGATGCTGGGCAAGTCACTTAATCCCTATTTGACTTAGTTTCCTCAATTGTAAAATGGGGACAATAGGAACACCTATTTTGCATAATATTGTGAATCTCAAATGAGATTAAAAATTTTTTAATTAATTTTTGAAAAGCACTTGACCCAGTGCCTGGAACACAATAAATGCTTATTCCCATCCCCCTTCCTTAATATTCTAGAAATAGAAGTTAAGCTCACAGGCTAGAGTTTACATACTCAATTTTTTCCCTTTTTGAAAATTGGAACATTTGCCTTTCTCTAGCCCCTCTACCTCTCCTAGAAATTCTTAAAGACCTTTCAGTTGTCACTCAGTGATCACATGACATTTCTTTCATTTACTGCACTTCATTTGCCCAGAGTGACTTGAACTCATCAAGGAGAGCTTGGTTCTATCTTACTGCTTTATTACTTATATTTGCTATCAACTCCTTATTACTCATTTTTGTTCTTCCTTTCCTGTCCAAAGACTGTTTTCTTGGCATAGAAAATAAAATCAAGTTGAGAATTGAACAGTCTTACTTTTTCTCTGTTATCATCATCCCATTCATCCCCAAATAGTGATCCTGTCTCTTATTCGATCCTTTTTTCCCCCAAATAAAACTAGAATACACACACACACACACACACTTGCTTATTTATTTATTTTTATCTTTAGATTCTTTTGCCAGACTCAGCTCATTCCCAGCTTTAGCACTCTTGACACTATTTTTCAGGACCTTGTCCTGCTTCTGTATTCATCCTTTGTTATCTGCCCTTATTTTGATTTTCCAAGTATATCTTTCTTTGAAAAAAATCTAAGTGAGATCGTAAGTTCTCTACATCCACAATAGTCTCTTTAGACAATTCTTGTTTTTCCGCCACTGGAATTGTTTCCTTCATGTCTTCAGAATTTTATTCTTGAATTTTCTATTCCTCCTGCATTTATTTCTGTATAAAATTTTAGCCCATGGGACGCTAGCTATCCTTCCTCTGAACCCTTTGAAACCTGCTCTCTCAAAATCTAGGTGGCATGGGAGACTATGCCTGTTTTGTTGTTCAGTTGTTTTTAGTCATGTCTGACTCTTCATGACCCCAAGTGAGTTTTTCTTGGCAAAGATAGTGTTTGCCATTTCCTTCTCCAGCTCATTTTACAAATGAGAAAACTGAGGTAAACAGAGTTAAGTGACTTGCCCAGGGTCGCACAGCTACTAAGTGTCTGAAGTCATATTTGAACTCAGGAAGATGAGTCTCTCTGACTCTAGCTAGACTTGGCACTTTATCCACTTCATCACCTTGCTGTTCAGTCTGAAGCTTTCCTCTAGTCAATATCTCCCATCATTTCTACCTCAGCAACTCCTTGTTAGTGGGAATTATATGCAGAATAGAATTTCCTTTGTAAAAGCTTAGAAGGATGAAATTGTCATCAAAACAATCTAGAAGTTCTTCTGTTAGCAGAGAGAGAGAGAGAGAGAGAGAGAGAGAGAGAGAGAGAGAGAGAGAGAGAGAGAGTGTTCCAAGAAATGTCTAGACAATGGAAGTCTCCTATCACCACACTATAATATGTGGTTATCAGGCCTGTCATCTATTTCCCAAATACTTCTTTGGTCTTTCTTATATTGTACTCCAGGGACAGAAGACCTTCTGTTTCTTCCTTTGTTATTCTTCACCTAAATATTCTCCATCATTCTTTCCTCCTCTAGTTCCTGACTTTTCTTATATAAAATGTAATGTGTGAACTACTCTGTATTTTACCCATGCAGGTTATATGTATCCATATAGGTCTATCTAGATGCAGCTCAAAGGGAGAAATAAATAAATATCCCTAGAGTTTCCCTTCTCCCACTCTTCTTCAAGGCGACTTTGATTCCTGCCAGGAAGAGAAGCAGGAGATTGGGCAACAGGTTGGCCACTTGGCTCTCCTTGGGGAATTGAGACTGAGCTAAAATTGTATCTGATCCTTTAAATATTGTTAGTCTAAGGGAAATGGATTTACATTCAAGTGACTTCTCAGTCATTATCTGAGAAAGGCAAGCTCTAAGCAATATATTCAAGGCTTGACTCTCTTCCCTCCAGTTGCCAGTTCCACAATGAACACATACAGCAATTGGCAATAAACCCATTTATACAAACAGAGAGCAAAACAGAATCAGAGAAAGCATATGTATGAGAATATATCCCAGACAATAAACAAAGGGTATGAAGTTTCCCATTGGGAGTGAAATTATCTCAGCTCAACCAAGAGACATAGAATCTCAGATCTCATTCAGGAGAAAATTCTCCAGAGTTTCTAGTGTAGAAAGCTAGGGATAGGCACATCATCAAAACTGACAATTCATCTACATTCCTGCTTCTTCCTAGATTCTTTCTTTACCTTCAAGGACATGAAGAGAGTCTGGAATCACATCTTTTATCTCAAAGCTGAAAGCCAGAAGATCAAGATTTCTCCAATTCTACCCACAAGTATTGAGTAATCAGTCTTCACCAATAAGGACAATCCCATGCAAATAGCCCTTTAGGCCAAGAGTTACACTTATATGAATACATCTGCTTAATATGCAGTGCTACCCCATCCCATCATTTACCTATCCTGTTTTGTTTTGGGTTTTGATTTTTTTTAAAACACAACCTATCTATCCAGAGCCATGATTCAGTCATGGCTCTTATCCCACTAAGTCTCAGTGATAATTTTGAAATTAAATTTGTCCCCTTGTAATAAAACTTCTATTTTATTTTGCTTAAACTTCATACAATTCCATATATAAATCTGAAGGCAGAGATTTTGATATTAGCTACTTCATTATATTTTGTAACCAAACTAACATAGTAAGTGCTCAATAAATGTTTCATTTTGTCTCAGATTTCAGTGCAATTCTTTTTCCTATATTAAAGTTACTCTCTACAGTATCTAACATAGTGCATATATTTGGATAGTTTTCTCCTTACTCTATCTTTTTGCTGTTGTTGTTGCTTAAAGTTCTTTTGATTTGATTTACAAGGCATCAGCCAAATATATTCTAAGGTACACTCCATTCCTGGTCAGGAGCCTGTCATTCCTATAATTAAGATATGATTCAGAAATGTATATCCTAGGCTCAGATACCATCTTCTTAAATTATCTGTTCACTAAACCTTAGACAACCTTGAAATTGTGAGCTTAAAGTGCTAGGTGCTGTTTCTGCGAGGCTCATCTTGTCCCTTCTAAATCTGATTTTGCTTTATACAGAACCTCCTGGAATATGGAGCTACAACAGTTGACTCTCCTGTGTGTTGTGCAGTCTATACTCATTGGTCATTTTCTACTATTTTCTTAGAAAAGAAGTAAATGTTGACAGTCTTATAATTATAAGCTATTAGGGTCATTTCTACCCCAGAGACTAATGAGGAATACTCCCACTTGCTGGTGAAAAAGAAACTTTTTTTCCCCAAAAAAAACAGGGGATTTTTTTCTTTTCAGAATGAAATATTGTATTAGGCCAAGTCCTCAGGGGATTACATTTCTGGGAGCCCTATTTTCTCCATGTCCATTTTGAGTAAACAGTCGTGGGTTAACCACAAATTCTATCTTTTTACTAGCATCATAACATCTGGGTAGCTTTTCATTAAACCCAGAAGTTCTTTTAAAGCTTACAATCCCACAAATTCCTTTCAAGACATTCATTTTAATAGGGAACAGCCATGGTTCAAATTGGGATGTTAAAATGTAAAACCTGTTCCCTTATTTCACATAATGCAGATATACATCAAATGTTGCTGTTTTGCTTACCCATAACCCTCTGATGTTGTTCACAACATTGTCATACCTCCCTTGAGTGTGGAGGTGAACCTGAGGACTCAAAGACTGTGCCAAGAAGACACAAACTCTGGCAAGTTCCACAAAGCTCAAAGGATATCAGGGGCAATATGATATAGTCAATAAAGAACTGGCCTTAAGCTATGTTGGTGTAAATCCTACTTCTGACACTTAGTAGCTACATGCCCATGGGCATATCATTTAGAGCTTCAGTTTCCCTCTTTGTAAAATGAAAATAATAATATTTGTACTACCCTCCTTATATGGAAGGCATTTGCAGGAATTAAAGGTATAACATAAGGAGTAGTTGCAAGAATTAAAGTATGATATAAATATGGACTCAGAGACAAACTGAGTCAGAGGACCAATAAAGTTGTGTTCCCAGAGATGAGATTCCAGATCCATCAGTCTTTTTTTAATACTATTTTATTTTTGTAAAGACAAATTTTAACATTCATTTTTCTAAAATTTTGAGCTCCAAGTTTTCTTGCACCATCTCTTAAGAGGGTAAGCCATTTGATATAGGTTATATGTGTGTAATCATATAAAACATTTCCATATTAGTGATGTTGTAAAAGAAGAAATAAACCAAAATTTTAAAAGGAAAAAAGGAAGAAAATGAAAATACCATGCTTCAGTCTGCATTCAGACTTCATCAACTCTTTCTCTGGATGTATATAGCATTTTTTCCATTTTAAGTCCTTTGAAATTTTCTTGATTCACCAGTCTTGGAGAAAGTAGCTATATAGTTTAGAAGTTAGTTGGTATCTACTTCATTCTTTTCACATAATTAATTTCATGATTTTTTTTATTTTGTTTTTATTTTCAACTTGATAAATGTCAAAAACATGAATATTATTCTGCTCCCTTCTATACTTTTTAAATGTTTCATTGATGTTCTTTTATTTCCTTTTTTTTAATCATGGTCACCCACTCAGTAGTTCCTCATCACCTCACAATGCCTCCCTCTCTTAAAATAGAAACCCTTCCCAATAATAAATAGGTATAATCCAGCAAAATAAATTGATACATTGTCTATGTCTGAAAATGTATGTCTCATTCTGAGAATCTAGTCCATCATCCCTCTGCCAAGAGGTCACTGGTCTTCTTAACTGTTCTTGTGAGTAGGTGGTGTAGTAAATAAGTGCTGGGCTTGAAAGAAGTTCAGATCTTTGCTTACATATTGTTGCTGTGAGAGCCTGGGTCACCACTTCTCCACACCTTCCTCATCCTCAAAATGAGGCTAGTGAGAGAACTGTTGTGAGAATCACATAAGATAACATAAGGAGCTCTGTAAACTTTGGACTTATTTAAATGAGAGCTTTTATTATTGTTGTTCTCATCATTAATGTTCTGAAGTGTTTCAAAGTTATTTGCCTTTAAGTTATTGTAGTCACTGTATAAATTGTTCTCTTAGTTTTCATTCTCCATTAATGGAGAAGTTCTGAATGCTGTGGATAAGTTCACTTACCTTGGTAGTGTACTTTCCAGGGATGTACACATTGATAACGAGGTTGACACACGCATTGCCAGAGGTAACTCAGTGTTTGGGAGGCTCTGAAGAAAAGTATGGGAGAAAAGAAGTATTACACTGCCTACCAAACCGAAGGTCTACAGAGCCATTGTTGTATGCCTGTGAAACCTGGATAGTATACCAGTGCCATGCCAGGAAACTGAGTCACTTCCATTTGAATTGTCTTAGGAAGATTCTGAAGATCACCAGGCAGGATAAGGTACCAGACACTGAGGGCCTTTCTCAAACTAAACTTCCAACCATTCAAACTCTGCTTCTGGGAATGCAACTCTGATGGGCTGGCCATGTTGTTCAAAAGCAAAACATACACTTGCCAAAAAGATTATTTTATGGAGAACTCACGCAGGGCAAGTATTCACACGGTTGTCGGAAGAAGCAATACAAGGACACTCTCAAGGTCTCTCATAAGATCTTTGGCATTGATTGTGCGACATAGGAGACACTGGCACAGGACCAGTAAGCATGGCGTGCCCTCATCAGAGAAGGCACTGTGCTCTATGAGCAAAGCAAAATTGAAGCAGCCCAAAAGAAACTCAAGATGTGCAAATTTAGAGAATCCATCCCAAATGTTCACATGGATTACTTGTGCCTGATCTGAGGTAGAACATTCTGAGTCCCTATTGGTCTGATCAGTCCTAGTCTGACACACTGTAACTGGATTCTAGCATAGTGATGTCATTTTGGTCCTCTTCGAGAAGGAGGGACAACCAACCAACCAATCAACCTCTGTTAATTCATAGAAGTGTTCTCAGGTTTCTCATTCATAATTTCTTATGGTATAATAATATAACTTTTATATTATGTTATTTTAATATGTAGTATGTATACTATAATCTTAATAATATTCCTGCACCATAATTTATTCAGTCATTCTCCAACTGATGAGTACTCACTCTGTTTCCAGTTCTTTATTACAACAAAAGTGCTACCATAAATATTTTTTACATATTAATCCTTTCCCTCTGTCTTTGACCTCTTTGAGTGCCTCACAGTGGTCTTGCTGAGTCCAAAGGCATGCACGATCTGGTAATTTTGGAGGGCAGAGGAAGGGTGATTACATATTGTTTTCCAGAATGATTGGAACAATTAAAAGTTCCATCAATGGTGCATCAGAGTCTCTGTCCTCTACAGGCCCTTTAATAACTATTATTCTCCTTTTTTGTCACCTGCCAATTTGATGCATATATTTATATTTCTTTTATTATTAGTGATTTGAAATATTTTTATATGATTATTGATGATTTGCATTTCTTTTTTGAAAAATGCCTGTTTATATCCTTTTGCCATTTATGTATTAGGAATGGCTCCTGTACATAATGTGTGTATATTTGTGTGTGTGTACACATATATACATATATATATATATATATATATATATATATATATATATATATATATATATATATTCCCTATGTAGTTTGGAAATAACACCTTTATCAGAGAAATTTGTTACAATGATTTTTCACAGTCTTTCTTAATCTAACTAAATTAATTTCATTTGTGCAAAAGCTTTTCAATTTTATGTAATCAAAGTTGTCTATTTTATCTTTTATCATCATCTCTATACCTTCTTTGGTGAGGAATACTCTCCCTATTCATAGTATTAAAAGGTATCTCATTCCCTTCTTGTGTAATTTGCTTATGCTATGATCTTTCATATTTAGATCACATACACATTTTTAAGTTACTGTGATAAATGGTGTGAGATATTGGTCTAAAGTTAATTACTGCCAATCTGCTTTCTAGTTTTCTCTGCAGTTTCTGTCAGATAAGGGCTCCTTTCCCCAGTAATAAGTATTCATGAATTTACTGAACATCCCTATGTTCAATTCCTTCTATATTTTGTATACTTAATTTGTTCCACTGTTAACTTTCCTATTTTTTTTAAGAAGGGCCAAGTTTTGAGGCTTATTGTTTTGCAGCATAGTGTGAGATATGGTACTTCTAGGTCCCCTTCATTCATGTCTTCTTAATGTTCTCTATACATTTGTCATCTTCTTCTCTTTCAGATAATTTGAGAATGAGTCCCTCAGTGCCCTTAAAGTTATATCACCTCCCATATGTACTTGGCTCAGCTCAGCAGCTCTCCTCATTACAGGCAGTGTGGCACCTTAGAAAGAGCCCAAGATTTGGAGCCCAAGGTTTTATATTCAAATCTTAACTCTTCCACTTAATAGCTATATGACCTTTTATAAGTTACTTAATTCCTCTAGGCCTTAGTTTCCTCATCTTCAAAATGAAAGTGTTGGACTTGATGCTATCTAAGGTCCCTTCCCTATCTAATTCCATCATCCTATGAACATCCCCAAAAGGTTGGACAAAGCAACTCATAAAACTGTCTAAATCAGAGAAGGATAGGACCTTGTTATGTCCATGGGGGGAGGACCATATGGATGAAATAATAGACTATGTATAAACTACTGAAGGATTCCCATTATTAGTCTGCATTCTTTAGGCCTGATAGTGCCAGAACCAACTCATACTTACTGACCAACCAATACTGAATTGGTGAAACAGTCTTAGGAAAATTTGCCACTGATAATATTCCCCAAGTTTCCAAAGCAACATATGTAATGGCTATTCACTCCATGGAACCTGTCTTCATTTAATTATCTTGAATCTTGGTTTGGGTGAATGACAACATTATCATTAATGATGCCTTTCCCTTTAATATTACTAATATTTGATGACTGGAACTTGACTTGGTAAGTGCACTAGGTCTCCTTCTTTGCCACTCAGATTTCTCTCCCTTCCCATATAAACTGATTTCTGAGCCAAAACTTAGACCTAGAATTTTCATCACTTTGAATCACCCAGCATCAAGAATAGTAGCTGCTATAGTTAAGATAAATGTATATTCAAAGACAAATATAACTCTATACATACCTAGTAACACTTGTTAAAGGACTAATCCATCAATCTAAATATACAGATTTATACAAACATATATAATTACATATCTGTGTGCAGTTTTATGGTATATGTATTCTCACAAACAAATATGAATAAAAGAATCCCAAGTTCGGAAGGAACCTGAACATCCTTCAGCCCAAGAATTCCTTACTTAGAGTCCATGAACTTGCTTTTTAAAATATCTTGATAACTTTATTTCAGTATGATTGATTTCCTTTGTAATCTTATGTATTTCATTTTATGCATTGAAAACACTTTTCTGAGAAAGGGTTCTTGCATTTAACCAAACTGCCAAAGGAATCTATGACAGAAAAAAGATAAAGAAACCCTTGTAATTGCATCATCCCTACAAATATTGTTATGGCCTTAGCATGAATATCTCCGGAGCTATTCATGGCTTCACAGGATAGTCTATGTTCAAAATCTCTGTTACTAAATTCTACCTGAAATCTTTCTCTATTTTCTACCCAACATTCCTAATTCTGTCTACTAGAGTAATGAAAAATAAACCTATTACTTCTTCCACATGATATTCTTGCAAAGATTTGAAGACAGAGCTATGTTCCCCCCCCCCCGCCCACCTCCTTGAAGTAACTGCTAGCAATGTCCTAAATCCAAGTATTACACTACTTAAATGACTAACACACAAGAAAGGGGCATATAAGATTGACTTGACTTGTAATGATATAGTTATCAAATACTGAATAAGTATAAATATTCATAGTCTTGATTCCAAACTGGTTCTGCTCTATTAGTCAATTTTCTTCCCACTAAGAAAAGCCCAGCATGGTAGCTAGTTTAGCCCTGGTGAAGTAGAGGATTCTCCAGGTCTAAGAAGGCCAAGAGATGCCTTCCTAGCCTCTTAACCATACTCTGAAATGTTCCAGTTTGTCAGTATCTCTCTTCAAGTGTGACACTAAGAACTAAATTCCAGTTGTAGGCTAACCAGCATGGTGTAGGGGAAAGGGCCCTACATTTAGATTAAGTCCTGGATTCAAATCCCAACTCAAATGCTTACTAGTTGTATGAGATCATGGGTAAATGATTCCTTTTCCTGTTTCCTCATCTGTAAAATGAGAGGGTTATACTCAGTGGCTTCTAGGGTCTCCTCCAGCTCTAAATCAATGATCCTATGGACCTTCCTGGATTTAAAATCTGTACTATTTTGACTCATATTTAGCACACATTCCACTGAAAGTCTAAGGTCCTGATTATATGAATTATTAACTACTTTAGTCACTCTTTTCCTGTACTTACACAGTTCATTTTCTAGACCTAAATAGAGGATTTTAAACTTATTCTTGTTAAAAAATCATATAATTAGAGTTAACCCAATATTTCACTTCACTCTTTAGTCAATACACATACACACACACACACACACACACACACACATCAGTGTCTACTATGTGCCAGGAACTGTACTGGGGATACAAAGAAAAGCAAAAGGTAGTTTCATCCTATGTCCAAAGGGCTATAAAAATGTGCATACCCTTTAACACAGCAATACCACTTCTAGGTCTATATCCCAAAGAAATCATACAAATAGGAAAAGGACCCACATGTACAAAAATACTTATAGCAGCTCTTTTTGTGGTGGCAAAGAATTAGAAATTGAGGGGATGCCGATCAGTTGGGGAATGGCTGAACAAGCTGTGGTATGCTAATGTAACAGAATACTATTGTATAATAAGAAATGATAAACATGCCGACTTCAGAAAAACCTGAAAAGACTTGAATGAATTGATGCTGAATGAAGTGAACAGAACAGGAAAACATTATATACAGTAACAGCTACCATGTGCGATGATTAACTTTTATACATTTATCTCTTCTTAGCAATGCAAGGATCCAAGACAACTCCAAAGGATTCATGATGGAAAGTGCTGTCCACATCCAGGAAAAAAACTATGGAGTATGAATACAGACTGAAGTATATTATTTTCTCTTTTTTTCTTTGTTTCTTCTTTCTCATGATTTTTCCTATTGGTTCTAATTCTTTACAACACAACTAATGTGAAAATAGGTTCAATATGAATATATATGTAGAGCTTACATCAAATTACATGCCATCTTGGGGTGCGGAGAGGGAAGAAATGGGGAGAAAATTTTGAACTCAAAATCTTATGGAAGTGAATGCTAAAAACCAAAAATAAATAATTTTTTTAATTTTTAAATGGTTTTATCTCTCAAGGAGCTCACAGTCTTTTGGACTGTGCAAACTACAATGTACAAACAAGACATATAGGAAATAATCAATAGAAGGAATGGTCTAGAATTAAGAGGGATCAGGAAAGACTTCCTGTAGAAGGTAGAACTTTAGTTGAAATTTAAAGAAAGCCAGACAGACCAGGAGGCAGAGATGAAGAGTAGTCCAGGCATGTGGAGCAGTGGAACACGTGGAGCAGTCAGAGAAGATATACCAAGAGATACAAGGCCTACCGAGGGGAAGCCAGTGTCACTAGATCGTGTAGGTGGAAGGGAGTGGAAGAAGTTGAAGAAGACTAGAAGAGTTGGGAGAGGAGGGGAAGGGGAGATTCTGAAGGGATTTAAGTGCTAGAGGATTTTATATTTGATCCTGTAGATGAAAGACAGCCACTGGAGCTTATTGAATTAGGGACGTTTGACAGTCAGACTAGCCGCTTTAGGAAAATCAATTGGATGGACAGACTGGACTGGAGAGAAACTTATGGTAGGGAGATCAACCAGAAGGCTATTGCAATAGCCCAGGCGTGAGATGATGAGGGTATGTCTCAGAGTGGTGGCCGCATCTGAGGAAAGAGGAAGAATATAAGAAATGTCATGAAGGTAAAATTGACAGGATTTGTCAACAGAATGTTTATGGGGAGTGATAGTGAAAAATCAAGGATATCACCTAGGTTTTGAACCTAGGTGACTGGGAGGATGTTACTTCAACAGTAACAGAGAAGTTTGGAAGAGGGGGGAAAGATAATGAGTTCAGTTTGGGAGATACAGGCTATCTATGGGACATCCAGTTTGAGATGTCCAATAGCCGAGAGGTTAGGTCTGAAGAAATAAATTTGAGAATCATTAGCATAGAGATTATAATTTAATCCAGAGGAACTGATGATGTCACCAAGTGAAACAGTACAGAGCCCTGTGGGACTCACAAGTAGTGGGTATGACCTAGATGAACATCCAGCAGAGACTAAAAAGAAAGTCAGACAGGTAGGAGGAGAACCAGGAGTGTCACAAAAACCCAGAAAGAAGAGAGCATCAAGACGGGGGTGACTGACAGTGTTAAAGGCTACAGACAACTCTAAAAGGATTAGGGACTTTTCTTTTTTAAAAAGACCATTAGATTTTGCAGTTAAGAGATCCTTAGTAAATCTGGCCAAAGTAGTTCTGTTTGAATGATGAGGTCAGGAGTCAGATTTTAGAGAGTTAAGAAGAGAATGAGAGGAAAGGAAAAGGAGGTACTTGATGTAGACAGACTTCTCAAGGAGTTTAGATACAAAAGGTAGGAGAAGTATGGGACAATAGCTAGCAGAAATAGATCGGTCAAGTGAGGGCTTTTCGAGGATGGGGGAAACACATTTATAAGCAATAGGAAATCAGCCAGTTGACCTGGAGAGGTAGAAGTGAGAGAGTGAAGACAACAAAGGAGGGAATCTGCTGGAAAAGACAGATGGAGATAGGATAGAAGTTATTCTACTTAGCTCAAGCATGCAGGGAAAACAACATTAGTTCTGGAATCAGATACCTTAAATTCAAATCTCACTTCTGACCACTGTGACATTGGGCAAATTATTCTATTTCTCTGAGTCTCAGTTTCCTGATATGTAAAATGAGGGTACTGAATTAGATTGGTCCTGTCCAGATCTAATTTTATGATAAGTTTTGGAAAAGTTGATTTTGACTTAACATAAGGAAAAACATCTTAGCAACTAGAGTTAGCCAAACGTGGAATGGAGTTCCTCAGATGGTATTATGTCAGGTTCCCTGTCATTAGGGATCTTCAAAGCAAAGTGCAGGACAATCACCTTTAGGGGATATTTTCAGAGTGATTCTTAGAAGCTGTGTCAGATAGATAACAACTGAGGTCCCTCCCAAGTCTGAGATTCCAAGATTCTGTAATAGTAGAACCTAGGTCTCTTAACCCCAAATCTAATGCCTATTCTGCTACTTCACATGGCTTCCTGTCCCTTCTAGCTCTTCTCAAACATTCTTCAAAGATCATTAATAATCATGGGTGCAAGCTCTTTCTGCATTCTGGGTATGATTTATCTGGGCCAAGACAGAGCAATTTATCCATAACAATTAGGCATCCTTTTACTCCCCTCTCATCCACCTTCTGTATCATATCCCCCTAAACAATGTGTCCTGCTCTTTCCAGTTTGAAGATCACTCTTCTTGAAAAAGAAGACAGGAGCAAAATAAGAGATGAGTTCCACTTTATATCATCTGTCATCATTACATCATCTATTCCTTCTTCACGGTTCCTTCTCTGAACATGGCTTAAAAACCCATTTCATCTTCTCATTGTCTTCAACGTCTTTTACAAGCCTCAGCTTATTTTGGACTTTAACATTGCTGACACTGTTCATCCAAATTCATATTATTCTCTTCTCTTTGTATGTTCCTGCTTTCCAACGCTGGAAGTCCGTGATTCAATCTTTTGTACATCCCCTTCAAATCTTAGCTCACCTGAGAGCTTTGTAGTTATGTCAGTCTCTATAGGTGTGACTTAAGCTCTTGTTACGTTTTTCCTTTCTCTTCCCGGAAAGGTAGTATGGCATTGTGGATACAGTACCTTAGCTTTGTACTGTGTCCTCTGGCTGATTAGTCAAAGTAAACACGTTGACAGGGTTCATGAACTATTGTTTTCAGTCAATGTAGACTCAGAGTATCTTGAAGTTGTAAGAAATGAGCCCAACAAGACTCCAACTGTGAGGAACCTTAAGCAAAGTGCTCACCTTAAACAAAGAACAATACTTATGGTGAAATCAGGTAAGTTTTAATAATCTTAACATTCATCCCCCCTGAATGAGCGGGTAGCTCCCAAGTAAAGCCACAGCAAGACTGCAATTTGTTCAGACCAATGCAAGCCCTTTTATACTGTTCCAAATTGGACTTTCTACCACACCATCTATTGGCCAGGTGACCTCATGTTCTCTCTAATAGGCTTTCCCTCAAACAGCTTATCAAGCCTGCACATATGTTTCTGACCTTCTCACCGTGCTAGGTCACAACTCTGATTAACTGCTATTATTCAAAGGTAGGAGGAGTTTTAACCCTGTGGAAACAGAACTTTTTCCTTTGTTTCCCACAAACCTCATAGAACTTTTACGGGTGTCAACATGCTACATTAGAATATTCAAAAATTGTTACCTACTTTGCCTGCTTCTTCTCATCCACTTGTCACCTGTTGCAGCACCTACCTGCCAGCAATGCAAGTAAAAATTTTATCAAATGCTATGGTTTTAATGAAATGTGACTTACAACATTGTTTAGTGTCTTTACTGGACACTTTGCTTGGCTAAGTGTTACTGTGCTCTTTCAGCTGGAGTGTTAATAGTACTCTTTCCAGGTGGAGTGTTATAGCACTCTTTCAAAAAGGAGAAAGACCCTTAGTCTAGTACTGGTAGAATCCTCTCTAGTTTGAATCCCTCACGGCCTCAACTCTGAGGTTTATCACCTCTTGGGCAAGGAGTAAGAGAGGCAGAGCCTTTCCTATATGACAAGTCTTCCTAGTTTACAGCTGGGTTTCCTTTGTAAGTTATTTTAGCCTGCCATTGGGTGGCCATCATTTACATTTCCCAGATTCCTATTGGGCCTTATATAAATGAGTGGCTGAATACAGCATTTTGTGCTCTGGGGGCAAGTTCATTGTCTCTGATAGCCTTTTCATATACATTTGAGCTATTCAAAGCCCTACAAGATATGAAATACTTCTCTTGAACCTGAAAGGGCCTAGAGACAGTCTCACAGTGTGTCTTTGATCTTCACCTTTGTTAACAGCATAAATGGGGCATAATCTTTCAGGAATAATAGACTCTATTATTCAAAAATGACTTTCCCAGTGCCTCTATTTGTGGTCCTTTATGTTGTGTGTGTCATTCAGGAAGTTGCATGTACTGGGATGGGCTATGACCTTCCCAAAGTTTCAAGTATAGATAACATCAAAGGGTTTAAATGGTAATGCCCCTGTATCACAAAGTCAAACACAATGGCAGCCTTGATAACACTTTCCAAGTGCTTCCTTATTACCTGAAGGACTCCTGTATCAGAAAATGTAGGATACACACATTACTATATCTTGCCTCTGTGTAAATTTTGTATTTCATGTTGGGAAATATCAACTATATCCTCTGGCCAAACAGTCAGTAGTATACTAACATAATGATATCATTTCTTTTTCTCTATACTTTCATCCTCCAAATATTCTCTACCTCCCACAAATTCAATACATTCTATACAAATATAAACCTTCAAGACATATGGTACTATCCTCCCTTTTTTATTGTTTATTTCTTTTGAAAACAGCATACCCTTCCATTTTAGTAATCTAATCATGATTATCATCATATCAAGTTTCAGTGATAATTATTAGATAATATTTAATTAATTAGAAGTGATTTCTTAGGCCCTATGAAATAGAGACAAATGAGGATAGGGTTATTCCAATATAAGACAGTAAAATCTGCTGTTTTATGACAATAGACTGTATCTCCAACTCTGGTCATCTGTCTCTGGTTACAGAAAAAATATTAGCATATAAAGGTACAAATCTACCACCACTAACATTCAACTCAATTCAATTCACAAAGTATTTATGAGTATAGTATATGCCTTATAATGAGAGAGTCAGTGGTATTAATTACATATTTGAATAGCATTTTTGTATTTACATATGGATAGGTCTCTGGCAGGATTGAAAATGGGAGATGGAATATTCTCCTCTCTATGGACAAGGAGGGAAGAAAAATATAAGTGTTCCAATGGAGATAAAGCTTGAGTTTGTGACGAAATCACTCAATATCAAGAAGTAGGTGGACAGGTCAGTTGGTGGAAAAACTAGAGGCAGTAAGGAATCAGAGTCAAAAATCATAAATTTACAACAAAATCCAAGAGAATAGTTGACAAAAGTGAAGGTCTATGTTTCAGCCTCCAAGTATGTAGTACCGGGAAACAGATGGAGGAGTGAACCACAAACAGAATGTAAATGTAGTTTGTTGCCCCCAAAGGCTATATGAACACATTTAAATTGTAAACCTAGC
The DNA here is from genome assembly GCA_023548195.1 of Bettongia penicillata ogilbyi. NCBI lineage: Eukaryota > Metazoa > Chordata > Mammalia > Diprotodontia > Potoroidae > Bettongia > Bettongia penicillata. The sequence continues at coordinate 1,733,620 of JAJHZJ010000107.1, read as the reverse complement.
CATGTATGAGCTGGATTCATTCTTCCAATTCCACTAAACCCCCATTATTTGGGAATTCTTTAAGTTATATTTGTAGTTGTAGAAGTAGTAGTGGTGGTGGTAATAGTAGTATAGCAATAGTAGTATTATTTTATATAGCACTTAAAAGCTTATAAAGAATTTTAAATGTTATGTCATTTGATCCTCAGAACAATTTTAACCCTATGAAGGAGGGGAATAAAAAAGAAAGAGAGGGAGGGGGGAAAGAAGGGAAGGAGAAAAGGGAAGGAGAGAGAAAGGGAGGAAAAGAAAGTGACAAGTTGTAGCATTTGGTCTGGTTTTTAATTCTTGTTCTGCTACTCACTTACCTGCATGAGGTTGTAAGCTGTTTCCCTTCTCCAAGCTCATTTATCTTTCAAATAAGAGCACTAGACTAAATTATTTCTAAAGGTCTCAACCCAACCATGTATATGTAATCTCAAACATATATGACTCTTTAAGTTTTATAAACCGTTTTCCCCACCTTTTAAAAGGTATTCATTCCCATATACCTCTGATTCCAAAGTGAGCATTCTTTCTACAATACCAGGATGCTTCTTTTTACTGCCTGATGTAAAGCCTTTCTTCTAGTTCAGCAATCTTAACACGAGGTAGCTATGCCTTTATTGAAATACAAGAAGGAAGAGGGATGAACCTATCCCTCCAGCCAGTTGAGTTTATTCTCGCCACCCCCCTCTCACACACACACACACACACACACACACACACACACACACAAACCTTGTCCCCTTTACTTTTTTTTTTTTTTTTTTTTTGCTAAATAGCTATCTTTGTTCCCTGTGGAGGGCCTAAGTTTTTATAGTTCCTTAAAATCCCTGAAATTCTCAAGAGGGAAGGAATGTTTTTTAAAGCAGGCACAGTCTGTAGCTAGAAGACAAAAGGTTAAATTCTCCTATCATACAACAAAGTAACTCATTTCCTGTTTTGTTCAACTGTCTAGACACCAATCTAAGGAGCATTAGCCATGGATCTCACCATTGGGTTAAAAATAGAAGGTTTAAATATGAAATGTAGTGGTGGAAGAAAGATTGTAGGTTTCTATGTTCTTCTACACAATGGTTATTTTGAAATACAACCATTTTAGTGCAGCTTTCTATACCAACAGGAGCCTTGTGAAGATGCTATGTCAACAGTAGGCGTGAAAAACATTAGGATTTCCAAGGAAGACCTTTCCCATATGCTATATCTGATAAAATTCTTAAAGTAGCAGATTGTAAAAGAGATGCTAGAAAATTTCTTGCAATGCCTTCTCTTACCAATAATGATACAGCTACCCTGTACTTTAAGTTTCTAAGGTAGCCATTAGACTGCCAGACTAATAACACAAGATGATATGTTGATACAATAGTAGCTATGTAGTACTTGGATTCTTTTTTCTCCCTCACCCTTTTTCTCCTGCCTTTATTAAGTTCTTTTGTAAATACTAGCTAGGTTTTTTAATAAGTTATAACCTTTTCTTTGTACTTCTCCATAAACACTCTTGATAGCAATCCATCTCCAGTTTAGGTTACTGAGAGAAGGGTAGGACTAAGAAATCGTAAGTCCTAAAATGCTGGGAGAAAAATTAAGAGTTAATTTTTCAGAATCAGAAGGGACGCTGCAATGATCTAATCCAACTCATTCCCTAAGAGAAACCCCACAGGAACACACTGAACAAGTGGTCATCCAGCCTCTGTTTGAAGATCTCCAGTGACGGGAACTCTCTACCTTGGAAGGTAATCCATTCCTTTTTTGGACAGCTCTAATTGTTAGGAAGTTTCTCCTAACATCAAGTCTAAATTTGCCTCTTGTAACTTCCACACACTGCTCCTGGCTCTGTCCTCTGGGACCACATAGAACAAATCTCATTTCCCACAGCAGCCTTCCAAGTACTTGAAGACAGCTATGATGTCTTCTCTTCAATTTTCATCTGATGGAACAAAAAGTAATCAGGCATCTTTGTACAGAGCACAGTTGAAAGCCCCTAGATCACAGAAACTGAGCTGGAAAAAATCCTCAGAAGGGATCAACGTATAACTGAACAAGAATGCTCTCTATGTCATACCCAAGATCAGGTGAGGGGCAGCATGGTATTATATAGACAATGCTGGCCTGGGATTCAGGAAGATCTCAGTTTTAAACCCTGTTTCCAACACTTACGCTTGTGACCGTGGATGAGTCACAAACTCTGAAAGCATCCGTTTTCTCAACTGTGAAACAGGAATAAAATTTTGTATCTACCTCAAAAGATTACTATTAGGGTGAAATGATATAGCATAAGTAAAGTAGTTGGAAGATTTTAGAATGACATGTAAATCAGCTATAACTCTTACCCAGCCTCTACTTGAAATACTCCAATGAGGGAAACCAACTAAGGGAAGCAGCCCATCCCATTCTGCTTCTGCGTGGCTTTAATTGTTAGGAATTTTCCCCTACATCTGCTTCTCCATAGCTTCCACCCACTATTCTTAGTTCTTCCTCTAAAGTCAAGCAGAAAAAATTTAATTCCTCTTCCTCAAGCCCCATGTCTGATTTCCAACCTTGTCATTCATCATAAACTACCCTCTAAAATTAGCAAGGAATGATTAACTGCCACTGTCTAATAACCTTCTCTTGATTGTTGTCCTTGGTGACCTCTTTGCAGCCTTTGACATTTGTTGATCACCATCTCCTCATAATACACTGTTCTCTCTTAGCTCTCCTCCTACCTGTCTGACAACTTTTCAATCTCCTTTGCTGCAGCTTCATCCAGGTCAGACTCACAAATTCACAAATCCCTTCTCCTGAACTCCAGCTCAGTCCTAGGACCTCTTGTCTTCTCCCTTTATATTTTCTGGTGTAATTTTTCCTTACCAGCCTCCACATGTTCACTTACCATCTCTATGCAGATGATATCCAGATCTATATATCCAGTTTTAGACTCCCTCCTTAGCTCCAGTCATAAACCTCCTTTTGAATATGTCGAACTGAATGTCTCATGGGCACTCAAACTCAAGAAATCAAAAAGAATTCATTTTCATTCCCCCTCAAAACCTCACTTCCATTACTGTCAAAGACAACACCATCTTATCTTCCCAGTCACCCTGGCTCCCAACACCAATGTCATCTCAATTCTTCCCTTATACTTACCCTACATATCCAATCTATTGTCATTTCTACTTTCACCATATCTCTCCTATATTTCCCCTTTTCATTTGTTGTACAGAACACAGTTGAAAGCCCTCAGATCACAGAAACTGAGTTGGGAAAAGTCCTTATTACAAGTCTTAGTCACCTCTCATCTAGGCTACTGTAATAGGCTTCTGATTGGTCTCTCTGACTCATCTTTCCCCACTCCAGTTTGTCCTCCTGCTGCCAAAATGATTTTCCTAAAGCACATACTGTCCCTCCCCACCACTCAATACACTCCAGTGCCTCCCTATTACCAAACAGAATCAAATGTAATGTCCAGCATTTAGAGCCCTTCATATCTGGCCCCTTCTTACCGTTACAGTCTCTTTATGCTATATTTTCCTCAGAAATTCCAGCATGTGACATTCCTACACTACAGGTTGTCTCCAATGTCTGGTATGTTCTATTTCTGCCTCTTCGCTTCCTTGATTTCTTTCATGACAGCTCAAATCCTGACCTTTCCCGGGTCCATGCTCCCTCTCCATCTCTGCTAGTTCCTTCTTTTTGGGATTACCTTCCATCAATTTTGCATGTTTCTTGTATGTACATAGTTATTTACCTGTTGTAAATTATATTCAAATGTAAGTTTAAAGGCAGGGACAGTGTTTTTGCATTGTTTGGAAAGAGCCAATGGGTCAGTGAGTTAGTGACTCAATCTTCTCAGGTATCACAATCAGCTCATATATAACTTACTTTATTTTCCTGAGAAGTCTGGAGGTACATGAGGAAGGGCAAGGTGGTGGCCAAGTAGATATTTATATTTATAGGATATTCACAAATTCTAATTTTTTAAAAGTTGAATTGTATATAGGCCATGACCTATATACAATTATACATATACACATATGTATGTATATATATATATACATTATATATGTATGAACTAGCATATATAGGATTTACTGACATAGTTTGATACATATTTAATAATATATGTTGTTCCTACTGGGCCTTCCCTTCCACTGTGGTCTCTAGGGTCATGGAGAAACATAAATGACTTTATATAAATATTTTCTTGAAATCATCTACCCCCAACTAAAAACTATAGTGAAAAAACTTGGTATATGTGCATGCGAAGTCCAAGTTACCTTTCCTTTGAGCTTGATAATGAATAAACTGCCCTTTCCCCAAATGTTCCTCAAACTTTAATCCCAGATATGATGTATTACAATTTGCTTAGCCAAAGTAAGGATTTTGGAGGAAGAGGAAAGAAAGCAGCATTTCTTCTGTTGTGCTGACAGCAATCCTCAGTGTCACGGTTCATTCTCTGGTCAATTGATCAATTGATAATTGAGCATTTCTAAGATCCTCTTGTGACTCATTTTCCCCCTCCTAATGTTTGGTAAATCCAGTGTGTTATGCCCAAGAAGGATCTTTCAACACTCTTGTCTCCCCCTATTATCTTGGAGCTAACATGCTTGTGATAGCTTTTTTTTTTTTTAAATCAGGCTAAGAAAGTCATAACATCTTATGGCAGATGCTGCCCATGTTAGATGTGTATGTTCACTTGGAGTCAGGTTACCCATATAGGTATTCAGGGAGGACCAGAACCTCTGGTGTGAGGGGTTGCTGAGCCTTTTTCAGGGCTGCTCATCCACCTTTACTGTCCACCTGATTCGTGTAACTCACCTGTGGCTCCAAAAAGCTGTAGCACACTAGCCATACTCCACAGCAGCCACATCCTGGTAAACCATCTGTGGGCTAAACCAGATTAAGGATAACCAACAGGCCTCATACCTGTTGGTGATTTAGGGGGATTTCTACATAAGCATGTGAAGACTTTCCCTTATGGAATGGTTAGTTGAGAACAATTTGTTCCAAAAGCCAAGAAGGTGGCTAACATAGACACTGTGAAGCACGTATAGCTTGGGCAAGCATTAAAGACACCAAGGTCATCCACTGTATCCCGGGCCATCACCTCTCCTCTTGACTTTTGTCCTGCCCACTGGACTTCCCAATGACTTGGGAAGAAAGAGTGATACTGACAACTTTTCAAAACTCTGATTCACTTAAGTCAAGATATCACCTGTGATGTTATTGGCCCTCTTCAAAAACAAAGAACAAACAACATCGTTAAGATGCCTGGGACCCCAGGCAACTGATGTACAGGCTTTGACCCTCCTTGCTCTTCAGCAGTTTAACTGATGGGGGACTATAACATAAATAGTTATAATTTTGCATGTTATCAAGCTACAAACCTCCCTTTCCTTTCACTGTCAAGATCACTTATACCAGGGACTCCACTTCCTGCCCACCCACACTCATTTCTCAAGCCCTTATAATATGGTACAATTAGACTTCAAACTCCACCATTTGACTGCAATTGCTTTCTTTAAGGTTATCAGCAACCTCTTAAATGCCAGACCTGATGGCTTGTTCATTGTCATAACCCTCCACTGACTTCTTTGCAGTTTTTGATGCTACTGACTATCCCTTTATCCTCGACATTTTCTCCTCCTTTGATTTCTGTGACATTGCTTTTTTCTAGTTCTCCTACCTGATTGATCAACTCCTTTCTAGTCTCTTTTACCAGGTTATCATCATCTGTCTACTGCACCTTTAGCATCAATGTTCTCCAGGTCTCTGTCCTAAGCCTTCATCTTGCAGACTGCGATTCAGCAACCAAGAAAGCTAAAGTAAACTTAGGCTGCATTAAGAGAAATATAGTGTCCAGAACTGGCGAAATCCAAGTCCTGTTGTGCCCTGTCACTATACTGTGGTGAGGCTATATTTGGTATACTGTGTTCTCTTCTTGTTGTGTAGCCTCTATGAGCCATGGGAGTCCTTATTTCAATTCCCACTCTCAGTGACAAATTGAGTCTCCCAGAGCAAAGTACACCTCCCCCCTTGCCGCCCCACCCCACCCCCGGGTTATGGAGTATATTTGAGGGATTGAGGAGTCTTCCTAAGGCTACTGACTCAGTCCCCTGTCCCAACATGTTTTTTTCCCAAATCGGTCATCAATTGCAGTATTTCTCCTATGTGTATAATTATGTATAATGTATTGACCCAATGATTAGCCCCCAGTATTATTTAACCAATAAAATTTACAGAGATATTTACTGGGAAGTTATTGCAAGAACAAAATTAAAAGGCATTTTTTTCTAACACCTACTGGCACACTCTCCTCTGTAATGACTTAGTCCCTGATGAATATGAACTCAAATGTATCTACCTAAAACCTTCAGCAAGTCTTATATGCAATGGGGATAACCTAGATGCATTTCCAATAAGATCAGGGGTGAAACAAGGATGTCCATTACCACCACTATAATTCAATGTGGTACTAGAAATGTTAGCTGTAGCAATAACAGAAGAAAAAGAAATCGAAGGAATTAGAATAGGCAAAGAAGAAACTAAGTTATCACTCTTTGCTGATGATATGATGATATACTTAGAGAATCCCAGACAGTCAAGTAAAAAATTACTTGAAATAATAAACAACTTTGGCAAAGTTGCAGGTTACAAAATAAACCCACACAAATCTTCTGCATTTCTACATATTATTAACAAAGCCCAACAGCAAGAGATAGAAAGAGAAATCCCATTTAAAGATAGGGTGGACGCTATAAAATATCTGGGAGTCTACCTTCCAAACAAACCCAGGGACTATATGAACACGATTACAAAACACTTTTCACACAAATAAAGTCAGATGTAAGTAAGTGGAAAAACATCAGTTGCTCATAGGTAGGTCAAGCCAATATAATAAAAATGACAATTCTATCTAAATTAATTTACTTATTCAGTGCCATACCAATCAAACTATCACATAATTATTTTGTAGAGTTAGAAAAAATAATATCAAAATTCACCTTAAAGAACCAAAGGTCTAGAATATCAAGGGAACTAATGAAAAGAATGCTTAGGCCTAGCTCTACCAGATCTCAAATTGTATTATAAAGCAACAATTATCAAAACCACTTGGTACTGGCTAAGAAACAGAAGGGTAGATCAGTGAATCAGTGGAATAGGTTAGGTACTCAGGACACAGTAGTCAATGAATATAGCAATCTACTTTTTGATAAACTCAAGGACCCTAGCTTCTGGGATAAGAACTCACTGTTCAACAAAAACTGCTGGGAAAACTGGATAACAGTGTAGTGAAAACTAAGCATAGACCAATACCTGACACCGTACACAAGAATAAAATTAAAAAGGGTACATGATCTAGGTATAAATATTGATACCATAAACAAATTAGTAGAGCAAAGAACAATATTTATTAGATTTATGAAGAAGGGAAGAATTTTTGACTAAACAAGAGATAGAAAACATTATGAAGTGCAAAATGGATAATTCTGATTACGTTAAATTGAAAAGTTTTTGCACAAGCAAACCCAATGCAACCAAGATTAAAAGGGAAGTAAAAAACTGGGCAAGAATTTTTGCAACTAGTGCCTATGATAAAGGCCTCATTTCTAAAATATATAGAGAACAGAGTCAAGGTTACAAGAATACAAGCCATTCCCCAAATGATAAATGGTCAAAGGATATGAACAGGCAGTTTTCAGAGAAAGAAATTAAAGCTATCTACAGTCATATGAAAAAAGGTCTAAATCACTATTGATTAGAGAGATGCAAATCAAAACAACTCTGAGGTATCACATCACACCTATCAGATTGGCTAATATGACAAAACAGGATGATGATAAATGTTGGAGAAGATGTGGGAGAGTTGGAACACTAATTCATTGCTGGTAGAACTGTGAGCTGATCCAACCATTCTGGAGAGCAATCTGGAACTATATGCAAAGGGTTACAAAAACGTGCATACCCTTTGACTCAGCAATATCGCTTTTAGGACTGTATCTCCAAGAGATCATAAAAATGGGAAAGGGTCCCACATGTACAAAAATATTTATAGCAGTTCTCTTTGTAGTGGCTAAAAACTGGAAATCAAGGGGATGCCCACCAATTGGGGAATGGCTGAATAAATTGTGGTATATGAATGCAATGGAATACTCTTGTGTTATGAGAAATGATGAACAGGAAGATTTCAGTGAGAACTGGAAAGACTTATATGAACTGATGCTGAGGGAAAGGAGCAGAACCAGGAGAACTTTGTACACAGCAACAACCACGGTGTGTGAGGAATTTTTCTGGTAGACTTAGTACTTCATTGCAATGCAAGGATTTAAAAAATTCCCAGTGGTCTCTTAAGGCAAACTGACTTCCACATCCAGAGAAAGAACTACGAAATTTGATCACAGAATGTAGTAGCTCATTTTCTTTTGTATTATGTTTTGGTTTGTTTTATGATTTTTCCCATTCATTTTAATTCTTCTATGCAACATAACTAAGGTGAAAATATATTTAATAGGAATGTATGTGTAGAACCTATATAAAATTTTGTGCCATCTCAGGGAGGGAGGGGGGAGGGGAGGGGAGGGATGAAGGAGGGGGAAGGAGGGGAAAAAAAATCTAAGTTATATGGAAGTGATTGTAGAACACTGAAAACAAATAAAATTTTTAAAAATGAGTTCAAACTTAAAACTTTTGCAACAAAACATCCCCCTCTCCCCCCATTAAGTTCACTTCTAAGTGAATCATAACTGAGGACAAAGTTAATCTGTGCTTGAAGAAACCATTCTCAGTGTCATCCATCCCTTGTATGGCCAAGCTTCAAGTTTTGATCCTTACAGAGCTTAGGTGCCCACAAACTCTAGCATGGACCCTAGCTCCAGGATTCCTGGTGCTCTCTCAACCTTCTGAAGCTCACAAGGTGAGGGCCTATATTTTACAAATGGAGAACTAAGGATGAGTCATTAAGTGGCTCTCCCAGGATTACACAGTAAGTATCTTAAGGCTGGATTTGAATTCCTGTGAACATCTTAAACTCAACATGTTCCAAACTGAACTCATTACCTTTTCCCTCAAACTTGCCCCTTGTCTGAACTTTCTTAACATTGTTAAGGGGACTTAGAATCTAAATGTGATCATTAACTTCACCCTTTCTCCCCACCATCTCCATATCCAATTTGTTGCAAGTCATGTTGATTCTATTTTTAAAACATTTCTTCTACATGCTCCCTTCTCTCCCCTGGCACTGCCATTGCAAGCCCTCATGATCTCATTCCTGAACTGTTGCAATTGACATCAAGCTGGTCGCCCTGACTCAAATCTCTCCCCACTTCAGTCCATCTTGCACTCAGCTGCCAAATTCATCTTCCAAAAGCACAAGTCTGATCATGTCAACCCCCTACTAAATAAATTCCAATGGATCACCCAGAGGCAGTTGGTAGCATTGTAGATAGAGCACTGGGCCTGGAGTCTGGAAGTCCTGAGCTGGTTATTTATTTATTTTTAGTTTTCAACATTCATTTCCACAAAATTTTGAGTTCCAAATTTTCTCCCCATCTCTCCCCTCCCCCCACCCCATAACGCCTTGCATTCTGATTACTCCTTCCCTCAATATGCCCTCCCTTCTATCACCCCCTCCCTTCCCTTATCCCCATCTTCTCTCTTTTCTTGTAGGGCAAAATAGATTTCTATACCCCATTACCTGTATTTCTTATTTCCTAGTTGTAAACAAAAACAATTCTCAACACTCATTTCTAAAACTTTTGAGTCCCAACTTCTCTCCCTTCCCCCGCTCCCCACCCATCTCCACTGAGAAGGCAAGCAATTCAATACAGGCTATATATGTGTAGTTTTGCAAAAGACTTCCATAATAGTCATGTTGTATAAGACTAACTATATTTCCCTCCATCCTATCCTGCCTCTCATTTATTCTATTTTCTCTTTTGACCTTGTCCCTACCCAAATGCGTTTACTTCTAATAACCCCCTCCTCCTCCCATTTGCCCTCCCTTCCATCATCTCCTCCCACCCTGTTTGTCCCCTTCTCCCCTGCTTTCCTGTAGTGTAAGATAGATTTTCATACCAAATTGAGTGAGCATATTATACCCTCCTTAAGCCAAATGTAAAGGGAGTAAGCTTCACTTTTTCTCTCTCACCCCCTCCCTTTGCTCCTCCATTGAAAAAGCTTTTTCTTGCCTCTTTTATGAGAATTTGTCCCATTCCATCTCTCCCTTTCTCCTCCCAATATATTCCTCTCTCACCCCTTAATTTTATTTTTTAGATATCATCCCTTCTTATCCAACTCACCCTGTGCTCTTTGTCTATGTGTGTGTGTGTGTGTGTGTGTGTGTGTGTGTGTGTGTGTGTAATCCCTCCAACTTCCCAAATACTGAGAAAAGTCTCAAGAGTTACAAATATTACCTTTCCATGTAGGAATGTAACCAGTGCAACTTTAGAAAATCCCTTACGATTTCTCTTTCCTGTTTACCTTCTCATACTTCTCTTGATTCTTACGTTTCAAAGTCAAATTTTCTATTCAGTTCTGGTCTTTTCATCAAGAATGCTTGAAAGTCCTCTATTTCACTGAATGTCCATTTTTTCCCCATTTTTTGCTGGGTAGATGATTCTTGGTTTTAATCCTAATTCCTTTGACTTCTGGAATATCATATTCCAATGCCTTAATGAAGAAGCTGCTAGATCTTGTGTTATCCTGATTGTATTTTCATAATACTCAAATTGTTTCTTTCTAGTTGTTTGCAATATTTTCTCCTTGACCTGGGAACTCTGGAATTTGGCTACAATTTTCCTAGGAAAATTTCAGATCTCTTTCAGATCTCTTTCAGGAGGTGATCAGTGGATTCTTTTAACATTTATTTTGCCTTCTGGTTCTAGAATATCAGGGCAGTTTTCCTTGATTATTTCATGAAAGATGATGTCTAGGCTCTTTTTTTGATCATGGCTTTCAAGTAGTCTCATAATTTTTAAATTGTCTCTCCTGGATCTATTTTCCAAGTCAGTTGTTTTTCCAATGAGATATTTCACATTGTCTTCTATTTTTTCATTCTTTTGGTTTTGTTTTATAATTTCTTGGTTTCTCATAAAGTCATTAGCTTCCATCTGCTCCATTCTAATTTTTAGAGAACTATTTTGTTCAGTGAGCTTTGGAACCTCCTTTTCCATTTGGCTACTTCTGCTTTTTAAAGCATTCTTCTCCTCATTGACTTTTTGGCCCTCCTTTGCCAATTGAGTTAACCTATGTTTAAGGTGTTATTTTCTTCATCATTATTTTTGGGTCTCCTTTAGCAAGCTGTTGACTCACTTTTCATGATTTTCTTGCATTGCTCTCATTTCTCTTCCCAATTTTTCCTCCACCTCTCTTACTTGATTTTTAAAATCCTTTTTGAGCTCTTCCATGGCCTGAGACCACTGAATATTTATTTTGGAGGTTTTGGATTCAGAAGCCTTGGCTTTCTCTGATGGTATGCATTGTTCTTCCTCATCCAAAAGGATGCAAGAAAATACCTGTTCACCAAGAAAGCAACCTTCTATAGTCTTATTTTTTTCCCCTTTTTTGGGCATTTTCCTAGCCAGCTACTTGACTTTTGAGTCCTTTTTCAAGAGGAAGGTATACTTTGGGGACCTGTAAGTTCTCAGCTCTTCCAAGGTAGCACAATCAAGGGAGAAACTCCTCTCCTGGCCTGTGCACTGGTCTGGGAGCAACCAAAAACTTTTCTGCCCAGAATCTGTGAGTAAAATTCCCTCTCCACAACCACCTCTAGCTCCACCACGCCAGCACTCCTCCTCACCCCGGGGCCATGCTCAGGGCTGAGATTCAGATCAGCAGTTCAATTCCCCTAAAGTCTTTAGGCCGAGAGCTACAAAAATGGAAGCTGCCACTGCAGTGGCTACTGCCAGCAGTCCAGACTGTGTTCCCTTCTCCTGAGAGAAGGAGTTTTCTCACTGACCTTTGAAGCTGTCTTTGGCATTTGTAGGTTGAGCAATTTGGGAAGTGCTGCTGCCTGTGGTTCCCTGAAACCTGTTCTAGGCTGACCTTGGGCACTGAGTGGCCCACACTGGGCTGTGCTCTGTTCCACACCAGGTGCAACAGACCTTTCCTGTCAGCCTTTCAGGCTGTCTTAGACTGGAAATCTTTTTCACTCTGTCGTTTTGTTGTTTCTGCTGCTCTAGAATTTGTTTAGAGTCATTTTTAACAGGTATTTTATGGGCTATGGGGGGGAGCTTCTTCAGATCCATCTTTCTACTCTGCCATCATGGTTCTGCTCCCCCAGCTCAAAACTGACATCTGACCCTAACTAGCTGTGTGGTCTTGGGCAAATCACAACCTCTGTTTGCTGCAGTTTCCTCAACTATAAAATGAGGATAAATAAAAACACCTACTTCACAGGGCTATTGTAAGGATCAAATGAGATATTTGTCAATGCATTTAGCATACTACCTGTGACACATTAGTTACCATATAAATGTCAATTCATTTCCTCATTCCCTCCTCATTATGCCAGCATCAAATATATAATTCTTTGTTTGATGTGGTTAACCTGACCTTCAACTACTTTTGCAGTCTTACAGTTACTGCCCACAGAGTCCTCTACAATCACAGCACCAGCCCTACTTACTGCTTCTTGCATAAAACATTGTATCTCCCAACCCTGGCCATTTTCACTGATTGTCACTCATACCTGAACTCTCTCCCTCTTCATCTACATCTCCTGGCCTTTCTGGCTTTCTTCAGGCCCAAGCTAAATCCTACCTTCTATATGAAACCTTTGCCAATCCTGCTCAATGTTAGTGGCTTCCCTGTAATGATTACCTTCATTTAATCCTGTACATATCTTATTTACACATAGTTGTTTGCAATGTTGTCTTCCCCATTAGACTGTGAGCTCCTTGAAAGCAAGGACTCTTTTCTACCTTTCTAAGGACTCCCTAGCACTTAATATGGTGGTTCACAAATAGTACGCATTTAATAAATGTATTATTGACTAACTGACTGACTGGCCTAAAAGGCAGGATAATAGATAGAGCATTGGGGCTTGGAGTCAGGAATAACTGAATTTTAATCCAGCCTCAGACACTTACTACTGTGCAGACTTGTGTAAGGCATTTACCCTCTGTTTCTCTCAGTTTTCCTGTCTGTAAAATGGGAATAATAGCAGCACCTACCTCCTAGGGTTGCGAGGACCAAATAAGAATATGTGTAAATCCCTTTATACAGTATATGGAACACAGTAGGAACTTAATAAATGCTTGTTTCCTTCCTTTCTAAGACATGATTTGCATGCCATCTGTCCCCAGCTGAAAAATCTGCAATGACTCTCTAATGACTACAAGATCAGGTTCAGTCTGGTATCAAGCTCAAGGTCTTCCATTAATCTAATGCCATCATATCCACTCAACCCCATAACACCAAATAACCTCCTTCAACTTAAACCCATGAACATTTATTAAGTATCTCCTATGTTGGTTGATTGGTTGGTTGGTTCCTTTGTTCCCAAAAGTGAAGTTTCAGTGTGTCTGACTGTGGCTGATTAGACCAATATGAGCTCAGAATGCTCTAACACAGATTGGGCACAGATAGTCTGTGTGAACATTTGGGGTGGTTACTCCAAATTTGTGCATCTGCCCTGACATTCTAGAAACAGAGGGCAAAATAAGTATTGAAAGAATCCATTGATCACCGCCTGAAAGAGATCCAAAAAGAGAAACTCCTAGGAACATTGTGGCCAAATTCCAGAATTCCCAGGTCAAGGAGAAAATCTTGCAAGCAGCTAGAAAGAAACAGTTCCAGTATTGTGGAAATAAAATCAGGATAACACAAGATCTAGCAGCTTCTACATTAAGGGATTGAAGGGCATGGAATAGGATATTCCAGAAGTCAAAGGAACTAGGACTCAAACCAAGAATCACCTACCCAGCAAAACTGAGTATAATACTTCAGGGGAAAAAATGGTCTTTCAGTGAAATTGAGGACTTTCAAGCATTCTTGATGAAAAGATCAGAGCTGAAAAGAAAATCTGACTTTCAAACACAAGAATGAGAAGAAACATGAAAAAGTAAACAGCAAAGAGAAGTCATAAGGGACTTACCAAAATTGAACTGTCTACATTCCTACATGGAAAGACAATATTTGTAACTCTTGAAACTTTTCAGTACCTGTAGTTGGTGGAATTACACACACACATACACACACACATGCACGCACACACAGAGACAGAGAGCACAGAGTGAATTGAATAGGATGGGATTATATCTTTAAAAAATTAAGGTAAATGTATAAGAGAAATGTATTGGGAGGAGAGAGGGTGAAATGGAATGGGGCAAATTATCTGTCATAGAACAGGCAAGCAGGAGACTTTTTAGTGGAGGGAAAAAGAGGAGAATTGAGGAAAAAAACATGAAGTTTACCCTCATCACATTCGACTAAAGGAAGGAATAAAATGCACACTCTTTTTGGTATGAAAACATATCTTACAATACAGGAAAGTGGGGGAGAAGGAGATAAGCAGGGTAGGGGAGGATGATGGAAGGGAGGGCAATGGGAGGAGGGAGCAATTTGAAGTCAACACTTGGGGAGGGACAGGATCAAAAGAGAGAATAGAAACAATGGAGGGCAGGATAGGATGGAGGGAAATATAGTTAGTCTTACACAACACGACTATTATCGAAGTCATTTGCAAAACTACACAGATATGGCCTATATTGAATTGCCTGCTTCCCAAAGGGAATGGGTGGGGAGGGAGGGATGGGGAGAATTTGGAACTCAAAGTTTTAGGAACAACTGTTGAGTATTGTTCTTGCTACTAGGAAATAAAAAATACAGGTAATGGGGAATAGAAAGTTATCTGGCCCTACAGGACAAAAGAGAAGATGGGGACAAGGGAAGGGAGGGATGATAGAAGAGAGGGCAGATTGGTGATAGGGGAAATTAGAATGCTTGGTGTATTGGGGTGGGGAGAGGGGACAAATGGGGAGAAAATTTGAAACCCAAAATTTTGTGAAAATGAATGTAAAAAGTTAAATAAATAAATTTATGTTAAAAAAAAATTTCCCAGCAATCTATTTCCCTTCTAATTTTTACTATATTAGAAATTTATTTATGCAAAAAAATTTTAACAATATAATCAAATTTGTCCATGCTATCTTGTGTAATTTTATCATTTTTTATTCACAAACTTCCCATTCCCATAAATCTGAAAAGTAATTTCTTCCTTCTCTAATTTTTTTTAATGTTTTAACCTTTTCTATCTAGTTCACATATCCATTTGGAGTTCACCTTGATATACAGTGTAAAGTATTAGTCTAAACCTAATTTCTGTATGACTATAGTCCAGTTTTCCGTTAAATAATGAGTCTCTCCTGCCCTTAACTGGGATCTTTGGATTTGCTTCTGTATGTTGGGTACACAATCTGCTCCACTGATATATATATCTCCCTCTCCCTCCCTCTCTCCCTCTCCTTCCCTTGCTCCCTCCCTCTCTCTCTTTATCCAATACTAAACTGTTTAAATGATTACTGCTTTATAGTACAATTTGAAATCTGATACTGATAGATACCTTTCCTTCACATGTTTTTCTTGAGATTCTTGACCTTTTGTTTCACCATGTGAATTTCATTGAGCTCCATTTTTCTAATGTCAAACTAGTAAACACACTCTGACTCTAATTAACTTTGATATAATAGCTGTCCAAAAAGAAGAGCCACCAAATAAGAGATATGAAGAAGACATTTCCTCCCACTTTTTTGAAGAGATACAGTACCATGGATAAGGTCATTTTTTTTTAAAGAGTTGGTTACTTTTGCTGACATTTTTCCCTTCCTCTTTTCTTTTTTCCTTTATTATAAGGCAGGGGAGGGGTAGTGGGCAAGAAAGAGGGATACCATGAGAAACTTCTTTTAAAAAAATTAAAGGCAGCCAAAGCCCGCTCCCTTAATTCCCAACCAGGTTTTGCATTGCTCCCTTTGTTTTCAAATTTTATTCTATTAGATGTAACATTCTAAAGCCTTCCTCTGATGACTCATCATGACATAGAGGTAAATGACCCTTTGTTCTCAAAATCTATGCCAAGGGAGCCCAAGCCTGGCAGGTCCTACCCAACCTGGAAAGACTCCAAGTACACTGGGTGACACACTGCATGTCTGCCTTCCAAGGACCAACCTAGATAAGTTCAAAGAGGCTCATTAACAGAAGTTTGTCCTCCAGATGATGAATTTTTTTAAAGTCCCAGAAACTTATAAAGACCATCTTCTAAAGAAGTTGCAATCTACATTTTTCAAAGAAATACTCAGACTAATGAAATCATACACCTTCGAAGCATTAAAGTACTTAAGAGTATCTGTACTGCTTGTTCAATGCAAGAAAGGCACAGAGACCTGGTGGCACTATGCATCCCCTTCCCTTTAAATGAGAGGTCAGCATAAATAATCTCTAAGGTCCTTTCCAGCCTAAATCTTATAAAGCCTATAAACTAACAAATAAAAATTCACACAGTACTCAATGCAAATGTCGATGGGTATGACCTTAACCCCTATTTTCTCCAGGTGTTTTCTCTTCCTTGGGTAAGGCTAACTCATTTACTCCAACCTGCATTCATTCTGACAGGTGTAGGGTGGTTTCCCAGAGGGATGCCCATATTGCTACTACTCAACTCTCGAAATTCTAGGGGTAATTCTGGCAAAGAGGAGGGTGCAGCAGGGAATACAATACTACTACTCACCATTGTAACCTGAGTTCCTTCTGAGAAGTGTGCTTCTCATTTACACAAATAAGTCTCAATGACAACGACTTTTACATTTACTAAACAAAAAGGCAAAAGCAGTAATAACAACTTTTACTCCATAGAAGGCAATAGCAGAAATAATTTAAACAACTCACCTATAAACCTGAGACATAAATGCGGCCCGCATCTTGGAGGGGAGAGTAACCCCACAGTAATAAGATTTGTAAGAAGAGAAAGTCATGTGACTAAGGCAATGTATAACCAAGGCCTGCAAGTCTTGATGCCCTCTGTCTTTTTGGAAAAGTTGGTACTGAATAACACCTACTGGGAAAACTCCCTTTTCTGGACCTCTCCACTCTCCTGATGGATAAAGTCACTTCTCTGCTTCTCTTGGGTTGCAAAAGCAATATTAATCACGCTTAGTAAAGCAACATTACACTCTTTCAGTGAAACAGTTATTAAGCTCCTTCAGTGACAAATAACTGTTCCTGAAGTCCCCAAATCTGGACTTATCTGTCCTCAGTCAGCTGTCAAATCATATATGATATTAAACAGCAATACAGAAAAGTCCAGTCAACTTTTTATACAGTTCTCACTTTACACAAATTTGACTTCACATAAAAAATTCTGAAAGAAATCTGCATTCCAAAAAAATACCTATGTTAACTTCACTGTACAGTACTGTACACTCTCTCTCTGCTCCTGCCCCTTAGCTGAGCCCTACATGGCCTCCCACCCCCCACTACTGAAAAACAAAAAACCCTCTAACGAAAGCAGAACAGGTGCCAGAGAGACCTCCATATCGAATGGGGACTTGACTTGAGATATGCCTAGAGATGAGATCTTTGCCCCACTTGGCCCATCCACAGTGTTTCCTGCCCAGTGTGCCTATCTTCTGTCTGTGCATGGGTACCCATGTTTGCTGTCTCACCCTTCCTCTCAGTTCCAAATAAGCCCCTACATGGTTGGCCCAGAACCCATATGTTCCTTCTCCTGCTCTCATTTCCCTTTTCCACCTTTCTGTGTCCTATGTGCCTGCGCCCTCCCTCCACAGGACCTGGGCCTCATTCCTCCTTTCCTCCAGCCCTTCCCCATGTCTGCAGGCAAATTTGAATTTCTTACATAAAGATTTATAGAGGAGGGTCTGTAGAATGGTCCACTTACATAAACTGAGAGTTATCTGTATAGGATTCTACTTTCTCCAGTGAGATCCCAGTAGCTACAGAACTCACTTCCCATCAAAACAATTCTCAGATCAGCTGCAGGGCACATCTGTCCTTGGTCAGCTCTCAAACAGTACATGGGATCAGGACTCACTCTTCATAAGTAGATACCCACCTCTAACTTAGATTAAGAAATCCAAAATTCACATGTCTACATGACAAAACTATTATACAACATTCCCAAAATAATACCTTTATTTATTTTTCATAATATTTTCTCAAAATAATATTTACATAATACATAATACAATATCTAAAACTCTGAAAACAGTCATATATAAATAAGCTAATAGACAACAATATCCTTCAGTCATATCCACCTTCAGTCAGTACTTATAAATTGGGGGGCCATGCTTTCACCCAGATCCTCTCAGTCTTTTTCTTTCTTCAAATATTTATATAGGAACAAGTGTTCTATGTTTGCTTCAAGATATCACCCCTCTGTAATCATCACACAAATGTCTTTTCCTACCCTTTTTAGTAACTAAAATGTCCATTTGGATTACATCTTTCCAGAATTGCTCTTAAAGGGACATAAGGAGACTGCTTGTTAAGGATTAAGAAGGTATTTTAGGGGAAGAGCCAAGATGGCGGAGTAGAAAGACTCACATATGCTAGCTCCGAACCCACATCCCATAAGTTACCTATAGGGAGAACTCCCAACAGGTTCTAGAGCAGTGGAAAACATGCAACAACGGAGTGGAGGAGATTTCTGTTCCAGAGAGCCCTGAAAAACCGACCCCAAAGGTCCATCGTGCACCGGAAAGCACAGCAGAGTCCAGTCCTGCCTTGGCCACGCAGCCCAAGAGGAGCTAATCCGAGCAGGCTTCAGGGACAGAATCTCCGGTGGCCGCAAAGGTCCCTCCAGCCACAGGCACTACAGGTCAGTGAGAGAGCCTACTGGACTGGCTGAGAGGGGAGCAGGGTGTCTCCATGGCTCGGGCCCCCTCGGGAGGAAGCAGTGGGGGAGGCGGCGGACAGGGGTTCCCGGAGCAGATGGGAAATTGGGTCCATTATAGAAGGTCTCTGCATAAATCTCCTGAGGGAACTGAGCCTGGGAGGCAGCCCTGCCCCCACATGAGCACCAGAATTTAAGCTCACATTAAATAGCAGCCCCTCCCCCTGCTGAAAGCCCTGAGGCTGGGAAGTAGCATTTGACTCTCAGACCCCAAGCACTGGTGAGGTGGGGATGGAGAGGAATCTCAGAAGTCAAGTAACTGGCTGAGAAAATGCCCCAAAAAGGGGAAAAAAATAAGACCATAGAAGGCTACTTTCTTGGTGAACAGATGTTTCCTCCTTTCATTTCTGATGAGGAAGAACAATGCTTACCATCAGGGAAAGATATAGAAGCAAGGCCTCTGTACCCCAAACACCCGAAACAGATATCCAATGGGCTAAGGCCATGGAAGAGCTCAGAAAGGATTTTGAAAATCAAGTTAGACAGGTGGAGGAAAAACTGGGAAGAGAAATGAGAGAGATGCAAGAAAAGCATGAAAAACAGGTCAATACCTTGCTAAAGGAGACCCAAAAAAATGCTGAAGAAAGTAACACCTTGAAAAATAGGCTCACTCAATTGGCAAAAGAGGTTCAAAAAGCCAATGAGGAGAAGAATGCTTTCAAAAGCAGAATTAGCCAAATGGAAAAAGAGGTCCAAAAGCTCACTGAAGAAAATAGTTCTCTCAAAATTAGAATGGAACAGATGGAGGCTAATGACTTTCTGAGAAACCAAGAAATCACCAAACAAAGCCAAAAGAATGAAAAAATGGAAGAGAATGTGAAATATCTCATGGGAAAAACAACTGACCTGGAAAATAGATCCAGGAGAGACAATTTAAAAATTATGGGACTACCTGAAAGCCATGATCAAAAAAAGAGCCTAGACATCATCTTCCATGAAATTATCAAGGAAAACTGCCCTGAGATTCTAGAACCAGAGGGCAAAATAAGTATTGAAGGAAGTCACCGATCACCGCCTGAAAGAGATCCAAAAAGAGAAACTCCTAGGAACATTGTGGCCAAATTCCAGAATTCCCAGGTCAAGGAGAAAATCTTGCAAGCAGCTAGAAAGAAACAGTTCCAGTATTGTGGAAATAAAATCAGGATAACACAAGATCTAGCAGCTTCTACATTAAGGGATTGAAGGGCATGGAATAGGATATTCCAGAAGTCAAAGGAACTAGGACTCAAACCAAGAATCACCTACCCAGCAAAACTGAGTATAATACTTCAGGGGAAAAAATGGTCTTTCAGTGAAATTGAGGACTTTCAAGCATTCTTGATGAAAAGATCAGAGCTGAAAAGAAAATCTGACTTTCAAACACAAGAATGAGAAGAAGCATGGAAAAGTAAACAGCAAAGAGAAGTCATAAGGGATTTACCAAAGGTGAACTGTTTACCTTCCTACATGGAAAGACAATATTTGTAACTCTTTAAAACTTTTCAGTATGTGGGTAGTTGGTGGGACCACACACACACACACACACACATACATGCGTGTGCGCACATACATACAGACTCAGAGAGCACAGAGTAAATTGAATAGGATGGGACCATATCTCAAAAGAAATTAAGGTAAATGGTGAAAGAGTAATGTAGTGGGAGGAGAGAGGGTGAAAAGGAATGGGGTAAATTATCTCTCATTCAAGAGGCAAGCAGGAGACTTTTTAGTGGAGGGAAAAAGAGCGAGAGCTGAGAAAAAAACATGAAGTTTACCCTCATCACATTCGACTAAAGGAAGGAATAAAATGCACACTCTTTTTGGTATGAAAACATATCTTACAATACAGGAAAGTGGGGGAGAAGGAGATAAGCAGGGTAGGGGAGGATGATGGAAGGGAGGGCAATGGGAGGAGGGAGCAATTTGAAGTCAACACTCAGGGAGGGACAGGATCAAAAGACAGAAGAGAAACAATAGGGGGCAGGATAGGATGGAAGGAAATATAGTTAGTCTTACACAACACGACTATTATCGAAGTCATTTGCAAAATTACACAGATATGGCCTATATTGAATTGCCTGCTTCCCAAAGGGAATGGGTGGGGAGGGAGGGATGGGGAGAATTTGGAACTCAAAGTTTTAGGAACAACTGTTGAGTATTGTTCTTGCTACTAGGAAATAAGAAATACAGTTAATGGGGAATAGAAGGTCATCTGGCCTTAAGGGACAAAACAGAAGATGGGGACAAGAGAAGGGAGGGAAGAGAGGGCAGATTGGTGATAGGGGAAATTAGAATGCTTGGTGTATTAGGATGGGGGGAGGGGATAAATGGGGAGAAAATTTGAAACCCAAAATTTTGTGAAAATGAATGTAAAAAGTTAAATAAATAAATTTATATTAAAAAATAAAAGAAGAAGGTATTTTAGATGTGTTTTCTCTCCTTGGGTTAGAGAGGGATTTTCCTTGTGCTCTCCATAAGTCAAACATGGTATAGAAACACATGCTATGTTAACATATGTACAGCCCTATCCATCCTGCACTACACTCTGTCACTCAGCATAAAGCTGCAATTGTTAAAGCAAACAGACCAAAAGCTAGATAACAGGAAATATATTTTTTTTCTCTACTTTTTCCTCATTCTCCAAAGCCTTCCTTATTATCTGAGTATGGACATAATAAATATTACATAAGATCCACAAACAACCACTACATCATTCTTGTCTTATGCTAGTAAAACAACAATAGGGTCTCAGGTTGCCCCTACTAATGTCTATAATGTCAAGGCTTAAAAAGTGCTTTCCTCACAATATCCCTGGGAGGTAAGCAGTACAAGTGTGTTATTATTATCTCATTTTGGCAGATGCATGAGGTAACTCAGAATCAAAGAGAGTTCTAGATTTGCAATCAGAGGACCAATGTTCGCTCTACTATTTGCTCACGACTATTCTACCATTCACAATTACAATGTTGACTCTTCTATTTGCTTGGGACCTTGGGCAAGTCACTTAACTCTTCTCAGTCTTATCTATAAAATGTGGAGATTGGGCAATATGACCTCACAGGTCAGCCCTCCTAGCTCTGAATTTGTAATCCCTTTGTGAATATATAGGTGGTAGGCATTAAAGCCATAATTTAAACCTAAATTTTCTAATTCACTCTCAACAACAGTTTCTATTACAAAGCAATAATAAATGATGAGTTGAATTGACAAGTATTTTGAGGCTGCACATTTCCAAAGAGGGTTAGAGGAAGCTAAGGCCAAGATATAGCCATTTGAATGGCAGGGCAAAGACCAAAACTATCACTTTATTCATGTAAGAAGAGGTGGTGTGTTAGGAAAAAAAGTGTACTGGGAGTCAGATAAGCTAATTTCAAATGCCATTTCTGTTACACTTTGGTTGAAGGAACCAAAAATATTTAGCCTGGAGAAGAAAAGCCTTTGGAGGGCCAAGATAGCTTTCTTCTAGTATTTGAAGAGTTATCACGTAGAAGAATGATTCACATGTTTTGCCTAATCCAAGAGGCCAGAGCTAGGATCAATTGGCATTAGTTGTAGGAAAACAGATCTAGGTTTAACATAAAAAGAAAAACCTTAGTAACAATTAATCCTATCCCAAAAGTGAAATAGGCAATCTACTCATGGTCTTCAAAGGAAGGCTGGACAACCACTTGTCGGGAATATTGCAAAAAAGATTCTTGGTCAGATACAAGTTGAACTAGACACTCATCAAGTCTGATCTAGGTCTTAAAATCTGTGGTAATTTTGTGACCATGGTCAAGTTACAACCTCTTTGGCCTTCAGTTGACTTGACTGCAAAGTAAGAGGAAAATGATCTTTATAGTATCTTCCAGACCTAAATCTTACAACCTTGAAAAAGCACATTAAGTATTATATGATCCTAAGAAAGAGAAACAGAGAAAAAGAGTATGAAAGCATGTTAACCACTGGTAATGAGTATGCCTGGGCATATAACAAGATAAGGAATCATTTCCATTATCACAAATAATATTTATATAGCGCTTTAAGGGTTTGCGAAGTACTTTAATGTATATTTTCTCATTTGATCCTCACAGTCGCTATGAGATAGGTACTGTTATCTATATTTTACAGGTAAGGAAACTGAAAGCTAAGAGAGGTTAGGTAACTTGCCTAAGATCATATAGCCTGCACAATCCAAATTCAGGTCTACCTAATTCCAAGTCCAGCACTCTCTCCACTATGCCCTGCTGCCTCTCCCACCTCTACCCACTCCAGTCTCCTGAACAAGAGTTGGACTCTCCTCTAGGTTTTAGCCCACTGATAAGGCCTTTATTCTGGCACTGACTCAAATTCACAGCTTTAAAGCTGTAGGTGCACTGGTGCTCACTGACTGAAATCTCAGGAATATGAGAGTTCACTTACTTGGGCTGAGCTTTGGGCTTGACCTTTAAAAGAGACAGTATGCATACAAAGAACCACGAGAACCAGGTGCAGGCCAAACATCTGAATGGCAAGAGCAACACAGATGAAGAGTACTAAACACTTTGCAGACCTGGAGGCTGCAAAGAGATAAAGGGCAAAACTGTATCTGTGAAGACTTCTAAAGGGATAGAGCCTGGATGAAGAGGTAAAAACAAAGAGCCTTAAAACAATGGAAAGAAGTAAGGAAAGAGGTAAGGGAAATGCACCCTGGACAAGTAACCAAGCAGTGGGGAACCAGGATGTATAGGCGTGGAACAGCAGGCAACTATATGTTCTGAAAAAAATAACTTGGATCTATTCCTTCATTGATATGTGAATCTGGCAGACTATAGAAGTTCAAGGCAAGTGAGATATAGGTAGGTTCTAGGAGCCCTAACACCTTTCCTCACCAGAAAGTGTAAGATGTGTCTTGACTGTCTTCAGGCTCAAGTACAAGTCTTTTCAGTAATTTTATTATGTAATCAAAACCTATTTTACATATATTTGCAAAGTTCTTGAAGAGGAGCTGAAGGCCCTTTCTGAAAGAGTAAAATGAGCCAGATGATGATGTTCTGAGTTTTTCAGGATGGAATCATGGGTCAGAGATTTGGGAGGTGCCTCAGACACTGGCATCCTGAAGATTCATGGATTTAGGGCTACAAGAGGCCTTAAAAGTCACCTAATTGCTTGTTTTACAGATTAAGAAACTGAGGACCAAGTGACAAGCAAGATTCACAAATAATAAGTAGCAGACCCAAAATAAAATTCAAACTCAGGTCCTAAAGGCTTCAAATTTAGCTTTCTTTACACTTCCTGGTTTCTCTGGTTGTGGGTACAAGCTGATTTTCTTTTAAGACATCCATCAAAATTGTATTGAGGGCCCCTATGTGAGGGTCCCAAATGATACATGGGTTACTGGACGTAGAAGTGGAAATGGTTTAAATCAAGTTCTGTCCTCTTTATTACCAAATTACATTTCTAAATATATTTTCTATGAGTTTCATTTACAGACAAAATTGGTATTGGCAGAAAACTGCAATGAGGCAATATTATTTTTGGAAATCCAACTCAATTGTACTTCCCTATATCATTCAATCTTGAGAGAGAAACTTGAAGTCTTAGAAATTTAAGATACCATTTTCAGTAATGAACTTTGAAAATACTCAGCAATGCTGCTTCTGACATTCAAGAATCTCCAGCTAAACAGGCTTTTTTACTGACTAAAGCTAGTGTAGAAAACTTTGATCCAGATAATATTAAACCACAAAATAAGAGTACAACCAGCTGTCACTTCATAGGATCTCATGAAAAAGCACTTCAGGATTTGAGGTTTTGGCAGTCCAACTGATACTTGGTTGGATATATATATTGCTATAAGGAACAAAAATTGCAGAATTAAAAAATCTAAAAGTTTTAAGACTTCCAAAGACATCTGGTCCAACCAAAGATTGAATAAGAATCCCCTCTACAAGAGTTCTGTCCTAGACCTTCTTCTACATTCTCAAAAATATCATCAGTCCAAATGGACTGTCATCTCTCTGATGACAATTCACACACATACACACACAATATAGGTATGAATACATGTATGTATGTATGTACGTATGTACCTCCAGCCCCAGTCTCTCCTCTGAACTTCAGTCCCATATTATATATTAGATATTTTAAACTAGACATTTCAGAGACATCTCAAACTCAACACATCCAAAACTGAATTCATTATCTTTTCCCCTCAAACTTCCCTATTTCTATTGAAGGTACCACCATCCCTTCAGCTTCTCGGTTTGTGACTTTAGAACTATCCTCAACTCTTTACTTTACTTCATCTTACATGAGTAATCAGTTGCCAAACTTACTATTTCTCCCTTTACAAAATTTCTCACAGCTGTGCCCTTTCCTCCGGTCAGAGTTACCTTAATTCAGGTCCTCATCACCTTTAACCTAGAGTATTTTAACAGCCCTTTAACTGGTCTCACTCCTCCCATGTCTCAGCCCTCCAGCCCATTCTACACACTGCTGCCAAAGTAATTTTCCTTAAGCACAGATCTGACCTACTCATTCACCTATTCCAGTGGCTTCTTATTGTTTCTAGGATAAAATAGAAACTCCTCTGTTTGACTCCTAAAAGCACTACCCAACCTGGCCCCAACCTACTTTCCAGCCTCATTAGACATGCCCCACCTCTTCCAGACAGATTGGCCTTTTCTCCTTCTTCACAGAAGACATTTCATTTCCCATTCCTTTTTGTACCATTTGTCCAACTCCTTCCACCTTAGAGTCCTGCTCTTTCTTTAAGATGCAGCTTGGACACCATCTTCTGCATGAAGCATTTCCTGATTCCCCCTAACTTTCCCTCACAAACTACTTTATATTTAACTACTTTGTATGTTTGTGTTTATTCACTACCTACAGATGTACTTATTATCTCCCTCATTAGAATGTTTAACTCCTTGCAAGTAGGGATTATTTTATTCTTTGTACTTATATCCCTCAAACCTGGTGTAGCACCTGGTATATGACACATGGTTAACAAAATACCTCATTATTTCATTGGTTGATATTTCTGACAAGTTGCCATCTAGTATATGCTTAAAACCCACTGGCACCTCAAGGAATCTATTTCTCTTTTGGATGGCTCTAATTGTCAGGAAGTCTGTCTTCACATTAAGTTCAAATTTTCCTCCTTTTGACTTCTACTCATTGCACTTCTACTCATAGGGCCAAGCAAAAGAAGTCTAATCCCCCATGTCTGCTTTTCAAGTACTTGAAGACTATTGTGTGTCCCCAAGGGCCTCCCAAGTCTTTCCTTCTCCGAGCACCGTTGGTTCTTTCAACGATACTCATGCAGCTTGTTTTCCAGTTTTCTTACATCCTACTCACCCTCTTCTAGCTAGTCACCATCACCTAGCTTGTTTTTGAGCTCTAGACCTGAACACAATACTCCAGACAGAGTCTGACTAGGACAATATTCAAATTATCACCTGCTCATTCTGAATACTGCTTCTCTTGGCATAGTCAAAGATGCTATTAGCTTTTTTGAATATCTCACTGTTGGCTCATATTAAGGCTATAATCTACTAAAACCTTCAGATCTTTTACTGTTATCTAATCACATATCTAATATATTATCTCATATATGGAGCTATTATCTAATCATATATCCCTTGTCCTATATTTGTGAAGCTTATTTTTTAAACTAAAGTGTTGTAACTTTATCTGTATTAAATTTCATATTATTTAATTCAGATCATGGTACTAGTCTGTCAAGATCCTTTTTAAATCATGACTATTATCTAATGATTTCCCTATCCTCCTAGCTCCATATCATCTACATTTAACATGTTGTCTATGCCTTCATCTAAGTTATTGGTTAAAACACTGCACAGTACAGAGTCAAAGACAAATCATTAGAATATTCCGCTAGAGATGCTCCTTCAGTATGACCTCTGCTCATTAGTGGTTACTCTTTGGTCTGCGCCATTCATCAAACTCTAAATTCACTCTAACTTACCACATTAATAAGGATAATACAAAATGCTTTGCTGAAATCTAAGTACACTATTTCTACAGCATTTGCCTGATTTATCAGTCTAGTAACCTTGCCAAAAAAAGAAATTAATTTAGTCAGGCATCAACTCTTCTTTTTTAAAAGTTCTATTGATACTGTTTGTTTTTAATACCATGGTCACTTCTCAAATGAATCCCTTCTCCCCACTAACAAATCTCCCTTGTAACAAAGAAAAAAAAGTTAAGCAAAACTAACAGGAAAATCCATTGAATGGTAGCATATGTAACATTTTGCTCCCCCACTTTTCTGTTGAAATGGGATACTGGACAAAGGATCAGTCCTGTGATCTTGGGAGCATGAATATCTGATGAGTCTGTTTCTAGAAGAGTCTAATAATTCATAATGGAGGAGCACAGCTCTCCATTTCAGAGGATGTGTAGGCACTGTGTAATTATTTCCTGTATGACTACCATATGATGAAGCAAAGGCCTTTCAGTTTACTACTGAGCTAGGACTATGTGTGTACAAAAGGCATCAACAAATTAGTCACTCTATTTCCCCTATCAGTGAATGAGACAATAAATGCTGTAAACCTTCAGGTAGGGAGAGTGTCAGTGGCCTATTCTCTCCATCAGGGTCAACATGATGCCATGAACACATGGCATGGATATTTTTCTATCTTTCTTGTGTTTTATTTTTTCCTGATCTTAGATGGATGAGTTTTGAGGATGGAATAGACTAGACTAAGACCTTGCAAGCATTAAAGGGATGGAAGAACACCAGAGGTCCTAAAATGAGAGTTCACATAAGAACATGCCAGCAGCTAAGCCAGGTGGTAAACTAAGGTAATCCATAGAAACGTTTAGGACCCAAACTGCAGCAAGATGCCATGTCCTTCAAGCCTTCCAATGGTTTCTGACCACGCCCAGAAATGAATGTGATGGGAAGGGGCAAATGTTCATAGAAGTCATCTTAAGTATGAGGCCATTCTCTCCAGGGACTTAAGATGGCAGAGGGGAGAATGCAACCCCCAGTCCAATACATAGTGTAATTTATGTTTTTGCTCATTTTATCTTCTTATCTTATCTTATTGTTTTGAAAAAGCTAATTGATAATAACTGCCTATCAAAGATATAGGAGCTAACCAGATAAATTGATAATGGAATGCTAATCACTGGACAATAAATCTTATTGATGAAATACTGCCACTGGGTGACTGATACTGGGAAGAATATACTGGAAAGGGAGCTAGAAGCAATAGCATTAGAATAATTCCACTGTCCTTCAGAGGTATCCCTAAAACCCTGGAGTGGAAGAATTAGCCAATTGCACTTTGCGATCCAGTTTGCCAGCTTATATGTAGGTTGGAAGAGTAAACTCGAGTCTGTAACAGATACAGTGAAGAGTAAGGAAATGTGTTTCATCATCTATTCTCTAGGTCTTTAGACAGTTATTGCAATTCTATTGTATTTTAGTGTTGTCATCATTTACATTATTGCACTCATTCATATCATAAGGGGAATTGTATTAACAAAAAACATAAACATTGCGAGAGCAAGGAATAACTTGGAGAGCCCAATGTTTCACTGGCATATTCCTGAAGCCAACAGGAAAGGCTTCCAACATACTGGATGGAACCCTATGATGAACTTATGGGAAGACATGGAAGAGTCACATAAGATGTGCAAATATAAATAGACTATGACTGTTATTTAAGGAATATCCACACTGGTGAGATCCTAGATCCATTTTGATATCTGAGTCAACATATATGTTGGTCTCCTGGGTCTGCTTCTTTCATTATGCATCAGTTCACACAAGTCCTTTCCATGTTCCTCAGAAATCATATTTTTAACTTCTTAAGGTATATTATTTCACATTTTACAATTTATTCAGCCCTTCTATAGTTAATGAACATCTACTTTGGTTTTTTGCTACCACAAAAAGTGTTACTACGAAGGTTTTGGTATGGGACCTTTTTTCTCTGTCTTTGACCTCTTCAAGCCCAATAGTTACATCACTGGGTAAACAGATGTGAGGTTTCATGACTTTTTTCTCACATAATTCTAAATTGTTCATCAGAATGGTTGGAACAAATCAAAGCTCCACAGACAGTACATTAGTATTTCTGCTTTTCTACAATTCCTCATCTCCAACACTCTTATATTTTTCCATTTGAATCTCATAAGGTAATAACTCCAAGTTAAATTGATATTTCTCTTATTATTAGTGATTTGGGGATTTTTTTCATGTGGGTATTATGGAGTTTTTATGTGTTTTTCTTTTCAAATATTGTCAGGAATCAAAGTCAAGCTTTTTTCAATATTTTTTTCAATTTGAGTGTTGTCAGGTGAAAATTCAGAGCTGTTTAAATGAATACTTGCCTTATTATGAGTGATGTGGGAATTCTTTTCATGTAGGTATTGATAGGTTCTATTTCTTTTTTTAACCATTTATATCTTTTGACTATCCATTGAGAAATGTCTCTTGAAACCTATCAATTTTTTGTGTTTTGGAAATCAGAATTTTATTCAACATTATTTGGTGCAAAGGTTTTTTTTTTCTACTCAGCCATTTCTTCTCATTCCAGATGAATAAACTGTAATACAAAAGCTTAATTTTTTTGCAATCAATATTGTATAGATTCTCTTTTGTGATCACCTTTATGCTTTAAGACTTTACCCACTTAACATAGATTTGAATGACATCTCCCATTCTCTAATTTCTTTAAAATATGCCCTCTTATATTTCAGTGATGAAACCACTGGCACTTACTGTTGCCCAAAATATAAAATGCTAATCAATTTTTTTTTTGCCAAACTATTTTCACAATTTGCCAAATAGACAAATTCTAAAGGAAAAGCCACTGAACGATAACACATGCAGCATTTTGCTTCTCCACTTTTCTGTCGAAATGGGATGTTAGACAATGAGGGGTCAGTCCTATGATCTTGAAAACCTGTTTCTGGAAGAGTCTAATAATTCATAATGGAGGGGTTCAGTTCTCCACTTCAGAGCATGTGCTCTTTTTCTTGTCAAATATGAAGTCATTCCCTCTGTAGTTTATAGTATTCCATTTAACAAACTCTGAGCTACTATGTTCAACTGATTGTAGGTCTGGCTTATTTAACCTGCTCCACTGATATATTTTTCCATTTTCTTAAGTAATAACAAATGACTTTGATAATTACTGCTTTATAATATATTGTTGAGGGGAAGGGGGTAAGAGGGGGCAATGATATGATTTCATTCCTGTTTTTTACTTCATTATTCCCCTTAAGATGCAAGACCTTTTGTTCCTCCAAATAAACGATTATTCTGACTAGTTCTATAAAATAACTGCTTGTTAGTTTGATTACATACTAGATCTATAAATTAAAGTACTTTTTATTTTATTGGCCCAGCCCAACCATGCACAATGGTTTTCTAATTATTTAAGACTTCTTTTTTTTCTATAAAGTGTATGCATGACTTGCTCTTGATAAAGCCAACAAAATGATCTATGCATGATCATAGGTTCATTTTCTAGATGTTTCCTAACCATCCCTTTAATGAAACGTCCTAAAATACTACCCAGAATCAGTCAAGCTCAATGTTCAATAGTCTGTAGACTCCAATACTTTCTCTTTTTTGAAAACTTTTCTTATAAAGATTCTCTCCAGAAAATGACCTGCTAAAATTACAGATTTCCATGAAAACCTCAAAACTGAGTTTCTTCTGACTAAAAGTGAAATTCTATTAACAACAAACAGCTCATTGTATAACGTGTTTCTTCCCTCAATGCTTGTCTTCTCACCTGAAATTCTCGTCAATATTCTTCCATAGATCCTCCACAGAGCATCCACCAAAGGAGTTCAAAGCTTTCCTACATTTCTTTGACATTCTGAGAGTACCGATGGGGCACTTAGGCTCCATCTGTTAGCTCTTGCTCATGCTACATCACTAGTAGCACACCCTCCTTTTCCCATCATACATTTTCTCAAGAAAAACCTCTTAACTGTTTTTTTGAGGATAGGTTTTCAATGGATATATACTACAGCTAACTTGTACCCACAATATTTCTTTCCAACACCCTTTGGTTCATCCACAGTTTTACTTCCTCAAGGTCAAACATTCGTATTGAAAATACAGGCCTTTTGTTAAGTGAGGATAGCATTATTGCTTCCCACTTAAATGAGATATATATATATATATATATATATATATATATATATATATATATATATATATATATATATATATATATATATTTTCAATACAAATGTTTGGCCTTGAGGAAGTAAAATGTGGGGAGCACAGCATCCCTAGGGCAGCTAAATGGCACAGTGTATAGAACACTGGGTTAGAATCAGAAAGAGTAATCTTCATGAGTTCAAATGTGGCTTCAGACACTTACTAGCTGTGTGACCCTGGGCATGTCAATTAACCTTACTGTTTGCCTCAGTTTTTCATCTGTAAAAAATGAGCTGGAAAAGGAAATGGCAAAC
Source organism: Bettongia penicillata ogilbyi (assembly GCA_023548195.1). NCBI lineage: Eukaryota > Metazoa > Chordata > Mammalia > Diprotodontia > Potoroidae > Bettongia > Bettongia penicillata. The sequence goes on along the minus strand of JAJHZJ010000107.1, from coordinate 1,702,299 downwards.
CATTCCAGTATCTTTGTCAAGAAAACCCCAAATCAGATCACAAAGACTCAGACATGACTACAACGAATGAACAACAAATAGCATCACTGAAAGTACTGCGTGGTTGTCATGGGCTGAGGCAGAGCTAAGAAAGAAGAGTAGCAAGAAGCAATACAGTGTGCTCTTCCCCAGAACTCCAGACAGATCTAGAAAACACAGCAGAACGGATTTTGTTGGGGAAACCCAAGAAAAAGTCACAAGTCCTTTTCCCAAGTCAACCAAGGAGACAGGGAAGTCTGGACTCCAGCAATGCAGCATGGTCAGTAGCATGCCATCGGGGAGAATTCCAGCGCCCGGCGAAAGGCTGCGCAGGAGGGCAAGAAGAGGTCCCAAAACTAAAGAGGGACAATATGCAGGAAGAAGCATCAACTGGCAGTTTTGGGGCCCACTACCCAGTTCTAGGTAACAGACCCAGAGCAGAATGAAAAGAGTACCTACAATCAGGGTGATGTTTATAAGGGAGCGAGTGGCTTTAGGCTCGAGGTTGTGTGTACCTAAGGAGGAGCAAGTTAAGAAGTAAGTAGGTGTCCTGTGACTCTGAAGCCAGAAGTAAAGCAAGGTCTCAGTTCCAGCTTCTAGTTCAATCACAAGGTTGCAAAAAGAGAGCTATGTCAGGAATCTCAGAACAAAAGGAAGCTTAAAGTTCGCTTAAAAGTCAGTCATTCTGAACCAGTAGAGCTTTCTAGCCGACTGACACACTGGCTACATCCAGCATCAGTCTACTATTGCTCAGATCCAAACCCAGGGCAGGAACCTGCAGAGCAGGAATAAAAGGGAAGGAGGCTGGAGGGATCAGATTTGCCCTATCATCCCAGTCCACTCTGGAAGCACTGAAAGATCGCAGGTCCCCAGACAGAGCTGTTGCTGAAATCCGGGGAAAAAGTAACACTCAATACCCTAAGAAAGCAGCAACAGAATCCAGAACTACCCTCCAGAAGCATGGAGAACCCAGTCCTAATATCAAGTTCAAAGTCAGGAAGCAGGCTAGAAGAATGACCAAACCAAAAAAAAAAAAAAAAATCCCACCATAAAAAACTATTATGGTGAAAGTGATACTCAAGACACAAACCAGAAGAAGAGAGTTAACTTCAAAACATCTACAAGAAAAATCTCAAAGCAAAATACAGTTTGGGCATAAATTCAATGACAATTTCTGGAAAAGATTGAAATACAGGAGTTTTGTTTTGTTTTGCTTTTTAAAGAGCCAAAAGTGATTTTGAAAATCAAACGAGAGCAACAGAGGTAGAGGAAAAAATAGGAAAAGAAATGAAAGCTATTAAAGACTTGGAAAGGGAATGAACACTTTGGCCCAAGGCACAAACTCCCTGAAAATTAGGCTAGACCAATTAATAGTCAATGACTCCATGAAATAACAAGAAATATCAAGGAAAAAAGTCAAAAGACTGGAAAAAAAAAGAAAATTTAGGTGTCTCACAGTAAAAATAGTGACTTGGAAAAGAGATCAAGGAGAAATTTTTAAGAATCATTTAGACCGTCTGAGCTCCATGACCAAAAAGGGACTTACAAACCCTATTTCAAGAAATCTTAAAAGGAAATTATGAGATCTATTAGAACCAGAGGTCAAAGAAAAAACAGAAAGGCTCCAATAATCAACTCCTGGGGGAAAAAATCCTGAAAATGAAAACTCTTAGGTACATCATGGACAAAATCTAGAGTCTCTAGTCAAAGAAAAATACTGCCAACAACCAGAAAGAAAGAATTCAAGTACTGAGGAGTCATAGTCATGATCACACATGATTTAGTGGTATGATTGAATGGAGTAGAGAAATTAGAATACAATAATCCAGAAGCCAGAGGATATGGGTTTATAGTCAAAAATTATTAACCCAGCAAAACTGAGTATAATTCTACAAGGGAAAACATGGACTAAGCATTCTGAATGAAAAGAATAGAACTGTGTGGAAACTTGGAAGTTCAAATGTAGGAATTAAGAGAAACATAAAAAGGTAAACACAGATGTGTAACAATATTATAAAGGAATAAACAAGGATAAATAACATATTCTAACATGAGATGATACATATACCATTATAAGGGGTCAGGGAAGGAGTCTAATTAGACAATGTCTAGGACTGGTTCTCTTATATCTTGATCTTAAGAGTAAAACAGAGATGGAAAAATATAATACATTGGGAGAGGGGGAAAGGGAGGAAAGGAAGGTTAGGGAAAAGTCTCTCAAATAATCAGGGTGCACAAGTAGAAATCCATCTAAAGAAGAGTGGTGAAGAAGAATGGTTTACATCTGAACTGAGCAAAAAAGGGAACAAGGGAACACACACACACACACACACAGAGTTGGTTACAGAAATACATTTCACTCAACAGAAAAACAGAAGGGAAAAGGGATAAGGAGTAATTAGAAAGTGGGTAGATTAAGGGATTAGTTCTTAACAAAACAAACTAAGGAATATACAAAAACATTTATAGCTTTTTTTGAGGTAGCAAAGACTGCGAATCTGAGGGGGGTGCCTATAAATTGGGGAATGGATGAACAAGTTATAGTATATAAATATGATGGAATACTATTGTACTATAAGTGATGATGGGTTTCACAGAAACTTGATTTGAAAGAGTTCAGAATTTTCAGCAGAATAATGACCAGCTATGGTTTCAGAGGACTAATGATAGTACATATTATTCACCTCCATCTGATAGAAATGTAAAGGGCTAAAAGTACTGAAAGAAAGGAGGAAAGATGAAAGAGAGGGACAGTGAGGAAGGGAGAGGGAGAAGGAGGGAGAAAAGCAGAGAAAGAGGGGGGGAGTATTTATTAAGCACTTTACATGCCAAGAACTGTGCTGAGTGCTAATGCTCAAAAAGTTTAATAATTTAATGGGAAAGACAATGAATAAAGGGAAAGTGAGGGTTGGGGAAACAAGGCTATTGTCAAGGAGACAGAGGAGTTCAGAGAGTGAACTGAACCAGGAGTGACATGGAACTTTGGCCAAGTCACTTCCCTACTATCAGCCCCTCATAAAATGATCATTGGGCCTAGATACCAATCAAGAGAACAAGGCTCTGGGCAGAGGTATCTGCTGGGTAGAAAACTGCTCATGAGGAGCCAAAGAATTCCAAAAAGACAGAGCAAAGGAAATGGGGGAAAGGTTTACTTATAAGATCTTCCTCTTCACTACATTTCAGTACACTTGAGTCTTCCACCCACTGTGGGAAAAATATCACTAAATTTCATACTGGTAAAATATTAAATTGCCACAATTTTCTCTTACAATACCTCAGTGGGCATGAAGGTGACTCTGGGATCTCAAAGGCTATGTCAATGAAACATAGCTTTGGACAGATTCTACCATGATGAAAAAGCTGGAGTGAAGTTACATCAACAGACTGTGTCTGCTTTCAAAGGACCAATCTAAGTTAGAAGAGGCTCATCACCATTAGGTCGGGCATTCAGTGATGAGTTCTTTGACCATGGCAAACCATAAAACAAAACAAAGTACAAAAAAAAGCCCTCGATCCAATGTAGCACCTTCTCCTTCTCTGGTGGGGCAACTAGGTGGCACAGTGGATAGAGTCCCAGGTTTGGAGTCAGAAAGACTCATCTCCCCGAGTTAAAAGCTGGCCTCAGATACTAACTAGCTATATGACCCTGGAAAGTCACTTCACTCTATTTGCCTCAGCTTCCTCATCTATAAAATGAGCTGCAGAAGGAAACGGAAAACCATTCCAGTATCTTTGCCAAGAAAATCCCAAATAGGGTCACAAAGAGTCAGACACAACTGAAAAATATTAACTATAACAAGCTTCTACAGTGACAGTGGCAGAATGGGAAAAAAGAAGGCAGAGGGTGCTATCACATGGGTTTTAGATTATCTATAAACATGAATTTAGTTTTTAGTACTCAACATAAGATCCTGATCTAACAACGAACAAGCGGGCATACTAGAGGAATTTGAGTCATATTCTTCCTGACACTTTTGTTATAAATGAAACTTTAATGCCAAATGAGAAAGTTTCAGACATTGCCAATATTTTAATTTGTTTTGTTTGACTATAGTTATTTGTCATAGGGTATGGAGGAAAGGATTAGTGGGGAATGATAGAAGTACAAAAAAAAGCTAAAGAAATTAAAAAGCCATCAAGGAAACACTTAAAAAGACATATAAAATAAAAGGAAATTCGGAAAAAGACAAATGGAAATTGTGTCACAGCCTTGCAAAATTTATTATACACGTTTTAAAAACATTTACTTTTTTTAAAATGCTATGTAAAAGAAGTTATTTCCTCTACCATCATCTTTTTTATTATTTGTATATTACAATGGTTGCATTTGTTGATGTTTTTAATTTCATAACAAAAAGGAAAAATAAATGAATTCAAAAGAAAGAAGTTTCAGCAAAACTGAAAATATGGCTCAGGTTCTCCTTTGGAAAGACAAAGAAGCTGGCAGGGCTGGTTTTTATTGTGCTCTCAAAGCCACAAAGAAACATTTGATAGGGCATTTGTTCATTTCACAATGCTGTTCCTATGAAAAGTATTTGCAAAAAGACTCTCACCAAACTAATTTCACTCACACACTGTCTGCTTCAGAGGATAAAGAGGTAGAGAAATTCTGTGAAGAACCAGACAGGGCCCTTCATATTTAAAAAAAAAAAAAAAGAAAACTTTCAGTGACTTTGATGCCAACGTGGGAATATACAAGGATGAAAATAAATAAACTGGAGGATAATTCAAATGCCTGTCAGATACAGAAAAGCCAAATATGTCACAAATACTTTCTCTTTAAGAAAAGAATCAATAGGTACTGAGTATGGGAAGCACTCAACATCACCAAGAATGAAGATGTTTTTATCTGGACAGACAGAAAAAGACTAATTACTGATACAGGTGTTATACCTGAAATATCTTATGAACAGTCAATGAACATTTATTAAGTGCTTACACTGTGCATAGGATGCAAAGAAACACAAAAGATATTACTTGCCCTCATAGAGCTCATGGACTAACAGGGGTGATAACATGCAAACAAGTTATATAAAAGATAAATAGGAAATAACAAATAGAGGGAAGGTACTTTTTAAACTGAGAGCGATTAGAGAAAGCCTACTGCAAAAGGTGGGATTTAAGCTGGAACTTAAAAGTCAAAGAACAAAATTGGTACAATGGTAGAAGGAAAAAATTTTTTAAAACATAGTGTACAACTAAACCAACCTAAACTTTATATACATTATATATATATATATATAAAATCTATTTCAAAAAACCTACTGAAAACGTAAAATGAGATTTAGACAGAAGATACTGACACAAAAGATATTTTCGAATAGGATTTTAACTGACAAATCAACTACCATAACAAGAACAAAAAAACCTGAAAAATGCCTCCGCAAATACTTGATCTACTTGCCAAATGAAAGAGGAGGTAGCCAATAACAACACTGGTTTAGAAAATCTTATAGAAGCTGTGTCTCAAAATCATAGTCTTCAGATTATCCTCTAATTTCTAACTCTCTCTTGGCCCACATATCCAATCAATTGTCAAATTTTGCCATTTCTGACTCTATAACGTCTATTTCATCTAACCTCTTTTTTCTGTTCACACAGCCACCATCATAGTTCAGGCCTTCATCACCTCTCTCCTAAACTACTGCAATGGCTTCTAATTGGTATTCCTGTTTCATCTTATTCCATTCCAATCCACCTTTCACACAACTGGCAAAGTCATTTTCCTTAAGCACAGATCTGGCTATCACTTCCCTATTCAATAAACTCCCTATTGCCTCTAAAATAGATTAATCATTTAAGCTTTTTTTAACCTTTTCAGAATTTAGCTCAACCTTCTATTCTAACTTCTTTATATTATATATCACTCCCTTTCCACTTCTCTATAGTTCAGCTAAACTGTACTCCTTTCTGTTCCTCAAAACAAGCACTCTATGTCCCATTCCATAACTTTTCATTAGTCTTTCCACATTCTTGGAGTGCATTTCTTCCTCCTCACAATCTCACAGGATCTTTCTCTTCCTTGAGGTCACAGCTCAAGCACTACCTCCTACAGGAATTCTTTCTTGAGTCCTTCAATTTATTAATGTACTTTCTCCTTAATTACCCTGTATTTAACTACCTTAAATTTTAAGCATACACACACACACACACACACACACACACACACACACACACACACACACGTCTCCTGCAAGAGAATGCAAGCTACCTGAGAAGTGAAATTATTTATTTTTTTCCTGTTTGTATCCCCATGCCAACACAGTATCTGGCACATAGTAGAAGCTTAATAAATGCTTATTGATTGACAGTTTGAAGGAAAAGTATAGGGATTGCTTTATAAAACTGAGTATCAGTGGTAGACAAAAACCTGTTTAAGGACATCTTGATATATTCAACTAAGTAGTCATAATAATAACGATAACAATAATAACATAATTTACACTTACACAGCACCTACTACAGAGCAGGCACTGGGATAAATGCTTTACAAATATTATCTCATTAGGGCCTCACAATAACCCTGGAAGGTAGATGCTATTATGATGCCCATTTTACAGATGAGGAAGCTGAGATAAAAAGAGGTTAAATCACTTGCCCAGGGTCACCAAACTAGTAATTATCTGAGGTCAGATTTGAACTTGGGTCTTCGTGACTCAACTACACCACCAAGCTGCCCCTGAGGACATTTAAGAATAAAGCTGGAAGAACAAAAAGTAGATGAAAGAAAAGATTTGCAAATACTTTTATAACAAAAATTTTCCACCAACAAGAACAGCAGAATCACCTCGCCGTTAGACCTATATCCTAGTACTAAATCTACTTAGAGATTAAAGAGAAATGATACAAAAGAGAACAAAGGCAGGAAAAGCAGGTGAATTAGATTAAGTACACACAGAAGTGATCCATACCAGAGGTGACAAAACTGTAAGGGAATTGAGGGACCAATTTACACTTATTAACAGGAAGGAAGGAATCCATCTATACCAGGCCTGCACAACCAAAGGATTTTGGGGGGGCCTCAAAAATAGGGCTGGATGGATTCCTTCCTCATCTATAAAAAAAAGTCATAGCAGTACTATTTTAAGAGGAAAAAATTAGGAGCAAACTTTGTGCCTAATAACTGAAAATGGCTAAATAAATTGTGGTATGTAAATATTACAGAATATTACTAGGCCATAAGGAGCAACTAATATAAAAAAAGGCAAATATAAGTGATACAGAGCAAGAAAAACAAAAGAACCAGAAGAATACTCTGACACATCAACAATTGTAAATACAGCTAACTTTCGTTATTTTCCGACTGATGAAAGAAATGAAAAGCATATGCAATAATTTTATTCATTGCCTTTATCATGGATTTTGCTGCCATTTTATATCTTTACATAGTTGAAGCCTCACAATATTTTTCTTCTGGTTCTTACACTATTATGCTTATTTATGGAGCTTTGGGATTTTTGCTTTTGTATTTATGACTCTGGGGGGTTGCTGTCTTTGCTACTGTTCTTGCTAGTGATTTTTCTTATATGATCTATTTAATATTAATATTTTTGAAGAAGAATTACCAGCAGAGTTAAAATTAATCTTTTTAAAAACTTCCAGTGACTAAAGGCTTGCTACCTTACATACAGCACATAGGTCTCAGTGATGACTTTGTTGCAAGATGCGACACAAACTGATAGTGATCATTTTTGTCACTATTTTAAATACTTTAAGCACCTAGCTCATTTGTCATATTCCACATGGGAACTGCTCCCCCTGCTGGGTGGCTGAAATATACAGCAGTGGTTTTCACAAATTCTAATGAATTACTTTACTCCAATACCCAAAAACAACAACCACAGCAACAACCTATGAACATTAAGTAACTGGTATTGTGAAGGGAAACTTACTACAAACAGGCATGTGATGTATACCTGCGTGCAAGTCTAGAGTTCATGACAACAACCTTGGATCTGAAGTTAAAGGATCGACGCTCAAATCTAGATTCTGCTACTTGTTAGCTGAATGGTCCATGGACAAGGAAGCTCATTTGTCAGGACCTGCTTCTTCCTTCTACAAAATGAAAGGGTTGGACTTGTATAAGGCCTAAAATTCCTTCTGGTTCTTAATCTTATTTTCCACATTTACAGCACCTTATTAGATGGATCAAGTCCTCTCAAGCTTCAGGGGTGAGAGGAAAATACAGCCCTGTCCTTTCATCCTGTTACCTGATAGGCCTGAAGTAAAGAGAAGAGGGAGGCTTCTCAACATGAATCACAACTGTGTTGTTTGTTTTGGGGTTTTTTGGGGGTAGGCAGGGAAAGTTGGAGGGTTAAGTTTAAAAGACCTTATTAACTGTTGTTATTCTGTCTGGACCATTTCCAGCTTCTTGGCATAAGCTTAACACATGACCACTATGGTGTGGACCCTCATCATCTCTTGCCCAGACTATTGCAATAGTCTCCTAAGTGGTCTCCCTACTTCAACTCACCCCAGTCTAAGACTTTTGTTTTTTTATATCAAGCTTCATTTAAGCAGTTTCATAGTTATAAAAAAAGCAAGGTATCCAACCTGAAATGAGAAAAGAGCAATGCCACAGGGCCTATCAGTAGCCAAACTCACCCACTACCTCAAATAGGCTTAGGGCTTTGCTGACTTTATAATGGCTTATGACATTCCTGACAACTCAATTAATATTCCTTGTCCCTTTCACCCCCTACTACCCCCATATGCCTTCTGAAATCCTACCCATCTTTTCAAAGCCCAGGTCAAATGCCAATTGCTCTAGAAAACTTTTTTTCTGATCTCCCCAAACAAAAACAATGTTTCCTTCCTCTGTTCCTGTATAGTACTTTGTACTTCTGTGATCATATTACCTTCTTCATTGGTACATTAGGTTCCACTAGTTTTTTCTCTAATGTTTCACCATGGTATGGTGAATGACCCCCTGGATCTCTGAAGGCTACACCATGAGAGTACAAGCTCACAGAGGTCCTATCAAGCTAAAAATGCTTCAACCATAAATCCAATGATGCACTGTATGTGTCATCTGAGGATGATGCCAGGACAATAAATTCGGGGGCCATAGCTACTCCTAAATTTCATCCACCATGTGATATCAGAATTACAACCTGCAACAGTGGACAGGGTACATTTAGTGACAAAATTACAGAATCTTGATGTATATACATCATTTCACACTGTATCCCTCTGACTATAAAGGCAGTATGGTATAAAGCAATGGTGTCAAATTTGAATTGAAATGGGTAACTAAACCATACATAAGGATACCTATGGACCACATATAGACTTAGAAAACTACCTAATATTTTTTACTTTGTTAAATATTTACTTGTTAAATATTTCCCAATTACTTTTTAATCTGGTTCAGACCTCTATCAGGAATGTGGGCCTCTGTAGTAAAAGATGAAGTACTAGATTTGGAGTCAGGAAGACAGTTCAACTATTGCCTCAAATATTTAATAGCTATATGACAATTCACTTAATTTCCATGTGCCTAGGATTTATCTACCAAGTCAATGAGAGACGGCAGTCTGGGTTGGTGAAGGTAGTTTTTATATGTGAGAAATCCCTAGGAAAAAGAAAACATTCTTTGCAAATTCAGGCATTCTCTGGCTAGATTTTAAGTCCTGCAGGGCAAGGATCATTTCTTAACCATCTCTGCATCATTCCTAGTCTCCAAAGATAATACTTCATACATATTAGATATTAAATAAGATGAGGTTGAAAACAGGAATGAAAAACATTAATAGCTACCATTTATATTAGGGTCAAAGGATTTTGATCTGGAAGGAACCTTAGAAGGTTATCTAGTCCAACCCTCTCATTTCACAGATGAGGAAATTATTTCCCCTGGATAGTCAGTAAATTGGTTAAGATCACTGGACTCCCAAATCAGTGCTCTTTTCACTGTGCCATACTACCCTCTTCTAGGCCTTGTCTCAAAACTATTCCCTTTTGTCTTTATGCTTACTGAACTACTTCACCCATTCTGAACAAATATACTTTCCTACTTCCACAGTTTTGTTTATGACATTTACTATGCCTGAAATGTTCTTCCCCACAAGTTGAAATACTACGCATTTTTTGGGGACAGATCAAATACCATATCATCCATGTTGCCCTTTCTGATCTCTATTACCATCTTCAAAACCCTCTCCCAATTTTGATCCCAATTTAGCATCCTATCCACTAAACCGCCTATATGCCTCAATAATGATTATAAAGCCTAGCACAGTGTCTAGCACATCAAAAGCTTAGCAAATGTTTGTTGTCTTGACAATAAATAAAATGGACAAATATTTTTAAAATATATTTAAATTAAAAGAACAAGAAATGAAAATTTTAAATAACTCAATCTCAGAAAAAGAAAAATGAACAAGCTATAAAGGAACCACGAAAGTTTGAAAAACAACTAACCTGGGACCAGATATATTTACAATTGAATTTTGTCAAGCTTTTAAAGAACAATTAATTCCAAAATTATTAGAAAAAAATAGGAAAGAGCTCCTACCAAACTCCTAAAAGAAATATTGTGCTGACACCTAATCCAGAGAAAGACAAACAAATGATGGAACAGAGATCAAAGCAACTGAACCCAGGAAGATTAATGAGAAAGCTACTGAAATAATACAGGCAAATGTTAATGAGAGGCCTGTTCTAGGGTGGTTGTGGTACAGATATGAAAAATGTTGAGGAAGAAGAACCAACAAGATATATCAACTAACTGAGATACCAGTGGGGGATGGGGGGGGAGTTGGAGTGACAGAAAGTAAAGTTTCAAAGATGACTCAAAAGTTGTAAACAGAGGTGACTGGAAGAATGGTGGTATTCTCAACAGAAATAGGAAAGTCAGAAGGATAGTGAGGTTTAAAGGAAAATATAATTAGTTCTATTTTCAATGTGTGACTTTAAAATGTGTAGGGAAATTTAGGTTGAAATGTTATCAAGAAGCTAGAAATGCAAGACTAGAGCTCAGAAGAAACATGAGCACCATCGGTGTAGACTTAGGAACTATCTGCATAGAGCTAAATCACTGGGAGATAACAGAGGGCAGATAGAAGTGCAGAAGAGAGCAGAACAAAACCTGGGGGTAGCCCATGATTACCTGGCAAGTTGTGAAGAATGAACTTACAAAAGACACAGCAGTAAAAGTAGTAAAAATGTTCTAACAGACAGGAAGGGACTAACAAAATAATGTCATGAAAACATAGGAAAGCATCTGAAAAGAAAAGAGTGACGATTAAGTGTCAAAATGCTTCAGCAGACAGATTAAAAAAAAGATAAGGCCTAAGAAGAAATCTTCAGGTCTGGCAAGAAAGAGATCACTAGTACCTTTGGAGAGGTCAGGTTCAGTTGAAAAGTAGTGATGGAAACCATATTGTTAGAGGTTGAGACACAAGTTGGAGGTGAGGAAGTCAGTCAGTCAAAAAATATGTATTAAGAGTATACTGTGTACCAGGCAGTGAGTACAGACAGCTTTTTCTAGAAATTTACAAGAGGAAGAAGAGACACAGAAAGAAAGTCTGACAGAATGGAAGGGTCAAGTGATATTTTTTTAAGGATGGGAGGGAAAGGTATAGGCATGTTTATAGGCAGCAAAATAAAAGAAAAGAAAAAAGAAAAAAAAAAGAGCCAGGGACAAAGAGAGTTTGAAAATTAGGAGAGGACAAATTCCTGGAGGACACTGGAAGAGATGGAGGACACTGGAAGAGATGGGGTCAAGGGCACAAGTAGAGGAGTCAGGAATGTCAAGGGAGGGTCACCTCATCCTCAGAGACTAGAGATAATGAAGACAGAATGGATTATAATGGAGAGGTAATTTGAAGTACGAAATTGTGGAGGAAAGAGAGTAAATGAGGAGTAGTTTCCTTTTTCAGATAAGTTAAAAGCAAGGCCCACCCTTGAGATGGAGGGAGGAGGTAGCTTTACAGATATTTCAAGAAGGAAAAAAAGATTTGAACCAGCTGTTGTATAGTCTGCAAAAGAGAACTGATCAGGGAGGAATAAAAGGATTGGTGTGAAGCAGTAAAGGCCCAGTTGAAATAAGATAACAAAATTTTAGTGGAACCAGTCTGCAGGTATGTCTTCCCTTAGTGGTGAAGCAGACATGCAAAAGGCAGGTGGTGAGAGTAATCCAGGATTAGAGTCTGGAAAAGAAGTAGGTGCTCAGGGTACTCAAGGACAGAATACAGTGTAAAGCAGAACTAAGCAAGGAGACACTATGACTCTCTCTTTGTGGATGAGGTGTAGTAAAGTGGTGGATTCTAGGAGGTGAGGAACCTGATAAACTGTAAAGTGAGGATATCTGAGGGGACATCAACATGGAAATTGATATGACCAAGTATAGGGATAGGATTTGGAATAGAGAAAACTGTGAGCCAGGTACTAAGTTCCTTGGGAAAGGCTAGACAACGTCCTAGAGGTTAAAAGATAAAAGCTGCCAGTACCGTTATACTCTGTCCTGATCAGATGACACTAAAGCACTGTGTTCAATTCCAGACATCATAGTTTAGAAGGAATTATAATTAAGCAATTAACTGAAAAGTATTTATTAAACTTTACTATATGCAAGGCATTATGCTAAGAGCTGGGGAATATTAAAAAAAAAAAGGCAAAAACACAGAAACAGTCCTCCCTGTCTTCAAGGAATTTACATTGCAATGAAGAAGATAACATGCAAACAAATAAGTACATACAAGATACACAGGCCCAATAAAGGAAATATTCTCTACAGTTGGAAAGGCTTTTCAAAAATCCCTTTTCACAGATAATATTGTACTAATTTCATCAAGCCCTAGCATATAACAAAGCTTCTTCAATAAGAACAATCAAAATAAAGCAGATGAACACACTGTTTAGATTATAATGTGCCCACTGTCAATCTCTTACATATTACATATGTGTGTATGTGTGAACAATGAGCAGAGCCAAGGACTGAACTGGAGGAAAATAAGCTAGATCACATTTGGGAAAATACACAGCATGATCAACGATCCCAAGAAAATGACTCCTTGTTGCCAAAGCCCATCTTTTACCACCAATATTTTCTCCAGGGATACTGTTTTGCTACAAATTATGAAACAACACAAGAACCAAAATTGCAGATGACCCAAAGGGAAACCGAAATATGGACGCCAGAAGTAAACAGCTAAAACTGTCAAGAATGTCTGTCACGTGAGAAATTATGTAAAGGAAACGTCAATGACGTGTAGGACATGAAAAAAGGTGAAGCAGTCATGTAATGAGAGCAAGGGGTAACAAATGAGTAACCTAAATGCAACCTCAGCACCTCATGAAATACATAAAGAACCAAAGGCCACTAGTAAGTCTATGAAGAATTTATACAAAGACATAAATGTGATACATTGCATCAATTATCCATCTACCATAGGTCAACAGGTTCTTTCCAAGTTATCTTTCCCACCTCCACTGCTTCTGTCTTTCTAGTCAGCCAGGAATCTTACCATGGGGAATCCCCTAAAGACAAAAAGTGGTTGTAACTTATTTCCTATGTAGAGTCCTAAGTATTTTCCGGAGCTATTTTGTGTCCTATTATTCAGGCATTCAATATGGAAAAGCTCTCCACCAATCCAAGCAAAACATAAGCTTAAGGGCAGAGACTTTCATTTTTGTCTTTGTATCCCCAGCATCCAGCATAATCCCTTACACATTATAGGGCCTTAACAAAAGTTAGATGCATTTAATTTTAAAAACCACATAGGATGAAAAAGCATAGAGTGGTAGCAATCAAAATACACTCAGGGGTGGAGAAAGCAGGATTTTGTTTAAAAAAAAATTCACATTTACAGTATACATTAATGTTTTACAAGATGCTTTCCATATAATGAATATATGAGGTAGGTAATTCAAGTATCCTTTCCATTTTACAGATGTAGGTACTATGACTCATAGAATGAAGCAATTTGCCCTTGCTTACAAAACTCTTAAGTTTGTGGGGAAAGATTTGCTCTCCAGTATTCTTACTCTGAGAGCCCAATACTTTTATCCACAAGGACAAGCTGCCCTTCAAAAAGATTTTGCCTAAAGTAAAACAATCTGCATGGCTAACAAAGTAATGTGGTAACTGGAACAATATTCTAATTTGAAATAAGCAAATCTGATTCCTTCTTTTCAAACATTTGTCAATTGCAGGGGGAAGGCCACTGGACAGGGTAAAAGCCCATGAGAATGTATCAGTCAGCTTTGTCCATTACACATACATAGGTAGACAACAGACTGGAGTACTGCTAATGTGACTGCCAAAAAAATAAAGAACAAAAAACCTAAATTCAGACTCAGTCACCCTCTGACATAATTTGTGCAGTAAGTGTTTGTTTCTATGATGCTGCTTCATAATTCCTCCTTTCTTTATTTTCAACCATACTTTATACAGACAGTAAGGTAATTAATGGATACTACCGGACCTGGGAGCAGGAGTTTCAAACCCAACCTCTGATATGTTATAGCTGTACAACTGTGGGCAAGACAATTAACCTTTCCGAGTTTCCTCATCTGTAAAATGGGGATAATAATATTTCTAGTATTATTCTAGTTTGTGAGGTTCAGATGAGATAATATATAAAAAGTGACTTGCAATTTTTAAGTGCTACATAAACATTAGTTATGATTGTACCCTACACAAAGTAGACACTTAATAAATATATGTATATTACTATAGAAATATATTATTAATAATAGTCAAAATGAAATTCTCTTAAAATACATTAACTCCTAAAATATGGACCTGGATCATCAGTCATCAAGTGTCCAAAGTATAAAACAATGTAAAGGCAGCTAAATATCTCTTAGTAAAATTGAATTTGCCTTCTCAAGCTCTTCCTGGTTCATCTAAGAAACTAGGCTCACAAATTTTACAAGCCATAAAAATAAAGTTTTCTATCAAATTGCTTAAGGCCTAAAAGAACATTTTGAAACATTATACAGCACAATGAACTCCAATCAGCCTACAAGGCAGTACTACAGTACACTAAAAGAACGCTGAACTGAGTTAAATGACTTGGGTTAGAACACCCTAGTCCTGGCCCTGTTCCCTGCCTTTAAGTCATTCTGTGCCAACAATGGGATCCCAGAATTTGAGTTTGAAGAAAATGTGCAAGCAGTTTGGTCTAACTCACCTACCTTCTAAGATAACTCATTTCATTTCTGGATAGCTGTTGGAAGTTTTTCTCAACATTAAGTTAAATTTGCTCCTTTGCAACTCCAATTATAGTCCTAGTTCAAGAATCTGGGGCGAACACTTTAAGTCTTCCATATGACAACTCTTTGAATACTTGAAAACAATTATGTTTCCCCTAAGGAGACAGGCTAATCATCTCTAGTTCCTTCTACCAATCATCATAATGTCATGAACCTGAGGACCTTCACCATCCTGGTTCTTTTCCCCCTAGATGTTCTCCAGCTTATCTATGTCCTTCCTAAACTATGGCACAAAAATTAACACATTGTTCCAGAAGGAATGGAAGGCAGTAGATAATTACCTCCCAGTTCTTATCCCCCTCTTGCTTTGGTGGCTGCCATATTATACTGTTAACTCATATTGAATTAGCACTCCATTAAAATCTCCAGATCTTTTTCAGAAAAATTGCTCTCTATGTATGGCTCACCACCTTCTACTTCTTAAGTCAATATATTGAACCCAAATTTTAGACTTTACCTCTGACACTATTAAATTTCATGTTATTAGTTTTGGCCCAACATTTTGGCTCCTATTTTTGCAGCCTGTCACCAACTGTTCACTATCCTTGCTATCCCTTTCAGCTTTGCATTATCTGCAATCACTTGTCCTCTCCAAGTTTCAAATTCCTCACCCTAAAAATGATGGTATTAATATGATTGTTATTTGCAGATTATCAAATGATACCTGTGAAAATATTCTATAAAGTTCAAGCTGTTATGCAAATATCAATCAACAAACATTTACTAATTGCCCACTTTGTGTAAGAAAACCATTGTAGGTTCTGGGATACGTAAGGATTAGAAAAGATTGGCTCCAAGAGATTACCTAGTTCCAGCTCTTCATCTTATAGATGTTACAACTCAGGCCCAGAGAACTGACTTAGCAAAAGTCCCCAGACTAGTTAATAGCAAATCCAGGGCTAGAATTCAAAATCCAATACTCTTTCTACTACAGTGGAAGTGTAGTGACTACACTACAGCAACACTATTTAAATCAGCAATAGCTGATCCAAGGTCTACAGAGAACACAGGTGTTGAACACAGGTATCATCCTCATAGTAGAAGGCTCACCAGCAAAACTCCAATAAATTCTCATGTCTTGTGCCAATTTAAGTATCCTTTGTTCTTTATCAGGATTAGTATTTCACTACTAAACCAACCTTCAAGAGGTAACCTAAGACTAATTTTAACACACACTAATTACTTAAATGATATATTACTTTTAGATAAATGCTAAGGAATACTGCAACTCTGAAAAGGTTATGAATCAGTAAGGATAACTTTTTAACAGTTAAAGCTGTTCAAAATGGAATGAGTTGCTTCAGTTGATTATGAGTAGAATGACCAATTACTGAGAATAAGGGATGTATATGCTATACAGGGATTAGATTAGATGACATTTAAATTCTCCTCCAATCTATAAGTCTATCATTTATTTTCTGCCTATAGTATCCCTACCCTTTCATACATAGTTACATTATATAAATCAACAGAGGTTTATTGACCTTTACTATGCGTAATTCACTGTGATGAGATTACAAAATGGTATAAAACATTACCCTTGTCCTCAAAAAGCTTAATAGTAGGGAGGGAGGGAGGTGCTGGGAGGAGTTGGGTGAAAAGAAGAGAGAAGAGTGTGGCTCAACATATACAAATAAGCATGAAGAACATCAAATATCTATCAAAACTTTTTACCTTAAAAAAGATAAGATTTGCTCAAGCACACCAAAAAATTGATAGGAATAACTCAACAATTATTCATTACATCAAGCAAACAAACTCTTGATATACAAAAATACTTTTATTCAGTTTTTACATGTGTGCACTCAAATTTCAGTTTTATTAAGTAAAATAGAAAAACCTAATTCTGTGCCAATCTCATTGTAAACTATTTACAAACCTGGAGGGTGCTGGTATTCACATCATGCAAAAGGAAAAGAAAATATGTGCCCCAGAATTATTCCATTTTCCATGTCCACATGCTGAAATCAGTTCTTACTGCCAAATCGATGTACAAAGTCAGGTAGTGTGTATATAGCTCCCCATCCAACCTCAGGATTCATACTGATAAAATCATTCAGGTTCATTTTTGAAGCTGAGAGAATGCACAAAAAGAATTTTACAGTGAGAAAAATAATTTTCACTTAATCACAACATAATAATTCAAAGAGCCAGAAGAAGGTCTATTTCAAAGAGAGTAAACAGGAAAACATAGTAAATCATTGCATAGAAGGGCAGAATTTCATGAAATTTTAGAGCTGAGAAGCCCGTTGGAGAGCCTGTAGTCCATATTTTCCTTCAAAAACAGAACTAGAGATGTGAATGACACAGAGAAAACTAGAACTCAGACCCTCTAATTCATAGTTCAGTGCTTTTTCCAAAACAGTACCTTATTCATGTATATGAATACATATAGTATTTAGAAATACTATAAATATACATACAAAAAGATACCATTATATGATGACCAATTCTATATTATAATCTTTATGACCAGTGAGGAAACAAAACTTACTTTTTCTTCTTCGTACATTTTTCATGATTTGAACTGGGGTCAGTAAACTTTTTTAAAAAATGTCTTGATAAATATATTTCAATATAGTTTCAATATAGCCATTTTCCTTTTTAGCCTGTGTGTTTTATATTATGCATTTAAAAACATTATTATGAGAAAGGGTCCAGAGGCTTCACCAGAGGGCCACAACAAAAAGAGTGAAGAATCTCTGTGTTGCAGTAACAGCAATATTATAAGGATGATCAACTGTGAAAGACTTGGTTACCATGATCAAGACACTGATCCAAGAGAGTTCCAAAGGACCCATAAGGAAAAATGTTATCCACCTTCACAGAGAGAAGTGATGAACTCTGAATGCAGATTAAAACATACTGTTTTTTTACTTTCTGTATTTTTATTGTTTTATTTTGTGTCTTTTGCAACATGGTTAATGTGGAAATATATTTTGCATAATCTCACATATACAATAAAATAAAATTGTCTTCTCAAGGACTAGGGAGGGGGAGGATCAAACTCAAAATTTTTTAAAATTATTGCTATTTTTTACATGTAATTGGGAAATATTTATTGAAATAAAGAAAAATAACTTTTAAAAATAAATCACTGTCTTGGAAATTCTCAGATCTATGTAATTATGAAAGTTGTAATTTTTCACACTTATTGCAAAATATGAGGGGGAAAAGTCTGGAAAAAATTCTATAAAAGGCAATTTATCATCTTTTGCTTTTCAAAATTGATTTGACATGAAATATTTCTGCTACATTATGGATGACAAGTGTTATCCAGCCCTAACCTCTCAAATGCCTCTAGTCTTGTATTTCTAACCACCTATTATACTTCTCAATGGATAAAACAAAGATAAGAAGAGCTAAGTTTAAATCTGGCCTGAGATACTTAATCTGTGTCACTTTGGGCAAGTAATTTAACTTGTTTGCTTCAGTTTCATCATTATAAAATGGGGATAATAACAGTACCTATCTCCCAAGGTTGTTGTTAGAATTAAATGAGATAATAATTATAGAGGGCTTAACATAGTTCCTGGCATACAGTAAGCACTAAATAAATGTCTTTAAGTATTATTATCTATTTATTTATTATTATTATTATCTTAAACCATCTAAAACTGAACTCTTTATCTTTCCCCTCAAGATCCTCATAGTTTCCCTATCAATGCCACAAACTAACTTCCCAGGCAGCCAGGTTCACAACGTAGGTATTATCCTAGACTCTTTACCCTCTTTCACCTCTCATATCCAATCTGTTGTTATTTCCTGTCAATTCTACTTTTGCATTATTTCTAGCACATGCTACTTCTCTCCTCTGATATGCTAATATGGTTGATGAAGTCAAGATGATGGAATGAAGTAGGAACTCACCTGAACTCTCTCAAATTCACTTCCAAACAACTATAAAATAACACCTCCAAACAAATTCTGGAGTGGCAGAACCAAGAAAAGGACAAGATGAAACAATTTTCTAGCCTAATACAACTTAGAAATTTAGTTAGAAAGGTCTGCCTCACTGGGGCAAAAGGGGAGTACAGTCCAGTACAGGCAGTGTCTGCCCAGGCCCCAGAGCCCCCAGCATAGCCCAGCAACAAGGGTCCATGCCCCTCAGCAAGAAACTTAGGACAGTGCCCCCTCCAACACAAGGGGCACAGCCCAACTTTAACATAAAAGTCATGAAATAGGCTGGGGAAAAAAATAATCAAAAAATTAAACTGACCATAGAAAGTTACTATAGTAAGAGGGAAGATTAAAACACAAACTCAGAAGAGCAGAAGGGGACAATGATATCAAACTGCCATATGCAAAGCCTCAAAGAGACATGTGAAGTGGTCTCAGGTCCAAAAGAATTCCAAGAGCTTAAAGAGGAATTTAAAAATCAAATAAGAGAGGTAAAAAAAATTAGAAAAAGAAATGAGAATTATGCAAAAGAATCATGAAAAAAGAGTCAACAGCTCGGTAAAAGAGGCATAAAAAATAGAAAAAGATGTACAAAAAATCACTGAAGAAAACAACTCCTTAAAAAGTAGAATTGGTCAAATGGAAAAGAATGCAAAAGCTCAATGAATAAAATTTCTTAAAAATTAGAATTAGGCAAGTAGAAGCTAATTACTCCACAAGACATCAAGAAACAATAAAAATCAAAAGAATGAAAAAATACAAGAAAATCTAAAGTGTCTCACTGGAAAAACAAGTGACCTGGAAAATAGATCTAGGAGGGAGAATTTAAGAATTATTGGAGTATCTGAAAACCATGAAGAAAAAAAGAGCATGTACAGCACTTTTAAAGAAATTATCAAAAAAATCTGCCCTGATATCCTAGAACCAGAAAATAAAGTAGAAACTGAAAGAATCTACCTATCACCTCCTGAAAGAGCTCTCAAAATGAAAACCCCCCCCCAAGAATATTATAACCAAATTCCAGGGCTCCCAGCTCAAGGAGAAAATACTGCAAGCAGCCAAAAATAAAAAATTTCAAATACCATGGAGTCACAGTCAGGAATACACAGGATTTAGTAGATTCTATATTAAAGAAGGGCTTGGAATATGAGACTCCAGAAGGCAAAAGAGTTAGAATTACAACCAAAAATCATCTACCCAGCAAAGATGAGTATAACCCTTCAAGGGAAAAAAATTGACCTTCAATGAAATAAAGGACTTTCAAGCATCCCTGATGAAAAGATCAAAGTTGAACAGAAAACATGATTTTTAAATATAAGACTTAAGAGAAGCATAAAAAAGTAAATAAGAATGAGAAAGCACATGGCATTCAACAAGGCTAAATTGTTTACATGCTTATACTGGAAGATTATACTTGTAACTCTTAAGAACTTTTTTATTATTAGGAAAATTAGGAGTATACACAGACAGAGGGTACAGATATAAGTTGATCATGATGGAATGATAGCCAAAAAAATTAAAGAGTAAGAAAGAAGATTGCAGTGGGAGAAGAAGGAAGGGAGAGGCAAAATGGAATAAATTTACCTCACATGAAGAGGTGTGAAAAAGCTACTACACTGAAGGGAAAGATAAGAGGGTGGAGGCAGTGAGCAATGCTTGAACCTAACTCTTACCAGAACTGGCTCAAAAAGGGAATAACATACACATGCAGTTGAGTATAGACCTCTTATCTTAACCCTATAGGGAAGCAAGAGGGGAGGGAGGATAAAAATAAGAGGAGGAAGCACTGATATAAAGAGGAGCAAACTGGAAGGAAGTGGTCAGAAGCAAAACACCAGTGAAGACGGGTAGGGTAAATGGAGAGAAAGAGAAAAGGATAAACAGAGGGAAAATAGGATGAAGGGAAATACACAGTAATGTGAATGGGATGGAAGCAAATAGCAGAGTGGATCAAAAACCAGATCCTACCATAAACTGTTTACAAGAAACACGTTTGCAGGAGAGAGTCACACAGAGTGAAACAAAGAGACTAGACCAGAATCTGTTATGTTTCAGCTGAAGTAAGAAAAAAAAAAAGAGGGGTAGCAATAGAGCAAAAACAGATCTAATTAAAAGAGATAAGGAAGGAAATTATATTTTACCAACACAGTAATGTCAATGCTAAACACACATGTATCGAATAGAAATTAAATGAGGAAGGAAACAGTGGAACTATACTAGTAGAAAACCTCAACTCTCCCCTCTCACAACTAGATAAATCTAACCAAAAAAATAAACAAGAAAGAAGAAGGTGAATAGAATTTTAGAAAAGTTAGATATGATAGACCTCTGAAGAAAACTGAATACAAATACAAAGGAATATTTTTCTCAATGATACATGACACCTACACAAAAACTGACCATGCATCAGAGCATAAAAACCTCACAATCAAATGCAGAAAAACAGAAATATAAAATGCATCCTTTTCAGATCCCAATGTAATAAAAATTACATTCACCAAAGGATTTTGAAAAATAGATTAGATTAATTGGAAACTAAATAATCTAATCCTAAAGAATGAGGTCAAAGAATAAATATAGAAATAATCAATAATTTCATTATAAAGAATAACAATGAGACAACATACCAAAATTCATGGGATGCAGTCAAAGCAGTGCTTAAGGGAAGATTTATCTCTCTAAATGCTTACATTAATAAAACAGAGATAAAGCAGATCAATGAATTGGGCATACAACTTTTAAAAAACTAAAAAAAGAACAAGTTAAAAATCCCCAATTAAATAACTAAATTGGAAATCCTGAAAATCAAGAGATTAATAAAATTGAAAGAAAACCATTGAACTTGTCTAACAAAGAATAAATAACGAATCCTTCATACACATCCATTTTCACTTATTCTTATAATAAATACAACCTTAAAATCAGTATCTAATATAAGAAAGCTTCTCATTAAAATTCGATTATTAACAAAGGTAGTCATTACATCTCAAAATCAATTTGTTGTATCTCTGTCTTATCTTCACAAATGACTAAATAGCCCTACTACACACCTTTGAAAGTTACAAATCAAACAATTTTGAAAGAGAAACCTTTCAGTTATTAAGAATTTCAAAGATGACAGAAGTTTTCTTATTCGCAAACTCAAAAAAATCAAAAGCAAAGAATACATGTTAATATCTCATAGGAGTTATATAGCTCATAAAAAATTAGAGTGAACTTTTTTTAATTGAAAATATTTTTCTCATTCTTACAGTTAGCAGATATTAATGATAATAAATAGTAAACCATGACTGGGCACTCCAGGTTCCCTGAAAAACCTTACTGAGAAAGCAACTTCCTAATACATTTTCCTTTTTTTTAAAGACTCAAAGATAAAAACCTGTGAGCCAATACTTCACAGATGAGTCAGCAGGTGGTATAGGAAGAACATGATACATGTCAAACCTTTTCCCTGTGGTCAAATCAACTTTACATTCTGAGTAAATTATTCACATAAACATTACTATTTCTTACAGAGTAGTAAAATGAATAATGCAGCCCATGTAAAAGAAGCCAAAAGTAATACTTTTTTTCTTTATTTTATAAAGGACCACACTGACTCTTAAAATTATTCCAGAAAACTCTGAAATTCTAAGTCTCTCTCATCCATGTCACAGTAATCCACCATATTCTTTAAGTATGCCAGTACACAATTAAAAATAATAGCTTGCATTATACACACCATACATTAGCTTACAAAGCACTGTTCTCACAAAAAAAAAGTGAAATAGGACAGTTACTATTATTGCTATCTTATGATGAGAAAACTGCGACTCAAAGAAGCTAAGTGTTGCTATTTAAGAGTGGAATCATTTTATTAATAGATCCACTTTTTCTAGAAGGGATAAGAATTTTTTTCTTCTTACCCTATGCTATTTGCTTGTGATCATTCCTATCTCCCTCCCTCCACAACCCTGGTCTCTAACCAAATCCACCCCTCTGAGAGATTCGTTTTTACCTTCTCTTACCTGAAACCACCCTCCATGCCATTCCTAGTCAGATCCTTGCCATCCTGCTTATACTCTAGCTAACAACCTCATCTTCCTCCCACCATATGCCTGGACTCTGCTCCTGAATTCCCCAGGGCTTAAAAAAGGTTGGGTTTTTTTTCATTTCTTCAGCAGGACTTGGCACCTAATTGAATATAGGTTGTGAGGGGAAAGAATCAAAGGTCATGCTGAGGTTTACTGGAAAGATGAGGGTACTTTCAACATAAATGAAGAAATTGGCAGGAGGAGCAGCTTGAAAAAAGGAAGATCATATAATATAGAAATTCATTATTGCCTGCTTTTTACTATATTTAATTTATATGATGATTAATTTTTAATCACTTGATATCAATTTTCAGGAAGTCCATTCGTACCTAGTGGCAGTCAAATTAACATTTTAGTTACCGCCAACCATCATGAATTTGGTCTTTCCTCTTCCATAATCTCCTTTGCCCACTGCACTAATGCTTCACTCACTATTTCCCAAATACAGGGTGGGCAGGTAAAATAGTGATCAATAAACTGTGAAAAGTAGATTAGGTCATTTAATCTCTCAGTGTTCATTTCCCTACCTAGTAAATATATCAAAAATACTAGCACCTGCCATCCCTTACTTCACAAAATTTTTGTAAGATCAATAATAATCTTTAGAGAAGAAAAGAGCTGTTCTGTAAGGCTGAAATAACATATTAGCACCACACAAACACAAAGTAGTATTAGTCTACCTCCAGTTTCAATGCAGGGGTAGGGAGGAGGAGGCTCTTTCCAATTTCCACTGGAATCTTTCATGTGAGATCGGTCAGATGCAAAGTTCTTCAAATACAAGTCTGCTCGAATAACTCTAAATTTTCTAAAATTAAATCAAATATTTGTGTCAGTGACATTGGTCTATCAGATTGCATATATATTGCATAAGTAAAATATGGCACACATTTCAAAAGGTGGCACGTAAGACAATTTTCAGTAATAAAAGGAGATGGCTCTGCTCCCTCCCACCCTTTTGGGTCATGAAACAGTGAGAATATATCTGGAGTTCTCCTACCCAGAACAAAAAGTCCCTACTGGTACAAAATGCTTTTGAGTCAAACCCAAATGCCAGCTCCACAGTGATGTGGAAGTAAATGGATCATTGGCAATAGCTATACATGTGGTAAGACAAGTAAAATAAAATTGTATCAGCTGTTAGGCTCCCACTTCAGAGAGTAGATAAATCACTATTAATTTGCTTACCTTCTAAATTGTGGATGAATATCATCATCAGACTTAAAGGCATCTTCTACATAAGTGTCAAAGGGACACGGAAATGGCAATACAGTATCAAGATCATAAATGAAACTCTGTCCTCCACTTGATACATGAAGCAAAACAACATGGTAATCCTAGGAGTAAAAGTCTGAGTTAACTAAGTCATTTTATAACTACAATAGCTCGCATTTCTATGTCCCTTTATACTTTACAAATTTTCCTCACAATCCTGAGGCAGGTAGTTCAAGTATTATTATCTCCAAAATACAAAACTGAGGTAGAGTATTTAAATGAAATCACCCATCCAATGTCACTCAGATAATAAACAGCAGAGCCAGAACTTGGACCTGACATTCAATACTCATTCTGCTATATCACTAGCAAAAGTCTTCCTGACAAAGAAAGTATTATTTTTTTGCTATCCACATCCAGAGAAAGAGCTATGGAGTCTGAATGCAGATTGAAACATACTATTTTCACTTTTTTTTTGGTTTTTTTGTTTTTTCATTCTTGTGGTTTTTTCCCTTTTGTTCTGATTCTTCTTTTACAATATGAGTAATGTGGAAATATTTTCACCATGATTATGTATATATAAGCTATATCAGATTGCTTGCTGTCTTGGGAAGGGAAGGGAAGGAGGGAGAAAAATTTGGAACTCACAATCTTACAAAAATGAATGTTGAAAACAATCTTTACATGTAGTTGGAAAAAGTAAAATACCATTAAATGCAAAAAAGTATTTTTTTAGAATAGAATCATTTAAAAGATAAGGAGATTGATGATTTAAGAATAAAATAACTGTAGCATTGCTTCCACATGTTATATTTATGTTTTAACTTATTATTGAGATGAGGGGAAAAAGTTAACCATAATTAAGTTATCTTATAGTAATCTATGGTAAAAACTAATGATGAGTTATCTTGGAAAATATTTTAAGCTATCACATTCTATAGACTGAAAGAAGTCAAGTGGAAAAGGCTTTGGATTCTTCCCTTTTTATAACCAATATAGATTCAGTATTTATAAGGTTCATAACCACATAAAACAAATTTTCAAATTCAACTGTTTTCCCACATAAATTTGTACAGTTGCTCATCTTTCTGCCATATAATTTTCATTTTTTTTTCTAATGAGTTGCTTAAGAAGACAGATGTTGCTAAGGGCAAGAGGGAAGTATAGATACATAATCTTTACCACAAAATCATTATCATAGCTAAGCACTCTAGGGCATGACCCATCCCACTAACTGACAGATTCTTTTACCTCCACAGAAGTAGAGGAAAGGGTACAATAGAAGTAAGACTAGGTTTACAAAGCATTTTCCTCAAAACAACCCTGTGCAGTAGTAGTTAGTGTAAGAATGATTATCCACTTTTACAGAGGATGCAGCTAAGACTGAGAATTAGTTATATCCCAAAATACATGACTGTTTCTTGTGTCTGTCATCTATATCAGGAGGCAGTTAACAACATGCTTCAGCACAGGTCATCTATAAATATGATTTATCACTGAACTGATCAGAGCTCTTGAATTTTTCAAAGTTGTATTTCTTTACAATATTACTGTGCTTGTATAAATTGTTCTCCTCCTTCTGCTCACTTCATAATGTGTCAGTTCATACTTCCCAACATTTTCTAAAATAATCTCTTCATTTTTTACAGTGCAATAATACCTCATTACACTCATATACAAGAATTTGTTCAACCATTCCACAGTTGTCTGGCCATCTATGGTACTGCATTAGATTCTAGGTATTTGCTTTTATTTATTTTTGTTTCTTTCTTTTTCCCCTTTCAGTCTTCCCCTTCAGGATCAGGAAATTTATTTTGCTTGTGACTCTTCCTTTCTCAGTATTATGCTGTCATTTAACACCTTTACTCTCCTGTTCCTACCTCTAACTTCTGCTTGTTTCCCTGTTGAATTTGGTGTATATCTACACTGAATTATGTATGTATATGTGTGTTCAATTCTTCTTTGTCTATTTCAGAGAAGAGTGAGATTAATCTGATGCCGCAAACCCTTTCCTCCACATTTACGTACCCCAATTATGAGCCGTACTAAGTTCTTTTCTACTTTCTACACCAGAGAATTCCATTTACCTTCCATTCTTTCCCCTCTTCTAGCCTAAAGAACAGAACCAGTACACTCACTGTTTTGCCTTTTTTAACTCTTTAAATGCTCTTAGAAAACATTAATTTGTTTCTGCTCCCTCTATTAGAATGGTAGCACTAGATATAGCTCCTTCCAAATGCTCAAGTAAATTTACCTTTCTTGGTTTTGCTGAATGTTTTTGTTTGTTTTTCAAAGTTACTACTCAGCTTTGATTTTTTTTTTCATCAGAAATGCCTGTGAGTTCTCTACTCCATTAAAGATCCATTTTTCCCAGTTAGAATGACATTCAGCTTGCACAGTAAGCTATTCTTTGTGCCATCCTGTATCTTTTGTCTTTTGGAACATGGTACATCCAAGTCTTATATAATCCTGTTTGTAGTTCCTTGATACTTGAAATGCTTCTTCCTGGATGCTTGTAGTACTTTTTCTTTGATGTGGGAATTCTGGATTTGGGCTGTGATATTCCCGGGAATGAGGATGTTAGCAGTTGGCAGCTCAGAAAAGGTTTCATGTGCAAAATGGTACCTGAACTGTCTCAAAAGGAAGAGAGGGCCTCTGAAGCAGAAGTAAAGAAAAGTGAATTCCAGGCATGTGAAATAGCCATTACAAAGGCATATGGTATATATAGAGTACAGTTTTGCTGGTTGCTAGAATGCAGGAGGAATGATGTACATTGAGGGTGGAAAAACAGATTGAAACCAGGCTATATAGGGCTTAAAAAGCTAAAAAGAGTTTAGATTTTTATTTTAACGGTGACAGGTAATCCACTTGAGTAGATGGGACAGGGGGGCTCATATGGTCCAACCTACATTTAAGGTAGAAGTGTGTAGGAGGGGCTAAAGTAATGAGAGATCTGAGATGGAGAAACCAATTAAGAAGCCATAGCAATAATCTAAGTAAGAGATTATGATAACCTGAACTAAACTGATAGCTGTGAAAGTAGTGAGATGTGGAGATGTCATGAAAGAAGATAAGTTTTGGCATCAGACTGGATATATGGGGAAAGAGAGAATAAGGAGAAAGTGACTTTCTCATCTCACTTCGCTCAGATGTAGTCCCCCATGAGAGAAATAATTATTTCTTTCATATATTAATAACTATTAAATTCAGACAAAAGTTTTTCCCCTTTTCTACTTACTCATCCAGAAATCAACTAGTGAGGGAAATCTTGGGCAAAGACTTACCCAGCCAGGAAAGTTCTAATTTCTAAGTTCTAATCAAACACAATAAAGAAATTCTAAGTTTAGGTAAATGGGTGGATCCCTGCTCATTGTATTTACTCAGGTAGGTCTAAGAAAATGTGAATTCTCCCTTTTGTCAGATAGGCAATATGGACATTGATAAATCTCTTTGACCAAAATTCTCAGTGTCACATACCCCAAGACCCTCCACTGAATAAGCCTACCTCTTGTTATAATATTCATCCTCTCACTGTTAACTAATCAGATTTGACTGCCACCCTCAGGAACACCAACTCTTTCAAGGGCATATAAACTGTGAGCCCACCATGATTCATCTTTGGTCCAAGAGAAATGGACAAATGACCATTCTTTTTAGTGATATATGCTAACATTATCAATAAAATGATTAATTACTCAGAAACTGTGTCTCTCAAACTTTTTAAACTTCATACCCAACACCTCTTCCTTTACCCTGCTTCATGTGAAGAAATGGCCCTTCTCCTTGACAAGGCTTATCTTTCTTTATGCACAAGTGATTTCATTCCATCCCATCTGCTCCAACAGACTATCTCCTTTGTGATCCCCACTCATGCATCTTCGGTCTCTTACTGCCTATGGATGCTTCCCTGCTACCTACCAACACTTCTATGTCTCCTTCATTCTAAAAATGCCCTCACTTGATCCATTAATCTCCTCTACTATCATCCTATATCTCAATGAGAAAGTCATCTACCATCAATACCTCCACTTCCTTTCCTAGCCGCACGGTAATAAAACTTTCAGCCATAAGTCACAAAGACAATGTACTAAAGCACTGAAAGGATGTAATTTAGGTCACTCAATCAACAGGCATTCATTAAGTGTCTTCCACATGCAAGACACTGTGCCAGGCATTTAGAATACAAGTACAAAAAAGAAACTAGCCTTAGTCTCAGGAATAATAATGTATATTATTGGTTCTGAAAACAGTGTCAGTAGAAGTAACCACACTAACAAAATCATGAATCCTTTAAGTCATGAAGTGTATTTTAGCCTTACCTCTATCTTCATCATAATTTATCATCAATAAAGTAAATACCATCCCAGAAATCATTCATTGATTGCCTTACCCAAATGATAGGTCCCTCTCCGGGTCTGGCCTGCTGCTTCCAGATTGGGATCTACAAAATACAGGTTATTTCAGTTAAGCTGAATTTTGCATTTAATCTTTCATACTGCTATAAAAGCTGACATACAATTAGTCAGATATGAAGTAGTAGATGATTTTGTCCCAGACAACAAAACTAGAAGTAATGGATAGAAGTTATAGGGAGATAGATTTAGGTTTGACTTAAGGAAAAGCTTCCTAACAATTAGAGCTATTCAAAAGAAAAATGGGTTCCCCTTTAAAAAAGTCTTCAATCAAAGGCTGAATGACCACTTGATAACTATGATATAAAGGAGATTCTAATTCAGATAAGAGTTTAACTAGCCTCTGAGTGCTGTTCCAACTCTGAAATCCTATGATTCCATAACATGTTTTCTTTAAGGCTAATTTTACTTCCAATTTCTCTAAGAATACATAATCATTAGGAGGTACCTGAATTCCAAGAATTCTAACTAACTCTTAAATAATAATAACAGGAGTTGACCTTTATATAGCACTATAGAATTTTAAAGTGTTTCCTCATAAAAATCTTGTGAGGTAGATAATGAAAATATTATTAATTTCCCTTTTACAAATGCAGAAACTGAAATTCAAAGGAGTTATATGACTTACCCATGATCATATAGCTAGTGAGAATTAAGTGATAGAGACAAAACTCAAATCCAAAATTTTCTGTCTCAAAATCCACTCCCCTTCCTATTACTCAATATTATTAACTTGATAAGTAAACAAAAATTATGCTAAGAGAAAGAACATTTATAATTATAGCAGGAGACTATTATAGGTAAATTTCACTTGCAGATATAGCAAGACAAAACTATGCAAATTCTACCTTAACAATGTACTTATAATGTTTATCCAAAACCATTTACACAACTTAAAACAATAGTTACAATAAAATAATCGCTAACATTACTATAGCATATTAAGGTCTGCAATGTGCTTTACATATTATCTAATTCAGTCCACATAACAACCTTGGAAAGCTATCATCATCACCATTTTACAGATGAAAAAACTGAGATTAAGTAACTCTCCCAAGGTCACATAGCTAGTAAGCATTTAAAGTAGGATATTAATTTGGGTTTTTCAGGCTTCAAGTCCAGTACTCTATCCACTATACCACCTAGTCTCTCATATATAACATAGGCTTTTATTACAAAATACAGTCCTAAAACTTGCATATTTTCCCTGCTACTAGTTAGCAACTTACCATTCTTCTCTCATTAGATATGAAGACAGCATAACATTCTTCTAAAGGATACTGATCATGGTTTTTTATGTATTCACAAAGCTTCCAGATATTTTCTTCACTGAAATAAAAGCATTTGGTTTTCAACATTTTTATTTCATAAAATTAAAAGAAAATGCTATTTCTTCCTTTTAAATAGGAATATAAAATGACTATATTATCATCTAGCTATAAAGTTGTAGCCCAACAGATCTTTAACCATTCTGTGATCTCTTCACCAGGAAATATGTATTTATGGCTCTAGACCTTAGCAGCTACAGACAATGACTGAGGTCTTTAGAACTCTGCCCATGTCTCTCCTATCTTATGAGCTACCTAAAATTGTGAGTTTAAATATAGCCACACTAACTCTGAGGCATACCAAGGAGGTTAATGTTTCTACAGCTTCTAGGTAGCTATGCCTATGACTGAAAATAACACGTAAAATGAGTAACATGAATGGCATTAGAAACTGTAACCAATGCATATAAAATACAGTCTTCCAATTTCTTAAGCCATTGTGGTATCTGTCTGGTCCTACTGCTTTCCATTGACTAGGCAAAACATATAGAAGCACTGCTAGGTACACATACTCCTGAGTTTATCTCCCCCAAATCATTCCATAATACCTTTACTAAAAAGATAGGGAAAAAGATAAAAATTATTAAATTTCTGTCAAGTTCTTCTAATGGTAATTTGAATTGGAAAATCTTTTCTGTTCATTAAAAGTCCCATTAAATCACATGGAGCCTGTGGTGGGAGGAGTTTGCTGAATGGGTGAAGCAGGAAGAGGCAGAGCTACAGCAGAGGTGAAAGGAAGTTAGTCTGGAGAGCAGTCAGAGGTAGGAAAGATGCAGGCTTCTGGGTAGCCTGAGTGATTCTGTGATTGTGATTTTGTTTAAGAGAGCCTGCTTGTGATGAGTGTAATGGACCTGGTTTGTGGGAAGCCTAGCGGGGGAAGGGTTGGGGATAGTGTTGTCCTCTGCATTGTTATTGTGTATATGAGTGGCTGTGATGGATTTGGGTCTGAATAGATGTTTTGGTTCTGCCTTCCATGTGGACAGTCTATGGTATTTCGGGATTCTGAATTGCCCCATGATATTCATGGCTGCCATGGGCACTGTGAATATTGCATTGGTGCTATGGTTTACAATTCAAAGTTTAAGGTCCTAGGAAATTAAATTAGTACATATTAGAACTGGAAAGGTACCTTTAGAATAGAAAGGTACCTAAGAAATAATTCAATTTAAGCCCTTCATTTTATGGATGAAAAAACTAAAGCCCAAGGAGGTAAAGGGGTGTACATGTCCCAGATCCAAAAGCTACTTAGTGACAAAACTTATATTTTTCTAAGCACAGCATAATCAAACTTTACCATATAAGCAACTAAAGAGTACTAACATTTGTACGTGTGCTGTTTTAACGTTTACACAAACACTCGGATACATTATCTCACTTGATCCTCACAACTCCAGGGGAAGTAGGTTATCTTCATTTTACAGATAAGGTAACCAATGATCTGAAGTTGATTTGACACTATGAGTGAGATTTAAACCCAGCTCTTTCCTGATTCTAAATTCCAGATTCTCAAAGCCCAGAACCTGAAATTCTGAGAAATAATAAACCTATCACTTACTTCTAAAGGAAAGAGAGGTAATTTGGCATAGTTGACAGAGGTCAAAGGAACCTCAATTCAAATGCCACTTCTAATACCTACTAAGTGTAGACTATGGGCAAATCATTAAACTTAGCTAAGTCTCAGTTTTTTCACCTGTAAAATGGGGTTAATACTACCTGTAGGACCTCACAAAGATGTGAGGCTCGAATGAATTAATAAGTAAACACACTTAGCAAACCTTAAAGTCTAACTAAACTTTAGCTATTTTTTTATTACTAAAAATGAATACTCATTATACCTCTGCCTCCTCCGATATGTAATTTTGATTATTTTACTTCTAACATTAAACTAAAATTGTCTACAGCGACTTAGGGCAAATGTTTAAATAGAAAGTACTAGAATATGCATTTTCATCTATTTTCTGGTTTTAAACAGGAAAACATATACCCCTCAAGCACTACAGAAATTTAAACTATCATTGCAAATTATAAGGGTTCACATTTCTGCAATGTTTTTAAGATTTAGAAAATATGCTGCTCCCAAGAGCCTTAGTAGGATTATCACCCATTTCTGAGACAAGTAACTAAAGACCCAATCTGCCTAAACCAGTACGAGTCAGCGAATGGACCGAAATCCTCGTCTTCCTGAATACACCAGGGCTCCGCTTACTGCCTCGTAGTGCCTCCTTAGTCTAATGAGTGCTTACGGACTAGGATCCACACGCACCTGACTACCAAGGTACTCCTGCACTATTTATTCTAAGGATTCTCGGCGCCTCGCCACAAAAAGGAACCAACCGCATGTTACGATTATGATAAGGCACTGTCATAAAACAGCCTGTCCCTCCGGCTCCACTCTCTCCACCCTGGAAGAGTTGGTCATCGCCAGCAGAGAAAACCTCCGGAGCTCTGGAGCCGGTAGCCCTGGATTCAAATCCTGGCTCCGCCACTGGTTAGCAGTCCCCTCGGCCACCGGGATCCGAGCCCCCCTCCCGTTACCGAACGAAGTGAAGGTGAAAACGGAGACCCAAAGAGGGCGAAGGCCACAGCCTCAGCTTCCCCATCTGTAAGACGGAAGGGTGGTAGGGGGCGGGGGCTGGCCTGGATGAGCTTCAGCTTTGGGCCTAGAAGCCTCTCCCAGGAGCCCGAAGCCGGGCCCGGGCCCGGGAGCAGAGAAGTCCGGGGTGGCCGGGGGGCGGGGGCGGGGCCAGGGCGGCGCAGGGCCGGGCCCACTACGACAGACCGAGGCCGGTCCGGGGCGGGGGCGGGGGCGGGGGCGGGGCTCGGGCCCCTTACCAGTAGCAGCTGCTGTAGGTGCAGGCGTCCCGGGGCGGGCTGGCTGGCTGGTAGCCTCGGGAAACGGATCCCTCTCCTTCCATGGCGGGCGCGCGGACAGGCCCGGGCCGAATACGCCCGGCTGTCCCTTCGCCCTCCTTCAACAGGCCGAGAAGCGCGGTGCGAAAGCCTGGGAATGGGACAGTCGCATAAGAGGCGGAGGCGGAGGCCGTGGGGGGCGGGGCCGAAGCCGAGGGGGAGGGGCCCGAGGGGCGGGTCTGAGGAGGTCTTAGCGGAAGCGGGGGATGGGGAACAGAAGCGTCCTCGGGAAAGGGGCGGGGGTTAGGTGGGGGCGGGGCTTACAAGGCCGGAGCTGGAGCAGGTTGTTGCGTGAGGGCGGGAACGGTGATTAAGGGGCGGGGTCTTGTTAGGGGCGGAGCCAGAGAGGACGGGGCAGAGATGTCTCGACAACTTTTTTTTTTACTGAACTTTTAACTCTGGGGAGGAAGGGATTTGTTTCTTAGAAAAATGGTCCCTGGCCTTGTGTCCTATAGGGTCCAGGCTTACTCTCCTCTACATAGGGGTTTTCTTGCGTTTTCACCTCATTCCCCCAAATCCCCTCCTGGCCTCCCTATGGAGCTTTCCCTCTGGGACTACCCTACCTTTATCCTGAATATGCCTTGTACATAGTTGTTTGCATGTGTCACTCATTTCAGTCATGTCTGACTTTTCTTGACCAAGATATTGGAGTGGTTTGCCACTTTGCAGATGAGGAAACTGAGGCAAACAGGGTTAGGTGATTTACCCCAAGTCACATGTCTGAGGCCTTCTGGACTGCTCTGTTTCCTGCACCACCAAGCTGCCCCTACTTGCATGTAGTCCCTCTACAACATGAGTTCATGATCCTTGAGATCGGGGATTGTCTTTTGACTTTATATCCCTATCCTTTAGCACAAAGCCTGCCACAAAGTAAGTGCTTAACAAATGCTAATTGACTACTTAAAATGCCATCACAATGAATGAAACAGTCCCTACCTACAAGAAGATTACCTTCTAATAATTTCTATTATTAATTAGTAATTCTAACAATAGTGGAAGGAGCATCAGCCCTAGCACAATTATGACTCTCCTTACCGGGAAATCCAGTGACAAGCCACTTGCATCAGTAGAGGGAATTTCCTCACCTGACAATTTCCCTACACCAGTGATATCACAGGTGCCGTCCAGCCCCCATCACAAATTCTCTCATCATTCTCATTTCCCTCTTTTGCACATGTTTCAGCTTGTCAGTGTCTTAGCCCAAAATGGAACACCCCAAACTAAACCTAATGCGCCATACGTCTAAGCCTAGGGCAGAGTTCAGTGGGACTACTGACTTCTTTGACCTGGAGACTTCCTCTGTCAGTGCAACCTGAGATTCTGGCTGCCAGGTTGTAAGACAGATCTTACTGAATGTGCTTGTGAAGTCCTTATCAAATGAAACGTTGTCCAGCCAGGCCTCTTCACTTCTAAATTTACAGAGTGATAGGACTTTTACATTTGAAGTCAATTATCCTTTTCCTCTGGCTTTACCTTCCATAGACTAAACATCTTCTCTTCCTTCAAACCATATGGTATGTTTCATCTTTAATCTAGTCTCCCTTTGGCACTGTTTTGTCTTTATATCCACAACACTTAGTTCCTTGGACAATAAAGACACTTTGAAAATACTTAAGGAATCAAAAAGAAGTAATAAAATGAGAAAAGAGGGAAAATGTTGTACCTTGAATATGGAGGCCATGGATAAAGAGCAAAATAACAAAGAAACAGAGGAATGAGAATAGAGGGAAACATTTTAAAACACCTTTCTATCTGAACTAGAGAAAGAGCATGAGGAGTTTTGAAAAGATTCCATCAATAAAAGTAAAATCCCAGAATCTTGAGGCTATAGGAAGAGACATGAGGGTATGGAGAGTCTAGAACTGGAATGATACTAGTGATCTGACTGAAAAAGCAGGCTTAACAAGCAATAGGATGTGGAGGAGGGAAAAGCACACTTACCGGTTATAACCATGCACATAAACAAATTGGACTACAGACTAGGGGGAAAATTTTTGCAATTAAACATTTCTGCTGAAAATCTGACGTGTAAAATCTACAGGGACTGGCATAGATTTATAAAGTTAAGAGAAATTCCTCCTGATAGATAACTGTGAACAGGCTTTTTCCTTTTATTTTACTTTATTGGTATCTTTAATTTTTATAGCACCTTCATTGCCAAATACAGTCCTGCTATCTTTCCTCCTCTCCCTTGAGTCATTCCCTATAACAGTTTTTTAAAAGATGGATAAAAAGAGAGAGCTTAGGGAAAAAAAAGCAATTTAGAAAAACTCACCAACACGTCAATCAAGTCTGAGAGTATAAGCAACCGAATAGGTATTTTTCAAAAGAAACGTAAGTTCACACAAATAATTTGAATAAATAATAAATTGAATTTGAAATATTCAATTGAATATTGCATATTATTGAATGAATAATAAAAATACAAATTAGCTTAATTCTTAAGTATCACTTTAGAAGACATTAAATTCACATAAATAGTAATTTTTTTTTTAAATCATTGCTGGCAAGACTTGGGAAAATTGACAATCTACAAATTCACTGCTAATGGAGCTATGAATTTACTAAGAATTTTGGAAAGAAATATAGAATTCTACAATAAAAGTAGCAAAAAATTTTGTACTCTTTAATCCAACAAACCCACTATTAGACTTTTAACCTGGGGTAGTAATTGGTAGGAAGAGACCAATCTGCAAAAATATTCATACCAGAACTATTTGTAATAGCTAAAAAGCTGGAAACAAGCTTTGTGATTTAATAAATTGTGGCATGTGGATGTATGCGGATTCCTTAATCATAAGGAATTTGCCAATTTGAAGAAATGGTGAAATATTCTAACTGAATCTATACAAAATGAAGAAAGCAAAATCAAAGGAAAATAAACATCCTAACTTCAATGAAATCAACAAAGGCATTAAAGAGCAACAAATCTCAGATAAATATGAAAATAAATATTGGTATTATTACCATATCAAAATTGAAGCACACAGATGCTGGGGGGCCCTCCCATCTTTTTGGGGGGAGGTGCTAAGTCAGTACATAAGCTACTTTTCTTTCTTTTTTCCATCTAAACCAATGATTTCATCAATGTTTTAAACTCTTAATGTGAAAACTCCTTCCACAGATTCAGATTAGCCACTCCTCTACAAAAATATATGTTTATAATCTTAGAAAATTTCCTATTTCACTGAGTAGAAGTGACTTACTGATGGTCACATAACCAGTATGTGTCATAGAGAGAACTTGAACCCTGAGATTCCTGTCTAGAAAACTGAGCCTTACTCTCTCCCTTGGTAATATCATTAACTTCCATGATTTCATTTATCAACTTGATTCAGATGGCTCCTGAAACCATAATACCTCTAACTATGACATCTTTCAAGATCATAGACTCACTTTTCCAAATGCCTATAGGGTATTCCTCACCTGAATGCCTCTCTAGCCTTCAAACTCACCTCCTCCTTGTCTGTTCATCAAAACTTGATCTTTCTTTGGGTTTCACCAGTTCTGTCAGTAGCAGCATGCATCTCTCCTTTCTTTTTTAAAATGGCAAACAAGTGCATGGCTGCTTGTACAATCTTGTACTTTTTGGGCATTATTTTTCTTAATATTTGAGGGGACTGGTTTGAGGGGTTTTCTTAAATTATATGAGGAGTTTGTTGAAATTTT
Organism: Bettongia penicillata ogilbyi; assembly: GCA_023548195.1. Lineage (NCBI taxonomy): Eukaryota > Metazoa > Chordata > Mammalia > Diprotodontia > Potoroidae > Bettongia > Bettongia penicillata. The sequence goes on along the minus strand of JAJHZJ010000107.1, from coordinate 1,665,555 downwards.
CTTAAAACAAAATGTTTTGATAAAGTAACATGGCTCAAAGTTATTAGTGTAAGTCTTTCTTTGTTGGTGGAGATTAATTATTCAATACTCCTTGCCTACATCAGGGAAAGCATTGATGAGAACTTATGAGAAGAGAGATACTGGTCTTTAGGCTGCTAACTTTAAGAAAAAAGACAGTTCCAGACTCTGTTCAGATTGCTGAAGGGACAGAAAAACTGGGAAAAAGTCAGTATGATCAAAGTGCTGGTATTTACAAGCTACCCTTTTCTTAAAAAAAAAAATGTGGATAATAATAACTGTACTACCTACTTTATCTGGTTGTTGTGAGAAAAGTACCATGAAGACTAGATTAAGGGACCAAGGGAAATGAGAGACAATGTGACTTCCTGGATAGAGATTTAACAGTGGAGTCAGAAAGACCTGGGTCTAAGACCTGCCTCTGACATATACCAGCAGTGGGACCATGGATGGGAGAGTCACTTTACCTTGGATCGCCTGTGTCCACACACTTTAGCCTACAAGTTACAAAATTATTCCAATCTGCATCAGTGAGTTCTAGTTGCCAAGAATTATCAAAGATGTGAAATTACAGTTTTGGATCCCTCCAAAAAAAGTGGGAGATTAAGTCAGATTGATAAGAATTAGAGCCTCTATGGAAAAACTTCAATTCTAGGAAATGAGAAGTTTGACTTGATATTATAGTAAGATATTGATATTCTTTAAAGGTATACATTAAAATGTCTAATCTGGAGTGATGACTAGGCATTGAAATGGAAGAGCATATGGGGAAACCAAGGAGAGGGTTAATGTTGTACTGAAAGTACAGTGAATAAAGCTGCTATTTTGCCACTAATTGTAACCAACAAGGAAGATCTGAACAGTGAAATAGAAACCTAGGAAACTTTGGCAAAAAGTGAAAACCTCTTAGCATTCATGGTAATTTAAGGAAAGGAATATTGAGTATAAAAACATCATCCATCCTCTGTTTGAGTCTGTTATCTCTCATGCTTCACTGACTTCTTCCTATGTAGATACAAATATATCCAGGTCTCCTCATTCCCAAAAGAAGCCCTTTCCTTGATCCTATTCCCCCAGGCAAGTAGGAATTTCTTGAAGTAGTCTTGAAGAACCCAGTTCTTCCAATTACACTTCTTTATTACCCACTCTTTTCTCAAACCCTGTCAACAAAGCTTCTATTCCCTCTCTACTAAAACTATTTTAAGCACACCAGTGGCATCAAATCATCTTTCCCCCAGTTCTCATGTTCTTTGACCTCACTCTTTCATTTGGCGTTACCCCTCCAACCATATCGTCTTTTTCTCCTCCTTTGCTGACTCCTTAGCCTCTCTTGAGTCTCAAAAGATTTTATCAGTCCTTTGTTCTTTACTCTCTGTAGAAATGTCATTAGCTCCCATGATTTCATTTATCACCTTAATACAGATAGTTTCTGAAACCATAATACCTCCAGGTATGACCTCTCTCAAAGTCTCAGATTCGCTTTTCCCCATGCCTGTAGGATATTCCTCACCTGAATGCCTCCCTAGCACTTCAAACTCACCCCTCCTCCAAAGCTGAGTTTATCTATTCATCAAAACTTGATTTTTCTTTGGGTTTCATCAATTCTGTCAGTAGCACCACCATGCACCTTTTGTCCTATATTCAAAACCTTGGCGGTATCTTTGATTATTCCCTCTCTCTTACCTTTCATATCCAATTAGTTGCAAAACCCCAATGAACCTACTTCAACAATATCTCCCATATTTAACCACAGCTTTTTATTTTCACCACCATCAATCTAGTTCAGTTTCTTATTATCACCTACTTGCACTCCAGCCTTCTAAGAGATCTTTCTGCCTCTATTCTCTTTTCCTTCTAATCTATCCATGACATCACTTCTAGACTTATCTTCCTTATATACAAATCTAGTTATATCAAGTCACTCTGCTCAAAATCAGACAACTGTTTCCTATTGCCCAGTACATCAAGTTCAGTCTCTTTAACCTGGCACAGGTTCTCCACAATATGGCACTAGTTTAATTCTCTAAACTTATATTTGGGAAGAGAGAAAGCTTTTAAGTGGTCCATCTTTTTATATGCACATTCAATTCCACCTCAGACTTCATTGCTACACAGAAAGTCAACAGGAAATAGAGGATGTATATGCATGCTTTCAATTGGAGAGGGAAAGGACTACTCCATTCCATCATGAATTTCTAGAACAGGCTCATCAAGTCTCCACATGGGTTGATGCAAGGCAGAACATATTGGATATGTTCTAAAGACTGGGACCTCATTGGATAGTCTTATCTCCCCCTCAGTACCACTACTCAATGGTCCTTCTTATACAATATACTCCAGATACACTAGACTACTTGCAATGTTCGTACACACCCCATATTATTCTGTGTTCACGCCTTTGCTCTTGCAGCCTCTCTCCCACACCTGTTGAATTTCAAATATTTCTCTTTATCCTCAAGTGCCCATCTACACCACTACACTATTTTTTCTCCAGATATAAACTCACCTCTTCCTTTACTGAGAACATTGAGACCATTCATCATGAGATCTATCATCTCATTTCTGCAACACCTCAAAAGATCTCAATTATCTTCACTCACTCTCTTTTCTTTTATTGTCAGATCTAGATGATAAGTCAGCCCCTCTTCCTTGCCAAGATTAACCCCTCTGGTTGTGCCCTTGATCTCATTCCCCCTCATCTTATGGACTATTCCCCAGAGGCCTACAAATATGTTCAAGTTCTTCTCCCCAAAAAACCCATGAAATTATCCCCCTGACATTCTTTCAAGCAATTACCCTATATCTCTTTTTGCCTTCACTACTAAACTTAGGATTACAAATTTAGAGCTTAAAAGGAATCTTAGAAGACATTGAGTCCAACCCCTTATTTTAAAGATGATAAAAATAAGACTTAGGAAGTTTAAGTAACTTGCCACAGAAACAGGCCTTGAAAGAACTAGGACTTAAATTCAGTTCGTCTGACTCTAAATCCAACACATTTTACCCTATCGAGATACTCATCCTTTCTATAATGGAAGGAAATCTACACTTAAGGTCTCTTCTTCACTACCCAGTTATCAACCACAGGCAATCTGTCCTCATCATTCTTAGTTCTCCTCTTGCACTTTTCTATGGCATTTGACAATTTGGATCAGGCTGTCTTTCTGTAGAGTCTTCTACTCCTTGGCTTCCATGATATTCCTGTCTCCTGGTTCTCTGGTTGTACTCAAACCTATCTGAATACTCTGCATTTTCTTTCACTGGTTTATTGTTTTTCCACGTGTCTTTCTGTCATGACCTTCTGGGATTATAACACAGAAGAAATCTGGATTTCCCTAAATACTTTAGTGAGCCCACGTAGTTCCTGCTGTAGCTATAGGGAATGAACTAGTGCATATATGGTCCGAGTCCCTCTTCCCCTAGAAATATGACTTGATATTTCAAAAGGCAGACCTTCTCCTCCCATTCCTTTGGCATTTAAAGGTGTCCATCCTTTGCACCCTCTTTTCCTCCCCATATGTTACTCAAATATGAATATAAAGTGTCATGCCTTTCTGGTTGTGCACACTCATAATATCATTGGTATACTTTGTCATTGTGCACATGCCCAGTCCAATCTCCGATAGGGACAATATTGTCAGACTTGCAACTGTCTTGGAATGCTTGTATATCAAAAGCTCAATTTATCCTATGGTAGGGATAATAAAGGAGCTTGGTAGACTGAATAAAGAGCTAGACATGGAATTGGGAAGACTTGAGTTCAGATTCCACCTCATATATTTACTAGCTGTGTGTCCTACTCATCTCACTGCCAGTTTCCTTACCTGTAAAATGAGAGTGGATAATAGCAGCTACCTCACAAGGTTGTTGTAAAAATCAAATAAGATAATATATGCAATGTACTTTACAAACTTTAAAATAGAATACAAAGTTTAGTTGTCATTATTTTTAACTCAATCTGTTCTTCATGGACTTGACCTTCCTGTGGCCTTTGTGGAGGCCTACTCCTCTTTTCCTAATATCTCTATAATCTTGTTCAGCCCTCTCTTCAAGGTCCTATTCTGTTGATTGTCTGTAGACTCAAATACAAACTTCTGTTTGACTTTTCGATGATGGTGAGTAGAAGCTAACCTCCAACCTGCATTCCAGCCTTTCCATCTCCTACTCTACAATTCTGCCAACCTTTTCTTTCCTTTGTTCCTCACACATGCCATCTTTCATCTCCATGCTTTTTCCTTTGGCTGTCCTACCCCTACCAGATAGAATACCTCTTCTCCTTAAAGCACTGCCTTCTACATGAAGCCTTTCTTGATCCTCCCAAATGCTAGTGACCTCCTTTCCTAACTAGTTGCCATTTAACTACTTGTATTTATCTGTATGTCCTTAAATATATCTTCCTTTCTTCCTTCATTAGAATGCCAGCTTCTTACAAATAGGGATCATTTCATTGTTTGTATCTGTATTCCCAGCCCCTAACACAGAACCCAACAAGTAGTAAGTGCAACTAAGAGTTGTTGATGGTCCTTTCATTGGTTCTGTTTTACATTGGTTCTTAATTAGCTTCTTAACCTCCACCATCTGACTCCATTTCTAATCACCAACTCCTCAATACAACCAGAGCAACTATTACAACTGTTATTGACTGGATACCTTACAAATTCAGGTCATCAAACTAAAACTGAGCACTCGCTGCAGGAAGGTGATCTTTTCATTCTTGCTTAATTGATTCCCAACTCAATCCCCATTCATTCCATCATTCCCCAATATGAGTCCACAAACAGTTCTGAAAAGAAAAATTGCAAACTATTAACAATCATACTTAAGAATACTCCAAATCACCAATAATAAAATAAAGTCAAATCAAAACAAACCTGAGGTTGTAGTAAGTCAATCTTTTTCCTTCTTAATTAATTCTATATCCTGTTCCTCAGTCATTATTTCAAATATTCTTGTTTCTCTTTAAATCACACACAATACCTCTTCCCTCACCCTTCTAGCTGAAGATCTCACATCATACTCTGATGAGAAAAGAAACCCTGAGTTCCCTCCTCTCCCCTTGATTCATTTCATAAACCATTGACATTTACCCCATTCTCTTCTCCTTTGCCCCAGCCTCTGTTGAAGAGAGGATTATTCTCCCTGCTAAGGCCAACTCCTCTACATGCACACTTGATCCCAAACTTTCTCATCGTCTCCAGGTGGTTGCTCCATCAATGATTCCCTTCTTAAGACTCAATCTCTCCCTTTCTACTAGTTTCTTTTATAATGCCTATAAACGTTCCCAATTCTTTCCTATCCTTAGACAACTTAAACTTAACACACCCAAAACTGAACTCATTATCTTTTCCCCAAGCCCTCCCCAATTCCAGACTTCCCTACTACTGTTCAAGGTATGACTGTCCTCCAAGTTACCCAGGCTTCCAACCTAGGAGCTGTTCTTTATTCCTCACTCTTACTCCCCCGTTTCCAGTCAGTTATCAGGTCCATAGTTTCTACCTTTATAATATCTCATAACATCATTCCCTTCTCTCCTCAGATACTGCCAACAACCTGGTGTAGAGAAGTAACTGTGCCAGACACTGTGCAAAGTGCATTTTACAAACACTATGTTACTTGATCCTCACAGCAACACTTCAAACTAGGTGCTGTTGTTAGCCCCATTTACATTTGTTGGAACCAAGGCAAACAGATGTTGAATGACTTGCCTAGGGTTACATAGCTAGTAGGTGTCTTCACCTAGGATTTGGATTAAGGTCTTCCTGACTGCCGACCAAGTTCTCTGTTCATGGCGCTGCCAACCATCTCTGTTGTTGTTGAGTCATTTCAGTCACCTCTGACTCTTTGTGACCCTATTTGGGATTTTCTTGGCAAAGATACTGGAGTGGTTTGCCATTTCCTTGTCATGCTCATTTTATAGAGGAGGAAACTGAGCCAAAGTTAAGTGACTTGCCCAGGGACACGCAACTAGCAAGTGTGTCCGGGGCTGGATTTGAACTTAGGTCTTCCTGATTCTGGGCCCTATCTCCCATACTACCTAACTGCCGACGAGCTGCCTTTATTTAGCCTCAATAGCATGCTGAATGGTCTGCCTGCCTCAAGACTCCCTACTCCAGTCTATTCAGTCCACTCAGTTGTCACATTGATCTTCCCAAAGTGCAAACATGCAAAAAGATGTTACTTCACTACTCAGTAGACTCTAGTATCTTGGTATTGCCTACAGGATCAAATATGAAATCCTTTATTCTGCTTTTAAAACCTTTACAACCTGACTTCTCACTACCTTTCTGGGTCTTCTTATACCTTTGCCCTCTCCCTCAAGTACTCTGCAATCCAGCCTTGGCCTCCTTGCTATACTTCTCATAAGACACCTTATCTCCCAACAACATTTTTCCTGGTTGTTTCCTCCTTCCCACCCCCACCCCAGCCCCTGACCTGGAATTCTTTCTCTCCTCATCACTTCCTGGCTTCCCTGGCTTCCTTCAATTTGCAGCTAAAATCTCACCTTCTACAAGAAGTTTTCCTGATACCTGTCAGTGCTAGTACCTTCCTTCTATTGATCATCTCCAGTTTATATATATCTTATCTGTAAACAGTTGTTTGCATGTAGCCTCTGCTTTGTTAGGCTGTTAGCTCCTTGAGAACAGGGACGGTCCCTTTTGCTTTTCTGTGTGTGGCATAGGTCCTAGTGTATACTAAGTGTTTAATAAATACTTGTTGACTGACTGACTCAGGAGATTCCACTGGTTCAATTATCATCTCTATATTAATGATTCCAAGGTTTCTATTTACAGCCTCAGGGTCTCTGCCAAGCTTCAGTCTCATATCACCAAATCCCTGTTCGATATCTCAAATGGAATATCCCAGAAACAGTTCAAACCCAATCAACATGTTCAAAACTGAATTCATTATCTTCCCCCAAAACTCAATTCTCTTTAAAACTTCTGTCACTCAATCAAAGAGCATTTGTTAAGCAATTACTGCATGCCAGTCAGGCTCCAAGCATTTGGAACGGTAAGTTCCAATTTGCACCAGGCACTGTGATAAGCACTAGTTACAAGGAAAGGCAAAAAACAGTCCCCATTGTCATGGAGCTCACAATCTAGTCGGGGAGACAAGATCTACATGGGATAAATTGGAGATAATCAACAGCATTAATGAGGACTAGGAAAGGCTTCTTACAAAAGGTGTGACTTGAGTGGAGACTTGAAGGAAGCAATGATGGTTAGAAGGTGAAGATGCGAAGGGATGAGAGTTCCAGACATGGGGACAGTCAGTGAAAATGTCCAGAGTCAGGAGATGGAGTGTGTTGTGCAAGAAATAGAAAGGAAACCAGTGTCTTTAGCTATCATGTGGGGATTATAAAATGTAAAAGTACATTAAGTATATCACTCTCCAGTTTCAAGACCCATGGTGGCTCTCTCCTGCAGAGGCAGTATAGCATATCCTCCCTCACTCAAATCAAAGTCAAGTGCAAGTCATGTTATCATCGTGATGTCATGGTCTTCTTCAAGAACAAAGGACAAATACAACAGCACAAATAAATTCGATAAAAGTAGAATGTAAAAGGGGCAAAGGAGAGGTGTTGAGAATATGCTCTAATAAACTATGAGTGAGGTGAGATTGATCGCTTTTGCTGGCCCCTAGATTGAATCCAAGTGGAAACCAAGTGGAAAGGGCTGTACTTGAAGACCTAGAGGGCCACATGTGGCCTCAAGGCTGGAGGTTCTCCACCCCTGGTCTAGCCCAAGCCCTCATTTTACAAATAAGGAAATGGAGGGCCCAGAAGAAGCCCAAATTCACACAGAGAACCAGAATTGAAATTCAGTTCCTGCTTCCACATCCAGTCCCTTTTCTCCTAGAGCGCAGAAGACTTATGAACCATATGGCATTTGACCCAGACTTTCAAGCAAAAAAGTCTTCAGGAGGTAGTATATTTAGTGGGGGAGGGAAGAAGAGAGGACCTGGACAAATGCCTGGAAGCTGTATGGTGCAATGAGTAGAGTGCTGAGCTTGGAGTCATGAAAACCTGGGTCCCTCCTTGAACATTAACTAGTTGGATGACCTTTGGTAAATCACTTGAGTCTCAGTTTCCTCATCTATAAAATGAAAGAGCTGAATATAATGACCTCCTTTTTATTCTAAATCCATGATTGTATAAAAGGGCAGGGGAGGACAGGATGAGATGAGAGAACAGCTAGTCCAGTTTGGCTGGAACATAGAGTACATGAAGAGTACTGTGGAACAGAGCTGGGAAGAAAGAATAAAGGTTCTATTTTATACAATATTACTTTTTAGCCTGGAGTTTCCAGAGGCAACATTTACAAAGCAAGCAAGTATCAGCATCTTTAAGTACACTGTAATTATTCCATTCCCTGATTTAAGACCTTTATGTTGGTATATAAAATTAAAATAGAAAATATAAACTAAAATTGAGAAGCATAAATTATTAACCTGAAAAACCCTAGCTAAACAGGACTGCTCTCTTGTTCTGTTATGAAATACTGTTTTGTGATTGAAATCTAGACAGAAATGGTCATCTGAATAGTTCAGACCAAAAAAGATATACTCTAACCCAGACTTATAAATATTAAATAGTTATGGTTACTACATAACTTCATTTAGTATGTGGTAGAGGAAAGAACTCTAAACTTGGACTCAGGAGAGATTTGAATTCTCATTCCAGCTTCCATACCCATGCACAAGTCCCTTACCCTATCTGTTTCCTCACCTATAAATAGTGAAAATAAGTAGTACATATTACACGGGATTGTGTCTTAGAAAAGGACTTTATCAATCTTAAAGTTCTCCAGAAGTATGAGTTATAAATTTTTATAGGACTCAAGAATAGTGGTATTTCAAGAAGAAATAAGGCATGAAACAGCAACATAAGGAAAAGGAAAGGAAGGAAAGGAGTCGGAGATTCTTAAAACAATTCTTTTCTTCAACAAAAAAAGGATAAACTTTAGGGAATCATACAAAGTCTGAAGTTGAAGCAACAATAGTTTGTTTGATGAATTAGTTTTAGCTATGGAAATCATTTAAGGAAAATAAATTATTTTGCATTCCCTCAAAAAATATTAAGAACAAATATAGAAAACAAATGTTATATGCCAGAAAAAAAATACCAAATTGATTATTTATTATGTTTAGTGGAAATGGTCTGAATTGCCTCCACTAGGTGGCATAGTCAATAGTGCCCCAGAATTGGAGTTGAGAAGACAAGAATTCAAGTCTGGCTAGATATTGCCTAGCTGTACAATCCATCCTGAACAAGCTACTTAACTGCTGATAGCCTCAGGTTCCTCACCTGTAAAATGGGAATGAAACAGTACCTATGTCTCAGAGTTGGTATGAGGATCAAATGAGGTAATATAAGTAAAATGCTTAACACATAGCAGGCAATCAGGAAATGCTTGTTAAAATTACAACATAGAAATACATTTAATGATAAATAATATACTTATTTACTTCAGTGGATCTATGGGTGTAGATTGCTGACCCTCCATCTGTTTTTATTCTGTGTGATTCTTATTCATATTTTTTCCATAAATATCTCAAGGAAATTCAGCTTAACATGCAAAATACCTGCCTCTGGTGCTTTTAACATACAGAAAATACTGAAGTATCTAAGGCCAGATTTGAACTCAGCAAGGTAAGTTTTCCAGAGTAAGAAAGACCTGAGTTCAAATTTGACCTCAGACACTTACTCGATGTGTGATTCTGGGCAAATCACTTACCTTCTATTTGCCTCAGTTTCCTCAATTGTAAACTAGAGATAATCACAGCACTTACCTCCCATGGTTGTTTAAGGATTAAATGAGATATCTGTAAAGCACTTAGCACCAGGCCGGGCACAAGGTGATTGTTATTTAAATACCTATTCTCTCCTCTCCCTTCCTCTCCCAGACTTGCCTGGAGCCTCATAACCTTTGTTCAAATCCTGTTATTGCACTTAGCATACTAGGATAAGCAAGCTAGAGCTTAAGTCTAGAACTTAAAGGAACCTTAAAGCCGGTCTAACTTTATAGACGGAGAAACTGATACCCAGGGAGGGCTGTAACCTGACCAAGGTTATACAGGTAGTAAGCTACCAAGACAAAATTTTAATCAATAAACATTCATTAAGTACCTACTATTTGCCAAGCACTGTGCTAAACCCTGGGGTTACAAAAAGAGGCAAAGAAGTCCCTGCCCTCAAGGAGTTTACCAATAATGGGTAAGGCAATGTACAAACCTATACAAAGTATACCAAAAATAATTAACAGGAAAGGCAGTAGAATATAAAGGAGTTGAGAAAAGACTCCCAGTAAAAGATGAGGTTTTAGTTTAGATGTAAAAGGATTTGGATCTACATCCTTTGCCTTCAGAACCAATGCTATTTCTACTACCTTGCCTCCTAGCCCATGTCAGACAGAGGTCCCCTATTCTAGAGCTAGCCTTCTGATTCTTGGCCCTTAAAGCGGCAGTCTCTGCAACGGAGTAGATAAACCATAGATTGGAAGGCCAAAGACCTTGGATAGAAGTCTTGCTCTGCTACTTGTGAACCATGTGGTTCAGATGGCTAATTTCTTCTCTGGGGCTTATGTTTCTTCATCCTTTATGTTACCTAAAATTTTGATTCTTTAGAGATTGTGATGTATGATGCAATGAACACATTTTGTCTGAAAACAGGAGCATCTAGGGGTATAGGGTATAAGGTAGACAAAACAGCAGAAACGCAGGAGAAATGTTGCCAGATCCGTCCTCCCTCTTTAGCGTTATGTGCCTCTTTAACAAATGTTTCTCCAAGCTTCAAGGTAATTTACATGGTCCCAGGGGTAAATGTCTGATGTATGACAAGATTTGACAGGGCAAACGAAAATCAGCGTGTGTGTTTATTCCAGACTCAGCAGGAGGTACAGACTGTGGGAAAGGGCACCCAACCTGTGCCTGGGCAGGGAAGAAGAGGCATACTGTCCTACTCCAGGTATGAGTGAAAGCTGGGCATATTTCCCCCAGGTGGTGGGGTTGGTGTGTCAAGTAAATCATACCTTGATGATGTCCCAAAGAAAATGTTTTTCGGTGCATTAGCTGGGTATGTTCTATTACTCATTAACAAAAGAACCAAGAGTGTGCTTATTATGTTGGCCTGGGGTGGTCTGAATGAAAGAGGGATTTTTAAGGCTGTACCTTTTAAAAATTTCTTCCACTAAAATGATCATCTATGCATACATATACATATGTGTGTGTATGTGTGTGTACGTACACACACAAGTAGAGAGACAGATAGTGCTTGAAATTAGGAAGATTAGAATGTCATTCCACCCTGGACATCTTCTTGTTATCTGCCCTCCTTGCCGCTGAATCCTCTAGATCTCAGACCTTGACATCCAACCTGTTACTGTACTCTCCAAACCGTTAACGGAATAAGCCCTAATGGGCTTCATCCTCTCAGATCTGGAACTCCCTCCCCGTAGTATTTATAAAGTGCTTAGCACACAGCCTGGCACACGATAGATGTTTAATAAAAGTTTCTTTCCTTCCCTACCCTGATCAGTGACTATCTAATGGCCTGCTATATCTAGTGACTGGGATCAGGAAGACTGATCTTCCTGAGTTCAAATCTGGCCTCAGATACTTATCAGTCAAGTGGCCCTGGGCAAGTCACTTAACTTGTGACTCAGTTTCCTCAACTGTAAAATGAGCTGGAGAAGGAAATGGTAAACCACTCCAGTATCTCTGCTAAGAAAACCCCAAATGGGGTCAGGAAGAGCCAAACATGACTCAATAGCAACAAAAGACCTAGAAAGGTCCAGTTCCTGCTCTTGTCTACAAAGGGAAGGAGCTGGAGCAGCTTGAGGTCTGAGCACCATCTGGTGGTTTGTTCAGAGATTGATCTGTGCCTATTCTTGTTCGCGTTGTTCATCTTTCTTCCTGGAAGATGACCCACGCCATCACATTTGACTTGTACATCAATTGGGTTTAATAAGGGCCAAGGTAAAGCAGGTGGTCTTGCAGGCTGTAGAACCCTTCTCTCCCCCTTTTCAATCTTCTCTAGCTGTGTAACTCTGGGCAGGTCATCTAAGGCACCAGGCAGGCTGACATAGCAATTTATCCATCAACAACTATGGATAGAAAAAACAATGTAGAAATGGAAAGGACGGCAGAGCAGGACCACTCCAACCCCCTCACTTTCTAGATGAGGAAAATGAGGCCAGGAGAAGACAGCTAACACTGCTTGTGATTGGTAAGTCTGGGTTTGAACTCAAATCTCCTTGGTCCAAATTCAACCTTCACCCCCATCCTTCTCCACTGCACTGCAGTGCTGAATGGGAGAAAAAGATTTTGTGTCTCTACGAATCATTTCACATACACCTATGTTTTTAAATAACTATCAGTGATGTTAAAATATAGAAAGCAAGGACTGAGACAAAGCAGGGAGCAAACAGCTCATTATTAACATGATATGGTTGTGAAGCAAAATTAACTGCACTTTGTGATTCCTGATTTCCCAGGCTGCAGGTACTAGTTTACAAAGGATGATCAGACACATTCTATGTCTTAGAAGCTTTTGTGAATGGCTTATTGGCTGACCTGCCAGGGATGTGCCTCCTCAAGGCTGGCAAAGCTATTTCTCCGACGGGGGGTGGGGGGTGAGGGGGGAGTGGGAGTGGGGAATGTCTGCTACTCAGCTGGGCTCAAAGCATTTCTGGCTCATACTGATCATGAAGGTAATTTCTCCAGGACAAGCCTTAGCCATTGCACTCCATATGGGCTAACTCCTTCAATTTTCCCCCCCAAATTTTTAAAAATCAGAAAAGCTTTTCTGGCTTAGAAAGATCTGCTAGTTAGCATTCTACTGATAGGAACACCTGTTTGAGCAATTAGAAGCAGACTTGAATCATCTGATTTCAATTCTTAAGATGTGCATAAAACTCATGTTTTTAGGGGCTTTGAAAATGCATTTCCAAATTCAGCTCAAGTCTTCCTTCCGGTCAGAGGGTACGTTATAAGTGGCCCGTTGTCCTGAATGTCAGGAGCCTTGAAGTCAAATCCTGCCTCTTCAGTATAGTAGATGGGCCACCACTGGAAAGTTATTGACTCTCTCAGCTCCAGCAAAGTCATTATTGCTGTATGTTATAGGTGAGTTGCTATTCTGCATGGGTGGAAGGAGTTTTCATACTAGATGATATCCATACCAATAAAAATTCATGTCTAGTTCTCATCTTTTCTCACATATATGTATATAAGAACTTTCCATTAGTGACTCTGCTTGGTTTTGATTCCATGGAGCATTGTGTCTTCCCCAGGATGTCAATCCCCTGAAACCTTATCACCATGCTGATTGACTCAAGTTTGGATATTTGGTACCTTCTCAGTCTTGCATCTCACAAGTTATCTGGCTGGAGGACTGAAGGGTGAGGCACTAACCTCCTCCCAAACCTTCCTGTATAGAAGGCTCAGACATGAATTTTCTATCAGTAGCTGTTTGGTTTTGACTCCAGGGACTATCATACTCTCTAGGGGGTCCTTCCCTCCATCTCCCCTGCTTTTCAGCTTCCCCATTAGACTGTGATCTCCTCAGGGGCAGGGACTGGCTTTTTCCTATTTGTATCCTCAGCACTTAGCACAGTGCCTGGCACTTAGGCCTTTAATAAATGTTTATGGAATTGAACAAATGACATTTATGTGTCATGGTACATATATCATCTCATTTTAACCTCACAAAAACCCTATGCACTAAGTGCTAGGAGTAGTATTATCCCCATTTTACAGATGAAGAAGTTGAGGTTCAGTGACTTTCCTGTAGTCATATAGGATTTCGGTGGAGGGCCCTCCACACTCCACATCCTCTTTCCACTGTATCACCAAGACAGCCTTACAAACACCCAGCAGGTCCAGTGATCAGTATTCTACAGCAGCAAGCAGGAGTGATAGACAGAAGGTTGGGGCTATGTGCTAAGGGGACGCTGAGGAGACCAAAGCAAAGTGAGCTCATGTTCTAAAAGGAGACAACACAACCACATAGAGATGTAGACAAGACACCTACAAGATTCAAGGTTATCTTGGGGGGGGGGGTGTGAAAAGGGGAGCCACATGAAGGTGATGCTTAAGCTGAGTCTTGAAGGAATCTGGAATTCCAAGAGGTGGAGGTGAAGCATTCCCACACATGGGCATGCTGGTGAAAAGGCAAAGTGACAGGGAGAGTCTATGAGTGGTGGGGCTCAGCCTTAATAACATGTGGAGAAGAATAACGTATAAGAAGGCTGGAAAGGTAGGATGGGGCCAGGTTAGGAAGCGCTTTAAATTACACAGAATTTACCTTGGGAGTTAGTGGAGTTTATTAAGCAGCAGAGGTGACCTGGTAATAACTGATAGTTGTCTGGAGAAAGATTGGAGTAAGCAGGTAAGAAAAGACGGAAACCAATTAGCAACTCTCTGTCATTTACTATAGGTCTTTCATAAATCAGTAAGGTGTTTTAAGATTTTTTTGGGGGGGTACATACCTGAAATTGATTTTTACATTAGTAAAAATTTATATTTTACACTAACGAGAAAGCAAGAGCTAGAAAGACTATTTTGCTAGGTGGCACAGTGGATGAGAGGATTGGGTCTAGAGTCAGAACAAGTTAGATTCTTCCCCCGGACCCTGGTTAACTCCCCAGCCAAGTCACTTACCCTGCCTGCCTCAGTTTCCTCATCTCTAAAATGGGGATGATGATCATAGCACCTACCTCTCAGGGTCGTTGAGAGAATAAAAGGAAAGTGCAGACCTTAAATCCCTCTGCATGTAATCATGTGTTCTAATTTTTTAAAGGGAAAGTTTTAAAATTGTGTTTCCAAATGCAGATTTCAACAAGCTATAGATGTTGGGAAAAATCATTTTAACAGTATAGGGTGCAAACATCTTTTACTACTACTGTTTAAGCTACAAAACTGCTGCATGCGTGAGACGGTCATCTTAACAGTTACCTATTTCCTATATAAGGTGAACTGTATTTAAAAATAGTAGCCACCCTACTCAGCAGAAGCTTTAACTGCTATTTCTTTCTCCTAGTTTTTTTTCTTAATAAAAACGTCCGGGACTAAGATAGAAATTCAGATGGAAGTCAGGGAACAGTGAAGGGAAGACTGCATCTCGAAGCCCTCCTTATCTCCCCGCTTAACGGTATTTCACGTTCCTTCCGTAATTAGACTTTTCGGGTCTTTTTCTGGGGGTGGGGGAGGTGCGTTATTCGGCTGATCTCCGGCACCTCTAGACACCAGTACGCCAAATTCTTTAATTAAATCATGGTAATGGTTTGCGGTTTGTATTTGAATTTTTGGCGGGAAGAGGGAAGCCGAGGAGCTAGCGCCCGACTGCCAATCACAGGCGGAGCCAGTCTCCCTTCCCCCGACTTCCACGCGCCAAAATTCCAAACAAGCCGCTTCACCGCCATTCCCGCTCCCTCCGCCGGCACTACAGAGAACGGAGGGAAGAAGTCCCCTCGGAGCCGGCCAGTCCCCCAGAGCGCGGGGGCTCTCTTCCTCCGGCCGCAGTCCTCACACCGAGGCCAGACCGGAGCCCGCCGCCGCGGCGCCGAGGGGGAGGGGCGGGGCCTGTGGCGCAGGGATCCGGGGCGGGCCCCGCGTCTTCGGCGGGCAGCTTGTGGCGCCAGAATTCGTAGCGCGGCAGAGCCCGGAGCGGCCGCCGCCTTGTCCTAGCCCGCTCCCGACCCTCGGCCGCCGGGAGGGAAGAAGATGGTGATCCTGCGGAGCAGCGCCGAGCTGCACGGCCGCTCGGCGGCTGCGCGGACCTCAGCCGCGGGCGGTGGCAACTTCTCGGACCCCCTGGACTCGAGTGCCGAGTTCCTCTCGTTGGAGCCGCTCGGCAGCCGGAGGAGGCAACTGCGCTACGGCAGCGCCATGGGCAAGGCGGCCGCCTCCGCCTCCGCCTCGGCCGCCTCTCCCGCCTGCGTGGTGAGTGCGGCGCTGGCGCCTCCGGCCCGGGAGGGAGGCGGGCCGGCGGCCGGCACACGCGCGGCTCGGGGCGGCGGGGACGGGGCCATGCCGTCCGCCGTCGCGGGGCGCGGTGGCGGTTGGGGCTGAGGGGAGCGGGGCCGGGGGGCCTGGGCGGGGTCCGGGCGCGGCCCCCCAGGACCGGGGTCTCGGCGCTGGAGGAGGAGGCGGGGCGCCTCGGAGCCGCGGGGGTTGGAGGAGGTGAGTGCGAGGCGGGCTCTGGATTGGAGGCCCGGGGGGCGGGGCCGGGGGCGGGGCCGGGACGTGTCCGGAGCCCGCGGAGGCCCGCGATCTGGCCCTCGGCCCCTCCGCCCTCCTCTCCGCGCACCCTCGGGTCTCGCGCGGCGGGCGGCGCCGCTCTCCCGGGCATGGGCGGGGGCCGCCGGCGGGGCGCGGACCGTGGGTCAAAACCCTCCCCGGAGCTGACGGGTCCCTTCCGGAGCCCCTTCCCTCCCCGGCCTCGGAGGCTGCGGGGGCCAGAAGTCGGGGGAGCTGGGTCACCCCGACCGAGCCCAGCCTCAGTCTCCCCGCCTGTGAAGCGGGAGCAGGGAACGTGGGGAGAGTAAATGCAGCCGGCCATCCCGGGGCACAGCTCTGGGTCTGAGGCGGGCAAAGCCCGGCCTCCGGGAAAGAGAAAAGGACTGCAGAGCCCGGGGAGGAGAGGGCGTCCGGTTGGGCAGTGACTGGATCAGGAGAAGTTCAGGCGAGGAGTTTCGTAGCAGAGATCAAGAATAAACAGGAAGGGTCGGAGGAATGGTCTTTAGGTCTCCAGCGACCCTCCAGGGAATGGAGGTTGGGTTAGAGATAACAGCGAGCCGAGGGCTTCGGGCGAGAAGGAAAGGCGAGAGAGTACGGCAGAAGGGTTAGCCTTAGGAAAGGACAGGTTAGGGAGGTGGTTGGTCATCTTGTTAGGCTTTGAGAAGGGTTGAGGAAGCTCTGGTAGGGTGGTCATGATCATTGTGAAATCTTTAAGTGTGGGAATTCAGGATAATATAATCTTTGATTCACCAGTAGATTGGAACCTCACCTGCCGTGGTAGAGCATGGGTTAAAAAATACTTAAGTGTCAGGCACTGTGCTAGACGATGGAGATGGAAATAGTAAGAACGAAACTATCAGCACTTAAGAAGAGTTTATATTCCAGTGGGGTGGACCAAAAATATGTACAGTGTAACGTGCTGAGTTAGAGGAATCTGGAAAGGCTTCATGTAGAAGATGGTGCTTGAGTGGAGTCTTAATGGAAAAGAGGAACTCCCTGAGGTAGAGATAAAGGAGTGCTTTCTGAGCTGTGCGACAGCCATCCAAAGTCAAAGAGAGGGGAGATGTGGAGGTGTTCTAGGTAAAGGAGAGAGAAGACTGTTTGGCCGAATTACAGAGTGTGAGAGAGTGAGAAAAAGATCAGTGAGACTAGAAAGATATAGATTGGGGCCAGGTGGTTTCGGGCTTTAAAAACTAAGTGGGAAAATTTATATTTTTACTAGGGGGGGAGGGAGGGCCCAGTGGAATTAATCTGAGTAGGGATCAAGCAGATATGCATTTAAAGAAAACTGTTTTAGTAGCAGCATGTCAGATGGACTGGGGTTGGCCAGACTTGAGGCTTGGAGGCTGCTGTAATTTAGTGGAGAAGTGATGAGAGAAGAGGTCAGATATGAAAGTGGGAACAGCAGGATAAGGCAATTAATTTGATATGTAGGAGAGTAAAGAATTAAGGATAATAGCAAGGTTATGTTATTGTTGTATAATAAGGCAACCAAAGTGACAAAGTATGAAGCCTTTGACAAAAATAGGAAAGTTTGAAAGAGCAGAGGTTTTAGATAGAAAATTAAGTTACATTTTAGACTGAGGAGTCATCCAAGTAGAGGTGATCTTGCACTGGCTCCATGTTTGAGAAAAGGCCCTTAGATTTGTTAATTGAAATAATTGGTAACTTTGGAGAGAGCAGTTGCAGGTGAGTGAAGTCAGAAACTAGATTGCAAAGGGTGAAGAGGCAGAAGTGAAGGTAGAGCATAGACAAACTTTTCAAGGAGTTTGGATGAGAAAGTGAGGAGATAGGGTTAGTCCAAGAATATTGGTAGTATTTAGTATGAGGGTGGGGAACCTTTGACATCTAGGTCACATGTGGCCTTCTAGGTCCTTGGGTGCAACGTTTTGGCAGAGGCTGAGTTTTACAGAACAAATCCTTTTATAAGGGAATTTGCTCTGTAAAGTTTGGTTTCAGTCAAAAGGTCACACTGGAGGACCTTGAGGGCCAGGGCCATATGTGGCCTCAAGGCTGCAGGTTCCCCACCCCTAATCTAGTGAAAGCTTTTGCCCACAAGATGAAAGAGACTTCAGTATTTTTAAAGGCAGTGGGGAAACTAGTTGGAAAAAAGTTGATTCAAGGAGAGTTGAGAATGCAGCCTTACTGGAGAAGCCCACAGGGGGTCAAGTGCACGTGTAGAGGAGTTGCTTGTCAAAGGGAAGGCCTCTTTGTCCTCTGTCTTTTGAGAATGAGAGATGCCAAGGAGTTTTGCAGTGAAGAGAATGGGAGAGGAGGAAGCTCAAGGTAAATGATCTCATTTTTCTCAGTAAAGTAAATGGCTTCTCACAGTCCTTAGCTGAAAGAGGAGGGCTGGAGGAACAGGGAAGTTTGAAGTAGCTTCTGTGGGAAGTGAAATAGGGGATCAATTAGAGAGGAATAAAAGGCCTAGGATCTTATCAACTGTTTGTTTTTACCTGGCAGCCTGCCTCCCAGCTCATTTGGAGCCAACTTCATTAATTAACCAAGTAGCTGACTGTTAATTATCTGTACTGATGCTCCTGTCCGTTAGCATGGGTATTGAAAGTTGGCAATATACTTCTACTAACAGAAGAAGGAAGGGGGAAAATGATTTGAAAAACTCAGATAATAAAATACAAAATGTCACCTTGAGGAAATTTTTATCTTAGTACTCTATTCCTGACTCCTTTCTGTACATGTTATCTCTTTCACTTGGTTGATCTCATCAGTTTTACAAGTTAACTCTTTGTAAATGATTCTCAGACCTTTCTATCCAGCCCTGTTTTCTCTCCTGAGGTCCATCCCCATATCACCAGCTAGCTGCTTTTCGTACCTTTCAAACTCAGTCCTATGGACATTTCAGACTCACCCTACTCTAAGTGGAACTTATCTCTCAAAATACATACGTATTCCAAACTTAGATGTTTCTCTCAAAGGCATTGCTATCCTTCCAGTTCACAACCTCTGTCATTTTAAACTCCTCACCCCATATAAAGTCATTTGTCATATCTTGCTTTTTCTGTCTCCGTAACATCTCTTGCATTTGCTTTTTAGGTCAGGTCCTTGTTACTTCTCACCTGGACTATTGCATTGAACTCCTAACTGATCTACTGCCTGCAACCTATTTTCCATTCAACTGCCAAAGTGATTTTCAATCTTCATTCCAGAGCTGATCATGCACTGCCTACCCAATAAAAACTACTGTTTTTTACAGGATGGCATATAGACTCCATGCTTTTAAAGTTCTTCACAGTCTGTCCTCCAACTTTCTTTACACAATCTTATTATATATTATTCCACTTTTCTGAACTGTCTAGACAAACTGGCTTCCTTGTTCCTCATCGGTTCTCTTCCACTGTTTTGTGCTCTTTCACTGGCCCAATACCTGTGATACCAGTGTCCTTCCTCAACTTGTGGAATCTCTCATTTCCTTCAAGACTCAGCTCAAATACTTTACACTTGAAGCATTTCCTGACATCTCTCCTCACCTTCTAGTGTTTTCCTTCCTTAAACTATTTTGTCTTCTGTTTTTATCCTATAATCTTGGATGTATATGTGATATCTGTCCCTCCATGTTAACTTCTCTGGCCTTCACTTTGCTCTTCTGAAAGAAATTGAGCTAGGTGACCTCTAAGGCCCCTTCCTGCTCTAAATCTATTGTACTGTAATTGATCCCTTCCATTACTCCCTTTCTACTTGTATGCTACTTTACTCTAACTGATCGACACAGCTCAAATACCAAAGTGGTATTCCTAAAACATAGTTCTTTGGCACTGTCCTGCTTAATAAACTCTTATGACTCCCATTTATCAATTAAAAATTGTCATTTAAAGCCCTTCACCACCTGCTTCAAATTAACTAATTTATACATTACTTCCATTGAGGCACTGTTGTGGCTTCAGACAAATTGGGCCTTCTTTCTCTTCCTCCTATAGAAACATGCCATTTCCTATCTTGCTGATTCTGTACAGGCTGATCACCTCATCTCTTAATCAAATTCCTTGTTTCCTTCAAAGCTCAACTCAGACTACCTCCTACATGAAGGTTTGCTTGAAGCCCCAGTTTCCTCCTGCCCCAAATTACCTTGTATTTATTTTATATAATTTATATATTTAGCATATTTAAATGCATGTTGTTATCACTCCACAAAAGAGTGAGGGGGAGACAACTTTTATTTGTTTCTGTATTCCTGCTCCTAGGATTGTGCTGTGACATAATGAGTGTTTAACAAAATTAGCTTGACTGATCAGAGTTTACAAAAGTAGAATTACCCCAACAATTTAAATTTTTCCTTTTTTTCTTAGTTTTTGGCAAGGAGCCTAGCATTACTTTATATAGATATGGTAGGCATGAAAGTAACCTACTGAAGTGAAATTGAAATGCACAGTCAATTTTAAGTAGTTGAATAAATTCATTTTAGAAACTAAACTTTAAAGTAGTCAGTAAAAGGTGTTTTCCACAATAGAACTTGAAAATTTAAATAATACCAACATTAGCCAGAATGCTAACACTACTTAGATTCTTAACCCAGGGTCTGTAAACTTGTTTTAATATTTTGATAACTGTTTTTTAGTATAGTTGATTTCCTTTGTAATCTTACGTGTTTTTATGCCTTTGAAAACCTTCAGAGGAAGGGTTCCTGAGACTTCACCAAACTGCCAGAAGTCCATGACCCAAAAAAGGTTGAGAACCCATGATCTCAAGTTTTGAATTAGAATAAAAATAAATATGGCTTTTAAAATGAGTCACTAGAGCTTGTTCTTAATCTATTAATAGTTAGAAATACCACATTAACTGAGTGCAGCTACTTGTGCCCTTTACTAAATGGAATATAATATGTATGTAACAAAACACCAATTCTAATTGGAAGCACCATTGACATTGAGTCTTAATTGATTATTCTAGTCATTATTAGGATTTCAGTTAAATTTTTTTCCCCAGTTAAATTTTTGAATTTAGGATTCAATTATTGATTCAAGATTCTAGTTGACTTCACAAAAAGGTGTTTTTGTTTTTATCAGAGTTCTCAGAGGACCAAGTTTGGTAAATTTAAGGGAACAAGATTTAGATATACTAACTTAACAAGTTGGGAAAAAAAGTTTTTCAATTTCATTTCTTTTTTATTTTTATTTTTTTAATGTCCTACAAACACTACCATAAAACTTAGATTTTTACCCCCCACTCCCTCCCCAAGACGGCATATAGTTCTATATAGGATATACATATACTTTCCTATTGAATACGTTTTCACTATAGTCATGCTATGTAGACGAACTAAAATAAATGGAAGAAATGTAACAAATCAAAACATAATACACACACACAAACATACAAACATGATCTGCTATATTCTGTGAATGAATTCCATAGTTCTTTCTCTGAGTGTGGAAGGCATTTTGCCTTAGAAAACCATTGGGAATTTTTTTTTTTTAAGTTCTTATGTTATTACGAAGTTCCAAGTCTACCAGAAAAAACTCTTACACACTGTGGTGGTTGCTTTGTCCAAAGTTCTCCTGGTTCTGCTCCTTTTGCTCAACATCAGGTCATATAGGTTCAATTTCATTTCTTGACTGAGCTATTTTACTATTACCTGCATATTAAATAGTTTGTTACAGATAAGGTGGTATTTTGATCACATAAAAGTTGTAAAGTATATGTAGTATCACACTTTTTTTATTTCAGAGTTTCTCTGCTATTTGTATTTTTATCCTCACCTAAGGAAAAATTGTAATAATAAGATAGTGGTCTCATTTCTCCAGATTCAGTACTGGTACCTTCATCTTTTTAAATACATTTTTCCATTGTTGCTTACTTCTAAGAGCAGGGCTTTTAGGAAAGAATGGATGGACCTGAGGTGTAAATCCTTCTCCTTGCCACTACTCTTTATGTGACCCTGAGCAGTTTGCTTAACCTAATCATCCCTAGGCCTCAGGTTTTGTCAGTAAAATGAGAGGACTGAACTAGATGACTTTTAACATTCCTTCTAGCTCTTAAATGTACAATCTTAACGAGATATAGTATGACAAGGACCAGTTAACACTGAAGTTAGGCCAACCAGAATCCAGTCCTATCTCTGCCTTGTTAGAAGACATTTTGCACCTCATAAATCCAAAAATAACCCCCCCCAAAATTAGTAATAGCAATGGCCAACATTTTATATAGGGTTTGTAAAGTGCTTTACATATCTCATTTGATCCTCACAGCAGTTTTATAAGGTAAGGTGTTATCCCTATTTTAGAGATGAGAAAACAAGCTGAGAGAGGCAAGTTCTATGTTAAAGGGGAAACGAGTAGAGAATGATCACTTTATAGTGCTTACTTATGAGCTAGATCCAGTGCCAAGCACTTTACAAATTTTTGTTTAATTTTCACAATGATCCTGAGAGGTAGGTGCTACTATTATCCCCATTTCACAGTTGAGGAAACTGAGGCAGACAAGTTGTGATGTACTGTGCCCTGGGTCACACAACTAGTCAGTGTAGAAACTGTTTTTCCTAATTCTAGGCCCAACACTTTATCCACTGTACTACCAGCTGCTTGTAATGTGTAATTAAGTTAAAACATAAATGAAGAAGAGACAGTGTAGTAGAAAAAAAGCACTAGAGGTGGAGTAAGGAGAAACCTGAGCTTGATAGCTATATAACCCTGGGTAAGTCACTTTACTTCTGAGCCTCATTTGCCCAACAAGTAAAATAGAGATTATAATGTCTTTAATACATACTTAAAAGGATTGTTGTGAGGGTCAAATGAAATGAGATGATGCAGGCACCTGTTTTGTAGACAGACTTTAAATCATTATAATAAATGTCAGTTATTCTGATTAGTCATCCTCCTAAGGAAAGTCACAATATTTGTGATACAACTGAAGACTGTAAGAAAAAAAACTAGTATCCTCCCTAAAGGGAAAAGCTTCAGGTGAATGACTAACCTCCAGAGAGCATTTATGCCCTGAATTCCTTATACTTACGATTTGAAAGGATAATGCTTCAGGACATACCTTTTAGATCAAGAGGTTTATTCATACCAGTGGTTAAATCAGAAGATCATAGAGGTATTTTTGAGGGAGGGTTTTGTTTTCATACGTGGGGAAAATGACCCCACCTTTGTACCAGTTTGGTAGATTAAACTAGTGGTATCCATTTATTTCAAATCCATGTATATAAGGTTACATGAAAAAAAAATTAAGTCTCTTGACCATTTAAAAATACATATTTCTTTAGCATTCATACAAAGGTAATCCCTAGTCTTCTGCTCTCAAGCCAAAAGAACATTTTCGTCAATTTATCTTGCAAAAATAATTATAAGCATACTGTTAAGCTTTGATTGGTCATTGATAACTGACCTTTAAGAGACTGTAAAATTATTGAGTTATGTGGTATATATTCATTTAGAACCCTATCCCATCTTGTTAGCTGATGAGATTTTTAAAAATGTCAGATGACATCTTAAGAGTCAAGGAGTGCTACATCAGGCCACATATTAGAAGACAGGTTGTTACACTGTGAAATAAGGTTAGGTTTGGCATATAAATTTTTTAAAACGTGTTGTTGGAGGATATTTCAGCATTTAGCCTGTTACAAAATTAATATTCAGAACTGAATAAAGATTTATTTAAACTTGGTAAAACTGAACCCTAAATTTGGAAAGTATTCCATTATTGTACTTAGCTTGATTGTTAGTCATAACATGCAAAATTTACTAGAATATCCTAAGAAAATCCAGATGTAATCCTGTGTTATTTAGACTAAGTGGCCTGCCTCTTGAATGTCCCTATTAACTATGAAATATTATGATCCTGTTTGGGTGTTTACAGGCAGTATACCACTCTGACTATAAAAGGACACAGTGTGACTTCTTTAATCTCTCTTCCATGAAGGAAGGTCCTGACACATCTTTGTAAAGTATGCCATTTAATCTCATAGAAGAAAGAGGACTAAGTAAGGCCCTGCTGCGTAAGCTAGGTGCCCCACAAAATAATTTGTATAAGCAGCTTTGGGTAAATAAAATTGTTCTTTGATGAGATTTTTTTTTTTTTTTTACAAAATGTTCAGGTGGAACATGAATGCAATTAGCTTAATTGATATGTTAAAAATCTTGGGATAGAATGAAATGGGTGAGCAGTTGCATAAGCTCCTTTATGTGATTCTGGGGATAGGATAAGAATATTGCTTTTAGTTTGTCATAGTTGGTTGAACTTTCCAATATTTTAGGGTTGCTTGATAAAAGCTGATAGTGTTTTTTAAAAAACATTTCTGTTTCAATGATATTTTTAGTGAAGACAGTGAACTAAGTAATTATAAACTATTTTAATATTTCTGAGGGACAACTTCTAGAGACTTGTCATGAAACGGTGGTATTTAATTGTTAAAGTAATTGTCATATTAGTTCTTGATGCATAAAAATAATGTTATTGTTTCTTGAAAGTGAGAATTAATGAGTGGGGAAGGAGGATTGTTTTATTTTTTGAAAATTCAAGTGAATTTAACCAATTCAGTTTTGTTGGAGAAGAACTTAAAGACTTTTCTTAATTTTTCTTAAGACTCGTTCTTCAGTTAAGGAAGTTGAAAGTTTCAGTACACATGCATTAAGATCACTGAGGAAAACTGAACAGCATTCTTCAGACTCTAGTTTTGACAAGAATATGGAAATATCAAGTGATACAACTAATGGAAGACATTTTACAAGGTACCCTCCAAAGATAATTAAATAAAAACTAATTTAAAATGATGGACTTCTGTGATATATTCTCAAATGCTTGCTTTACTCAGGCACCAGTAATTTGAACTGCTTCCATATTGGAATTGTGAACTTCATCAAATGAAAAAATTTTTTGATTTCATGTTTTTCTTTTGGTATTGATATGTATATGTGACTGACAAGATTGATATGTGATCTGTTCTTTTCTATTATTGCCATCTGAAGAAGAATTAGTTGTTTTTTCTCCAAAGTGGGAGTGTGAGGAAGTAGCTATAGCAGTTACATTTTTGGAGCTGACTATACTTTTTACCTCTGCTTCTTTGCCTCATCACCACCTTTATTCAAAATTTTTATTCCAAATTAGTTTGTATTCAGGAATTTCTCACTATATATGTGTGTGTATATATATATATATATCATATCATTATTAATAATTGTCTTAATAATTAATGTATTTTTCCCCCAGCCCACTTGAGGGTTTATCTCTATTTTAACATGTCATATAATGGTGCCTGACACACAGGCTCTTAATAAATATTTATTGATTGATGTTTTATCTTCTCCCATTAGAATGTAAGCTCCTTGAGGTTGGTGTCTTTGTTGCTTGTATTTGTATCCTTGGCCCAAAAAATGCAATAACTCACAAATGGGCTTGGGCCATCTTCAGTTTGACCTACTTTATTTCAGGTTTACTTTGCTACCACACACACACACACACACACACACACACACGCACGCACGCACGCACGCACGTTATTTTGAATGTTCTGAGACTTGTATTTATCTATACGGCATTCAGGAAGTCTTTGACTTCCTGACTTAGTTTTTCTCTCTACCTTAACTTGGGCCTTCTTAGTAGGGAGTTTTGCCATACCTAGTGGTGTTCCCTAAAATACCAGTTTTCCTTAATCTACTTATATCCCACAGCCCAGTCCTTCAGATCACATCTACTAACATTAGATAACCCTCCACCCCACTCCTTATCTCCCTACCCCCTAAAAAAATTCTTTATCCTATGCATTCTTCTCCTTCTATACTATCTCATTTGATGATCTCATCAGTTCCATTGGTTCTGTTATCCTGATGCAGATAATTGCCATATTTATATATTGAGCCCTAGTCTCTCAACTCTATTTCCTGAACTCTATTTCCTCATCACCAACAGCCTTTGGAACATCTTTAATTGGATGTCCTATAAGCATGTCTAAAACAGAACATCCCCCACTCCAGTCCATTCTCTATGTGTAGGGCACAACCATCTTTAATCACCCAAATTTGCAGTCCTTATATTGTCCTTAGCTGCTCACAGTCACTCATCAGATCCAGTCTGTTAGCATATCTTTTCTTTTCTACCTTCTCAACATCCCTTTCATATATCACCTTCCCTATATTCTAGTAGGAAGGAAGCAAGCATGCGTGCATTATATCCCTACTCTGTGCCGAGCACTCTGTGTTGTGCACTTTATAGATATCTCATTTGATCTTTACAGCAACTCTGGGAGGTGGGTACTGTTATTATGATTTTACATTTGAGGAAGCAGAGGCATTAATGATTTGCCCAAAGATAGTATCTAAAGCTGAAGTGTAACTCAGGTCTTCTGACTTGAAGCCCAAACATACCAGTACAGTTTGGGTTCTTAATAGTTCTTCTTAATAGAGCTTCTTAATAGTAGGTACTGAAGTTTTTGTCTCTCTCTCTTTTTTTTTTTTGGTATCCCTACCATATTTAGCACTGTACCTTGCATATACTACATACTTAATAAATGCTTTTTGATTAACTGACTGGTTTTCCTCAAAATTTAAATCCAGTAGAGCATTTGATCAATAAATATAAGTGGATTTTGGTGATTTTTTTTCCCCCTACATAATTCACCTTTGGTCTTTCATATAGTGGCGCTAATACATAATACTAATCCTTAGTAACTTTGGTAGTTGAATGTGGAAGCAAAATGGAAGTTTTTAAATGGTATTAAGGTTTCATATATATATGTGTGTGTGTGTGTGTGTATATATATAGTTACTTTATGTTGTTCTAATACATTTTTTCTCACATAGGCAGTTGGCCAGACAACAGGCTGATAATAAAAAAAATGAAGATTGCAAAGAAGGTAATATTAAAGAAAAAGCTTGTTTCCTAAATTTAGTGTTAAATGTATGTAATTTTGCATACATCACTTAGAATCTGCCTGTACTATATTCAGTAATAAGCATGATAGTATTAGCATATTTAATATTGGATGTACAGTATTTTTCTACTTAGAAATAATTATTAACATTACATGATAATTCTTTGGCTAATACAGGCATGTATGAATTGATAGTGTTGAAAGGTTTTTTAAAAACTTTTTTGTACCTTCCTGTGACTGTATGCTAAATTTACTTGAAGTATATTACCAGCTATTAAAACCTATCCATTGTGTCATTTTGAGAATCAAAGATTGAATATGCTAGGGGATCACTTTTTTTAATTGACTAAAAAATTATTATAAAAATTTGTCTTACTAATTAGGAATTGTGTTTTTTCTAGTATAGGTTTAATGAGATACTGTGATTTTAATATTCTAAAGTATAACTTTTAAAGTTGCCCATTCATTTCAGGACAGTTACTGTTCTCATTGTTCTATGTATATGTAAAAAAATTAAGTTTCTTTGAAACAAAAGCTAGGGCAAAATTTTTTTACCTTCAATATTATATGTACACAGATGTGTATGCTATTTATGTACCTATATCATATGCATGTATTTTATAGACAAAGTGATTCCAGTTACTCGGTCTCTGAGGACTAGAAATTCTGTTCAAACTACAGAGCATCTTCATGAGGAGAATGGTGATGTAGAAGTTCGCCGAAGCTGTAGGATCAGAAGTCGTTACAGCACAGTGAATCAGTCTGTACTGTTTGACAAACTTATAACAAAGTAAGTAAATGCGAAGGTGCCAAAAGTTGCATATAAATTTACTTAGAACAGTAATTAATTTATTTTTTTAGACTAAGAAAATAAATAAATTGTAAGAGTTTGAATTATTACTATATACATCCTGTGAAACTTGGTTTCATATTACCATGTTAGATTTAACAACAATTAGAGTATTTTACTTCTTAGCCTATCCCAACTCATGAATTTGTTCGTATTACCTTGAGGTTTTGGAGCGCTCAGTAAATAAGCCGACAAGATGATCGAATAAATTTTTAGTTAAAATACATTTTAGTTTTGTCTGAAACTTGTATGATAGCATCCATCATCTTATACATTCTTTACTACTATGGAATCTTGTGGGCATTTTGTAAATACCTGAGAGGGGTATGAAAGGTTTGCCTTTTTTTTTTTTAAAGCATCATATGAGAAAACATTTAGTGTTCTAACATTTTTAGTTACTTTACTATTTCACCAATGGTGTTCTTAAATAGTTTTTCACATATACTTTAAATTTAATTTTTCAATTAACAAAAAATTTTTTTCTCCTTTCCACCTCCCTTTTCCCCATGCCCTGGGGAAAAAAAAACAAAACTTTTGTTATAAATAAGCAATGAAGCAAAACAAATTCCTACATTGACCATATCTAAAAAATATCTCATTTTTCACTTTGAGTCTATCACTTTTCTGTCAGGAGAATGACTGGCATGTTATATCAGTGTCTTCTGGAGTAGTGGTTGATCATTGTATTGATCATAGTTCTTAAGTGTTTTAGAGATAGTTTTCTTTACAATATTGTTATATAAATTGTTCTACAGTTTGCTTTTTTTGTATTAGTGTTTCTAGATTTTTCTGAAACCGTCACTTTTTTTTATTTCCTGTGCTATAGTAATGTTCCATTACATTCATATGTACTTTGCAATTGCTTTAGTAATTGTTCCAGCCTGTTTTTTATATCAGGTGTAATTTTTTTTTTTAATACTAGCACTGCTGAAGCTGTATTACAGAAAATGGATGATATGAAAAAGATGCGCAGACGTCGAATGATTGACTTGGAAGACCTGGGAGTATTTAATGATGCTGAAGAAGTAATTAATGTTTACATTCTCCCTTTATGTAGATTTAGAAATACTCAGTTTAATTTTCTGCATCACCAGTCTTTCTTTTTTTTTTTTGATAAAGTTATGTAAACCCCTGATCAGTGTCCATTACTTAAGATTCTTGACTTAATCACTCATCACTTTCCTGTGGGAAAGGTGTCAAGAGTTCTTTATTTATTGCAAAAAATAATTGAGGTATAGGTTTAACTAAAATCAATCTTTATTGAATTGAGTTTGTCCACATTCTTGTTTATCCATTCCTTTGTAGGTCATTTAGATTTTGTCAACCTCAGTTTTCTGAGCTTTAAAATAACTGTAATGATGCCTTCTGTATCTATTTTATCCTGTTATTGTGAGGAACAAATGAAGTAGTGCATGTGAAACTGCTTTGTGAACCCAAAAGTGCTGTATAATTGCAAGGTATTATTTTACTTGAGGAAAAGTTGGGTTTGGGGAATTAGTAGCTATTGCTCGCAGCAATGGTTATTATTTTGTAATACAAATTCAAGGTGTTACAGTGTTCTGAAATGGCTTTTGGTGAAGTGTTTTTCAGTAACAAAGCTCTCGTCTTTTAAAATTTGAATGCGAAAATGACATCACCTAGACATGAGAAAGTTTGTGTATGCTTTAAAATTTGTGAAAAGTTTAAAATACTTCTTACTCCCACTTCCTTTTAAGTAAGGTTTAGTTTTATAGAATCTTACTTTGATCTGCTCATATGTAAATGCACAAAAAGTGTTAATGGTTTTCATTTAAATAATTTCAGGAAAATCTTGACATGTACTCCAGAGGAAAGCAAAAAAATGTTCAAAGAACTGATGAGGAAACCACTGATAATCAAGACGGCAGTGTAGGTGAGTGCTCCTTTGGTTTTGAGCTCTTTTAATAGCCTGTTGAAATATCTTTGTTTAGTAGGAAGCTACTTTTTTGTGGGGAAATTATACCACTTGTAACCCTTGGAGTTAACAAAAAAACCAAAGAACTTTTTTCATCATAATACAGAACAAACACAGCTCTATAGAAATACCACTTAGTTGCTTAAAAAAATGCTTTGGCATCAAACATACTTGAGACACAGATTACTTTATTCCATCACTTAAATAATAGGATGGTTTAAAAAAAATTTTTCTTAAGTTAAATAAACTGATTTTTGCCTTCCTCTGTCCTCAGCAATGAATTAATATATAGTATTGCCTTTTAGGTTTTAGTAAAATAATGTTGATAATTTGGATTTTTGAGAATTAAGTTTAAAAGGAAACTTAATTTCTATCATACAGAAGCTAGTTTGTGAAATGTAGTTTTTCAGATGAGGTTACTAAAGTAACAATGAAATTTTATTTTGGATATCAATTTCATAAGTGGATAGAATAAGAGAACATTCATACTTGATTGTCTTAATAGCTGAATCTTTTTATATTATTGATTAGTCTAATATGCAGTTGTTTAAGCAGTTAATTTTAAAGGCAGAAAAAAGTAAGTTTGCTTTTAGGTGGGTGAGTGGTTCAAGACACATGCAAAATTTAATAACCTTCTAAAGTAACACTATCCTAATGCTATAAGAACAGGATTGATGAAAAAAGAAACTATGCACACCAGTTACAGAAGCAGTTGATAGTGGACAGAGTATCTTGAAGTAATTGTATGTGTCCATCGGCTCTAAAAACGATGAACTTTAAAATTAAATGTTTAACTCAACTTAAAACCTTCTATTTAAAATTTAGACACATGGTTTACTGTAACTACTTTAAAGAACTCAATAAAATAAGTAATGTATAGATCAAAAGACTCGGTAAACTTGTGAACACTACTTTAGTAATGTTTTTTTAAAAGTGACTATATTGTAGGTGTGTATTATTAGTATGCTAATAATACATATGTTCCCTTACTATGGTAAATTTATTTACATTTCCTTTTTAGTGTGCTTTTTTGTTTGCATTTAGAATATGAGTCATTCTGAGAATTTATGGCAGTACCAAATAGCCATGCCAGATTATGAAAATATGACTTAGGAATAGTTGGGAAATTGCTTAATTTTCCTCATTCTGCCCACATGCACAATCCCCTTTTTAAAAAAATTCTTGTCTTTGTATGTACTTTCCCCAGATTTCCTCCTGTATCCGTATTCCTCCCTTCTCAAGGATAGCCATCCCATAAAAGAATATTTTTGAAAAAAGCAAGAGGGAGGAAAACAGCAAAATAACGATATCAGAAAAAAATCTGAAAACAAATATTTCACAATTTTTAGCTTCCCACCCCTGCAGGGGAATAATGGGAGATGGAGGTATTCTCATATCTCTTACCTAAAGTCGTGCTTGTTCTTTGTGAATTTGCAACATTCATTTTTGCTTGTTTTGTGACTTTTTTTCCATGAATTGTTGTAGTTATTCGGTTTTTTGTTTCCTTGGCTCTGCATATCTCTGTCTGCATCACTTTATTCATCATGTTCATCTTATAGCACAGTAATACTGAATTACATTTACGTATCACAGTTTGTTTAGTCTATTCCCTAGTCTGCGATCATTTTCTTTGTTTCTGGTGCTACCACAAAAAAATATTAGCATAAATATTTTATTGTATATGGAGACTTTCTTCTTAATGATCTCCTTGGAGTTATCTGCCTGTTAGTCAAATCTGTGCATCAAAGGATATGGACATTTTAGTCACTTTATTGTATAATTGCAAATTGCATTAGGATTAAGAGGATTGGAAAAGACTTTTGGTAGAATGACATTTTTAGTTGGAACTACAGGAAGCCAGGGAGGTCAGTAGTTGAAGCAGAAGAGAGCATTCCAGGCATGGGAGGACAGGTAGAGAAAATACCTGGAGCAGAGAGATGGAGTGTCTGGTTCCATGGAAAAGCAAGGAGACCAGTGTCACTGGATCAAAGAATACATGTTGGGGGGAGTAAGGTAGAAGGGAATGTAGGATATGAGGGCCTTTAAATGCTAGAGCACTTTGTGTTTGCCCCTGGAGGCAATAGGAAGCTACTGGAGTTTATTGAGTAGGAAGGTGGCATGACTGGACCTGCTTTTTAGGAAAATTGCATTAGTGGCTGAATGGAGGATGAATGAACTGGAAAAAAGATTTGAGATAAGCAGACCCAGTTTGCAGGCTATTGTAGTAATCCAGGTATGGGGTGATGAAGGCGTCCACTTAGAGGTTTAGGCAGTGTTAGAAGAGAGAAGGGGGATGTATTTGAGAGATGTTAGTTACAAAAGTGAGATCAATGGGCCTTGGCAGCAGATTGGATGTTTGAGGGGAGAGAAAGTGAGGAATACATGATGATTTCCTAGGTTGTAAGCCTGGGGTCCTGGGAGGATAATGTTGCCTTCAGGTCTGCTTTGGACAGATTGAGTTTAAGATCTCTACTGGACACCCAGTTCTAGATGTATGAAAGGCAGTAGGAGATGTGACATTGTAGATCAGTAGAGAGTTTGGGTTAGGATGGGTAGATTTAAGAATCTTCATCATAGAAATGGTGATCAAATCCATAGTTGCTGATGAGATCACCAAGCAAAGGTAGTGTAGGGGGAGAAGAGTAGAAGAAGGCCCAGCAGAGACTCCTGAGGGACACTATGATGAGAAGGTATGACCTGGAGGAGGATTCAAGAAGGGGGTGTTTTCAGGTAAGTGGAGAACCAGGAAAGAGTGGTATGCTGAAAACCTAGAGAGAAGAAATATCGAGGAGGAGAAAGTAATCAGCAGTGTCAAAGCTGCAAGAAAAGTCAAGGGGAGTGAAGATTGAGAAAAGGCCATTGGATTTGGTGACTAAATGATCTTTAATAACTTTGGAGAGAACAGTTTCAATGGAATGATGGAATCAAAAGCCAGATTTTAAGGAATTAAGAAGCCAGTGAGAGGAGAAAAAGTATAGGTACCTGTCGTAGATGACTGTTTCAAGGAGTTTTGCTAAAAAGACAAAACAGATGTAGGACAACATTGGGGGCAGAAGGATCAAATGAGGGATTTTTTAGAATGGAGGAGACATGGGCATGTTTTTAAGGCAGTAGAGAATGAGCCAATAGATAAAGAGAGACTGAAAATAAGTGTAGTATCAGCAAGGCCTAATCACAATCTTTCACAGATTATAAGCTAATTGGTTCTAAAATTTTTGTTTTCTAGTCTCTGTTTGCTTTAAGCCTAAAAATCAGAACAGTGTAGATGATAACCAAAGCTAGCAAGAGTTCCAAAGTAGGAGACAAGTAGGAAGGTAACTCCTTCACTCTTTCTCTATTGCAGCCATGTTATATACTTTCATATCCGTCTCATGGTCCTGCATTGTTTGCACTTAGAACTAAGTATACAGACTAGTCCGTATTTTTTCCTTTGGTGTTAACAGACCACTGAGTAGGCAATAATGCAACCAATTCCCTCCCATCCCACCAAAAGGCTTCCTTTATACTTTTATTCTAAATTAATTATAGAATTACTTGTTATTTTTATTGTTTTATTATTGTGTATTATTAATTATAGAATCTTCCGAAGAAGGTGAAGACCAGGAAGATGAAGATGAAGACGAAGATGAAGATGGAGAAGAAGATGAAGATGGAGAAGAAGATAATCAGAAGCGCTATGATCTCAGACAGAGGAAGACTGCTGTGCGTTACCAGGCTCCCCTGGAAAGTGAGTGCTATATAGAGTTGGGGAGTGGAAGGAAATTTTTCACTAACTTTATTTTTGCTTGTAGTTAACAAGTGCCATTCTTGGTTTTTTTCCCCACTTTCTCGCATTCTAGGCACATAGTTTTTTGTGTGGGTTTTATTCTTTTATAAGTGCTGATAACTTAAATTGCCTTTCATAGCCAGCAGTTGAATCTATTTCAAAGTAAGTTAGATGCTACAGTGTAAACTCAGTTCTGATCTTAATCTAAAACAGATTGTTTTTTAGGACATAGTATGAGATACAATTTGACCTTTTGAAACTTTTTTTTACACCGATTTTAGATTGAGTTTGTGCTGAAGTGCTTTTTTTGATTTGCATAAGTAAAACTACTTTGCCTCCATTTATTATATTTCAGTACTTAAAATATTAAATCATTGTGGGATAAAACTTCTGGAACAGGTGAAATAAAAATATTAAATGCTCCTATGCAGTAATGTTTTGTTTGTTTTTAATTAAGGAAGCAGTTTGTGAATTTTCAAGTCCAAATATTTTATAACTGTTGTAACTTTTTAAAATTTTAAATAGAACCTCGGCACCAGAGAAAACCTAACATGTTTTATAGTGGCCCTGCCTCTCCTGCAAGGCGAAGATACCGATTTAGTTCTGCAGGACCAAGAAGTCCTTACTGTAAAAGGATTAACAGGTAACAGTATCTCTCCAAAACTATGAAAGCATATTTTGGGGTAAAGTGATAAAATTTTAGGAATCATCTAGTTCAGTTATTACTCTTTATGCAAGAATTTATCTGATAGCAGAAGTTCTTAACATAGATTCTGTTAAGTTGTTTTAAGAAATATTTCAGTAGCTATATTTAAGTATAATTTCCTTTAAATATGATTTCCTTTGTAGTCCTATTTATTTTATTTTGTATCTAAAAAGGTACAAGACCCAATAAATGGTTAAGAACCTCTGTCCCTGCAGAATTCCTGATGATTATTTTTCCTGCCTCTGTACCCCCAGCAAAAGAGGCTTGCTGTTTTGATAGATAGCTATGATTATTAAGCCATCATGTTGAGCAGAAGTCTACCTCCCTTTAATTTTGCCCTCTGGAAGAATGTACAAACTATTCTTTTTCAGGGCATAAAATGACTGCCTTTCAAATATTCAAAGAGCTATCATGCATTTTTCTAAAATGTTCATTTCTTCAAGCTGAACATCTTAGGTCCTTTATCCTTTCTTTATGTGATGTAACTAGGAGCCCCCTTGCTAATTCATTCCAAAATTGTACAAGTTCTCCCAAAAACTGCCTTCAGGATTGGATGACAAGATTCAAGGTATGATCTAAATAGAGTATAGTGGCATCCACTACCTTACTTAATTTGGATATAGTATTTTTTTAAATACTGGCTAATAGTAAATGCAGTAGCTTTTCTCCTGGAGCATGATACTCAGTGAGTCCTCTGTCATTGACTTGAGGTCTGCTGGGCCATCATTCTTCAGTTCAGTAAATAAGTATATAGTGTTTATGCATGTACAAAGAAATAATCCCTACTCTGGAGGAACTTGTATTCTAATGGAGGAGATAAAAAGTAAATATATAGCATAAATATAAAGTTGATGAATACAAATATATTGAAAGTAATTAAATGCAAGATAGTTCGGTGGAAAAACAGTAGTACTTCGGAAAGATCAAGAAAGGTTTCATACAGATGATGTTTCATGAACCGCATCCTAAAAGTAAGAGAGGAAAGTTATGACACTTAAGTAAAGAATCAATACATTTTAGGCATGTTGGATGGTTCATGCAAAGCCAAGAGAGTCAGCAATGGAGGGTTGTATGTAAAGAACAGAATTCAGTTTGTCTGGGTCTCAGAGTAGGAAAGGGAGAATAATATCCATTTGAAACTTCAAAGTTGTGTAGGGTTTTAAAATCTAAACAACAGGTGATGTTTCATCCCAGAGGCAGTAGAAAGCCACTAGAATTACATGAGTGGTCTGTCAGGTGCCTACTGTGTGGCAAAAAAAAAAGACAAAAGACAATTGATATTTTCTAGGAATTCACATTCTGAGTTAGATAATATGTCAGTAACTGTACAAACAAGTAGGGGAATGACATGGTAAGTTCTGTGTTTAAGGAAAATTACTTTGAAATTTGTGTAAGATGTCCTAGCATGGTGAGAGACTTGAGGTATAGAAATCAATTAAAAAGCTGTTGGAATAATCTAGATGAGGTGATGAGGGCCTGAACTAAGGTGAAAGTTGTGGGAGTAGAGGCAGAAACTGTAGAAAATGCCTACTGCCAAAGAAGACCATGCCATCAGAGAAATGATGACATGACTTGATTTTGTTTTGAGTGAGGGAGGGTTGTGCCAAGGTCACCAGCCTCACTTCTCCAGAGCCATCTAAATCCAGTGACCGGAGATGACCCAGGATGTACTAGGTAAAGTAAGACAGGGAAAAGAGGGCCTAGGACAGAACCTGAGATACCATCTATGCTTAGAGGGTGTGATCCAGGAGTGGTCAGAGAAGCAGGAAGAGAGGGAAGTCCTGAAAATCTAGAAAGGGGATACTGAATATCAAGGAGAAATAGATGAACACACATCAAAGCCTGCCAGAGAGGTCAGTGAAGAATTAGGATAGAAAAATGACCACTGGATTTGTTGGAAAGAGATCACTGGTCATTGGAGAGAGGTGGAATAATAAGGTCAAAAACCAAGCTATAAGGGGTTAAGAAGAGAGTGAGAAGAGAGAAAGTGTAGGCACCAATTATAAATGGCCCTTTTGAGGAGCTTGGCCATAAAGCCAAAAAAAATAGGGCAATAGTTGGCAGGGAGGGATCAAGTGAGGATTTATTGATTTATTCATTATAGGGAGGCAGGAGCATGACTGTGGGCAGTAGAAAGGAGCCAGTAAAATGAGAGACAGAATGGGCATGACAGAGGGGCCAGCCTGCTAGAGGAGACAGGATGAAATGGAGTCATTCGAGCAGGTAGAGGAGTCTGGATTAAGGGGACACCTCATGTGAGAGGTGTGAGGGAGGAGAGTGGCAAAAGGCATATGGGTGATAAATGAGAGGGGACTCACAGCAGACAGCCCCAATCTTTGTCTGTAAAATAGGAGGCAAGGATCCTCAGCTGAGAGAGGGAGGGGGTGAGGCGTGGGAGGTTTGAGGAGCTGCTGTGGAGGAGAAGAGCAAGTGAGTTTATAAGAGAGGTACAGGTACAGTAGGATTACCTAGCATCAGTGAGAGCCCAACTGAGGTGGTGTGACATAAAATTGCAGTAATCACAATGTCTGTCTTATTGTCTCCACCTTTATTTAGCAGCACATGTAGGCATGAAGTTGACAAGTGATGGGAGTGATCTAAAGCTGAACCTTGGCTGGGCATAATTGGTGATTTGATAAGGGGGGATAGGGGTTCCAAACAAGACAATGTGGCATTGAATTGGTTCACCAAGGGGCCAAGATAGAAAAAAGAGGAGTGATTAATATGGGAGAGATGACCTGAGAGAGAACCAAAGGATTGAGAGACTGAAAGTGTGAAGGAAGAGTAGTTTTGTTAAGGAGGGAGAGGCGGAAAGTGACTAGATTATGGTCAGAAAAGGGGATTTCAGAGCTCTTGAACACAGAAGTGGAAGATTTGTGAGTGATGAGAGAAGATCAAGGGTGTGACCATTTTTGTGTGTGGCTGAGGGGGGTTGGAGAAGCAGCCCATGGGCAGTGAGTAGATTGAAAAACTGAGCGGTTATGGTGTTTGAGGGAGAGTTAATGTGTATGCTTAAGTCCCCTACTATGAAGGTAGAACTGAACTTATTGAAGAAGGCAGAGGAGTGACTAGGAACTCTGTAGACAACAGCTACAAGGATTTTCACTGGGTAGTAGAAAAGACTAGCAAAGATTACTGAGTGCTGGAGGTGGGGAAAGAACCTGGAAGTAAGGAATATCCCAGCTCCTCTGCCTCATTTGGTGACACTAGTGCCAGAAAGCGTGGCAGTAATAGCTAGCAGATGGAAGATTGTGGACACGAAAAGATTTAGGATGAAGCGCAGTTTGTAGCTTACAGAGTAGGCATTCCAGAGGACACTGGGAGAGGTGGGTGGTGTCTAATGGGAACTGTGGGGCGAGTTAGAGTTGAGGTGGACAGAAATAAGCAAACAGGTGGTAGAAGAAAGGATGTGGGGTTTAGCTGATGACTAGAGGAGCTCCGAATCATTGGGGTGTGCAGGGTCTGACCAGGTGTATCAATGTTTATCATTAAGTAGAAGGTACCACTCCTTCCCACAAGAGACTGGAGGTGGTAGGCACATGATCAGATGGGAGAAATGGGTGCAGCTGGAGATGCAAGTCCCATCTCCCGTGGACTTTATTCTTCCTCTTTAGTAACACAAAGCAGTATGAGTTGGAAAGCCTGAGGTCAAAGCAAGGCTGCTCCTTTTTGTGCTGGAGGTTCTCCACACTGCAGTGGGGAGATCAGGCCTGGTCCTCAGGTGGTTCTGCATCTCACCAGGCCCCCTGCCACTTTACCTCAGGGGACATGAAATGCAGCTGGCGAAGGAAGATGCATGGTTGGACACCTCTCTCCATGTGCATGGATGTCAGTACAGAAATATTAAGCTAGAATGGGAAATCAGAGTAGGCGGGGCAAGGGAGGAGCAGAGAGAGGTCTGACAGACAGGGCAGCACAGGTAAGGGATGGTTAGAAGTAAAATAATCTCCAGGGTTGAAGGGAGGATTTAAAAGGGAAGGAAGAACAAGTCAAAACCCACTTATGACTTAACATGTGTAAAGTGCTTTGCAAACCTTGAAGTGTTATCATTGTTGGGCAAATGCTCTCCTTTCTTCTTATTTAGAAAGAGGGAGGTGGGAGGAAACCTAAGGGAAACATGGAATTAATCATAATTATAAATGTGAGTGGGATGAACTAATCTATAAAATGGAAAAAGGGAGCAAAAAGAGCAACAACACATTTGTTTGTTTTAATTACAAAAACAAACTTTAAACACATTGACTCACATAGACTTTAAATGAGGGGCTGGAGCAAAATCTTTGTTGCTTCAGCTGAGCTCTAAAAAGCAGGCAGAGTAGTGATCGTGATCTAGATAAGGCAGCAATTAATGTAGAAAAGACAAAAAAAGACAAACATGACTGATGACAAACCAATATAAAATAACGTTATACATACACACATGTACACATAACTAGTAATTGTAGCATCTAATACTTAAAGGAAAAGTTAAAAATAGACACTAAAACTATCGTAGTGGAAAACTTTAATGTACTACTTTGAGGCTTAGACAAATCTAATCCAAAGAAAAATTAGCGTGAAGTTAAGGACCTAAGTACAACCTTAAAAAAATTAAAGATGTGTTTCTTCTTTCTTGTGGTTCTTCCCAGTAGATTCTTCTTTACATCATGACTAATGTCAAAATATGTTTAATAGGAATGTATAAGTAGAGCATATATAAAGAATGCACATCATCTTGGGGAGGGGAGGAGAAAACTCAAAAATCAGAATCTTGTGGAAGTGAATGTTGAAAACTAAAACTGTTATATTAGAAAGAAAAGTAAAGTAAAAAAAATTAAAAATGATAAGCACTCTGGTTATTACTGAATAAGAATAGAAAGGAATTTATATATACTACTTAGACATACATAGAAGTTGAAAAATATCTATGTTGGGGCTAAAGACCTCAGCCAAAAAGAAAGGTAGAAAAGCAAAAATACTAAACATATCATTTATTAATTACAATACAATAACATAATATTCAGTAAAGGGACCTTAAAGACTTTAAAAGGAATTGGAGTTTAAATAACATAATGTTAAAGTATACCTACTGACAAGATAGGGTAAGGGGTCTAGGATAATGCAAATACTATGAATCCAGGAAACTAGAAGGATGGCAATGGTTTTGATAGAAATAGGGAAGTTTGGAAGAGGGGAGATATTAGAGGAAAGGTAATGAGTTCTGTTTTGGACTGTGGGCAATTGGTAGCATGAGACAGAAGCTCAGCAGAGTGATGAAAACTGGATACATAAATCTGGGAGTCATCTGCATAAATCTGTGGGAACTAATAGGAATATTGAGAGAGAGCCTAAAGGCAAGGATTCTTTACCTGGGGGGACTGGCCACAGATTTCTTATGGGACTGTGGACAGATTTTCATCTAATTTGTGAACTTGGACCAGGAAGAATTATGTCTTATTCTTGCTAACTTCTGAATGAAATTTGACATTAATTGTAGTTAGGAGGTTTTATTTTTTTTAAATTTATTTTGAAGTATTTGTAGGCTTCATGAGATAGCCTGTGGGTTCTGTGACACAAAAAGGTTAAGAACGTTGTCTAGGGGAGAGAAACTGACATACGGTAGGTAGAACCTCAGCAAATACCCATGTAGTGATTGTGATAAGCCAGCAAAGGGAGACTGAGAGAAAGGGAAGAACAATTTCCCAAACACCTAAAGGGGGAAGAGAGAGTGGTTGACTCTCAGACCCAGAAGGAAGATTGAGAGGGATAAAGACTGAAGAAAGAGCATAAAATTTAATCAGCAAAAAAATCAGTGGTAACTTGAGAAGAAGCAGGTATGAGGTAAAAATCCATATTGCAAAGGGTTGAGAGAAAGGACAGGAAGTTGGGACAGTGAGTTTAGATATAACCTATTCCAGGAAGTTTTGTTGAAAAAGGAAAGATGCAGAAATTATGAGGGTCTGGTCAAGGTTGTTTTAAGAACAGTGAAGACTTGGGTATGTTTGAATGCAGTTTGGGGACAAGCCATTAGATGGAGAGGAACTGATGCTTTGGGGAGAGGATGGTAGTGATAGTGTGCTAGAGAGCACAGGATGGAATGGGTTCATGTGCTCAAGGAGACAAGTGACAGCTATTTGTAGTGGAGGGTTTGGACCTAAATGTAGAGCTTGAGTTTTGTGCTTATTAAATTTTGTCTTTGTGGTTTTGGACTCCTGTGATTCCTTCTTATGGCAGCTGACTCCCATGTCAAAGAAGACTAAGCTTTTGTAGATCCTGTTGAACTGGTGGAT
Source organism: Bettongia penicillata ogilbyi (assembly GCA_023548195.1). Taxonomy (NCBI): domain Eukaryota; kingdom Metazoa; phylum Chordata; class Mammalia; order Diprotodontia; family Potoroidae; genus Bettongia; species Bettongia penicillata. The sequence goes on along the minus strand of JAJHZJ010000107.1, from coordinate 1,624,955 downwards.
GAGCTTTGAATATAATTCCAGTGACAAGGCATTTGTGTTAGGACCAGTCTAGCTAATTTTGGAGAGGCTTATCACTAGATGAACTTCAAAGTAATGAGATAGTTTTACTTCAGCAAATATCAGACTATCTAACAGGCAATGGAAAGGTTACAGCATTACACGTTGTTACAGGAAGTGCCTCTCTTAACAGAATGACAGATGCATGAAGGGTTGGATTTTGTCCATTGTCTAAGCCTTTCAAGATAATTTTGAGTTTTGATTCTTTCAACTCGCAAATTGGTTGTTCTTTCAAACAAAGTTTTCTCTGAGATACCTTCAGTATTTTCCATCCGAGTTATTAATGAAATATTGACTAGAAATGTGATGAATTGGTCCTTATTAGAGTTTTCCTTCCAGTTTGAAATTGGCCACCTTGTCAGTATTGCTTAAAATAGTAACTGTGATTTCCCTTAACTATAGGTTCGTTCAGACCACAAGTACCTATATGACACATAAGGATGTAAGATACTTTATCAAGTAATTTGCATCCATAGGCATAGTGCCCAGTCATTTAACAAAAATGTCTTGGGAACCTTTAACATTACAATATGCTAGGTACTATTGGGAGAGATACATAAATACAATGGTTCCTGCTCTCAAAGACTTTACCATGTTAAGATTTCTAAGACAGATTCAGCCAAATAAGTATATAAGTTGAAATATAATGAATAAATAAGATCCACAAGAACTATATTATAAATATAGTAAAGGGAGAAATTACTGATGGCTGGAAATAACTGGAGTTTGGATAGGCTATTAATAGGTAGAAATTTATTGATGAGATGTTATAGTATGAGCAAAAATCTGAACGACTTGAGCTTCTTCTGGGATGGCAGATATTTGTTATTTGGCTGGAGTTGTATATAGGAATAGTATTTAGTGCTTGTAGTTTTTGAAACCTGATTGTAAATAAATGGCTTTGAATGTCAGGCTTAGGGGTTCAGATTTTATTTAGGAAACATGTCCTGATTCCTGAGAATAGCCTATATGAAATTATTTCCTGTCTTAAGGAGTGAGGGGAAAGATTTAGAACTCAAAATTTTCAGAAACAAATGTTAAAATTTGTTTTTACAATGAGGAAGGGGGATTAAAATGTCCTTTTAAAAAATTCTCAAGTAGAGGAATGTGATCAGATTTGTGCAAAAGGAAAATTAGAAAAAGATCGAAGGGGGAATAACTTACCAAAAAATTGAAATTGATTAGGCTTTCATTATTAAGAACTTGAACTCAGTTGGTGGCATTGGGAATGGAAAGGAGAGGAGAAAACAATTCTGTAGCATTGCAGAGGTAGAATCAATAGAATTTTGGCACCTAGGTGTAGAGGACAAATGAGAGAGAGTTTAAAAGATGTTTTCAATAGTCTGTGCATAGGGAAGTGGGGAACAGTTTTGGGGAAAGAAATTAACAAAATATTAGACTTGTTGCTGCAACATCTAGGAAGAAAAGTCCCAATAGGCAATTTTGAAATAAATGAAGCTCAGGAAAAAGAAATCAAGGCTAAAAATCCGGTGAGACAGCCAATTGAGAATATATAAAAGGAGAAATAGGTTCATTTAACAAAGCCAAAGGAGGAGGCGAATCTACAGTGTCAAATGCAGCACTGGACCTAGAATTAGGAAGGCCTGAATCCAGATTAGGCCTCAGACACCCTGGACAAGCCACTTAACCTCTCTCTCAGTTTCTTCTTCTATAAGAGGGAGATAAGAATAGCACCTACTTAGGATTATTGAGAGACTCAAATGAGATATTTTTAAAGCACTTTGCTAACACTGTTACTAAGAAACTAAAGATGCCATAGAGAGAACAACTGATGGAGTTCATGTTTGAGGAGATAGAATTGAGGGTACAGATGGAGGGATTTGTTTGGGGAATATGCAGACACTGCTAAGACAGAAGGGAATAGTTACCAGAGTAGCTTATTTTTAAAAATTTTGTATCTATTGCAGTGCATTTTACATAAATTCTCATAATTGTTATAGCTATAAACTAAAATAGTTCAAAAATATTGTTACTTTTTACGTGAAGAACTGAAGTTCAGATTAAATGACTTACCCAAGAACATTCAGCTAAGTGGTGGAACTGAGGTTAAAAATTCAATGCTTCTGAATCTAGCCTTCATTGTTCTCCTATAATATGGATGAAGACGGGAAGAAGTTTTAAAGTGGCAGGCAGCAGAGTTAAGGGGACTTTTCTTAGTCCCTTGATTATTTTCTCTATTTCTCCTCTCCCCCCGCTCACTTTTTTTTTAAAAATGGGGTCTTCCTCTGTTGCCTTGACTGGAATCACAGACATACATCTATCAGAAAGAAAAAAGAAAATTAATTTGACATGACTTACTTTCAGTAAATTCACACTATCCAAGCAATCTTACATCATTTGTTGTAATAATTTGCCAAGAATTTTGCTGGGAATCTGTAAAATCCGCTAGTATCTAGTTGTCAGGATTTACCTTTTCTTACTTTTCGAAAACTTAAGATACTCATTGTTCTCTTGGCCCTAGACACTTATCCCATTTTTTGTGATGTGTCATTTATGTCTGCAAGTATTTCCAATATCCTAAGACATAATAGACTTAGTACTAGAAGAGACATTAGACATCATCTATACCTATCTTCTCATTTTGTAGATGAGTAGCTGAGACTCAGGGAGCTAGTGATGATTTACTCAAGAACACTAAGGAAGTGCTAAAGCTGGGATCTGTTGTGTGATTTGTCTAATCTTAACTCTTAAGTTTTTTAAAATTAACTTTTTTCTGAATATCTTCGTAATCCTGGGCCACAGTAGCTGAGTCTTCTAAATTCCAGGTCTCCCCCAGTCTCTGGAGAAGGCAGTCCACTCATTAGTTTCACATACCACCCAGCCTATACTTTAAAACATCATACTCTTTACCTCTTTTTCTTTTTGCCTCACAAGAACACTTCCCTAGTTACCAATCTCTTATAATTTGCTTTCTTCATTAGAAAATTAACTTCGTTAGGCAGATACTGTTTTGATCATGTTGTTGTACATTTTTGTTTTTTAGTAGAGAGGATTGGGTTTTTGATTTTTATTCCTAGTATTTAGTAAAACATATAGCAATTTAGTAAATGTTTAATAATTTTGAAAAATTCATTCGTTCCTTTTTAGTCACTATCTTTTGAAGAAAGTCTTTCTTGCTGAGAGACTGAAACAAAATTGGAATTGAATGTTATAAAGTTGTACTATCTCTTTAATGTCGTTGTTGTTAATCCCTTCAAACCCAAATAGTCCTTTTCCTCCTACTTGTACCCAACATAACTTTTTTAAAAATCAGTTTTCATCTCTCTTAGCGCTTTATCCTTCTAATTTCTTGTGTAGCCATATGTTTTCTTTAGGTATCTTCTCTTTCCTCCTTTGTCATTGTGAATATTTTTTGAATATTATATATTCCATGGATTGTTATTGTGTAATACATATGCAGTATATATACATATTATGTGAATATAATTTGAGCCATCCTTCCTTTCAGACTTCCTTGCCACATGATCTTCCTTAGCTTTTAAAATTTTTTTTAATTTAATAATTTCAACAGAATAGTCAGGTACACAAGATGGGATGGAATAGGATCAGTTGTGCATGTACATATTAACAAGAAGGACCACTTTTTCCCCTGAGAGGGGTGGAGGATATAATAAGGGAAGAAGGTGTTTTGAGATGAGGAACAAGGCAAAAGAGGGAGCTCTCAACAAATTATTAAGTTTTTCCCTTTTTCACATTTGTCTTTTTAATTTTGGAGTAAAACAAGCATTTCCATAACATAGTACAATAAAAAATGTTGCATACGAAACTGCAAATCTGTTACACGCAACTTGGTATTCCTTTCAAATATACAACAAAATCATTGTGTAAATTTTTTTCTTCCCCCCTCACCCTAGAGATGGCTACCATTACACACAAATGGGTGTGTATGTGTATGTAAAGTAGTTCTGTACATACTTCTATTTATCTATTCTTTCTCTGGATGCAGACAGCATCTTTCTTCATATGTTCTTTATAGTTAATTTGAGTATTTATAATAGTCAAAATTATTTGCTCAGAGTTCTTAAAATAATATTGCTGTTACTGTATACAGTGTTCTCTTGGTTCTGCTCATTTCAGTCTTCATTATTTCATACAAGTCTTTCCATGTTTTTCTAAAATCATTGAGCTCATCATTTCTTATAGCACAGAAGTGTTCCATCTTGCAGTCATATACTTGTTCAGCCATTCCCCAGTTAATGGGCATCCCTGCAATTTCCAGTTCTGACTAAGTTTTTCAAGGAAATGTAAGACAAGAGTCTCAGGTTAGAGGGGAAAGGGAAGAGAAGCTACAGAAAGTTTCAGGAGGATTTAAAAGGTTTGGGAAGGCTGCTGTGGTAAGTGAAATAGTGAACTGAATAGGGAGGTGTGTTCATCCTTCATTGCTGAAGAAGATCATGCCATTAGAGAAATGATGACATGACTTGTACTTGACTTTGTTTTGAGTGAGGGAGAGCTGTGCATGTCATCAGCCTCACTTCTCCAGAACCATCTGAATCCAGTGACCAGATACTCATCAGGATGACTAGAGATGACCCAGGATGAGGTAATTGAGGTTAAGTGACTTGCCCAAGGTCACACAGCTAGTGAGTGTCAAGTGTCTGAAGTGAGATTTGAACTCAGGTCCTCCTGACTCCTCTATCCATTGCATCACCTAGCTGCCCGAATAGGGAGATATTCTAGAATAGAATAGAGAGATCCCTACAGTGAGCACCCTGTTGAGATTGAATTACACAAATTTGTAGCAGATCTAATCAGCAGTTTCCCAAATAAAAAGAATATATTTCTTATCTAAATATTATGAATAAATATCGGTAACATTTAAGATGTTCAGTTTGAAGGTGTCCCAGAAAACCTTTTTATGCCAAGACAAATATGATGACTTGATAAACAAGAATATGTTTATAGTAAAAGGTAAGTCTGTTTATCTTGATATGTTAGATAATCAGATGAATTGAAAGTTTTTTAACTTATTTGACAAACATACTGAAGTTTACATAAATTTGTTTCCATTTTATTGGGTTGTGATAGGGCTTATCTAGTTTTGTTGGGTTTTTCCTTACCTTTGTGATTCCAGGATCTAATACAATACCTGCACATAGTTGGCTCTTAAAAGTTTATTGATTGACTTTTTTCCCTTTATTCAATATGACTTCAGTCTTTTTTTCTTAATGTAATATTTAAGACGAAGGCATGCAATCCATAATAGTGATTCTACATCTTCTTCCTCTTCTGATGATGAACAACATTTTGAGAGGCGAAGGAAAAGAAGCCGCAATATATCTATTAGAAGGTAAGTGATATAAGTATTAAATCATCATTATTTAAGCCCCCTTGTATAGAAGAAAACAAAACAAAATTAGAGTATCACCTCATGAAATGCACGTAGATTTGGAGTAGAATAAGTTGATTCGTTTACAGTGTTGTTTGGATATGATTCTCAGAAGCTCCAAATTCGGTTACTTCTGAATTTTTCATGCCCTGCTTCTCATCAAGATTTTTCATTACTATAGTTTGCTGGCACCAAAATATAATCTGCTTAATTATAGTTTCATTAACAGCTCAACACTATTTTCTGTTGACAAGATCTCTAAAAGCAAAATTGAAACTAACTTCCCTGTTCCAGTTAATGTTTAAAGATACCAGATTATTGTACTTTGAAATTCAAGGAAGAAGCGGGGACAGGATAGTGAGATTGACTATAGGATGTGCCGAGTGAATGTTAAATTGGATTAAATTGGGATAATTTTACATAATATCCTTAATTAACTTGTCAGAAAATAAGCTTTCTCCATATTCAAGTGTGTGTGTGTGTATTTCAAAGGCAAAATAAATACTTTTAAAATTTCATAGCTACACTGTCCATCAATTGTATAATCAAAAAATTGTCTGTTTTAGTTTTATCAATGGGAATGTATCTTCAGGAATTCTAAATTAAGTAATATGCTGAATAAAATGAATTATATACTAATTAAAATAACTTTAGTGTTTAAATAATACAGTTAGAACAGTGTCTCCATGTAGTAGATAACTTCCTTGGGATCATTCTATCTGAAGGAAATGATATTTATTCATGATCTAATCATAGAGTTTAAAAAATTAATTTTTCGCTGGCCCTAATATCTGAATGGTAAAATAAAGGGGTTAAATGGTTAAGATTCCATCTACTTCAAAAGTGCTGTAATCTTGTGTAGTTTAAAATTTTTTTTGTCATCTAAGCAATGACATTATAATGGTGTTGTTTTTTAAAATAGGTGCCTTCCATTGAACTTCCGAAAGGATGAGTTAAAAGGAATTCATAAAGATCGAATGAAAATTGGTGCAAGTTTGGCCGATGTTGATCCAATGCAAATAGATTCTTCAGTGAGTGTTGAATGCAACATGTATAAAATGGACAGTTCTGCTATAATGGAACTTGTGTAGTTCCCCCTTCCAAAAAAACCCAAAACAATGCTATGCAAAATTGTGCAATAAAAATCAAGAGTTCATGGGGAAAATGAGGCTGGGGCGCACAGTGCTCATAAACTTTCTGTGACATTTTTTAAAAAGATAACCTAATTTTAAAAAGCAATGCAGTTTTAGATGTCTTAAATGATTAAGAAATATATAAAAACTAAAGTAGTATCCATATCTTATACTTTGGACTGATGAGTTGGGCAGACTGCAACAAGGCCATTTTGCAGGAGTGTGTAGGATGACAGTGGCTCAGACCAGCTCTTCTCTGCCCATAGCTCCTACTGCCCCAGAAGATAGATAATAAAAGTAACCCTTTAGCTTGATAAAAGCCTGGAGTTTGCTCTGGAAGTGGATGTCAGGAAGGTTGCAGTTTGTGGGTTATTGTGAAGTGGTACAATTTTCTGATTCTCTTGCTGGTTCTCACAGAAGAAATTACCCAGAAGTAAACTTTAAATTGAGTTATACTCCAAGTAGTTCTCTAATGTATCCATTGTGTAGGGAACAAATTGACATTTTCAAAATGGGCGTTTATTGCAGAACTGACTGTAGAACTTCTGGTTTTGAATATGCCTGTTCACATACAATACAAAGTAGCAAAAAAGCAGAACTTTTTTGCTAGAACTAGAAACCAACTTAAACTTTTACGAACCACTTATATGTATTGTTTTTAGTAGTGCAGTCTACCACTGCTCCTGAGATATTTATGTATGTTAGGACCAGTACATGACATTTTGTGTCAGTGAGTTGTACTATCTTCATTTGGAATTTGGGTATAATTAACTGCTAAACTCGTTCCCTTTTAGGTGCGATTCGATAGTGTTGGTGGACTTTCAAACCATATTGCAGCTCTGAAAGAGATGGTGGTCTTTCCATTGCTTTATCCAGAAGTCTTTGAAAGATTTAAAATTCAGCCCCCAAGGTAATGTTGTTAGCTTGTGTTAGAAACATGCTTGACACACAAAAAGATGTGGAGGAAAATTTATCACAGTAGAGTTCAGAGGAATTGAACACCTTGGCCAAAGCACATTCCAACCCCCTTTTCAGGAGGAGGGAGTGCTGGATACAGAAGTGAAAGTATTCTTACATTGTATTAGTTCAGGACAGATCCTCCCATCAGGAGCCAGATTGGTCCATTCTCCATTAGGTCACCTTTTCTACATTTCCATTACATAATAACCCTTACTGTGATCCCTTCTGCCAAACATGCTTGAACATAAGACCCATGATCAGAAAATAGAAGAATAATTTTATGTGGGGCATGTCTGTTTATATGCATGAGGTTCGTTCAGCAAGCACAGTGAAGAAAAGCTTTCTCCTGGTTATTCTAGGTCATTTTCCCTGACTAGTTTTGGATATGGTCCCCTTTATCAAGAACTTTGTAATTTTCTGAAAGCCACTGTCTGTCTTCTGACTGGTTGAGTCCACCTGCAGTCTGCTAGATTCCTTATTATCTGACTTATTCTCAGTGACTTCATCAATTAGTAACTCTGTGGAAACTTTCTCTCTCACACTTGTGTTTTCAGGTAAAGAAAACTATGCTATAATATTACCAAGAAAGGTAACGGACTGCTGTTGAAACTTTGTGTGTAGGCCTGAAAGGAGCAAGATAATTTAAGCCTTGGCTGTGCCCATCTTCTTTTTAAAGTCTTTATGGGTTTGAAGTATTTTTGTTGGAGCCTGCTTAAGTAAACTGTTCTAAAACTCCCAGCCTGAGACAGGCTGTGACAGGATCTGTTATCTTACTGGAAAGATGATGCAGTGCATACCTCCTTATTTCCTTGGTGGCTTTAACAGGTCATTTAACCCCTCTGCACCTCAGGAAGGACTTTGATTAGGTTATTTGTAACCCCTTTCACCTCTGAATCTGTGATCCTATGACTCTCCTCATGACTTCAGTCACATGCAGCTTTGTTGTTCATGTTTCTGAATTTATACCCATACTATTTATGTTTTATTCCTCTTTGGTTGTATGTACTCTTGCTGACTTCCCCAGATTTTCTGTAAAATGCCCTAGAAACTTCTTTACCCTAAAAAGCTCAGTCCATCCCTGAACTGCACACATTAGAAGTAGCCTCTGCCTCTCCCCTTGTCTCTGCTATTCTCCATCTATGTCCCTAGTTTCTCTCAGAATTTCCATTTTAAGCAGGAGGCTCAGGTCAGCCAGATCTTCATTGCCCTCTAGGCTGTACACTCTTGGCTCTCTTCTGTGCTGGCAGACCCACTCCCCCTCATCTCTGCCTTCTGTCTCCCTCTTCTTCTCCACCACCCCCCAGGCCAACCTTTTCAGCTTGCTTTTTCCCTGTCATCCCCTATTAGAATGTAAGCCCCTTGGAGTCAGGGACAGTGAATATGCTTATATTTTTATTCCCAATACTTAGCATAATGCCTGGCGCTTAAATGCTTGTTGACTTAGCTGCCATGTTTGACTGCTGAGTAAGTTTGAACTTGGTGTTTTGTCAAGGCAGTATTCACAGCACCAGCGTGACTATGAATATACTGGTGTAGTTCTGGACCACAAAATATAACAAACTCTCCATATAGAAGGCAGAAGAAAAACATTCAGACATCAGAAAGCCAAATCCATCATAGTAACTAAGAAGTCAATACACAAAACCATTCCCAAGCCTCTCCACGCCCCCACTCCTCCCTGAGGCCTTCCCAAAATCACTCAAAAGCCTAGTTGTGCCTGCCTGAGCCCTCTCCTCTGCCCTATCTGCTCTCACCAGCTTCCTCTGAGTTGTGCTCCACCCTTCCTGTTCTACCCATTCAACAAGTTCCTCCTACCACATGTGACTTGGGCTTTCATGTTATTTAAGCAGGCCACATGGTCCTATGAATAGGGGAGAAAGATCTTCAAATTAAGCAAAAATACATTAACAATACACTTGGGCAACTAGGTAGTAGCATAATGAATAGGACCTGAATTCAAATTCTACCTTAGTTACTAGATGTAGGATTCTATGCAAGTCACTTAATCCTCTTTGCCTCAGTTTCCTCATCTGTAAAATGAGCTGGAGAAGGAAATGACAATCTGTTCCAGTATCTTGGCCAAGAAAACTCCAAATGGGGATGACAGAGAGTCAGACATGACTAACCAACAAAAAAATACTGCACTTCCCACTAAAACCTCCAAACATTTCTGAGAACATTTGCTTTTGTCCATTCCTCCCCCATTATTATACTTGAGAAGTTTAATTTTTTTGGTTCTCAAGAGATTTTGCATTATTCCCGTTTCAGTCTTACTTGTAGCTTAGTGTACTGATCTCTGCCATTCATTGTGTTAGCTTTCCCTACTACCTTTCTATCATAAAATATGCTAGCATTTTCATAGTACTTTGAGGTTAGCAAAATGCTTTACAAGTATTTGTCACAACAGCCCTGGGAGCTAGGTGCTATTGTTATATCTTTGTGAATGAGGAAACTCAGACAGAACTTAACAGCTAGTAGGTTATAAACATATACTATTTGTGCCTTTCTGGAAGTCACTGATAAAAATGTTATATGGTACAAAATCAAGCACAGATCCCTGGAGTACTACACTGGAGTTCTCATGCCAAGTTGACATTGAACAATCATTAACTGTTCTTTGAATGTGTCCATCTAACAAGTTAGGAATCTGACGTATAATTGTCTAACCCATCTCTCTCTACTTTCCCTATGAGAAGAATATGAGATCCTGAATTTGGTGCTTTGCTAAGATCTAAATGAAACTATATCCATAGCTTTCCCCTTATCTTTTACTTTGTGTTAATGCCATAAAGGATATAAGGTTCATTTCACATGATTTGTTACTTATAAAAAAAGAATTCAAGGGCCAGGTCAGCCATTTATTTCCTAGTGGTTCTATCAGTTTTTTAATAAGCTTTTATTAATGTCCTTTTTTTTCACATCATACTTTCCCCCACTATCCCTTCCCTTCCCCTTTCCAGAGAGTCATCGCATAAAATAAAAAGAAGAAAAGGAAAATAATCAGCATAACTGATCAACACATTGAAAAAGTATGAAATCTGTGCAACATGAAAGACATTTTTAGTTTATGATCAAATTTTGCCCTATTCTGAAATTTGTGTTTTTATATTACCGAAGTGATAGTACTTAATTTATATTATTTATATTCCTGCACAGCTTTCTGCGTTTATAACTATCCCTTACAATAAAGCATACTTGTGAAAACTAAAAAAATAGATTTATAAAGTTTGCATATAATTTAGTGAATGCTCAGTACAATTGAGTTGTAATTCTTTGATTTTTTTGCTTGTTCATTAAATAAACTCGTGAAATATCTGTCATCATGTTATATTTTCAATTTGTGATTTGTCTTGACATTTAAAATATACTTTTTTATAGGGGTTGCTTGTTCTACGGCCCTCCTGGAACTGGAAAGACACTTGTTGCCCGAGCACTAGCTAATGAATGCAGTCAAGGTGATAAAAGAGTGGCCTTTTTTATGAGGAAAGGTGCTGATTGTTTGAGTAAATGGGTAGGGGAATCTGAACGACAACTACGTTTATTATTTGATCAGGTAAGAAAATTAGGTTAATCTATACCCAGTACTGTATTACATGGGGGTGGCGGAAGGGACTTCCATACAGTCTTTGAAATTTGATAAATAGTAGAATACTTTAATATTTGAATGAATATATTATTAACAAAATAGAAACTGAATTTTTACGTGAAGACAGTAATATCATATATCATTAATGGGTGGTGCATATAAAATTGAACAAATATATGTAATTCATTTCCTAGAAATCTATCTTTTCCCGTTTACCAGAAGTAAACTCTTGAATTTTAATTTGATTTGTACAATTATGCAGTGCTAAATTAAAGCTCAGCAGAAATTTGACTAAAATGGAGATTAAATTTATATTTATATCCTAATAATTTGTGTTGATATCACTAATACTAAATTTGCCTTCTAGGCTTATCAGATGCGTCCTTCCATTATTTTCTTTGATGAAATTGATGGTCTGGCTCCTGTTCGATCAAGCAGACAAGATCAAATTCACAGGTAGGATTTTTATACAAGGAATTTTCTGCATTAAACCTTTTCATATATTAGTGTCTACATTAGCGTTGTGCTGGTGGTGCCTAAAGAATTCCATTACTTCTCACCTTATTTGATTGCCATATTCCCAGCAGACTGATGTCCAAAGGCAATAAGGCTTATGCATCCAGTATACTCTTGTGACCTTAGCATTTCCATACAAATTAGTCTTAGCACTTTTTTATTTTTAGTTTTTTAAAATATTATTCTGAAGAGAAATAGAATACAAAGAGCATTTACACATAAATAACAGAGTAGAAAAGAAAATTCTATATGATACCATGAATATCTTTTTTATACAACTTTTAAAAATATACAAATTCACAATAAATTCTACTTATTACTTTTCAAATTCCTTGCTTGTCTAATCCCTTCTGAATTACCTTCTGTTCTTTTCTTTGCATTTTAAAAAATACTACAATGGCGGGGTTTTTTTTGGCATCAGTCTTCCTACTCCTCCAGTTCCTCCCAATTAAAAATTGAGAAAATGAGAGAAAGAAAACCTTTGTAATAAATAAGCATAGTCAAGCAAAACAAACCCACAGCGTGATCATGTCCAAAAATATGTCTCTTTCTACACTTTGTTGTTCATCACATTTCTGTCAAGAGGGAAGTAACAATATGCTTCATCACAGTCCCACTGGAGACACAGTTGGTCATTATACTGACTAGAGTTCTTGAGTCTTTCAAAGTTGTTTTCTTTTTCTTTATACAATATTGTTCTTATAGAAATTGTTCTCCTGGTTCTACTTCGGCTCGTATTACCCAGAATTGTCTGAAATAATTTCTTTGGTCATTTCTTAAAAAACACAAAATATATTATATGTTGTATAATATATATATAGTCCATTGATATACCAGAGTTTTTTTATCCATTTCTCTATTGTATTAAGTAACCATCTAAGGAACCTTTTTAGATTCTTTTCTTTTTTATGTTTTAATCCCTCCAGGGCAGGATGTTTGTTTTGCATTTGACTATTCCTTGCCCAGTATTACCCTCTGTTTTAACACTTGCCTACCCATTCCTCCATATTTGTATATTATTCTTCTTACTCCAGTTTTGACAAAAGGCAAGTTTTACCCCTCTTCTGTCTAATTTCTACACTAATATATGCCTTTTTTCCTTCCCTTTTCTTTCTGTTTAAAACCTCAGAGCAGGTCATTTCTCCCACAGAACTTGTTTTTCTTATTTAATTCCCTGATACCTTTTGAAAATATTAACAATCATTTCATCTCCACATATTAAAATGTTAGCACTGCATCATCATACAGCTCCTTGCAGTTGCTTAAATAAAATTTCCTTTCTAGATTTTGGTGGACTCTTTTGTATGTCAAAGTTCCTACTCAGCTCTCATGTTTTCATCAAATATACTTGATAACCGCCTGTTACATTAAAAGTCTGTTTTTCCCCCTGTAGGATTATACTCAACTTAGCTGGGTTAAGTTATTCTTGGTTATAAGCCGATGTCTTTTGCTTTTCACGATACTGTATTCTAAGATATCTCATTTATAGTAGAAGTTTTGAAATCTTAGGTGATCCTTAAAGTAGTGTCTAGATACATGAACTGCTTTCTGAACTTTTCTTTGACATGGGAGGCTTAGGATTTTGTGACATTTTTGGGACTAACTTTTGAAGTGCATTTCACAAAATAAGTAGATTTTTACTACCTTCACATTACCATCTGGTCTTAATGAGCAGTTTTCATTATGATTTCTTTAGGTGTAATGTCCAGGCTTTTTTTTTTATCATGATTTTCAGAGTCCAGTGATTCTTAAGTTCTCTTTCTTTGACGTTTCTGAACATTTTAAATGATTTACCAGCTATCACAACCAATAATTGGCAGAGCCAGAGCTAGATCCTAGGATTCCTTCTTCCCAGTCAATTGCTCTTTAATTATTATAGATATTTATAGTTGTATCTTCATTTTTATAACATTGTTGGTTCTTTTTATGACTTAATTGAAACCATGTTCTGGGTCAGGAATTGTATTTTTGGCATGTTGAGGGGAAAAAATTTTGTTCAGCAAATGCATTTTGGTCAAAAGAAAATTCACTTATGTTTTCTTAATTAAAAAATTGTTTTTCTCTTAATGTGATTGTTTCTTTGTAGAGTTTATTTTTTATGGTGATAAATTTACTAGAAAATTCAACAGAGCTTATAGAGTAAAATATATTCATTTAAATTCATGATATATTAAAGTGGCTAATTTTCAAAAAGAACACTTGATTAAAAACTGGAAAGGACAACAAAACTTGTTAGATGAAATTTCATACAACTTTAATAACTACTCCACTTTTACATTACTTTGTGTGTCTTTTTATTTTTTTAGTTCCATTGTATCTACCTTACTAGCACTCATGGATGGATTGGATAGTAGAGGAGAAATTGTTGTAATTGGAGCTACCAATAGACTGGATTCTATAGATCCTGCTTTAAGAAGACCTGGCCGATTTGACAGAGAATTCCTTTTTAGCTTACCTGATAAAGATGTAAGGACTTAACATTAATTTCATTTCACTTTAGTAAATGTTTTTCAATACAACATTCATTTCCAGCACACTTCACAAACATAACACAAATGCTCACATAAAATACATGCCTGGAAAACAGTGATTCTAACTAGTAGTTTATGATTTCTCAAATAATATATAGTGCAATGATTTTAATATTACTTTGCAAGTTAAAGTTAAAAGCAAAACAGAGACAACATAGTGTGCTGATAGAATGCTATTCTAGGAGTCAAGAAAGATCTAGGTTGTGAGAGAGAAATATATTTATATACATACACATATATATACTGTAGCAGTTTTGTGACTGTTAGGTCATTTAATTTCTCAGAACTTCAGGTGACTCATAAGTTACACGTGATTTACTGATCTGATAGGAGTTTCCAAACATGAAACCATGTATCTGGACATCCTTTCTACCACACTCAAGAAAGCAAAAAGGCAAGTTAATTAGGGAAATTGATAATTGAGGACTTGAGAGGGGGATAAACATTTGTGAGAAATGAAACAGCAAGTCAGGGTAGGATAGCAAGTGAAGACAAGATTACAGATGATAGACTGAGAAAGAAGGGAATAGTTGAGGAACTAGTTAATGATGCATTCAGTGGAACTGAAGGGGGGGAGAGTAGGAGAGGTGGGATGACATGATGAGGTTGTTGTCAGAATTCCAGAGTGATATCCACATTCTGAATGAAGTTAAGGTGTACCCACCCATATCACTGAAGCACTGAAATGAGGTTGGATATAGAGGTTGCTGAATTTGAGAACTTGGGGTCATGAAGGCGAATATGAATTTTGCCCAAAATGATGACAAGGGATATTAAATTGTTGAGATCATTAAAAACATGTGAGAATGACCTTGGGCAATACTTTTTCAGTTTTCTTATTTATAAAACAAAGAAGTTTAAACTTCAATCTCTTTATCTGCAAAATCCTATGATTCTGTGACTTTTTAAAAAAAAATTTTTACTTTGGATTGGGACATATTCATGGCTTTAGTCATTTAATGAGTATTTCATGAACATAGTCATCAAACTCAGCAAACCATTTTGAAATACATATCTATTGCCTGGGGACAAAGCAAATCTATTACTCTTGAATAAATGATTAACAATTAATACACTCCTAAAAATAATAGCATCATCTTTGTACATTGACTACTGGTATATTAGTATCATAAATACTGTATAAATGTGAAAAAATAGGTTGCTTAAACTCTAATAGACTCCTTGAATTTCTCCGAAATATATGTGAAATAGAGAGGAAAGTATGAATTAGTAGAAAAATCATACTTGTAGAAATTAAGCACTAGGATGGAGAGAAGACCTGTGTGATAACAGTTCTTTACATAATATTAACCACAAATGGTACCTACAGCCTCCCCTTTTTTCACCTTAATTTCATTTCTTCACTTTAGCCATCAGTTAACATTTTTTGTTTAAGGGATCCATTCTAAAATGTCTAGCAGTTAAAGTCTTTGGAAAAGTGATATTATTCTTTTAAGTTTTTTTAAAAAGTGGTTTTATTTTATAGGCTCGAAAAGAAATTCTAAAGATTCACACAAGAGATTGGAATCCCAAGCCATTGGATATATTTCTTGAAGAACTTGCAGAAAAATGTGTTGGTAAACATTTTTTTTTAAGGAGTACTACAATACTTAATAAATTACACTGTACAGTTGGGTTTTTTGACTTAGTTGTTTTGGGGTTTTGTTTGAACCTTGAATTTGTAATAGGTATTGGAGATTCTTTGTATTTGTCATCTGCCCTTTAGTTTTTGCTATTTCCTTCTTTACTAAGACCTGGATATAATTTAGAATAAATTATTGAATTATAGGTAAGGTTTATGAGAGGGCAACTTTAGATAACTTATTATTTTATTCCTTGTCTTGCCAACATTAGCTCGTTTCACTATATATGTGTGACTTTGAATATGTCCACTCTACTTTGTTAGGCTTTACTTAACCTCATTCATAAAATAAAGGAATTGATTTAGTTCCTTTTGCTCTTAAACCAAAATCTTTGCTTACAACTGTCCATATGCCTTTCATATGAAAAAATAGAGAAATATTTATTATGCTTAAAATTTATTACTACAATATTATGGAACTGTCTTAAACTCTTTTTATTCTCTTTTCATGATAACATTTTTTAATAGGATACTGTGGGGCAGATATTAAGTCCATATGTTCTGAAGCTGCTCTGTGTGCTCTACGTAGACGTTACCCTCAGATATATACAAGTAGTGAGAAATTACAATTGGATCTCTCATCAATTAATATCTCGGCTAAGGATTTTGTAGTAGCTATGCAAAAGATAATACCAACTTCTCAAAGGGCTGTGACATCACCGGGACAGGCACTATCTGCTATTGTGAAACCTCTCCTTGAAAGCACTGTTCGTAAGATCTTAGGAGCCATACAAAGAGTATTTCCACATGCAGAACTTGGAGCAAATAAAGGACCAAAGTCAGGTATGAAGTCTTAAACAAGTGTCTTGGATTTGAAGGACCTTGAGTTCATATCATATGAAGATTAGTTGAAGGAAATGGAGAAGGGGTCTAGAGGAGACATGATCAGTACCTATCAAGACATGATAGGTATTGAAATTATAAGAATTGTCCTGAGGAAGGAGGATTACACTTACCTTTGACTGTAGAAGATAATGGGAGGAAGTTTACAAAGAAGAAAATTTAGGCTTAATGTTAGGAAAAACATCTGAGAAAGTAGAATGGAATACCTTAATTGTAGGTCTTCATTCAGAGGCTGGGTGACCACTTATCAGGTGCTTTTGTTAGAAATTTCTTTTAGGTGTGCGTTAACCTGAGTGACCAGTGAAGTACATTCCTTTCAGCCTCTTTAAAAATGTTGTTTGTAAACATGACACTTTTTAAGGAAGGTATAAAAGTGCAATAGATTTATATTTCCGTGAATTGATCCTGGTCCATCAGATTTAAAGTTTGTGGTATGTTTTCATAAATGATTTGTCATCTATTGCCTTCATAAAAATTGGAATTTTTATTTTAAAATTTAAAAGTCATTCTTAGCTAACTTAATGGAACCTCTGGTCTGCCTTACCATCAGTTGAAATTTACCCAGTAAAGTTGCTAATGTGGGATATGATATTTTGTTTTGTAGATGTCCCTGGGCCTCTACTAGAAAGTGATTTAGCATATAGTGATGATGAAGTTCTCTCAGTTTATGAAAATGGACCTTCTCAGAAACCTTTCAATAAAACAAAAGAAAATACTAATTTTCTTCACCTCAATAGGTATGGTTTTTTTGTGTGTTAAGGATCCACTTAGCACTCTTGAGACTCAGTTGAAATCAGAGGGAGTCTTTGATACCTGACTCAAGTACCTGATGAGTTAAATGGTAAAGAAATCCTAATGACATAATAATAGATTTTAAATATGAACATTTCCATTTATAGCTACATTTCAGTGAATTTACTTGAATTTGTGTTTATGCAAACTTGTGTGTATATCATCTATCATGTACACTTCGTATTACTTTTTTAGCCTCTGTTAGAAAATGCGTTCAGTTACGGTAAGGTTGTCAATATTTATACAGTAACATATAGTAGTGTTATTAAATTTCTATATATTAGCTTGCTTTGAGAAACTCTGCATCAGAGAAATTGAGAAGGATAATAATATAGCAGTGATAATTGTCAAGGTGGGCTAAGTGTAGTTAAATGTTTGAATTACAAATGTTCAAACATCATTAATTGGGGATGGGGTTATTGTTTTAGAACATTTACTGATGCAGTTTTTTAAAGATGGAATATGTTCACTGTCATTTTAGAAATGCTTATCACCAGCCTACATCTTTTCGACCAAGAATCTTGATAGTAGGAGAGCCAGGATTTGGGCAGAGTTCTCACTTGGCACCTGCTGTGATTCATGCTTTGGAAAAGTTTACAGTATATACCTTGGATCTTCCTGTTCTTTTTGGAGTCAGTACCACATCACCTGAGGAAACATGTGCCCAGGTAGTTCAGAGTTAACAAAAAAAAATAAGTGTTATGTTTAAAGTAGTCTCTTGCAGAAAAAAATTTAGAACATTCTATCTTTGACATAGTGGGCACCTACGAATGGTGGTAATGTTGGACTTGGAGTTAGAAAGACCTGAATGCTAATCCTGGCTTACATACTTAATAACTGTGTGACCCTGGGCAAGTACTTATCCTTCAGCCTCAGTTTCCTCTTTTATAAAATGGAGATAATAATAGCACATGGTTATTACAATGATGAAATAAGTGCTTTGTAAAACATAAAACATTCTATAGATGTTAGCTATAATTATAATAATGAATAGGGTTTTTTTGTTTTTAATTTCCATCTTTGGATCTGAGTTTCCTTTTAAAAGCTGTTAAAGCTAACTTTGATTTATTATAGAATTTTAATAACTAATTGAATAAGAAGGCTTTAATAGGAATATTTTTTTCTTTAAAATTTGCTATCAAATTCATTATTCCCTTGACAGCAATTGAAGACATTATGTAATAAGATAAGACTTGACAGAATTTATGGTTGCATGTGAATATATTGGAGGAAACTTCCTAAAATTAAAGATTTTATAGTTCATGGGTTTTTCTGGAAGTTTAAGCACACTTTAAATATGCTGTTTCTGTAACTAAAAATGGTAATTTTTCTCCTGTTAGGTGATCCGTGAAGCTAAAAGAACAGCCCCAAGTATAGTATATGTTCCTCATATCCACTTGTGGTGGGAAACAGTTGGATTGACACTTAAAGCTACTTTTACCACATTATTACAGAATATTCCTTCATTTGCTCCAGTTTTATTGCTTGCAACTTCAGATGTACAACATACAGCTCTTCCAGAAGAGGTACCTTTTTTTTAAAAAAAAAAAATAGTATCTTCAGGCTAGTTTTTTTGAAGTACAGAGTAAATACAAAAGGGTCTTGAGTCTACACACTTTTTTCCTTTGGTCCTGTCAGTACTAGCCAAGAGTTTAAATTATGAATGTCATGACCCTGTCTTAAAGGTGATACTCCATTTTAATTAAATTCCCCTTTGATGGTTTGCAAAAATGACCTACATTATCTTAGACTGAATTCTAATGTTTTAATGTGGTTCTAGGCTAGCACTATCCTATTGCTTTGCCCCTTTCACAGTTCTACCTTTTTGGCAACTTTTTCTGTTCACCCATAGCTATCAGTATCTGTTTCCTTCCATCTAACTCAACATCATCCATAGACTAATTCAGGGGAGAACCATGGTATTTGTTAAGTGTCCAAAACAACATGGATTGAAAATTAGGCACTTTTTCTGAGTTTTAATTTTTTTTCTCCCCCACTCTTCAGAACCCCTGGAACAATTTATAACTCTTCTGGCGGTGTATCCCCATAGCCCTTCTAACATTTGCCATTTTCTTTTTTGTCATCTTCAGAGATGCTTGAATTTGCATTTCTCTAATCATTGGTGGTTTGAAGTGCTGTTGTTGGGGTTTTTTTCCCCAGATTCTTGATATATTGAATGACTTGGAGGAATCCTTGTTCACATTAATGAACTGAAAAAGTTATATTCAAGGAACATTTGTCATTTGTTTTCCAAGTGCAAAAAATCACCATAAAATCTCTGCCCTGCTCCTGCTAACAGTTTGGAAGGAAGTATAAACCCTCTACGTTAAGATAGTGTGAACATTAGATTGGAGAACAGAGAGACTGAGGTCTGCAAGACCAGTAAAAGTCCATTATAATTAACAGAACTAGCGGCAACAAGGGGTATGGACTACTCTGGTAGCAATGGGAATAGAAAAAACTGGACTAGCTGCTATAAATGTTGTAGAGGTAGGATTAAGAAGACTTAGCAGCTGTTTAGATGTGGTGTCAGTCAGGTGGACTTATATGTCAGATATTGTGTTGAGCATTAGGGATATAAAGAAAACAGTCCCTGTTCTCATGGTGCTCGCAGTCTAATGGGGGAAGCAAACAAGATACAGACAGAGTAAATTGGAGATAATCAACAGAGGGAAGGCACTAGCATTAAGGGGGCTCTTGAAGGACTTCTTGTAGAAAGTGAGATTTTATCTTGGAAGGAAGCTAGGAAGAGATGGAGATGAGGAGGGCAAGAGTTCTAGGCATGAAGTGACAGTGTGTATGAAAATACCCAGTCAGGAGATGGAATATCTTTTGTGGAGAGCAACAAGGAGGCCAGTGTCACTGAATGACAGAGTATTGGGGGATGGGCAAGCAATAAGGAGACTGGCTAGAAAAGTAGGAAGGATCTTGGTTACTGAAGACTTTAAAAACCAAGTAGGAATTTATATTTTATTCTGGAGGGTATTATGGAGAATCACTGGGGAAAATTATCAGAAGAGTTAAGGATGACTGAAATCTTGAGTTAGATTCCTGCAGTAATGGTGGTGCGCTTCAACGGAAATGGAGGAATAGGGAGAGGCATATTTTGCAGGAAGATCAAAAATTACAGGGTTTAGACTAAAAGAGATCTTGGAAGTAATTAGCCCCACCTCTTCTTTAACATCTGAGGCACATGGAGATCAAATGATTTGCCACATACCTAGAGATAGTAGCAGAGCCTTAATTTGAATTCATATCCTGATTTTTTATCCTGTACTCCTTTTGTTAATATTAACATAAGTTTTGTTTTGACTATATTCTATTTGAAGTATTAATCAGTATATATTCAGATGGAAATATCCAGGAGGTCATTAAGAAGGGAAAAAGGAAGGAAGAAGGGAAGGAACAACCACAGAACTATCAAGAGAACCAGGAGAGAGATTGATGTTGAGAAAATAGAAGAAGTAGGTATTCTGTGGTGATGACAAGTTTTATAGATAAGAAGTCTGAGTCTAACAATTATCATTTAAAGAGGTGGATTTCAGTACAGGGGCTGATGCCAGACAGACTGGAGAAAAAATGAGTAATGAGAAAGTGAAACCATTGGGTATAGACTACTCCTTTGTAGTACACCAGAAGAGAGAGAAGAGAAAATAGTTTTACAGAGTGGTAACCAAAATAATCCTGAACATGGATGAACCTGTATACCTTCTCCTTGAAGAAGAACATATCGTTAGAGAGGGAGGCGCTGATAATTAAAGTTAGGATGGAAAGATCAGTTGAGCAGAGTCTTGAACAACTAGAAGGTGATAAGATTCAAGAGCACAGGGACACTAAAACTTAACCTTACTTTGACTCTTTAAGCTAGTCAAGATTAAAACTACACCAAGACTTTTGAGAAACTCTGTATATAGAAACAACAGCTCAAAGATGTTTGATTTTGTTTATTTTTTAATGGTGGGAAAAGACAACAGTGGTATAATGGTAAAGATAACCAAAACTTTGTGAATGAAATGCCCTGAAAATCTGAATGGGCCAATGAGAGAACCTGAAATCAATGAAGCAAGAAGAAATATCAAACTAAAACCAAAAAAATAGGGAGTGTGGGATGAAAGATAGAATTAAAATATAAGGGATATAATATCAAAAACATTTGACTTGAAAAATAGGTCATGGAGGTATAAAATCCATGATCAGAAAAAGTCTGGCATGCTGTAGTGCAAGAAATTATCAATGAACACTACCCAGAACTCTTAGACCTAGAGCCCAGAGTAAAAATAGAAAGAATTTCGTAGTCACCTCCAGAAAGAAACTGCAAAATGCAAACTCTCAGGAATGTCTGAGTTTCCAGGTCAAAGAAAACATGCTACAAGCAGCCAAAAGGAAGTTCAGGTAGAAAGGAGCTACAATAAGGATTATACAAGGCGTAGAAACTTCCTCTTTCAAGTAACAGAGCTTGGAATATAAAGATTTACAACTAAAGATAACCTGTCCAACAAAACTGAAAATAATCCTGGGAGGTGGGGTGGGGAGAGGACTGGATTTTTAATAGAGATTTTTTTCAAGCTCTCCTAATGAAAAGCCTGAACTTGAGTAGGCTTTTGAAGTGGAAACATTGGGTACGTGGATGGGGTGTGATCTGTTTAATTGAAAGGTCATATGTAGAGCGGAATGGGTAACATGTTCATATGGGGATAAAAAATGTCTTCTCAGAAACCCAGTATCTTTAATAAAGGTCATAGAGAAAGCTTAAAATAACAGAAGGCCTATGGGTGGTTTTTTCCTGTTTTAATGATCTTAGGAGAATGCAAAAAAGAGGTGGAGTGGTTACTGTATTGGGAAAGAAAGAAAAATCACTGTTTAAAAGAGGTGCCTGAGATGATGAATATATAGTCATGGAGAAAAGGGTGAGGTGAAGAACATCCCAAGAACCTCACTTTCATCTGAATAGGATTAAGAGAAATTGAACACAATTGCACACAGAGAGAAATATATATTAAATTCAAAAGGGAAACAGAAAGGAGAGATAAAGAAAGATCTAAGGAGGGCAGGAGAGGTAAGGAAATAATCATAAGAAAAACAAAACTCAGATATTTCAGGGAGGCTTAAAGTGAAGGAAGGAGGTATAAAAGCCTAGCATCGTGAGCTAGGTAGGACAAAAGAAGACCTATTACAGAAGTAATAAATAGTTACTAGGATCACAAGTGTCAGCCACAGTCCCTCTCTTTTGTCACCTTATTTGTAAATAGGAAGAAAAGAAATTACAAAGAGACAGGAGGGAGGGAAATGCACAACCACAACCATGAATGGATCATGAACTCACACATAAAATAGGAAGAAAGCAGAGTGGATTGGAATGTTGAATCAGTAATATATTGATTTTATTAAAAGTAGTTTTTGATATTTTCTGTTTCTTATATCATAGTTATTCCAAGTATCTTTCCCCTCCCAGAGAGCCATCTCATAACAAAAGTCATTTTGAGAGGAAAAACTCATCAATACAACTAATAGCTTGAAAAACTCCTAAAATGTGCAATTTCTAATGCCGGTGGACCTCACCTCCATGAAGGGAGTAAACTGGAATATCTCTTCATTTGAGTCCTTCTGGATCTTTATCACTGTTAAATTCACTTTTGATAATTTTGGTGTGTATTATATTTTCTGTTTGCATTGTAGCTACTGCATATTGTTTTCTTAGTTTTGCAGTTCATACACATTTTTCCATGCTTCTCTCTATCCTACATCATTTCTTGGACCACAGCAGTATTCTGTTACAACTACCACAATTTGTTTGACCGTTTCCCAGTCAGTGGGCATATACTGTTTCCAGTTTGTTACTGTCACAGAAAATATATTGAAAAAATATGCATACATAGGATTTCAAATGGACACCATTTGTATTTTTAAATCCTTATCACTAAGACATGTTGCATAATAATTTTTTCAAGAAATAGACAGATGGGATAAAGAATTAGGAAAGAAAAATACCACCAAAGCCTAAAAAAGCACATCCAAGAGGGAAAGGGGTTGATAAAAGTACAGGAAGAATAAGGACTTGGAAAAATTAATTCGGCTCTAGCAGTTAAGAAATGATTGCTGACCAGCAATGGCTTTGCATCTGCTGCTTTGCCTAGTTTCAGCTCCACAGAAACCACCATAGTGTCTTTTTCCTCTCTCCTTTTGTGTATTGTCTTTCATCCTCCCCCATTAAATTGTACACTCCTTGAAGGCAAAAACTGTCTTTTTGTTAATTGTATCCCCAGCACTTAGTACAGTGCCTGGCTCATGTTAGGTACTTAATTTTTATTAGGTTTTTATTAGATTCGATTGCCTCAATCCAATGGTAAATGGTAGCAACACGAGTAAACAAGTTTTTCTAATAGCTTGACTATGAAAGGAAGGAAAAGCAATAGGCCAAAACAGCTTTGAGGGGATGACAGGGTCAGGTGAAAGCTTGTTTTTTAAGGATGAGGGGAAGACCTGAGCAGCAAGGAGATTCAAGATTATCAAAAGAAGGAACGAGAGGGCAAATTCTCAGAGGTGATGGGATCAAGTAAACGGTAAAATACAGCCTTGGTAAGGATAAAAACCACCCCTTCAGCAACTGGAGCAAAGAAGGAGAGAATGGGAGATAGCTAAGCAGTTGTTTACATTATGGAATGAGGACGAATTATTATCTCATGCCAAATGGCCTTTTATTTCTCTCTAAAAATTTTTAGGTGAAGTTCTGTATTTAAGAGGCAACATAATAGTGTAGGAAGCTTGAGAAAAGAAAATTTCAAACTGTTGCTGTTATGGGAAGCTTAACTGAGAATTTGTTAGGAAAGAATAAAAGGATTGTCATGCAGCAGTGAAAACCCAAAAGAAATTATGTAAATTCATAATGGACCCAGTCGACATGATTATGTGACTTCTTCAGTGACATTCAGCAGCTAGGTGGCAGAGTAAATTCTGCTGGACCTGGAGCTTTGTGATCCCACTTGGGGTTTTCTAGGCAAAAATACTGAAGTTGTTTGCCATTTCCTTCTCCAACTCACTTTACAGATGAGAAAACTGAGGCAAGCGGGATTAAGTGCCTAGGGTGACTCACCCACCTAGTGTCTAAAACCAGATATGAATTAATGTAGATGAGAATTCTGACTCCAGGCCCACCAGTCTTCACTCTGCCACCTAGCTGATGACTTTAGAAGAATAATAAGCAGTGAAGCAATGGGAGGTGAGGAGGACATGATTTAGTATGATTTCAGGGTGAGTGAGCCAGAGGAAGCAATGAAAAACATTGTGATTAGAGAAGTAGGAATTTCAGCTTTCTGGATCATAAAGGTAGAACCTTAGTGGGTGTGTATGTAAGGTCAAGTTTACAATTATTGCTATGTGTAACTGAGGTACAATAAAGGTCACATGATCCATAAAGCATGAGAATTGAGGTAATGGCCATAATTTTTAAAAGCCAATAATTTAAAGTGCCTGATTTAATACAACATGGCACAATAGTTAATGTAATCGTTGCCATCTATGAACTTTTTGTTAACAACTCAGAAGTAGACACAAGTACATATCATTAAGACTAAAAAGCATTGCACCAAAAAGAAATGACTTGAATTATATTTAACAAATGTGGGTTATATGTATATGCATTTTAGAAGCAAGATGCAAGTTTAAAAATGTAATTGGGCAGAGGTCAGAGTGTGTAACTGGGATTCCCTCTCTAATTGAGATGAAAAGAAACTCTTTTCTAATAAGTATTATAAGGCTTTAGGGGAAAAGTTAGGTTTGGGAATTTGTTTCCATAAGCATACTCAAATCCATCTTCTTTACTTAATAGTTGTAGCCTAATTGTTTCAAAACTAAAAAGCTTTAAATTTATCATGTAATTACAAAGACTATATAATCTCTATATCTGTGTGTGTGTGTGTGTGTGTTTACACTACTTTGATTTCACAGCGATCATCAATAGCTTGGAGAAACTGTAAAAGACTAAACCTTGCATTATCAAACATTAACTATTTCAGTTTCTTGTTTCTCCCTTTTTACTATTTCCTAGCATTTGAGCCCTTTAATGCACATTTAGTACCTATACTATAAGGTGAGAAATGAAATGAGATAAAATTCAAATCATTAATTTTCTTTTTAACAACTTGGTAAGAGTAGTGAAAAAGCATATTGAAAGTTAATGATTAAATTAGCAAGCTGTATTATTTCATTTAGGTGTATTGACTGATAACTAAATGATTGAGAATCCAGAGGACTGTTATAAAATTATTTTTTCACAGTCTGCCCTAATTTTTTTTTCCCAGGCTCAAAGCCCATAAGCTTGTGCTAATTCTCACAGTTAGTGTTAAGGCTTCAAAAAACAATTTTATTTTTAAGACAGCTGGTAATAAAATGTGTCAGAGCTGAATTAATTTTTTAGTTCATTAGGAGACTACTGGTCTAGTCATATGAATAAAAATATACTTTTTTCATCTCAAAGAAACTAGTGCCTCGCATTTACATAGTGCTTTAAGATTTTCAAAGCACTTTACATATTATCTCATTTGATCACTCAGTGACATTAATTAGATTTTATATTCTTTGATTCAGTGAATAACTATAACAACTTGTAGCTTAATACTGGCAAAGAATATAATCTGAAGAGCTTTGTTAAATGTGGCAGAAGATTTTTTAAAATTTCTTTTAAATTTTCTTTAAATTTCTTTTCCAGTTAGCAAAAATCTATCTTTTTCCCTTCTCCACCTCCACTGACAAAGAAAAGCAAAACTGTTATGAATATGTACAATCAAGCAAAACATTTCCATTCTCATACCTGAATCCTTCACCTTTCCATTGAGAAGTGGTTAGCATATGTCATCATTAGGTCTCCAAAATGGTTCTTAGTCATCGTACTGATTGATATTCCTAAATCTTTTGAGTCCTTTGACTTTGCAACATTGTTGTCTTTATATAAATTGTTCTTCTGTTCACTTCATTCTGTATCAGTTCATAGTTTTTCGCAGGCTTCTCTAAAACTATCCCCTTTATCAGTTCTTGTAGCATAATAGTGTTCCCTCAGATTATGCATATACTGTAATTTGTTCATAGCCATTCCTCAGTCCCTCTGTTTCCCATTTTTTGCTACCACAAGAAGAGATATAAATATTTTTTATGTCCTTATATTTTGTTTTTCTTAGCACCATTCTCTTCCTTTATCTACTCTTTAATACTCTTTTATACCCTTTTCCCTCCTGTGTTCCTGTTGAGTGAAATACATTTCTCTATCCATCTCTGTGATTGTGTATTTTCCTCCTTTAACTAGTTTAGACAAAAGTGAGATTCAAGTCAACCGTTCTCCCCCTCCCCTTCCTCCTCATTTGCACACTTCAATATGTGAAATAATTTTTCCTATACTTCCTCTTCCTTTCTCCCCTGTTATAATCCTCTCTCTTCACCCCTTTCCATTCTTTTGATGAACATCTTGAAACATACCAGAATTACTCTCAGCCCTTTGTCAAACTAGACAACTTCTATGACCCCTAATGATAATAGGGTTCAGAGGGAACACATGTATTATCTCCCAATATTAGCATATAAACAGTTTATCCTTACTTAGCCTCTTATGATCATTCATGTTTTTGTTCTCTTGACTCCTATGTTGATACTTTAAATTTTCCATGTAGCTGCTGTCTTGGAAATTCTTTATTTCATTAAAGGCCCATTTTCTATTTGATTATATTCAGTTTTGCATCTTAAGTTACTTTTGGTTATAAGTCTGTATCCCCTGCCTTCTGAAATGGCATACTGTTAGCTCTTATTCCTTTGTAGCAGTGAATGCCAAATCATGTGTGATCCTGACTGTGGCTCCTAGGTACTTGAATTTCTGCCTGCCCAGAGTATTTTTTTTTTTTTTTGACTGGAAACTCTAGATTTTGCCTAAAATGTTCCTGGGAGTTTTAATTTTGAAGTTTGTTTTAGGATGCTCTTATTTTCACTTTACCCTCTGGTTTTAAGAGACTTGTGTAGTTTTGTGATTTCTTGGAATATGATATGTAGGTTCTTTTTCTTTTTTAATCATGGTTTTTAGGTAGTCCCATGATTCTTAAATTTTCTGTCCTTAGTCTGTTTTCCAGGTCACTTGTTTCTGATATGAAGTAGTTTGTTTTCTTTGTAATAATAGTCATAAGTGTTGGTGGAATAAGGAATAACAGGATGATTTGTGTAGATCATACCTTAAAGGAACTTGTGGGTCTGGTAGGGGAATTAAGACATTTACATAAGCATACAAAAATGTGAACATGTAGTGGGAAACTTTTAAATCCTAATACAATCCAATTAACAAATAATTGTTGAATACTTACTACATACATCATTTGGAGAAAACACAGTATTTCTACGAAGTTTACATCATCCCTGCCAACTATTACAGGTTATTCTTTTCCCACAGCATGTCTTACGTTAAATTTCTACTAATAATATTGCTTCCTTTTCTTCAGTGATTAGTGGATAAGAGACCTGGAGAAATGGCCACTCTGGGTTGCTTCCATCCCAGAAATTCTTCATTAGGCTATGGTCTGCAGAAGAAACTTAGACTAAAAAGCTTTTCTTAATCTACAAATAATGTAATTGAGATATTTAATACCAGCTATCAAGTGTGAAGGTTTTTTAGAAGAAGTTTGCTAGAAGTAACAGGCATTTTGTTTCCTCAGCAGAAAAGATTTTATTTTTATTTTACTTTATATTTTATAATATTCTTTTAGAATTCGTTGCCAGAAAGTTGCCACTACCATTTGGGCATAATTTCATTTTTAAGGATAATTTAATGTACGTTCATATTAATTCTAAACCAAAGTATTAGTACCCTACAGTGTAATTAGAAATACAGACAAATTATAAAAGCTTTAGAATTACATGCTTTAGCTCACTAATATGTAGGAGTTAATTTTGAATTCCACTTGTGCCACTTACTTGTCAATGTGAACACTGGAAAGTTATTTCTCTTTTTTGTGCCTTAATGACCTCATCCGTAAAATGAGGGGATTAGATTAAGATCCTTCTACCTTGGAGTTTTTGATCTTGTGACTATGAGTCAGCACAGTGATCATGAAATAACTGGTGCCAACTTAAACCTTTTCTTTTAAAATTTTAAATGTTTTTATAATTAGGCCAGTGCCCATAATGTATACTTGAATGAATCTGTGATCTTATCAGTTTGTGTTCTTCCTAACTACGTAATGCAAACAATTCACATTTTCTCATCCTGTGCAATTCTTATTCTAGTTCTTTTTCCCTTGTTCTTTTCTCATTCTTCTCTTCCCCTGCCTTTCAAGTTATCATTGTTTCATTGATGGTCTTTTCACCTATTCCTCACAACTGTAGAATAATGAAGCCCTGACAGAATATGTCAACATATTGACAAGGTCAGAAAATAAATGTCTCATTCTGTACCTTTAACCCATCATTTCTGTCAAGAGAACAGGAAGCATTAGCCTTACAAAGTCATTATGTAAATTTTTCTCCTAGTTCCATTCAATTCATATAGTTCTCCCACATTTCTTGGAGTCTTTCCTTTTTTGTCATTTCTTTTGATAAAATACTGCTCCACATTTGAATATCATAATTTTTTCAGTCATTCCCCAATTGATGGCAGCCTCTGGTTAATCATATATCTATTTTAAGTAAAATCACTTCTATTTGCTGGTGAATGTTTAGCAACTAGTTAATCCCTTCCAGCCATACAGATCTCAGCCCAACCATTTCTTCACATCCAATACAAGTCTTCCCCTTTTCCTCCTATAAATATACCACAGGGTATCTACCCAACATTTTGGAAACCTTCCCCACTTTCTTATGATAGATCTTCCCAGTGACATCTTTTATTCTTGTTCTTCAGAGATCTACCCAACATTTTGGAAACCTTCCTCACTTTCTTATGATAGATCTTCCCAGTGACATCTTTTATTCTTGTTCTTCAGAGTTCCTCGTTAGCTGTGCATTTATGCTTGCTCACATCCTTTACGTACTTTTCCATTGCCTTCTGTAGTGAACTCATTTTGTTTTCTTCTAAAACTATTATATTCAATGCTGTCCTTTAACACACCCGAAGAATTTCGATATTAAAAAAGTGAACTTTTGTTCCCATGGGAAACATGGGATTATTAAAGAAGCTTTGTAATTTACTGAAGGCAATCCTTCTCACTTTCCTCCCATTAAACTCTAGGCTTAGTATGTTGTCCATTTGTACCATCTGTCCAGGATCTACACACTAAGTGA
This sequence comes from Bettongia penicillata ogilbyi, assembly GCA_023548195.1. Taxonomy (NCBI): domain Eukaryota; kingdom Metazoa; phylum Chordata; class Mammalia; order Diprotodontia; family Potoroidae; genus Bettongia; species Bettongia penicillata. The sequence continues at coordinate 1,595,299 of JAJHZJ010000107.1, read as the reverse complement.
ACTCTAAATTGCCCATTAAAATGCATGTAATACCTAGCCCTGTATACATTCTTTATCTGTGTGAATAATGAAACCAAACTCTACTAGGTGATTATAAATCTTTTCCAGAATGTTTTGGGAATTAATACAGCCAGCACTGTGTCATCCAGAAATAGTATATCTAGAAGCCTTCACTGTTCACAGAAAATCCTTTTCCAACTTGGCTTGTATGCCAGATCCTTGTTTTATGCCTTTGAAATCTGTACATGAAGAAGATAAGTTGCAGGAATGAACAGTATGGTTTAGAGGAGGAGTGTCTACCACTTGGAAACTGAATCAGTCAGTAGTTGTTGCAAATATGACTCCATTTGGGTGCTGATAAGGACTTTTTAGAAAGGAACACATAGAAATAGCAAGATTTTGCAGTTGATTAAATGTGGGAGAGAAAAAAAACCCAAAAATGAAAGATTTTGATTATACAAATGGTGATGCTAGTGAGAGGAAGTCAGAAGAGCAGAAAATGAATATGTTTGGTTTTGGAATGTTGAATTTCAGGTGCTTATAGAACACACAAGTTGAGATGTTGGTATGGTGGGTCAAACTCAGAAGAGAGATTAGCGTAGAGACAAAATAGATATTCATCCTGTTATCCATATTCTATTTCTTGGCAGCCAAAAAGACAATCTTTTGAACTCTTGTTTAGAATTTTTATGTGGTTTAAGTCTTTGGTTTAAAAGGTTTTTAATCTGTGTTAAAAAAAAGTTAAACTATTACTTAGTGTGAACGTACTTACCTTTTACTGCTCATTAAAATGCATCGTCATTGGCTGTAATTTTTTAGCTTTGTAGGTCAAAAACAGTTGGTAACAGTCTTCCTGCTATGTTGACTCATGAGTTGCATAATTGAGTGTATTATACCCCACCACTGTATATGTTGGAACATGGTAATGGATAGAGACCTGAACTTGAGGTCAAGGTAGACTTGAGTTCACTCCCATCTCAGGCACTTTAATAGCTCTAAGAGCCTACACCAGCCTTTTAAGATCTGAATCTTAGTTTCCACATCTAATGGAAAGGATAATAATTAGCACCTGTTTCAGAATTGTTATGAGGATCACAGGATTTTAAAGCGTTTCCACAAACCTTTAAAGCACTGTAAAAATATAAGTTTACACTGACTTTAGTTTACAAAACTATATTTCTTCCTATTTTTTTTAGGTACAAGAATTATTTATTAGTGATTATGGGGAGGTTTACAATGTCCAATTACCGGGTGGCGAAGAAAGAACAAAATTTTTTGAGGATTTAATTCTGAATCAAGCTGCTAAGCCTCCTGCATCCAAAAAAAGGGCAGGTTAGTGTCTACCCTACAATGCAGTTAAGTATGAAGATTTTCTGAATATGGACAGGTATTGTAGTAATTGGGCCTCAAGCATATGAAGATTGGCTGAAAGAGCTGCAGTTATTTATTGTCTCCCATTTCTTCTATTATCTCTTAGCTCTTACACCACCATTATTTCATATCAGCATAAATTTTGATTTTCTGGTTTCCCTGGAAATATTCCTTTAATTATGCACTTGGCTAAGTAAAATGTTCATCAGTACATTTTAAAAATTAACAGCATTTTTATCCCATATTATATTTAAACTGTGACTGTATACCTCTTTTGTTACACATAAGTTTCTGGCTCCTGGTTTATGATTTAGTGTCAGGAGCTGAGAAGCAAAGGTTATTTTCTAAAATATTTGGTTCATTTGAAGTTTTACAGGCACTCGAGGTCCTACCAGTAGCTCCACCACCTGAGCCAAAACCCTTGACAGCAGAGGAAGTAAAACGACTTGAAGAGCAAGAGGAAGATACATTTCGTGAACTTAGAATTTTCTTAAGAAATGTTACTCATAGACTTGCTATTGACAAACGCTTCAGAGTATTTACCAAGCCAGTTGATCCTGATGAGGTATAGTTTTAGTTCAACAGATAAATCCTCTTAGAAATGTAGATATTCATCCTCATTTAGAATAGTGGACCTGAACATGAGCTTATGCAATATAAAGCTGTCTGGCTTTATTTTGAGGGTACTTTTTTCAAAGGTCTATAAAAGTAGTAATCATGTCCTTTTTTCATTTTCTGATCCAAAGTCCCACTTCAGTGGCTCATGGATCCTAGTTCATACTGTTTTTTCAATATCACTGCCATAGAATATATGCCATGTATGCCAAAGAATATGTGGAGCTGGAAAATATCCAGAAACAAGTCCAGTAACAAGAACTCCTTATCTGGCAGAGAATCAGCCTAGATAAATTTAGTTAAGCTTAAGACCAAAAGGGTCAAAGTTTTATCCACTCCAGTGAAATTGTGGGTCCTTGAAGTTCTAGAATATGTTTAAATCTAATAATATATTCGTAATTGCTCAGGTCACTTGTCTGAATTTGATAGTACGTACTTGGACACAGTGAAAATATGGTAATAGTTTGAGAAAACTTTAATTTGATGTTTTAATATTTTTAACTATTTGACTATCTAGGCAGTTTTTGATATTCAAAAGAAAATAAGATGAGGATTCTGACTTCATTAAGCATAGATAGTAGTTCAAGGAAGAATTTATTTTTAAATAATTCTTCAGCAATTAGATGCTAATTTGTGTGCCCTGCTGCATATTAATGGTTCAAAGAATTCTTCAGATGTAGGCTTGAAAGATGAGTGAACTTTGGATTACACAAAATGGAGGGGGATGGACAAAGCAACACAGGCCAAAGCCCATAGACAGGAAAACACAGATGTTTGAAAATGACAATAAGAAAAACTATTTGATGGAAGCAGAACATTCTTGGGGGAAATTGAAAGTCAGTTTGGATAGGTAACCCAGATTTAAATGTAGATTTTAATCATATAGCTGTCTTAAGGTAAAATTGCTTCTACCCAGTAATGAGTTTACTAGAGGTATGTTTCATTTGTAGGTTCCTGATTATGTCACTGTAATAAAGCAGCCAATGGACCTATCATTAGTTATCAGTAAGATTGATCTACATAAATACCTGACTGTGAAGGATTACCTGAGAGATATTGATCTCATCTGTAGTAATGCCTTAGAGTATAACCCTGACAGAGATCCTGGAGGTGAGTGTTTTTCCCCTTAAAAATAATTTAGGATAATTAAGACAGCATTTATGACTGTGTGCTGTTTGAATTTTTATTTTTGTTAGTTAAAATTTAAAATGAGGATATTTTAATTCAGCTCAACATTTATTAAACATTTAACTGCATTTAAGACACTTTGGGATACAAAAGTGAATCTCTTTGCCCTCAAGGAACTTACATTCCACTAAGAGAATTCAGCATAGGTGGGGGAAAAAATCCATTTAAGGAGTGAGAAAACACTAAGAAAATTTTGTGAAGAAGGAGAGCATTTGAGTCAAGAATTCATTGAAAATAAGGATTCAGAGAGCCAGAGTAAAAGAGGAATTCTGTATTCTAAGCATGGGTGACTGGGTTAGAGCCCAGAGGCAGGAGATGGAATGTTAAATTCAAGTAACACTTAGTAGTTCCATTTGAGAGAGTAATATGAAATAAAGGTAGAGAGAGGGAGACTGGAGTCAAATTGCAAAAGATTTTTAAGTACCAGACTTAGGAGTTTTCATTTTATCCTGGAGCTATTAGGAGACTACTGAACCATTTTTGAGCAAGAGAACTACATAGTCTTCTCTGCCTTAGAATTATTTTGGCATCTATGTAGAAGATTCATTTGAGAGAGAAAAGATGAAACAGGGAGATAATTGAAAATGTATTACAATAGTCCAAGTGAGAACTGGTAAAGACTGAATTAAAATGGTATAGGGAGGAGGACAGAGATATGTTCAGAGTTTCAGTAATAAGACCTAGTATCTGGTTGGCACCCAGTGTGAGGGAAGAAAAATAAGTACAGGATGTCTCTGAGCTTCCTGAACTTGCCTTACTGTGAGATGGTTAGGTAAGTGGGAAGGAGACTCAGGGAAAAGGGGGGAATAGGTACATGAAGAATTTAGAGGTGTTGAGGGGAAGTATAGAAGGAAGCTGATTATGTAACTCTAGAGATAGATTCAAGCTGAATAGATAGACCTCAGTCATTTCTGTAAAAATAATTGTCCACTTGATCAAGTCAAGGCACATTTAGAGAGAAAAAGAGCATCTGGGGACATTGGCACTTAGCTGATGGGGTATTGATGATCTGGCCAAAGGGACTAAAGAAAGCATGACCATTCAGATAGCAGGAGAACCAGAATCGGAAGAACTCTTTGTCATATGAGCCATGGGAAAAAAGACTGTCTAGAGGGAGGAGATAACTGGGGGGAAAACTGCAAAAAAATCAGAAGGATGAAGATTGAGGAAAGTCTATGGAGTTTAACAGTTAAAAGATGATTAATAACATTTGAGAGAAGTTTCACTAGATTGGGCTCAAAAGCCAGATATCAAGGGGCTGAGAAGTGAGCAGGAAAGAAAAGGACTTGGAGTTAATAACTTGAAGGAATGTCTCATCACATGAAAGTTTAAAGACAGGAAACCTGATTATGTGTCTATCCAACGGGGGAAAAGATGCTTGATTGAGAAGATTCAGGAGGAGATGAAAGGGGCTAATTCGTAGAAGAGACTGGAAAGGACGATGCAATCAAAGACTTATATGAAAGAGAGTTGTGGCTAGGAAGAATGCCACCTCTTTGTTAGAGATTGAAGCAAAGATTGAGGGGATGGATTAACATGAGGAAGGGTTTTTAGGTCTGGAGAAATGAGGAAGTTCACATGTATGGCTTCTTTTTTGATAAAATTATTGCGAAGGTGTAGTAGGAATGGCCTTAGAAAACTGAGGAAAAGATTTGAAAAACCTGCTGTAGGAAGTAATGATAGGGAAAGATAAAAGGATTATTTCTCATTGTCTAGTTGAAATTTAATAACATGAATTTGTAGTGAACTTATTTAGCATATGCACCTGTAAAGTAACCAAGGGGTCTTAACTTATTGGTGAGTTGAGAGGATGTCTACCCCAAACACCTGAAGACTTCCCCTGGTGGAATGGGCAGATGAGAACAGTTTATTCCAATAACCATGAAGGCTGCAGAAGCAGGTGCTGTGGAGCGCTCATAGGTTGATTAGACATCAAAGATATCAGTCATCCACTGTATCCCAAGCCATCATCGGTCATCTTGACTTTGTCTTGCTACTGGACTTAGGACTCTGGAAGACAACAAGGCCAACAACTTCTTGCAACTCTGCCTTAATCCAATTTATGTATGAATCAAAAGATTATCACCCATACCATTTTACCATTTTTACCCATCTTAAAGTCCTTTGATGACAGGCAAGTGAGAAAGTAGGTGCAGATATACTGAGAGCTGTGATCGCAACCTTGCACACAGGTGGCCCAGGTCATAGAGTCATCTTCTCACTGAATTGAAGCAGCAGTAGGATTGGAGTAGCAAAAGGGGCTAGATAAGGTGCCCTAAAAATTATTTGCTTTACCAAATCTTCCCTGTTTACTGCAGTAAGTGTGGATCCCCCCATGTGATCAAAACACAAAGTGTATAAAAACTTGTGCAAAGGTGATTCCCCTTGCCATCAGTATATGGAATGTGCACACATTTATGGACAATAGAAAGATCCAGTCGATCTGAAAGATGAACAGCTGTTGTGAGAGAACTCAGCAAGTACTGCATCCAAATAGCAGCCCTGAGTGAAACAAGGCTGGCAAATGAAGTCCAGCTTACTAAAGTTGGGGCTGGACATGTGTTTTTTTGGAGTGGTTATTGAAATGCGAAGTGCTATGAAAATAGTATAGAATTTGAAATCAAAACTAATCTAGTCAACAAGTTCATATGCCTACCAAAAGGAGTGAATAACAGACTCTTGACAGTGTAATTGGCACTTGCAGGAAAATGTATTATCATCAGTGCGTATGCTCCCATCATAATGAACGCTGCTGAGATCAAAGAAAAACTTTTATGAAGACCTGGAGACCATTGTTAGAAGACAAGCTTATAATTCTGAGTGACTTTAGTGCAAGAGCAGGCACAGATTACCAGACATAGCAGGGAGTCTTTGGGAGGAATGGAATCAGCAACACAATGATCACTTACTACTGAAGACTTTCATCTCGTGACCTCATCACCAACACTGTCTTCCATTTACATCTAAGTGCAGTAAAACTTGTGATGCACCCTCACAGCAGACAGGATGTGAGAGTGATGAAGGCAATGTGTGGTTCAGAGTGTTAGACCAATCATAGACTTATCCTCTCCAAGCTAAATATTTCCATTCAATAGAATCTGCAGCCCCAAGGCAAGATAACTGTCAGAAGACTTAAAGTCAATAGACTAGAATGCTTCTCTGAGTGGAAGTAGTTCATTGCTAACTTGGAGAGAAAAGAAGTGTGCAGTTTTTAGAGATTTGGTGTACAGAACTGCATTTATTCATCTGAGTCAGAACATTCACAAACATCAAGACCAGTTTGATAAAAGTAATAGGGAAATTGAGAACCTATTAAATGAAAAATGAGAACTCCACAGGGTTTATCAGCAGTATAGTTCATCCATCTCTAAGAAGACTGCATTTAACTCCATCAAAAGTAAGATACAAGCAAAGCTTAGAGAGAAGTAGGATTCTTGGCTCAGTAAAAAGGTAGATGAAATTCCGTTTTACACTGATAGTAATAGGCTGTGTATGGGCCAAAGATCTATGGTGCTTCTCAACTACTCAGTGCTGATGGAACTACACATTGATTTTGTAAGGACATGATCCTGGAGAGATGGGCTAAAATACTTCCATGGTATTCTCAACAGACTGTCATCGATCAGTGCTAAAGCCGTTGACCATATACCTCAAGTTGAAGTCAATCCCTCTGGCTGAATTTCCATCTGAGGAAGAGTTTTTTAATGCCATTAGGCTCCTCTCATGTGAAGTTTCTGGTAGGGCTTCTATTCCAGCTGAAATTTACAAGGCACTGGGGTCCACTGCTCATTCAAAGCTGACTGAAATATTCTGGGCTATATGGCAAGAGGAGATATCCCCAAAGATTTCAAGGATGCCTCCTTCATTGTCACCTCAGTAAAGGAAAAGGAAATATGTTCTCTTGTGACAATCAACAGGGTGGAGTCCTATTTTTCTTATTGCTAGCAAGATTCCTGCCAGAGTTCTCCTTAAGAGACTTATTTTTCACGTGGGAAGATGGTCATCTACCCAAGAGGCAGTGTGGCTCCAGAAAGGGCTGAGGAATGGGCAATATGGTGTTTGCTGCCCAGTGACTCCAGGAGAAATGCTAGGTGCAGAACAGAGGTCTCTACTTAACATTCATGAACCTGACCAAGGCCTTCGATACTGTCAGTCATGAGGGCTTATGGAAAATTAAGGCAAAATTCAGGTACCTGGAGAAGTTCATCAGTATTGTACATCAGTTTCATGACAGCAGGTTTGCCCAGGTTGTGGATAATGTATGGTGTTCTTGTGCTTTCCCAATCTTCAGTGGAGTGAAGCAAGGCTTGCTCCCATCCTTTTTAGCAAATTTTCAACAATGTTGTCACATGCCTTCAGTGAGGAAGAACATAGCATCAAGGTCAGCTACCACACTGATGGTAATCTACTTAACTTGAAAAGGCCATAAGTCAAGACCAAAGTGGAGGGAGAGTTGGTGCATGATTGTTGGTTCACAGATGATTATACACCCAGTGCAACCTCTGAAGTTGAGATGCAGCAGAATATGGATAGATTCTCTGATGTTTGTGCTAATTTTGGCCTGACAGCACCAAGAAAAAGCAGTGTTCCACCAGCCAGCATCACACCATCCATCCATGCATGGAACTGTTGGTTACAGCAAATGGGGAAGTTTTGAATATTGTGGATGGTCTCTTATCTTGGCAGTATGTTTTTCAGTGGTGGACACATTGATAATGGGGTTGGTGCATGCATTGCCAGAGCTAACTTATTGGTTGGGAGGCTCTGAAGGAAAATGTGGGATAGGTTTTAGACTGCCTACGAAACAGAAGGTCTACAGAGTCGTTGTCCTAACCTCATAGTTGAATGCCTGTGGAACCTGGTCAGTACACCTGCGCCATGCCAGGAAACTAAATTGCTTCCATTTGAATTGTCTTAGGAAGATTCTAAAGATTTCCTGGCAAGATAAGGTATTAGACACTGAGGTTTTTTCTTGAGCTAAACTGCCAAGCATTCAAACTCTTCTGTAGAGAGTGCAACTGATGGAATGGCTATGTTGTTTAAATGTCAAACATACATTTTCCAAAAAGACAATTTTATGGGGAAGTCACACAAGGAAGGTGCTCACATGGTGGTCAGAAGAAGCAATGCAAAGGCATTCTCAAGGTCCTTATAAAGAATTTTGGCAATTGCATGACCCGGGAGATACTGGCAAAGGACCACCGAGCATGGTACTCTGGCATCAAAGAAAGTGCTAGGTTTAACTGTAGTTCTGGGTGTACAATTGCATAACTGTAGTAGCTCCAGAGAAATGTAAGGTGCGCAAATGAAGAGACATCTCCACTCCAAACATTCATATGGACTGTTTGTGCCCAACCTATGGTAGAACTTTCTGAGCTCTTACTGGTCTAATCAGCCACAGTTGGACATACTACTGTACCTTGACTCTAACACAGTGGTGTTATTTTGGTCCTCTTAACGAACAGAGAGTTAACAATCCATCTATTTCACAACTCAGAAAAAGGCAGATACTGTTGGTGACCCAAAGTTGAAATTAGAGCAGTGCATGGTGGAATAATTCAAGGATAAAGCACATTGCACATGCATGGTTCATCTATTTAAATCTAGAGTTAAGACTGAAATGAATAAAATGAAGCTAAAGTAGGCCTGGCCATGTTCTGAACCAGAAGAATCAGATGAAAGGGACTGAGGGTGAAAAATAGATTCAGAAGACTGAAGCAGAAAAGATATATGAACAGTAGAAAATTATAAAGAGGAATTTCAGGATTTAAGTTCATAGAGGTTGTAGGTACAGTTTAGTTCTCCTATACCCCCACTCCATATACATACATACACTCTAGCTTTCACCTTTTTTTAGTGGAATTGAATCTTTGGTCATTCAGTTTTGAAATTAATATATCTAAATAGAGGGAAAATGAAGATAAAGTAGATTTAAAAAGGTTAGTATTTTCACAGTAAAATGTGGAAATTCATCATTCTAAAATTTACTAAAATTTTATTGACAAATATTTTTGACACCTGTCCTTTACCCCATGACATGGCCAAGTGAAATTCCATAAATTAAGTAGTGTTCAGAAATAAATCATCCAAGTAGATTTTGGTCTTGGTGAATAATAAAATAGAAAGTAGTACTAAATTTTGTCTTTACTTTTCAGATCGACTTATCAGACACAGAGCCTGTACTCTAAGAGATACTGCCTATGCAATAATTAAAGAAGAGCTTGATGAAGATTTTGAACAGCTATGTGAAGAAATTCAGGAGTCTCGAAAAAAGAGAGGTAAGAAATTTTTTTTATATCAGAAAAATGCACTAGTAAGGTTTTAGGTAGTTTTCTAGTCCCTGTAATGGTAATTTAAATGGGAAGATCTTTCCCATTCATTTATAGATCCACGTGACTTGCTTTAAATCACATGGAAGCCTAAGTTACATGTGGTGGGAGGAGCTTGCTGACTGAGTAGAACAGGAAAGGTGGAGAAGAACTTGGAGGAAGCTGGTGAGCAATGAGAGTGGAGGAGATGACACAGGCAGGTATAGATAGGCTTGTGTTTGTGGAAAGGCCCCAACAAGGTGGGGTGGGAGACTTGGGAATGGCTTTGTCCCCTGCAGTGCTAATATGTATTGATGTTTTGAGTACTGTGATGAATTTGACTTTCTGTTGTTGGGATATATGGAGAGTGTTATGCTTTGTGATTCAGAACTACACAGGCATATTCATCGTTGCTTTTGGTGCTGTGAATATTGCCTTGGTGATAAAGTGCCGAACGTCCTGATTTCTTTCTTTTAATTAGGTTGCAGCTCTTCCAAATATGCACCATCTTACTATCATGTGATGCCAAAGCAAAGCACAACTTCTGTTGATGGTAAAAGATCAGACCCAGAACAGAGTGAAAAGCTGAAGATGCTCAATGCCCCTGTAGCCTGTAGTACTCCTTCACTTTATAATGGTAAAGACTTGGATTTCTTCTCTTTTTGTCTTTTTTTTTTTAACATCCTAAAAGAAACATGCCGTTTAAGATGTTTTAAAATACAAGACATAAATCAGAAACAATGGTTAAAGCAGAATATTTCTAAGTGTTCAGTAAATACTTGCTGAATTTAAATGAAAAATAATGGCCTCATTATAGTTTCTCTTTCCCCTAGAGATGATATAGTAGCACATCAGCTTATCTGTACTTGAATTCAAGAAAATGTAGTTCCCACACTTAAATTACTTACAATGCAGTAGTAGGGGTTGAGATTTGTGCAGTATAAATCAGAGGAATAACTACATAAAAGAATTTGGATAAAATAATAGAAAAGATTCAAGGCAGAATGGTCACGTCTAGCTAGGAGGATCAGGGAAGGTGGTTCCCAATCAGTTAACGAATCAACATTTATTAAGCACATGCTGTCTACCAGGCACTTGTGGGTACAAAGAAAGGAAAACGACAAACCCCAAAGGAACTCACAGTCTAACAGGGGAGATAATAAACAGATATGTACAAATCAGCTATACGCAAGGTAGAAAATAAATAAAAGGGAATAGTAAGAGAAATTAGGAAAGACTTCCTATAGAAGGGAGGCACAGATGAGGAAGGAAAGCACCTTTGGCAATAGGGGACAACCAAAGAAAATCCACAGAAGTGTCTTGTTGGTGGAGCAGCCAGGAGGCTGGTTTCACTAGATTGAAGAGCACATGGCAGGGAGTAAAGTGTGTTAGGACTGAAAAGTGTGGATTGTGACAAGCTTTGAATGCCAAATAGGATTTCATATTTGATCTCAAGAAGCAAGACGGAGCAACTGGAGTTTGAATAGACAGATGTCATGATGAGGCCTGTACTAATCTGAGATCACAACAGGTGAAATGTGAAGGTGTTAGGTATGGGGGACAACATTTGCAAAAACACAGAGAAGACACTGAAAACTGTCAAGTCAAGGAATAAAGTACTCCAGTTTGTCCTCAGCAGAGGTTCTTAACTCAGAATAATATTTTAAATGTATAAAACATAAAATTATAAAGAAAACGAATTATAATGAAAAATTGTTAGCGAAGTGCATAAAAACCAATTTTCAGATTCATTCACAGTGCTGTGTAATTGTCTACTTTGACTAAACCATTTAGTTGGATACATGTTAAAGTCTCTGCCTGAAATAGCCAGAGATGAGTGGTAATGGTGTAGGTATGGGGACTAGAGTCTCTAAGGAATGACAGTGATGGATAGGAGTTCACAATGAGCTGGAGGAGGAAGTAGCACTGCTGGGTGGAGCAGGAGGTTCATCAGCTTTGGGGCCATTCCATTTGGAAACGTAAGTCATATACTAAGTTAAAGTTCTTTCATGATATTAGATGTTGTGGGTGGAGGAAGTTTGGTTTGGTTTTGATCCTTGGGCAGGAACTGTGATTTTATTTATATAAGGAGCTCCCAGTAAGGAATTCCTTTACCAAGGCAAACGAGCACCTTCTTTGCCATTTATATTTTTAAAGTTGTCTAGGGCAACGAATTGCACTATTTCACAGCAGAAGACTTAAATACATGTACTCCTGACATCAAGACCAGCTTTTTATCAACTGTATCATCTTACCTTTCATTAAATGTTTAGTATTCATTCATATACATAATTGTGGGACCCCGTGTAGTGCTATTTTTCTATTATTACATTATTAAAATTCTATTTGTAAAAGTGACTGAGTACTTTCTTTACTCCTAGTTTTGCCATGGAGAGTAGATGAGACAGCCTAGACTTGGAGGTAAATAGTTGATATTTATCAGTGGCTTTGTTTTAATGCCCATTTTCGTCTTTGTTAGCTCCATCCAAGAAAAAGATTCGAAGAAAGAGTAAGTGGTACTTTGGCACCATTAAGAAAAGAAGGAAGATTTCTCAAACCAAAGAAGATAGCAGAAATGCAGAAGATGACAAAAATGAGAGTGATGGAGATCAAGAAAACCATGACACTAGTGTAGACCATAATGAGGCTGAAGGCACAGGAGAGTCTTCAGTGGAGGAAAATGAAAAGCAGCACAATGGCTCCGAAAAGAAGATGGAGATGGAAAATAAAAGTCATTATGTTGCTTGTGATATTATTGTGAGTGAGCCTGAAAAGGAAATTAAGAAGATTGCAATAAATACAGAATTGAGAAAAGATAGGATAACTTGCAATGGAGAAATTAGTAACTATCAAATTACAGAATATTCTGAAGATGTTGAGGCAAAGGGTAAGTTGTTTTCCATTTAAGCATTTTTAAATTATGAAAATTAAAAAGCAAGGAAAGATAATAGTGAAAAAAGAAAAATAATTAGCAGGCAATTTCATTTATATGCATCATATGATATGGTAAATTAATCAAGGAAGTTAATGGCATAATAAAAAAAGATTTTAAAATGAGTATTCCCCAGATCTCCCAGTGCAGTAAGTCTGATGTTAGAAGTTGTTCAGTCATTTCAGTTATGTCCAATTTCATGGCTGCATGGACCTCTCTCTCCGTAGGATTTTCTTGGCAAAGATACTAGAGTGAGTTACCATTTCCTTAAGCTCCAGTACCAAAGAGAGTTTAATTGATTTGCCTAGGGTAAGTGTTCTTAGACACAGTAAGTGTCTAAAGCAAGATTTAAACTCATGAAAATGAGGCTTTCTGATTCCAAGTGCAGTGCTGTGCCCACTTCGCCACCTAGCTGCCCCTTCTTAAGATACTAAGAGCAAAAACATGAATAGCCATGAAAGGGAAGAAACGAATATTAAGCACCTACTTTATGCCAGATACCATATTAAGCACTTTACAAATATTATCTCATTTAATCCTCACAGCAGCCTTAGGAAGTATGTGCTATTACTGTCCTCAGTTTACAGTTAAGGAAAATGAGTAGAGATTAAATGACTATCCCAGGGTTACTCAGCTATTTAGTGGGTGAGGCTGAATTTGAACTCAGGGCTTCCTGCCTCCAGGCCCAATGTTCTATCTGCTAATAATAATTAGCGTTTATGTAGCACTTTCTGCATGTGAGACATTGAGCTAAGTGCTTTGCAGTTATTCTATCATATAATCCTGGAAGCCTTTCCTCACACAAAACCTGCCATCTCCCAAATCCCACACTAGCCCTGGAAGGTAGTTGTTGCTACCCTCATTTTACAGATGAGGCAAACAGGTTAAGGGACTTCCCCAAGGTCACACAACTAGTGAGTGCCTGAAGTTGAATTTAAACTCAGGTCTCCTTGACTCCAAGCCCCTCATTTTATCCGTTGCATCACTAAGCAGTCTTAACTATCTAGATAGTTAAGGAATCCTGAAATGAAAAAGATGTGATTTCACATATATTTCGTCCACTTTGTTTCTGTGGTGAAAATACCAATTAACATTTTAGAGTATTAAATAGTTGATTCAGGCAAAACGACTCATAATTAAGAAATAGAGTCAGCAATTTCCCCACAAAATAAATTCAGCCACGAAGTTACGATGATTACTCCAGTATTGAATTATTCACATTAAATTCGCTTTATCAAACTTAATCTTATAACTATTTTGTTAAACAACAATGCCTTTTTCTTTTGTCTACTACTAATGGGTCAAGAATAAGTTTAAGGGTTTGTTTTTTAAAGTATCCTTATTTTTATAATGAAAGAAAATTTTAGATTCATTTTGAATAGTATTGGTGTTAATCATATTGATAATCTTATTGTTACCAATAGAAAAACTATACATCTGTAAACATACTCCTTTTATGTTAAACCACTAATGACTACATTGTCTGACCATTCAGCCAGGTCTATATCCATCTCATTATCATCTAATCTACATGTCTCCAATTCCTTATAAATAATTTAAGATTCTCTATCAGAATGTGACAGATCTTACACAGTAAAATTCACAAGAAAGAAATCACACATCTGATCCATTTTATTAAAGCTAGAAATGATTAACATGAAAAAATGAAATTTGTCTCCAAGTACTCATAGCTCTCACAAAAATGTCACATATTTCACCATAAACAAGTCTAGTAAATTTTAAAAGGCAGAAATAATACGAAGTATGATTTCAGACAAGGCAATATTTGTTTGAATTACTAATATATCAAAGTTGCCTCAAAATAAAATAGTATGTTAATGCTATTACTTTCTATGTCTACATTTTTGTGAGGAAAGTGATTTATAAACCTAAAACTAAATTTCAATTTTAGTTTATAGGATTATAGATTTAGATCCTCAAGGGACCTTAGAGCCAAGTAGGCCAATCCAAAAGAAATTGGAGAGAACTTGACTGGAGTAATAGAAAGCTTTGCAGCATGAGACTCAGGTCTTTCCTGACTCCAGAGTCCATAACAGTTGTATTAGTAAGACATGCCATAGGTAATAGTAGGTAGTTCTAGGGTCAGACCTGCCCTACCTTAAAGCGTAGGTTTGACCGTGTCAGACTGACAACACGTGCATGCACACGCACGCACATGCACACACCAATTCAGCAAACCCTCATATGTGAAAAGTCTTTTATAACTTGGGACCTATCCTACCCTTTCCTTTCCAGTCTTTTTACAACTTAGTCCCCTCCTTATATTCTGTTATCCACTGACACTGATCTCCTTTATTTTCCTCACATAAAACATGCCATCTCCCAACTCCAGGCATTTTCACTAGTTACCCTCCATGCCTAGAATGCTCTCCCTCCTTGCTTTCTTCAACTTGTAGCTAAACTGCCACCTTTACCAGGAATCCTTTCCCCATTCCCCTGAATTCTAATATCTTTTCTCTGTTGATTATTTCCCATTATTTCTGTGTATATCTTGTACAGGTTTTACATGTGTCCTTCATTACAGAGCTCCTTGAGCCGTCACTACATTTTGCTTTTCTTTGTATCCCAGTACTTAGCATAGTGTCTGGTATTAGTAGTTCCTTATTAAATATTTGTTGATTAACTAACTTGTCCCGTCCCCACTTTCATTTCTCCTTTTGCCTGTCCTGTCCCAAGCTTTTAATTTACTGAGATTAATTTGTCTTTCTAGCTCCATTTCATACATTCTTTTTGTCCCTTCCTTCTCTTTTTCCATCCAGTTCAGGCAAGTGATTCAAAATTTAATCTGCTATCCAAGTTTTATTACATTAACTTTCTTATTATTTTTCTAACCCTTTTCTAAGAAGTTTTGCTTTGTCCTTATTTCTCTTCCCTTCCAGTTTTCTTGAATTTCATTTTTGGATTAATTTACAAATCTTTTCCCTTTTTTTCCCCCCCTTTAATCTTTTTGACATTCAGACCTAGTAGTGGCATTGCTGGGTCAAAAGGTATGTAGTTTTATAGCCTTTTGTGCATAGTTACAAATTGCCTTCCAGAATGATTGAAGCATTTCACAGCTCCACCAACAATGCATCAGTGTCCCAATTTTTCCACATCCTCTCCAATATTTGTCATTTTTATTTTATATTATATTAGCCAATCTGATAGGTGCAAGGTGCTGCCTCAAAGCTGTTCTAATTTGCATTTCTCTAATCAATGATTTAGAGCATTTTTTAATGTGATTATAGATAGTTTTGATTTCTTCTGAAAATTGTTTCTCTCGACCATTTATCAATTGGGGAATGACTCATAGTCTTATAATGAAACCTTTATCAGAGAAATTTGCGGTAAAAGTTTTTTTTCCAGTCATCTGCTTTCCTTCTAACCTTAGCTGCATTGGTTTTGTTTGTACAAAACCTTTTAAATTTGATGTAATCAGAATTAGCCATTTTACATTCCGTAATGTTAGTCATAAATTCTTCTCTTGTCCGAAGATTTGACAGGTAAACTATTCCATGCTCTCATAATTTTCTTTTGTATCATCCAAAATCATGTACCCATTTTAACCTTATCTTGGTATATGGTGTGAGATGTTGATCTGTACCTAATTTCTGCCAAACTATTTTCTGTTTTCCTGGCAATTTTTGTCAGCATAGTGAGTTCTTGTCCTCTAAGACTCACTCTGAGAAATAATAGATCACAAACGCTGGTAGCGTTCCGTAGGAAAAGTGTTGTGTGGTTGTAATTGATCTCAGTCTCCTATCCTTCCCTTTTTGCTTTCTATGATCAGTTTCTAATCCTAATACCAGGTTAGTTTATCTCAGGTTCCACATCTTCTATCAGTCTGGGTGTTGGTGTCCGTTGGCAACTTAAATTCCCTTCCTTTAGATGGAATGCCGTTCAAGGAGGTACAGTCCTTGTCCAGAGAAAGTGGTTCACTAATGTGAAAATTCCTTTCCTTGTGAAGCCAGTTATTAAATTCCTATTTCTTACTGCAGGCATACACTTTTACTATAAGAATGTTGTTTCCTAGTGTTTTCCTTTTCTTTATATCACTTACTGAGAGACTTATAGAAACTATCCTAAGGAATTGGTAGAATTGTAAATCCACTCCCTCTGCTCTCTTAACTTATACTTACCTACTTTGTAATTCTTGCCTATAAAAGATATTAACTTGATGTAAGTAGTTAGGGAATTTAATCCCCTTTTACTTATCCTGATTGTTTAAATTCTCCTTAAGTCTATAGATCCTTAGGTCCTTTTTTATTCTTGGGTGATGAAAATATTCTTTTTTTAATCCCAAAGATTAAGATTTTTTTTTCATTTATAAATGACTTCAGTTATTTCGTCCTGTCTTACATACTCATTTATTCTCCTTTACCACATGTATTCAGTTGCCAAAACTTGCCGTTTCTACCTTCGACAATTTCTTTTGCATCAAATTCATCTTCACTCATATAGTTACCACTTTATCTAGTGCCACTGCTGTCACAGTAATTTTCCTTAAACATAGTTCTGACTGTGACACTTTCTTTCTTAGTGGCTTGCTAGAATAACATATTAAATTCTATGTGTTCTAAAGCCCTACATAGCCTGGCCCCAGCTATTTTTCCCAGCCTCATTGGATGTTACTTCCCATCCTGTGTTCTGCAATTCTACCAGATTGGCTTTCACTCTGTTTTTATATAAGTGGCACTCCATCTCCCATCTCTGTGCCTTCTGATTGGCTATCCCTCAAACTTGGAATGTATTTCCCCCTGACCTTCACCTTTTTCTTCATGATGCAGCTCAGGCATCATCTCCATGAAACCTTTCCTGATCTCACTAACTACTGGTGCCCTCCTTAATTATTCTGTGTACATTGGTATTTATTCACTTTATGTTTATGCTATGAATATTTCTGTTTGTACTTAATATCTTCCCAGTTAGAACAAGCGCCCAATTGTGTGTACATGTTTCTCACTAGCATCCTACCAGTACATCGATGCTTAGTAAATACGTGCTGATTGAGTTATTGATTTTTCAAGTTAAGTAATCTGATCACCTCTGCTTTTCCTTTTAAACTTTTGTAGGCATTCATTCCTCAAATGCCAGTCAACCAGTAAGACATTTATTAAACGCATACTACATGCCAGGCAGTATTCTAAGCCCTAGAGATAAAAAAATAAAGCCCCTGCCCTTAAGGGGTCCAAAACCCTGTGGAGGAAGATGATGCACCAGGAAAGCAGACTAGGTGGGAGGGGAGGTGTCTGTTACAGAGGGTGATGAAAGAGCTGAAAGGAGCAGGGAATGAAGAGGTAGCTGGCCTGGGCACCTCCTCAGTGGGGGACGAGTTTGTCTTCCATCCATAGGAGCAGAGGGAAATGATTACCTAGGAATGAATCTCAGGGTTGATTCAGTCTGGGAGAGCAAAGAGCAAGTTTCCTGATAATGAGCTCTTGCAGTTTCTCTTGAATGCAGAATAATTCACTTACTCAAATTTCCTCTCTTCTCCCCAGTCTACTTTCATCTTCCTCTCTCTCCTAATCCTTCTTTACTGCTACCACAATAATCTTCTCTGTAGATCTGATAATTGTATTCAAAAATCTTGACTGACTCCATTGCAAGTTTTCCAGCTGGACACTTCCTTATTTTCCCATCTTTAATTCAAATTACTCCCCTCCACATACTTCAGCCAGACTAGTCCCCTACTTACCCTATACTTTTACACTTTCTCTTTTGTTTCTTTGTTTATATTGTTCTCTTTTCCTGGTGCTTGTTCCCTTCCTTCCCCTCTATTTGTACATACTTTTGCCTAAGTATACTTATTTAGCATGTACTCATAACTACTATGTGTTATCAATATTTTATGTCCCTACTAGACTATACCATGGGTACAGAAACAGTATTTTATTTGAACTTGATATCTCTCCTGTCACTCAGTACAATATTCTGCATACAGTTGCTTAATAAATAATGTATGAATTTGAACTTAGATGTTTAATTTCCACCTATCTCTTCATTAAATGACAGTTATTTAATTGATGTTTTTAGAAACCTGTGTTCTTAGGATGACTCGAGCCAGACGTTCCCAAGTTGAGCAACAGCAGCTCATCAGTGTTGAGAAGGCTTTGGCAATTCTTTCTGAACCCATACCCCCACTTATTGTGGACCATGAACAGCTAAAAGTATGTAAATAACCATTTTTAAATGCTAATGTACAAATAATTTTTTAAAATGTTGGCACTTTGCTTTCTTTTGGATTCCATTTTATAAACATGTGATAAAATTTCATTCCCTTTAGCATTCTGTGGAATCTATCATTTATCCCTTCTCCAGCTTCTTCAGTTTTTATCCTCCTGTTGGTCTTTTCTGCTATTTTTTCAAATCTATATAGGGTATGCCTCTCCCTTTTTTCCCCTTCCCTATTATTAACTTTGTTCTGTTTCTTTAGTTCACATGAAACTTAGCAAATATGTATTCTGTAGCCACTGCCTCCATTTCCTTGCTACCTGTTACATCCTTAACTGCCTCTGACCCCTTAGTTTGGCTTTTATCCTTTCTTTTACAGTGGAACTTTACGGACCTCCTTCTTTATTAACGACCTTCAGAATCCAATAATTTTCCTTGGCCACCCTTATTGGCTTTGGCTTCAATTTAATATTCGACACATGGTTGATGAGATAGGTGACACCCAATCTTACTCCCTGACTTCTTTCTTGATCTCCAGTACTATAACTCTTCTTCAAATTATTCCCATTTAGCATCCCACCATGGTGGTGCAGTGATAGAGTGCAGGGCCTGGAATTAGGAAGATTCATCTCCCTGCATTCAAATCTGGCTTCAGACATTTACTTGCTGTATGAGGAAGTCATTTAACCTTGTTTGCCTCAGTTTCCTTATCTGTAAAATGAGAAGGAAATGGAAAACCATTCCAGTATCTTTGCCAAGAAAACCCCAAATGGGATGACAAAGAATCAGACATGACTGAGCAACATCTAATATGGCTTATTTTATTTTATTTTATTTTTTATTTATTTAACTTTTTACATTCATTTTCACAAAATTTTGGGTTCCAAATTTTCTCCCCTTTTATCCCCTCCCCCCACCCCAATACCCCAAGCAATCTAATTTTCCCTATCTCCAATCTGCCCTCTCTTCTGTCATCCCTCCCTTCCTTCTCTTGTCTCCATTTTCTCTTTTGTCCTGTAGGGCCAGATGACTTTCTATTCCTCATTAACTGTATGTCTTCTTTCCTAGTAGCAACAGCAATCCTAAACAGTTGTTCCTAAAACTTTGAGTTCCCAATTCTCCCCATCCCTCCCTCCCCACCCATTCCCTTTGGGAAGGCAGGCAATTCAATATAGGCCATATCTGTGTAATTTTGCAAATGACTTCTCTGATAGTCATGTTGTGTAAGACTAGCTGAATTACCCTCCATCCTACCCTGCCCCTCATTGTTTCTCTTCTGTCTTTTGATCCTGTGCCTCCCCAAGTGTTGACTTCAAATTGCTCCCTTCTCCCTTTGCCCTCCCTACCATCATCCCCTCCCTTGCTTATCTCCTTCTCCCCCACTTTCCTATACTGTAAGATAGGTTTTCATACCAAAATGAGTGTGCATTTTATTCCTTCCTTTAGTCAAATGTGATGAGAGTAAACTTCTTGGGTTTTTTTTCTCAGCTCTCCTCTTTTTCCCTCCACTAAAAAGTCTCCTACTTGCCTCTTAAATGACATATAATTACCCCATTCCATTTCACCCTCTTTCCTCCCACTACATTTCTCTCTCACCATTTACCTTAATTTCTTCTAAGATATGGTCCCATCCTATTCAATTCACTCTGTGCTCTCTGTCTCTGTATGTGTGTGCATGTGTGTATGTGTGTGTGTGCATGCATGCATGTACGTGTTGTGTGTGTGTGTGGTCCCACCAACTACCCAGATACTGAAAAGTTTTAAGAGTTACCAATATTGTCTTTCCATGTAGGAATGTAAACAGTTCACTTCTGGTAAGTCCCTTAAGACTTCTCTTTGCTGTTTACTTTTTCATGCTTCTTCTCATTCTTGTGTGTGAAAGTCAAATTTTCTTTTCAGCTCTGGTCTTTTCATCAAGAATGATTGAAAGTCCTCTGTTTCATTGAAAGACCATTTTTTCCCCTGAAGTATTATACTCAGTTTAGCTGGGTAGATGATTCTTGGTTTGAGTCCTAGTTCCTTTGACTTCTGGAATATCCTATTCCACACCCTTCGATCTCTTAATGTAGAAGCTGCTAGATCTTGAGTTATCCTGACTGTATTTCCACAATACTGGAATTCTTTCTAGCTGCTTGTAAGATTTTCTCCTTGACCTGGGAGTTCTGGAATTTGGCCACAATGTTCCTAGGAGTTTCTCTTTTTGGATCTCTTTCAGGTGGTGATTGATGGATTCTTTCAATGCTTATTTTGCCCTCTGGTTGTAGAATGTCAGGGCAGTTTTCCGTGATAATTTCATGGAAGATGGTATCTAGGCTCTTTTTTTGATCATGACTTTCAGGTAGTCCCATAATTTTTAAATTGTCTCTCCTGGATCTATTTTCCAGGTCAGTTGTTTTTCCCATGAGATATTTCACATTCTCTTCCATTTTTTCATTCTTTTGGTTTTGTTTGGTGATTTCTTGGTTTCTCAGAAAGTCATTAGACTCCATCTGTTCCATTCTAATTTTGAGAGAACTATTCTCTTCAGTGAGCTTTTGAACCTCTTTTTCCATGTGGCTAATTCTGCTTTTGAAAGCATTCTTCTCCTCATTGACTTTTTGAACCTCTTTTGCCAATTGAGTGAGCCTATTTTTCAAGGTGTTATTTTCTTCAGCATTTTTTTGGGTCTCCTTTACCAAGGTATTGACCCGTTTTTCATGCTTTTCTTGCATCTCTCTCATTTCTCTTCCCAGTTTTTCCTCCACCTGTCTAACTTGCTTTTCAAAATCCTTTTTGAGCTCTTCCAAGGCCTGAGCCTACCCAACATCCCCCTGGGATGTCTGGGGTACTAAGGCCCCGTCCACCACGTCTTTCCCTGATGGCAAGAATATGTCCTCGTGAGATCCAAAAGTTGGGATCATTTGCATCTGTTCGAAAAAACTCTCTATAGTCTTATTTTTCTTCCCTTTTCTAGGCATTTTCCCAGCCAGTTACTTGACTTCTGAGATTCCTGTCCACCCCCCGCCTAGATCCGCCCAGCTAGTGCTTGGGGTCTGAGATTCAAATGGGCCTTCTGCGCCACCCGGCTGCTAATCAATGTGAGCTTTAGTTCTGGTGCTGGGGTGGGGGCAGGGCCGCCTCCCAGGTTCAGCTCCCTCAGGGGCTTTATGCAGAGACCTTCAGGAATGGAGCAGGTGGGGGGGGCCCCCGCCTGCCAGGCTCAGTTCCCTCAGGGGCTTTATGCAGAGGCCTTCAGTAATGGAGCGGGGTGGGGCAGGGCCATCTCCCAGGCTCAGCTCCCTCAGGTTGTTTATGCAGAGACTTTCAGTAATGAAGATCCTGCCTGCTGCTGGGGGAGTTCCGGGCCGCCACCGCAGCTGCTTCCTCGCTGCTGCCCACACCTCTGCCGCCACCGCTTTCTCCCAAGGGGGCCTGAGTCATGGAGACACTCCGCTCCCCTCCTCCCTCCTAGCCGTCTCTCTCACTGACCTGTAGCTTCTGTGGGCGGAAGGACTTTCCTGGCTGCTGGAGGTTCCGTCCCTGAAGCCTGCTCGGGTCAGCTTCTCTGGGGCCACGGCCAGGGCAGCACTGGGGTGGGGTCCGCTTTCCGGGGCGCGACGGACCCTGGGGACGGCTCTCCAGGGCTCTCTGGAACGGAAATCTCTTCCGCTCTGTTTCTGCACACCTTTCAGTGGTCCAGAATTTATGGGGATCTCTTTTTACATTAATTCTATGGGCTGTGGGGTTCGGAGCTCGTAAACGTGCGTCTTTCTACTCCGCCATCTTGACTCCACCCCCCTAATATGGCTTATTTTAAACTGAATAAAAATCATTGTGGTGCAACACAAAGAATGCTGGATTTGGGTTTGAATCCTACATTTTCCACTTGTTACTGTTATAATAAGTCAGTTAAGTTCTCAGAGACTGTTTGTTCACCTGTGAAATGATGGTATAATAGACAGACTAAGTGACCTGAGATTACTTCCAGCTCTAATCCTATAGCCTAAAGTCAGCTTCCCCTCTTAACTTCTCTGTTTGAATGATACCCTTCTTTGTCACGCAAGGCTCAAAATTTAGGAGACATTTTGACTCTAGTCATCAATCGTGAGCATCTCACCACCTTTTTAATAATCTCATGTCTACATTAATACCATAACCTTCTAAATGTTCTTCCTAACTACAGTCTTCCTTTTCTTCTACCTGCACTAACATATTGCTGTCAATGTTAATCTTCTAAAACACCACTTTTATATCATTCCCTTCCAAGGGATAACTGTATCCTTCCCTATAGCTGCTCCCTAAACAACTGACTCCAGTGCAGCTGGATTTTATCTGATCACCATTGCTACACAGCACATTCCTTGCACTGTGAGCATTGTTTTTTGCTTTTTCTCCTAAAATACCGTTTCCAGTGTTTTCTGCCTTTCTAATGCCTACTTGTTCTTGAAGTCCCACCTCTTCATTAGGTCAAGGGTCACAGATTTGTAGATGGGAATTCAGAGGATTTGGACTTTCTTCCCCACTCTGCCACTTCACTCCCTCTGTAATTTGGCCCAGTCAGATGATCTTGTCTGCTGGAGTGATCTGGAGGGCCTCTTCACAATAACAATAGCTAGCATTACAGCACCTTAAGGTTGGTTTACATGTTATCTCATTTAATCTTCACAAAATCTTTGTGGGGTAAGTACTGTCATTGCTATTTTATCTGTGAAGAAACTGAGGCTTAGCACAGTGCCTGACACATAGTAAGTAGATACTTAGTAATTACTTGTTCTATTCCTCTTCCCCCAAGAAACTAATATTATACAGTTAAACTTAAGTTGACCCAAATCTCTGATTTAACAGGAAGAACAAGATAGTCAGAAATCATAGTGGAACTACGTGGCCCATAATGGTTTAGCAGAAAAATGAAAGAATTAGAAGGAATATAGATAGTACTTAAGACAGAGCTCATAAAAAGAAATCAGAAAGGGAAGTGAGAGTCTACTATTTAGAAACATATAGCACAACATGACTATTATAGGTATGTTTTGTGTGACTGCACTTGTATAACCTATATCAAACTGCTTCCCTTCTCAGTAAAAAGGGGTGAGGAAGAAGGAAGGGGGAGAATTTGGAACTCTATTATTATAGACTCTGTTTATACTTTAATATTAAATATATTTTCACATTAGTCATGTAAAGAAGAATTAGAACTAATGGGAAGGAACCATGAAAAAGAAGAAACAAAACAAGAAAAGAAAACAAGAGCAATAGCATGCTTCCATCTTGGAGTTGTCTTAGATCCTTATCAAGGACAGTCATTCGCGTGATGTGCCTTACCATTGTTGACCTGAAAACTTTGGTTAAAGAAAAGGCAACAGGCTAAATGCAAACATTTTAAGATTTAATTAATTAAACAATTCCCTGTAAAGTAACAGTTATTATGGAGCCAGAGATTATCTGACTGACTCAGTACAGAAATCGACTGACTTAAATACATTTTGCCATGAGCAAGGAACTCTCTTACTTGAACAAATTGTAAATTTAACAAGACAAGACAACTAACAAAGCAGTTTCAGTTCCAAGCTGGGTAAACTTTCTCCCTGTAGCGTTTGTCTCTGTGGCATACGATAAGGAGAAAATCCCACCACTCTGATGGCAGGCATCCTGCTGACATAGGAAAGGGTACCTTTAACAAAGTTTCGATTAAAATTACGACCCAAGACATCAGTGTTTTTCCTTATCACTAACATGCTGTAAAAGGGTGTCTTAAGGAAATTGCTAAGTCAGCCCCATTTGCTTCCCTGAGGCATTCTCTGAGTTTACTCAAGACAACAAAAGAGACTATTAGGTCCAGACTCTTCTTAATTCAAGCTTTGGCCCTTATTAAAGTCCAAAAATTACATTAACTATTATCACCATGTACAGTGTTCTGGTTCTGCTCACTTCACTCAGGTTCACTTCATATAAGTCTTTCCAGGTTTTTCTGAAGTCTGCCAGCTCATCATTTCTCATAGCACAATAGTGTTCCATTACGTTCAAATTCTACAAATTGTTCAGCCATTCCCCAGTTGCGAGACATCCCCTCAGTTTCCAATTCTTTGCCACCACAGGAGCTGCTATAAATATTTTTATACATGTGGGTCCTTTCCCTGGTCTTGGTGGGTCAAAAAGGATATATGCACATTTTTGTTTCCAAATGCTCTACAGAGTGGTTAGACCAGTTCACAATTTCATATTAGTGGAGTTCCATTGTATTAGTGTTCCTGTTTTCCCCAATTTTCTCCAATATCATTTTCCTGTTTTGTCATGTTAGTCAATCTGATAGGTGTGATGTGGTATCTCAGAGTAGTTTTGCATTTCTCTAAACAGTAGTGATTTAGAACATTTTTTCAAGTCACTATAGGTAGCTTTAATTTCTTCCCCCGAAAACTTCCTGTTCATATCCTTTGACCATTTATCAGTTGGAGAATGACTTGTATTATAAATTCAACACATCTCTATATATTTTAGAAATGAGGACTTTATCAGAGACACTGGTTATAAAAATTGTTTCCCAGACTTCTACTTCCCAACTAATCTTGGTTATATTGGCTTTAAAAACTCTTCACTCTAATGTAAACAGAATCATCCACTTTGCATTTTATAATATTGTCTATCTAGTTTGGTCATAAATTCTTCCCTTCTCCATAGATCTGACAGGTAAACTATTCCTTGCTCTCCTACTTTGCTTATAGTTATCAGTGTTCATAACTAAATCATGTACCCATTTTGACTTTTTCTTGATACAGAGTGTAAGATGTAAGGCCTAGTTTCTTCCATACTATTTTCCAATTTTCCCAACAGTTTTTGTGAAAGTGAGTTCTTATCTCAGAATCCGGAGTCTTTGAGTTTATCAAATAGATTACTGTGGTTATTGACTCTTGTGTCTTGTATACCTAACCTATTCCACTGATCACCACTCTACTTCTTAGCCAGTACCAAGTAGTTTTGATGATTGCTATTTTATAATGCAATTTAAGATCTGGTACAGCTAGGCCACTTTCCTTGCATTTCTTTTAATTCCCTTGATATTCTGGACCTTTTGTTCTTCCAGGTGAACTTTGTTGTTGTTTTTTCTAGCTCTACAAAATAATTTTTTGGTAGTTTGTTTGGTATGGCACTAAATAAGTAATTTAATTTGGGTAGAATTGTTATTTTTATTATATTAGCTTGATCTATCCATGAGCAACTGATAATTTTTCCAGTTATTTAGATCTGATTTATGTGAAAAGTGTTTTGTAATTGTGGAACTCAAAAGTTTTTAAAAATGAATGTTAATAATTGTCTTCATAAGAATTGGAATATGAGATTTGAAAAGTCAAAGGACATCTCAGTTTGTACCACAAAAGCTATTTTCATGCAAATATGTAAATTTCGTATTTAAAAAGAAGTAAACCGTACATTTACATTAGAATGTAAACTTCTAGAGGGAATAGGTGTTTGTATTCCCAGCATAGTGTCATTTTTTTAATTGATTGAAAATACCTTCCTTACACACAAATACAGATAAATATTTAATATATCTCTTCTTTTTAGAATATTTTGAAGATTACCATTAAGAAAAGTCAAGAGTATAATATATTTCAGTTGGAAAAATTATATGCAATAATTAGCCAGTGTATTTATCAGCATCGCAAAGACTATGACAAGACACATCTAATTGAGGTGAGTTATTATATACATTTTACAATTGATATTTTGAACCATAGTGATCTACCATCATGACCTCAAAGCCTTTTTCCATCCAGTCACAACCCTAACAATATGTCTTACACAATCAAATTAAAAATTAGGAATCAAACCTTTTTTTAAAACTATAAATTCCGAAATAATCATATCGATAGAACAAGTACAGTTTTTATGCTTTGCTTTCTTTGGATTTCAGAAATACTTTCAATTTTTAAAATACAACAAAAAACTCAATTTACAATTGGCAGTTATTTGACCTGAGCTTGACTAAAGGTTTTCTTGACATTTCAAAGAGTTTGCAAAAAATTAATAAGAGACGATATTTTTTACCTTGTTAAGAGAGGAAAATTTGGCATGATAGTTGACATGCAAATAAAACTGCCAAATGTAAGTAAGCATTACCATGATTACAGCAGGTCTGACAGTAACTCTGCTTAGAAATATTTTAATAGTTTGAGTTACTGCAGATACATATTATAATTCTACTCCATTCCTCAAGTTCTATCAGTAGACCAGCTTTCTCCTGGTTTTATTGTGAGTTTAAAACATATCTTTTTCATATTCATTTTGATGATTTAATTGAATAATTATCATACTTGGAGAATGAGGTATTCAGTTTTGCTAAAAGTGATTTATCCTGTTTAACTCTGATTCCTCTTTTGTAAAATGGTGATAGTAGTAGCACCCACCTTATAGGGTCTTTATGATGATCGAATGAGACACAGCATATGTAATAAAAGTTGAAAATTTTTATTCATTTAATGTGAACAGGATGATTATCTTGAATTACAGTCTAAGATTTAGAAGGTATTTGGGACACATTTTAGTTCAGTCTGAGAATCACCAGACTTCCCTTCTGTAATAACAAAATAGTTCTCACTTTTGCTTTTGAGAATCCCCACCTACCTCTTATGTATAGAATTTTTTCAAGGTTGCATCTCTCAGTTTTGTATTCTTAGAAGTACTGTGATTTATCTATCAACTACAGGTCTTCACTCTATAGCAAGAGAACCATCCATCACAATATCAAATATTTTTAATGAAACCTTTTTCAATCTGAGGAAGCAGTGATTGCTTTGAAAGGTTTCAGGGTGGCCTCTTCTGTGTTTTACTGGATAAGGTTGTGATAATCTAGTTATATTAAATCATTGGTGTAATTTGTTGGGGGGGGGGCGGGGTTTCCTGACAATAGTTAGCTTAAAAAATTTGGGCACTAGTAAATGTGAAGTGTTATTTACTGTAAATAGACAGATTTTGGCATAATATTCTTTAAAACTTTTTGACTCTGGTATCAGATGATCAATCTTGTATTCAAAATAGTAGCATTAAACTTAACCTGTTTTTTCTGTCTCTTAATTCTCTAGAAAATGGAGCAAGAAATCAAAAACTTTCATTGTTCCAAATCATGAAGTTGTGAGTTCAGCTTTCTTCAAATTGACATCTTATTTTATTCACTTTTGTTATCTCTGCATAGCTAATGCAAAATTGAATTCCCATATATTTAAGCTATATTGTTATTAGAATACTGCTAAATAAAATATTTAAACTGCTTTTAATTTTGTATGTGTGAGGTGGATGTTTAAATTTGATTTTGACAAATGTTAAACAGTCTGAGTCACAGCAAGACTGTTTAATACTTAATGCTGTAATGTTTAAACTCCAAGTACTCTGCTGGTCAATTAAAGTTGTTTCTTTCTTTGTCAGAGGCCATTAATTGTTCACTAGATTTATGGCCTTTTTGTCATAAGAGTGTTTGAAGGTGGAAATCCATTAAGTAACAGATCTGTTGCCAAAATCTAAAATTTCCCCAGGTTACATCTGGCACTGTTAATTTTATCCTTTCTTTTCCTTAATAGTGTAAATTAAATAGAAATATAATGCTGCATTGTGGCCTATCATTGACCTCTGTTCTGTCATTTTTTAGTATTTTTTTAATCTCTTTCATCTTCTGTGTTCTTTAATTCTCCTTTCTTTGCTTCATTACCCAAGAACTAATGTTCAAGCTTAGGCTTTGTGGTAAAGCTCTGAATATAAAAGAGGCAAAAGGCTTTACAACAGTTTTAAACTTGAACGCTAAAATTAAGATATTTGTAAAATATGCATTTTCATGATTCTAATTTAGGTTTTATAAATATCCATGTTTACATTTTCTTATGTATTTACCTTTGTCATGTTTTGTGTTGACTACATTTTTGATGTTTTTAAAAAACATGAGTTAGATTTTAAATCTAAGCTTGCAGCCTTCAAAATTTGTGTTTAGACATCGTCATATAAAGATACTTTGTTGTATACAGTTGTATAAATGTTATACATTTTGATATTTTGTATTATACCAAAAATAAATTTCCTGGGCATCTTTAAATGGTTAAAATACTGCAGTGCATATTCACTTTCTGAAAATGTAATCCCCAAAGATGCTTCTGTGAGAAGCTTTGAAATTGTTCAGATTAGTGTAGTGTTGGATATTTTTGTGGGGGTAAGGAAAGTAAGTTTTAGTAAAGCTATTCTATATAAGGAGAGAGTCATTTGAATTTTTTTAGTCACTCTTTATGTAATGGTCAATGTTATATTGCCTTTCATTCCTTCGGATATCATATTTGAACTACCTGGTGATTCTTAAAGCCTTCTGGAAACCAGGGCATCACCTTTAAATTAGTTGTTACTGCCTTAATTTATATAACCAGCTTTAAAAGCAGTATTATAGAGCTGAAAAAGTTTTCCCAGAAAAAGTGTGTACCTGAATATAAATATTTTCCTTGTACTGTGAAATTTTATATATAAATTATTACTTTTCCAGGTACATATTTTGTAACTTTACCACTTCATTTCTATGTATAGTTTGCATAATAAATCTTGCAAGTTGACAATCAGTGTGAATTTTGCTTTTATGTCTTTGGTATTTTAAGCATAATATAAAGATAACGATTGGGGGCAATGGGGCAATTACAAAAAGATGAATAAAGTAATAGGTTAAAAAGGAGGCTATTTTCTCACTATTTCTTTTAAAATTCATCATTGAGATGTCAAAAAGAAATCAGACTACTAGAAGTCCTCAAATGAAGGGGGAAAACTTTCAAAAAATGAGAAAGTTTTGCCACACCACAGCAAAATATATATATATATATATATTATGTATGGAACCAAAAAAGACAGAAAAATATTCTGAAACAATATGAATAGTAGCACCAGAAACAGAATTTTCTCAAGATAGAATAAAATGAATGACATTAAGCAATGAAAGAATCTATCTAGAAAGAAACTATCACTTCCAATTAGAGTATCTATTAAGCCCCTACATATGAGGTGTGGTGTTGGACATTGGGGATGGAGACCAAAATGCCCTCAATGTAGTTTACGTTCTATGAGGGTGGTGGGGAAAGCACACATAAACATCGAAGAAAATGCAAACTATATACAGGGTAATTGTAGAAGATGAAAGGCCTTGTGTAGGTAATTCTGAAGGAGGACTAAGAATTCTGAGAGGGCAGATGAGAAAGTGTATTCCAGGCATAGAAAACTACTTGTAAGTAGGGAATAAATGGAATTTTGAGGTGAGTAGAAGGCCAGTTTGACTAGAAGAGAATGTGCATAGGGGAGATTTTAAAAAGTTAGGCACAAAGTAGATTTTGGGGATTTTAAATGTCAGCATAAGTTAAATTTTGTATTTTATCCTAGAAGTCATATTACTCTGCCAGCTAGGTCCACTACAAATTTATGTCTAATTTCAAGTGTATCTAAATACCTATGGAGCATTCCTTTTTTTTCCTTATTAATTTTCTATCCAAGTTTTTATCATGTTATTGTATAGATTGTTTGGGTTCTACTTACTTCACTTGACATCAGAGATAGTACCATGAGTAGCATACTACACCTGGGTTCAAATATGGCCTCAGGCACTTAACTAGGACAAGCCACATAAATTCCTTAGTCTGTAAAAAATATAGTATTGGTACTAATACCCAGACTTGAGGACAAAATGAGATATTTGTAAAGTGCTTTACAAACCTTACAATGGTGTATAAATGCTAGATATTAAGTCTCCTAAGGCTACTGTGAAGACAACTCTATTTCTCATAGCACAATATTCTATTATTCCATTCTTATTCTATAATTCAGCATTTCTCCAATTAATAGGCATTCAGCCTTTGTTTCCAATTTTTTGCTATAACAAAAGTGCTAAAATTACTTTCATGTATGAATCCTTTTCTTCTTGGATATCTGGGTAATTATGTCAACATAATACAGCTAGTTAAGTGACTAAGTGGGACCCAACTATTTGAAGACCCACCTCTACCAGGACCTAGTATCAGATTTGATCACAAGAAGAGATGTAGAAAAATCCAGGTTTCTGACACTTGAAAAGAATAAAAGAGAAAACTTACTGAGCTAGAGAAGTAAACACCTCCATCTTAAAAAAAAACAACAAACCCTAAACTGGAAGTGGCTAAGAGGGTAACCCTTCTTAATTACACTGAAGAAAGAAGGTCAATCCCTGGTAGAAAAACTTCAAGGTAACTGAGTAAATTTTTAAAAAATTTAAATTTTAACAACAATGAAGAAATACCACAAGTTAAGAGGGACCCATATGATAAACCCTGACAGTAACTCAACAAACACTAGTAGAACAACAGAGGAAAAATATCTTGGTCACAGATGCTATAAGAATGAATGGAAGAAATTTAAAAATTGTAACTGAAATAAAAGCTGTTTATGAATATTTCAAAACAGAAAGTGTAAAAAACTTTACCTAAGAAATGAACTCCTTAAAAAAGGATTCAATGATGAGGATTCAACTCTGACTACAAGAAATATTTCAATGAACTTAAACAATTGAAAACAAAAAGTAATATGAGGTATTGAAAAAAATCTGACTTGAAAAGCAGATTCAGAAGAGAAAATTTAAGCATGAGACTCCATAAATATTACAACCAAAGGGTGGGAAAAACTGGATAACACACTTGAAATCATAAAAGAAAACTGCCTGGATCTATTAGAATAGGGAGACAAAGTGAAGATACAATGAATCCATGGATCACCTTTTGAAAGATGCTCCAAACTGAAAACACCAAGGAATATATGATAACCAAAATCCAGAGCTTCCAAGTTAAAGAAAAAATAAATGCAAATAGATGCAAGCATCTAGAGAGATTTAAGCACCGAGCAACCACAGTCAGTATAACACAAGATTATGCTCCAATTATTACCAAAAAAAACCCAAAACAAAACAAAATACATGATGGGGAGTGCGGGAGGTTGGGATACAATATTCCAAAATGCAAAAAAATGGAGTTGAGGTTTTTCTTAAAGAGGAGGAAACTTGGATATTTTGAAGAGAAATAATCTACTCCAAAGAGGTGCCTTTCTCTCTACAGCCACTTTGTGTATCTTGTGTGTGTGTGTGTATGTGTGTGTATGTATGACTGGGGCTGTTTTTGTTTTTTTTTGTACTCCTAGTACTTAGCAAAGTGACTTGTGCTTATTAAAACAAGTGCTTGACAAATGCTTAATGATTGATTGGTCAAAGAATCATATGATTGAAGTAAAGATCATCTATCCAATAAAGGCTAGAGAAAGAACTGAACAGCAGTATTACATGCTCAGAGATAAAAAGAAAGTTATTTGTTGAACTGATTACAACAACAAAGAGGTCAGTTATCTTCTTGGGGCATGTGTCCAAGACATAACAGAACCTCACTCCTACTTCTGGTGATTCACTTGTGCACAAATGATACTGCCAGATGGAACACAGAAGGCATTGCCAATAATTATGAAATCTTGGGTAAGAAAATAAGACCATGGGATGCTGGTTGTGTTTTCCTCGTTGTTGCCCATTGAAAGCAAGGAATGCACAAAAGAAAAAGTAATGTGGTTAAGTAAATGGTAGGCATAAGGGTATGTAAGGATTTTGAACCATGGATTAATATATGCATAGAGTATGCCTTCAGACATAAAGACTGTCAATTTTGACACCATGCTGACTCTAGTCTTCTTTTAAAAAAAAAAAAATGGAAATTCCTCCAAAAAATATCCTGCCAAGAAACAGGAGGAAGAGACTGCAGTGGCCTTTCCTCCACCTAGCCTTGTCTCTAAACATACTACCTGCCTCCATGGTTCTCTGTCTTTTTCCCATAACTTTTTTTTTTCTTCCAAAGAAAGGGCAGGGCATGCCGGTGAATCAAGATTGGTTCCTCCTCCTCCTCCAAGTCTTTTTTCCCAAAGGCAAGCTATATCTAGAATAGATGACAGATTCCTGGTCAGAGATGGAGATGGAGTGCACCAAACAAAAGCTAGTAACATATTTGCCATATGTCTTGCAAATTTATCAAAATGTCTTTTAAAAGGTTAGAGGAGTGAGAGATTATTTCTCTATGTCCCTCAAGCTAGATACATAGTAACTAAAAGGAAGGAAAGAGAATAGCAATTGCACCCAGAAGTTCATAGGAAATGATACATAAAATAAACCACCCTTGGCCTCAAAGTCTGTACACATATGCCCAAAGTTTAGACAAAAAGCAACAAGAATTAGTTACTAGATCTAGGAGGCAAATTTGACCTCGCCACTATTTCTGGGTAGGAATTCTTAATTTAATAAAGGGCAGCAGATCTGTTAAGGGGGGAAAGGTGGTAGCATTAAGGTATCTTAATACTAGCAAGACCAGGAACCAGAGGGGAGAAGCATGCCAGAATATCTGAGTGAAAGTTAATGGAAGGAGAAAAAGTATTGGAGTAATAGGATAACAGATCAGAAGGCTGACACAGAGGCATGATGTAACAGCGATGGGGAACTTTAGTTGTCCAGATATCCACTGGAGCTCTCTCTGAGCCAAAAGCTCCTTAACTTACCTCAGGGAGCCTACTGTCTATCAACAAAGGGAAATTCTGCTTTGATTATGTCTTACTAACAAGGAAGATCTAGTTGCTGGAGTAGAAATCATAAGAACCTTGGGAGGAAGAGACAATTCCCTTGTAGGATCTGTGACAGAGATAAGGAAATCAAAGCAGAGTCTGATATTCACTCTAAATTTGGGGAAACTGTATTTCAAAGGGTTCAAAGAAAAGATAAATAAGGTGTAAGGTTTAGGTAACTAAAATGCTATAAAGCAAGTCAGCCCTGGAAGGACAGTAGATGCTCAAGAATGAAGTTAGCAAAAACAAAGGGAAACAATTTCAATGAGAAGAAAAAGGGGATTTCTTTTACTAGTGCAGTGTGGATTCAAAGGGCACTCAACAACCGCCTTAGATTTTAAAAGGAAATAAATATATAAAAGACTGAAGGCCATCCTCAACACAAGGAGGAATATGAAAGTGGTATGA
Organism: Bettongia penicillata ogilbyi; assembly: GCA_023548195.1. Lineage (NCBI taxonomy): Eukaryota > Metazoa > Chordata > Mammalia > Diprotodontia > Potoroidae > Bettongia > Bettongia penicillata. The sequence continues at coordinate 1,561,708 of JAJHZJ010000107.1, read as the reverse complement.
TTCTAGAAAAAGAATTGTTGCTCAGTGATGCCCAACTCTTTATGACTCCTTGGAAGGCTTTCTTGGCAAAGATACTGGTCGAGTAATTTCACATTTTCTTCTCCAGCTCATTTTCATATGTGGAAACTGAGACAAACAGGATTAAGTAACGTGCCCATGATCACATAGCCAGTAAATATCTGAGGCTAGATTTGAACTCAGGAAGAGGAGTCTTCCTTGACTCCAGGTCTAGCACTCTCTGCACTGTGCCATCTACCTGCTCTAGAAAAAGAATCAAGACTGCTGCTAAAGGTCAGAACAAACAGACTAGCAGTTAAACATTTTTTTTAATATACAGAGGAAAACAAGTGCAGAGGGAAAACAAAAATTCTCTTGGTCCCTTTAACAATACATACTTCCTTAAAAAACAATTTAACCAAAGTTCAGTTTCCTGTGCAACAACATCCTTTTGTATTCTTTGTATATTGAAATTTGTGTTTGTTGATAATTTATTGTTAAGGTCACAATAAAAGTGTATCTTTTTAAAGATCTAGGAATTTTAGTGGATTGAAAAATCAGTGTGGGAGTCAGCAGTGTAATGTGGCAGCCAAAAATCTAATGTGATCTTGGGCGGTATTAAGAGAGGAGTAGTTTCCAGGAATAGAGAAGTGTTTCCACTCAGATTTCATCTGAAGCACATTGTTCAATTCTGGGTACCAAAATTAAGAAGGACATTGATAAGTTGGAGGTCCAGAGGAGGGAGGGCAGGATGGCGAAGGGCCCTGAGTCTACATCACAAAAGAATAGTTGAAGGCACCGGGGACAGCTTGAAGAAGAAAAGATTTGTGGAATATGGCAGGAGATGGAAGATAACTTCAAATATATGAAAGGCTAGACTTGTTCTATTTGACCTAAAGAGAGGGAACCAAGAACAATAGATGAGAGTTGAAAAGAGGTCAATTTTAGCTTGATATAGGGAAAAACTCCAATCATAGTGATAGTCAAAAGTTGAAGGGGCTACCTGGAATGATCGAGGGGTTCCCCCATCCTTGGAGGTCTTCAAACAGAGGATGAATGACCACTTGTCAGCTGTATTATAATGGGGTGTTCAGGGAGGACTTGCACCCCTTGTGTGAAAGTTTGCTGAGCCCTTTTCAGGGCTTCTCATCTACCTGCTGAGCAATTCTCACCTTTGGCTCCAAGAAGCTGTAGCATGCACAGTGGCCATACCCTGGTAAAACCATCTTGGCAGATGGGCTTAACCAGGTTAAGGGTAACTGACAGGCTTCAAACCCATTTGTGAGTTAGGGGGACGTTTACCACAAGCATGTGAAAACTTCCAGGCAGAATGGACTGATGAGAATAATTTATTACAAACGTCATGAAGTCAGCTGAAGCAGGTGCCGTGGAATGTTTAGAGCTTGGTTAGGCATAGAAGATGTCAAGGTCATCCATTGCATCCAGGGCCATAATCCTGACTTTTGTCTTGCCACTAGACTTTCATGACTCTGGCAGAGAGAGAGGCTGATGGCTTTGTGCAACTCTGACTCACTCAAATCCAATTCACACCCAAGTCAAGACATCACCCTGTGAAGTTATTGGTCCTCTTTGAAAATAGATGAACAACAGTATTATGGTTAAGATTCCTTTCATTTATGGAGTGCTAGAGATTCAAATAGAAAAAGAAACAGCCCCTGCTTTCAAGGAGGTCATACTGGAAAAGAGAGCACATAGAATCTTCAGCTTCTGAGAAAATGAAAAGGCACACAGAATATGTAACACAATTCCCTCCTCAAATCTCTCTCTTAGAATCCTTATCTTCTTTCAAGACTCAGCACAAGTGCTACTTTCTTTGTGAAGCTTTTTCACATTTGTGATTGTCAAGACTCAGTTCTCTCCAATTACCTCTAATTTACTTTTTTTAAGTATATGTGCTATATTCCTCCAGTAGAATATAAACTCCCTGAGGGCACAAATGGTTTAGTTGTCTATTTTGGATTCCCAGGGTCTTGCATGGTGCTGTTTGTCAAGTAGGAGTTTAATAAATAAATGTTTGTTGAACTGAATTTTAAATTTTTCTATGGAGGAATGAATAGGTGAAAATAAGAAGAGAAATTAGAAAATAAGGGGAAAAAATGAAAAACCATTTTCAAGTGATAAAATCATACAATCAAGAATAACTGTCCAAACTAGTTAATGCTGTGCTTTTTTAACAGAAAAAGACATGACTAGAATAAAGTAGATCATAAAGAACTAGGATCAAGGGTATATGTTAATTTAGTGTTTGATGAATCACAATCATAAAACAAAATTGGGGAAAGTAATTATTCAATATAAATTGTTTGAGGAATTGAATAGCAAGCAGCATGGCAAAAGAAATTATAATAATGAAATTAGATCTTAATTCCATAATAACAGGATCCAATAGATTCCAAATATATTTTAAATAATTTTTCAAAAATATTCTTTTGGGAAGAGGAAAGGAAAAAAGCATCTATTTAACAGATGGAAGAATCTATAGGATTTTACAAAATAGATGGTTTTTATTAGTTTTCATACAACATAACAGCAATGCATCCAAAATAAAAAGGAAAAAAACCAGAGGGGGAAAATGTTCGCCATAGTTATTTCTCATAAAATCTGACATCAAAAATCTATAAAGAATTGAAAGAAAAATAGAAGAGCATGTTCTGTTACTTAACAGGTAAGTGGTTAAAGAATCTGAAAAGGCATATCTTGAAAGAAAAAACATGTTACCAATAACAGCCTGAAAGACTGTTTAAACTCTTTAATCAAAGAAATGTTAAATTAAAACAACACTGAGATAGTTCCTTACAATAAGTCCACAAAGAATTAAGAATAGCAAAATTCAGTGTTGATGGGTTTGTAGAAAGACAGGAACACATTATGCTGTAGGAAAAAATGAAGGAAAGAGGAAGGGAAGGAAGGAAGAAAAATAACCACTTATTAAGTGCCTACTCTGTGTCAGCACTGCATTAACATTAAGTGACTTGCCCAAGGTCACACAGCTAGTAAATATCTGAGGCCAAATTTGAATTCAGGTTTTCCTGACTCCAGGCCCAGAGCTCTATCCAGTGTACCACCAAGCTACCTCAAGAGTTATGAATAATTTAGGATGTTTGTTGAAAGCAATATGACACTATAGAATGAGTCAGAAAACTTAGATGTGCATGTGTTGTTTAAAGTGTTTGAAAATGAACAGTGGCAGTGCTCATGTTCATAACTTCAAAGACTAATGAGTTGCTATCCTTTGCATAATGTATTGACAGGACTTAATTATTAGTATAAATCGATCCATGTTGCTGTGTAGTCTTTCATATAATAGTTGTACTAATATGGCAATCCCAGGTTTTCTTTCCTAATTTTTTGGGGAAAAACCTCATGGGGTCATTAGTTCTGGGGGTTTTGTTTGTTCTTGAGGCAATCAAGGTTAAGGGATTGCCCAGTATCACACAGCTAGTAAGTGTCTGAGATTAGAAGTGAACCCACCTCCAGGGCAGGTGCTCTATCCACTGCCCCTTGTTATTAGTTCTGAATGGCATCATGGAAGGAACACTGGCATCAGAGCACCTGGGTTCAAATCCCACCTCTGACACTACTTGTGTGATCTTGGACAAGTTAAAGGTTCCAAAATGAATCTCAGTTTTCTTATCTCTAAAACGAGGGGTATGTCTAGTCACCTAACTTCTCAGTTTCCTCATCTGTAAAATGGGAAAGACTCTTGTCAGACTGAAAAATGAACTGAACTGAATGTCTGAATAAGGAAAGAGAACTTCCAAGGGGCCAATGTCACTGGATCCGTCAGTCAAAAAACATTAATTCTGTTCAGTCATTTTTCTGTCCTTTCCAACTCTTCATGACCCCATTTGGGGTTTTCTTGGCAAAGATAGTGGAGTGGTTTTCCATTTTCTTCTCCAGTTCATTTTGGAGATGGGGAAAGAGAAGTGGAGTTAAGTGACTTGCCCAGGGTCACACAGCTAGTAAGTGTCTGAAGTCAGATTCCTGACTTCAGGCTCAATACTCTATTCTCTGTGCCAATTAGCTGCCACTAAACATTTATTAAGCACCTACTATGTTCTAAGCAATGATCTAAGAGGTAGGAATACAAAAAGAAACAAAATCTAATAAGGAAGAGTTACTTGCCCAGGGTTACACAGCTAAATGTGCCTGAGGCAGAATTCAAAATCAGATTTACCTGACTCAAAATCCAACATTCAAGTCACTATGCCACCTAGCTGTCACTTTGTTTTAAATCTCTTCTACCTAATATGTGATCCTGGCAAGACATTTCTTTCACTAGACTTTAGTTTCTTCATCTATCAAACGAGTGGATGATACTAGGTGCTCTAGAGCTCTAACAATGCATGATTCCATTCATTCAGATGAAAGAGGAATCCTTGGGATTCTAGCTTTAATAAATACTTCATGTTTTGTACATAGCCTTTCAAAGTTCTGAGTTCTACCTCACACCTCTTTTATCACTGCATCTCTGTAGATACCGTTAATATTTTATTATTCAGGGTGGAGCTGTCAATGCACCCGTCATCCTAAAATTCTGCAAGCTTTACCTTTCTTTTTATTCCCTTCTATCTCTCCCTCCCTTTTTTGCCTTCCTCCCTCCCTTGCTACCTTCCTTCTTTCCTTTCTCCTTCCTTCCTTCCTTCCTTTTTTCTTTCTTTCTTTTTTCTTTCTTTCTTCCTTCCTTCCTTCCTTCCTTCCTTCTTCCTTCCTTCTTTCTTTCTTTCTTTCTTTCTTTTTTCCTTCCTTCTTCCTTCCTTCTTTCTTTCTTTCTTTCTTTCTTTTTTCTTCCTTCCTTCTTCCTTCCTTCCTTCCTTTCTTCTTTCTTCCTTTCTTCCTTTCTTCCTTCCTTCTTCTTTCTTTCTTTCTTTCTTTCTTTCTTTCTTCCTTCCTCTTCTTTCTTTCTTTCTTTCTTTTCTTTCTTTCTTCCTTCCTTTCTTCTTTCTTTCTTTCTTTCTTTCTTTCTTTCTTTCTTTCTTTCTTTCTTTCTTTCTTTCTTTCTTTCTTCTTCCTTCCTTCCTTTCTTTCTATCTTCTTTCTTTCTTTCTTTCTTTCCTCTATCTTGTTGCTTGTTAGCATCTCCACTAGAGGGTGTAGAGGGACAAAGATAGAAATTGGAACTCATTGATTTCACAAATACAATATCAGTCCTGATAGAACATTGGGTATGAATGAGGAAGCAACTGAAAACTGAGTTTAGAGGAATGTTTCTAGATTTCAGTTGACATTTGCTGGAATGTGCTGGTAAATGTATAACAAATGACTCTGAAACAGTATGCATGAGACACACCTTTAAGTTTCATCTGCATTGTTAACATTTTCACATGCTTTATTAAAATTTAGACAACCAACAATGATAAAACAGCAAACCAAGCCCTAATCTGTAACCAATTCCTGAGGTATAAATGAAAATTTAATAATCGGCTCTCACCATCCTGGCTTCAGCACTCTTCTGGCACAGTTCACGCTAGCACATAAGATATAACTGATGCAGTACACATCAGAATTACAGTTCCTCAGGGTTGGAAGTGACCTCAGAGGCCAAGCCTAGAAATTCACTAGTTTAAGATGTAAGTCATTCCACTTTCGGATAGCCCCAATTTCTCTTACACCTAACTAGAAGCTGACTACAGCTTCTACCCTAGTTCTACCCTCCAAGGCAAAGCAGGACAAAGTCTAATCACCCTTTTCCAGTTGTTAGCCATAAAAATTCTTGAAGCTATCATGTGCCCTTTCTCTAACCTCCTAAGTTTTCCATCTTTCAAGCTTAATAAAGATCCCCAGTTCTTTCAACCAATCCTCATCAACTAGACCATCATTTCTCTAGCTACACTCAAGGCTGTCAATGTCTTCTCTAACCCAAAGTACCTGACATTCTCACATCCTAGCATGGAAGTGATCCTGCATTTTCAAAGGCTATGCATAGATGACAGGTTAGTGAAAACTCCAACAGGTTTCATAGGCTGCAAAAGCTTCCAGTACTAACCTAATGGCAGATTTCATTTGCTGTCCAAAGACTAGTATATCTAAGTTGTGGAGAGGCTCATTACTAGGTTAGTGATGAGTAATGATTTGCTTTGACCATGAAATAACCAAAAACACCCCTCAAACCCAAAGACAACTTATTTTTTTCTCCTATGCTGTCAGAAGAGACAAAAAGTTCTAAGAAATAAACAGCTCTTAGATCTTCTACAAACCTTCATTTAATAAATGGTTTTCCATGTGTGATTAGGCAGCTAAGTGATATAATCGATAGAGCACTGGACCTGGAATCAGAAAGACCTCAATTCAAGTAAGCCTCAGACAATTACTAGCTGTGTAACTCTGGGCAAGTCACTTAACCTCTGTTTCCCTCAATTTCCTCAACTGTAAAACAGGAGTAATAATAGCACCTGCCTCACAGGGCTGTCATGAGGATCAAATGAGATGACATTTGTAGAACGCCTGCCACATAAGTAACCACTTAATAAATGCTTGTTCCCTTCCTCTGGGTCAAACATTTTTATTTCCTTCAACTGATTCATATAGGATTTCTAGTCTTCTCATCATCATAGTTGCCTTCTTCTGACATGTTCCATCTTTTCTATTCCCTTCCCAAAATCCAGTGTCCAGAAGTGCAAACATTACTGCAGATGTGGCCTGACCACGTCAGAGTACAGAAAGACAGTTAACCTTCCTTAAGCCACAAACCTATGAAATATGACCTATCAGAGACTGAATAAAGAAAAACTCCAGGGCAGAGTGGTCTGGGGTTTGATTGTGAGCTGATTTCCTTTTTTCTTGGGGTTGATTTGTTATACCTTAAACTGCACTAGTTGGTGCAGACCCACATTCCGAAAGATTCATCTTCCTGAGTTCAAATCTGGACCCAGACATATTAGCTGTGTTACCCTGGGCAAGTCAATTAATTCAAGTTTCCCCATCTGTAAAACGAACCAGAGAAGGAAATGGCAAGTCATTACAATACCTTTGCCCTGCCCCAATAAACCCCCCAAAAAACCAAATAGGGTCATGAAGAGTCAGACACAACTGAACCACAAAAATAACAACAACAGCAAACATAAAATTATACAAAACTGAGTGCAGGGAACATGTTCACCTAAAAATGGTCCTGAATAATAAAAAGATTCATATCACAAATTTCTTAAGTCCAAGGAAGCAGGACAAAATGAGGACTATGCAACTTTTTCACTCATATCCATAAAATATTGTATGTACTATCTACATCTATATGTGTACATATTTACTTACAAATGAACAGCTCTTCTAATGAGGTGGGGCTATGCCCATTAAGAGTCAATCCAGTAGAATCAATTGGTTCTTAGCAAAATTATTTACTAAAATGGCATGTCAAGAACAATAGTTAAAAGACATTCTTCCCATAAATCTAGTACATGCTGCCACAAATACGCATCATCCGTGGGATGAGTGGGCTCAAACATAAAATAGCCGGTAGTGAGGCAATCGGGCAACTCGCAAATCCTGATGATGCAAGTTTAAAAGTGTTTTCTCCCTTGTAGAATCTTTATGCGACTTCCTTTGAATGTGGTATTTCTATGAAGAGTATTGCTCAGCCTGTTCTCCAGGGTGTGCCCCCCTCAATTGTCAGGGGTCACAGTTCTTAAAGCTGCTTCCACCCACTGGAGCCAGGAGCGTGTGCCTGTGCTCCTCACTGAATCCAGTGTCTCCTACTATTCTAGTAGGTCCCCTTAAAAACTACCAAGATGATATGTATGGGGAGGGGATAGAAGGGAAATCCCCTCCTCTCACTTCCCTTGCAGAAGTCTCTTCCACAGGTAGCTTCCAGCTTGCAATCTCTCCCACGATTTGCCATCTTCCGCTCAGCTGCTAGATGCCACTACCTAGATGTCTCTACTGATGAGGGCAAGGAGGAGAGAGAAATGTCCCATTCTCGGGGCGGGATGGGGAAGGAGGGAGGCAAGGCAGGGAAAGGCGGGGAGGGAGGTCTCACTCCACAACAGCTGAACCTTGATTTCCTTGAGCTCTTCACGGTTTAGCAATTTAAAGTCCCTAGAGGCATGACTAATTTGTTTTCTTGGCCAATCATATTGTACTCTTCTTGACTCAATTAGAAAAGGGTTTGTACTTCCTAGAGGAATTACAGCATAGATTCCTTAAAACTTGATCATGCTATCAAGAATATGTTTTGCGTGATTACACATGTATAACCTGTCTCAAATTGCTTGCCTTCCCAATGGCGGGGAGGAGGATGGGAGAGATGAGGAGGGAAAAAGGGAGAGAATTTGGAACTCAAAGTTTTAAAAACGAATGTTAAAAATTGTTTTTGCATGTAACTGGGGGAAAATAAAATACTAAATAAAAGCTAAAAATAAAAAAAAAAAACTTGATCACGTATGACTACATCCACTGAACTGGTGGCAGAGGGAATGTCACATTTCTCCCTCTCACATGTAATGTATTTATATACATGCACTACTGTATCCATCACATGCACTGCTGTACTCATCTTTTCTGTAAAATATTCACAAAACATAAAACTTTTAAAAGGATGAAATGAACACTTTTTAAATAATTATTTTATTTATTAAGGTTAGGTACTAGATGAGTGATTTCATTTCTATAGACAACTCTTAGGAGGAAGTTCTCAATTTTATTTATTAATGGCATAAAAAAACCCTTTTTTTCCCCTCTCACTAAAATTATTGGTAATTCTATTTCTAATGAGAGCAATGGGATTGAAGTTCATTTTTTTTTTGAAAGTCTTGATTTAACATTTTGTGATATAGTAATTTGAAGGTCTGATTTGATATTCAATTTTATTTTGATACTTGGTTGGTTTTAATGGCTATCATAACTAAAAAATATTTCTTACAAAGATACATAGTTCTAATAGCAAGAAGTATAGCACTGAGTATCCTTAATAAATCATGTCTCTCGTTTTTCTGTCCCATCCATTAATTAGGCAAAGGTTCTTGTTTAAATTTGGCTCGTGAATTTCCATCTTCTCAGAGGGTGTTCCATTTTCATGGTTTTAACAAATGGGTTCCAAACCCTTTGTGTGGAAGATTTTTAAACAGTTTAGAATAATTCAGTGCAAAAATCTCCTGGCACAGACAGTAAGGACTCCCTCTCTCACTAAGGGTCCCCAGCCCTGGGCTCCTTCACCCTAACCTAGTTCAGGTCTTGGGGCATCATGACCTTGAAAAGGGGGAATCCAGATCTTTTCATACTCACTACACTATAGTGGAACTCTGGGAGCAGTATCTTAAACAAAGCTTAAATTTGGCTTATGCCAACAGTCTACCCAAAAGGGATTAACTAGGTCACATCTACAAAAGTTGTCAGCATATCAACGAATCAACAAGCATTTGTTATTAAGTGCGTATGATGTCACAGGCACTGTATAGGATACAAAGTAAGAGTAAAAAAAATCCCTACCCTCAAAGGGCTTACTTTCTAACGGGGGAGATGGGTATACACACAAGTATATGTAGAATACAAAATTAATACAAATTACTAACTCTAAATTCAGGGTGGCAAAGTGAATAGAAAGAAAGCATTAACTTAGGAAAAATAGGGTTCAAATTCCCCTTTTGCCCACTACTGCCTGAGTGACCCCAGACAAGCCAATTAATACCTAGGTGCACATTCTCAAAGACTACAAATTTCAGAACAGTTGCTGATCTACATTGCTAGAGGGGCTTTCCCAGTTGGTAACTACACACCAATTAAATCATGGCTCCAATTCCCACCCATAAAAGGATATAAAACAGAAATAGAGATAATAAAAATCAAGTATGACTATTTGTATTGGTATCTTATCACAGGCACAAAGTAGGAGAGTAATAAATACTTATTGGATTGTTTTGCACACACACACACACAAAAAAGCTAGACCTGAGAAGATTAAGTACAAGTATAGTTTATCACTGACAAATTAAACAAAATTGTATTTTTCAGTGTTAAATGCCCCACATGAAGAGAGTTAAAATTATTTAGCTAGAAAACAAGAGGGGCAACCCAGATACAGTCTACCAATTTACTAAGCATCCATGTCTATTAAACAGTTTTTCACTTTAACCTGACAGATGGTGAGTGCATGTTTTGAGAATCTGCAAAAAAAACCCAAAAAACCAACAAAATTTGAAAAGTATGAGATACCCTCATTACATTTGGACCAAACCATCAATCAACAAGCATTTATTAAACTAAATGTGTTTTATTTTTTTGTTTCATCTGTATTGAACTGTAAACTGGCACTTCTTCCAAAATTTATAGTTTTAGAGGGGTGCCTAGAGGTTATAACTTGTCTATGGTCCCGTTGAAAATGTGTCAGGGGCAGGACATGATCCTAAGGCTTCCTGCCTTGAAGTCAGCCCTCTCTCCACCATGGCAGGCTATTTCTCTGAATGAAGCCTCTGAAGTGGAAAGGCAATGGGCTACCTTTAAGTATCTCAGCTATAATCTCACACTGACCCAACACTCACTACTTTAATACCATAATGGAGCATCTTAGTCCCTTTCACCTAACTCATTTTACAGTTTCTTGTCATGGTTAACCTCTTTTGTTTCTTCATTCCTGGTAGATTGCTGCATTCTATTTTCATGACATTTTCTTAAGGGGGAAAAATGAGAAAGCTGAATTCTTAGGTTTTGCATTTTGAGTGAGCAAAGGTTGGGAGATGAAATCCCTACATGAAAACAGTTGCTGTGCCAATGACTGCTCTCTGGCTCCAATTCAGAGAAAAGCACTTAACATTCAGTGTGAGGGCTCTTGGAGTACTTCTACCTTCAGACAGCACTTTTGTTTAAGTGTTCTGAATGTACGTGATTAAAACAGTTAATGGATCAAAGAAAGTTCAAATTGATATCCTGGACATGTGGGCATTGTGAGAGAGCAAGTATTGGTTTAAAGGCCTATTGTGAAACTTCTACTGGTTTGAAGACTGACTAGAGGGTGGGGGAAGGTTTATTGGCATAGATAATGTATTCACAAAATAATTTGGAATCTGATTACGGGTGATGAATCTTAATTATGGCTGTTTACTGTGGTGAATATTTAGGAAAATCATGGAGTTTAAAAATGACAAGGCTCACGCTTTCACTTCAGCTATTTAGGAAAGAAAATAAGTACCACCCTATGTAAATATTCTGTAATTACTCTGTAATTTCAGTTACATATTTTAGATGGAGAACCCTGTCTTGCCTGCCTGGTGTCTTCTTTTTAAGGTTATTACTCTTAAGCCTATTTTTCCACCTCATGAAGTGGGGAATGTAAATTAGATCCTGCTTGCTAATTCTCAGGTTCCTTCTTCATTTTACCCCCACAGATGTCATATAAAAGATAATCACTCAGATCCTGCCTAACAAAAATGGCTGCCCAGTAAGAAGCTTCCTGAACATTTTTAAACAGAGTAATTTTGCAGAAAGAGAAGAGACAAAAAGTAGATGGGGCACATAGGAATGTGATTTCTTTCAACTTAAAAAAATTATTTTTCAATTAATAAGCCCAGATTTTTTCTCTCCCACCTACCCCTGATTTGAAAGAGAAAAGAAAAACAAAACCCTTGCAGTAAATCGCATGATCAAGCAAAGCAAATTCCTACGTTAGCCAAAAATGTATGTCTCATTCTACATCTTGAATCCATCATTTCACTCTCAGGATGTCAATAAATCATTATCAGTCCTCTGACAATAGGATGCTTGCTTTGAATTTCCTTGGCTTCTACACCAGTCCTCCAGCAAACTCATCTCATTGGGAAATCTCATCATCTTGCAAGATCCATCAGTCTTGTTACTCTCACCTCATTGGTACTCTTCTGATTGGAGAGTAGTTATAAACTCCTCCATTTAAGTAGGGAATAGGACTGACTTCTAGGAGATCTCATTTCCCATGCTGCTACACTCACTATGTACTTCTTTGGCTTCTTCCCTATACTGGCTACCTTTCCTCCTCCCACTCCCTTTTTCAGGTTTCTTTGGTGTATTGTCTTTCCTCCTTAGATTGTAAAATTCTTCAAGAACTCACTATTTGACAAAAATGGACTGGGAAAACTGGAAAATAGTATGGCAGAAATTAGGTATAGACCAACATCTTACACTGTATACCAAGATAAGTAAATAATTTAGACATAAAGGGTTATACCATAAGCAAATTAGGGGAGCATGGAATAGTTTACCTCTCAGATCTATGAATAAGGTAAGAATTTATGACCAAAGAAGAGATAGAGAGCATTGTGGGATGTAAAATGAACAATTTTGATTATATTACATTAAAAAGGTTTTTTGCACAAACAAATGCAGCCAAGAGTAGAAAAAAAAAAACCAGAAAGCTGGGGGGAAAATTTTACAGCAAGTGTCTCTGATAAAGACCTTATTTATCAAATATATAGAGAACTGAGTCAAATTTATAAGAATGCAAGTCATTCCCCAACTGGTAAATTGTCAAACAGTATGAACAGTTTTCAGAAGAAATCAAAGCTATTTATAGTCACATGAAAAAAATGCTCTGAACCACTATTGATTAGAGAAATACGAATAAAACAAATATGAGATATTACCTCATAGATTGGCTAGTGCGACAAAAAAAATGATAAATGTTGGGGAGGATGTGGGAAAATTGGGACACTAATGAAATGTTGGTGGAGTTGTGAACTTATCCAATAATTCCACAGAAAAATTTGGATATAAAATTGTGCATATACTTTGACCCAGCAAATCTGGATCTGTACTACTAGGTGTGTATCCCAAATAAATTTTTTTTTAAAAGGGGAAAGGCCCTAATTTTACAAAAATATTTATAGCAGCTCTTTTTGTGGTGGCAAAGAATTGGAAATTGAAGAAATGCCCATCAATTGGGGAATGGCTGAACAAGATATGATTATAATGTAATATTATTGTGCTATAAGAAATGGTGAGCAGGATGATTTCAGAAAAACCTGGAAAGAAGTATGTGAACTGATGCTGAGTGTAGTGAGCAGAACCAGGAGAACATGGTACACAGTAATAGCAATTCTGTAAGGACGACCACCTGTGAAAGATAGCTATATAATCAATACAATGATCCAAGACAATTCCAAAGGACTCATGATGAAAAAATACTACCTCCAGAAAAAAAACAAAACAAAACACTGATGGAGTCTGAATGCAGATCGAAGCATACTATTTTTCACTTTTTTGTGGTTTGGGGGGAGTCTGTTTCTTCTTTCACAACATGACTAAAATGGAAATACTTGGACAAGTCACTTAACCCCAATTGCCTCATCCTGGGTCATCTCCAGTCATCCTGATGAATATCTGGTCACTGGATTCAGATGGCTCTGGAGGAGAAGTGAGGCTGGTAACCTGCACAGCCCTCCCTCACTCAAAACAAAGTCAAGTGCAAGTCATGTCATCATTTCTCTGATGGCATGGTCTTCTTTGGCAACAAAGGACAAACACACAATTAATATGGAAATATGTTTTGCATGACTGCAAATATATGACCTATATCAAACTACTTACAGTCTTAGGGAGAGGGAAGGAAAAGGAGAGAGCAAGGAAACTTGGAACTCAAAATTTTAAAAGAGGATGTTAAAAATTGTTTTTCATGTAATTGTGAAAAAATAAAGTAATCCCTGCTCCCAAAAAGATTGTAAGATCCTTGAGGGCAGGGATTGCCTCTCTTTTTTTGTGTGTATCCCTAGTGCTTATAGCAGTGCATACCACATTTTGTGGTTGTTCATGTTTAGTCATGTCCAATGAGCATCATGTCCAATTCTTTAGCCCCACAAAAAGGTGCTGCTATAAGTATTTTTGTACATATGGTTCTTTTCCTCTTTCTTTGATCTCTTTGGGATGTAGACCGAGTAGCAGTATCACCAGGTCAAAGGGTATACACGGTTTAATGGCTTTTAGGGCATGGTTTCAAATTGCTTTCCAGTTCATAACATCACCAACAGTGCATTAAAAGTCCCTGTTTTTCCAAAGCCCGCCCTATTGTTTGTCATTTTCCTTTTTTTGTCAATTTAGCCAATCTGATAGGCATAAGGTGGTACCTCAGAGTTGTTTTAATTTGAGTTTCTCTAATTATTAGTGACTTAGAGTATTTTCAATACGGTTATTGATAACTTAGATTTCTTCCTCTAAAATTGCCTATTCATATCTTAGAACATTGATCAACTAAGGAATAATCTTATTATTTAGAAATCTAACTTAGTTCTCTATATATTTTAGAAATGAGACCTTTATTGGAGAAACTTGCTGTGAAGATTTTTTTTCTCAGCTTCCTTCTTCTCTTCTAATTTTAGCCACATTGGTTATGCTTGTGCAAAAAAAAAATTTTTTTAATGATATAAAATCAAATTGTCCATGTTATCTCACATGAATTTCTCTAATGCTTAAGTCATTATGACTTCTTTCTTTATCTATAGATCTGACAGGTAATTTCTTCCTTGGACCTCTAATTTGTTTATGATGTCACCCTTTATGTCTAAGTGATGTGCCTTTTTGGAGCTTATCTTGGTAAGTGGTGTGAGATGCTGCAGGGAGGGCTTTAAAGGTCAGGTTAAGGAATTTGTAAAACAAATTCTATAGACAATGGTAAGCCAACTAAGGCTTTTGAGAAAGTAAACTATATGTTCAGACCTGTGCCTTAGTTTCTGAATAAGTCCATTGAGACATTTCAACATTTTAGGCAATGTCTATGTTGGTATAGCATTCAAATCGACCCAGACTCTAAGTCATGATGGAGCATTAAAATAGGACTTTAGTGGAAAATTATAGGAGCCTTAGATTTAGAGCTGATATGAACTGAAGAAATCATGTAGTCCAACTTGTTCCCTCTTTTTAGGATGAGGAAAGTGAAGTTAAGTTACTTGTTTATAGTCAAATAGGCAGAGTGATTAATACAGAAAGTATTTCCCCAGACATCTATAAACAAATTAACTTAAAAACTCCTTTGCCAAATATTCAAAGATCTTAATACTCTGGTTCCAAGTTATCTTTTAAGTTTTCTCTTTTGTCTATAGGTGTAAAAGAAATTTTGGCACTCAGAGCAAGTAGCAAGAAACACACCTGCAGCAAATAATAAATGAATTTATATGAGGCAAGCAACAAGAAATGGGTCTAGGACAGACAGCACACATCAATTTTGTAATTCACGATGTGAAAATAATAAAGAGTAATTAAGAAAAATTTAGTTGAACAGGAAAAATAGTTGCTAGAGTTGTTTTAGCGCTGCTAAGGAAGTACAAATGTTAAATTTTTATACCTCCTAAATTTCATTATCTACTTCAGATATCTCATGATTTATCTCCTCAACATCCTTCCCCCAAGGACAAAGCTCTGGTCCTACAACCTTTAGCTGTCTCCTACTACTTCTTTACCTGTATCCTAAGCTCCTTCAAATGTGTCCTTCCTTCCATTGTTTATTTTATTCCTACCTTCCTTATAAAATGCCTTTTCCTGCCTCTTCTTCTATATCTATCTCCATCAATAAAATCTAAACTCCTTGTGTGGAGGTGATTTTTGTCTTTGCATATTAGCACATGGTCTGTCACGGTACTTCATAAGTTGAATCTATCAAAATTTATCTGTTCTTCAAGGTCCATTTTAAACAGTACCTACGTTGTGAAGCCTTCTTAATTCTTCTCAAAGGAAATGAACCACAAATCTCCAGGATCCTTTTCTGTTTTATATGTTCCAATTAGAATTCTCCAATTAGAATGTCATCTCCTTCAGGGGAAGGACTGTCTTTCTTTCTGCTTGTATTTGTGTCACCAGCACTTAGTTCAGTGCCTAGAACATAGGATGTTCTTAATAAGTACTTGTGAGTTATCGACTTCTGAATCTCTATACTTCTTTTCAATTTTCTTGTATGCGTTATTTGTAGAAGCCACATTTGGTTAAGAAGGTTTCAAAGAGGAATGTGGAATTTGTGCCAGAACTTGAAGAATGTACTGGATTTTAGCAGTATTCTGGTTTTGGCAGTATTAGCAGTATAGTTATTATGCACACACTCCATTTTCCCTGTGGGAATGTTAGCTTCTTGTAGTCAGGGACCATATCTTATGTATCTTTATCTTCAGTGACTAATACAACATTGAGACTGATTAAAATGGGGCACAAAGAGGTAAGAATGGGATCTCCCTTTATGAGCTCTCTGAATGAAGAACCGTGGGGGATTCCAAGCATAGAGTGGTCATCAACAGTACCATCCTGATTTTCATCAGATAGGCAAGGCAGATTTGGAAAATGAGTTGACAATTTGTGGAGGAATAGTGATGTGTGTGTGTGTGTGTGCGTGTGTGTGTGTGTGTGTGTGTTTGTACTTCTGAGGAGTACAGAGGATCAAATAAGATAATGTTTGTCAAAAGTGTTTAGCAGAGTGCCTGGAACATTGGAGTCACTATACAATGTATATAAAAATACATAATATATTTATACATACATATATATATATATAATATTTAATAGTGAGGGGATGTGGAGAAACAGACAATCTGCTACAGTAATTGTTAAACTATAAAATTGTACAATATATTTTAATGCAATGTGCACTGAGTTACAATATTTGTCTACTATTTACATAGGCTACTGTATTGATAATGCAGTTTTGCTTATTGTTAATGTAATTTTGCTTCTTAATGGGAAGATCTTTCTCATCCATTAATGGGCCCATGTGCCCTGCTTAAGTCCCATGGAAGCCTGGGTCACATGAGTCTAGTCACATAGAACAGGAAGAGGCAGAGCTAGAGCAGAGCTGAGAGGAAGTTAGAGAGCAATCAGAGCTGGGAAAGGCAGCTGGCTAGTGTGAGTAAGAGAGCTTGTTTGTGATTTTGTTTAAGGGAGACTGTTTGTGATTTGTTTATGAGAACTGGTTTGTGGGAAGCCTAACAGAGGGAAGGCTTGGGGATGGTGTTGCCCTTTGTATTGTTATTGTGTATAGATTTTTTTGTTACTATGATGGATTTGGCTTTCTGGTGTTTGGATTTAGCTTTCTGGTATCTGAATAAATATTTTGGTTCCATCTTCCACATGGGGAGTTTGTTGTATTTCACAATTCAGAATTGCACCAACATATTCATGGCTGCTGTAGGTGCTGTGAATATCATGTTGGTGCTACAGCTACTAATTTTTTAAACACCTTGAGAAGAAATGGGATACAATGGAAAGAGGACATCTAATTTAAGAATTTGGGGACTTGAATTCAACTTCCAGATCTGCCATTTCTTTCCTGTGTGATTTTAGTTGTCATGTAAACTTTGTGGCCCTCAGTTTCCTCATCTACAACATGAAACAGTCCTTTTCAGCTCTAAATCTATGTAATAATATGATCAATAATGAGCCAATGGATCTGTGATCATATTGATGTGAAAATCCCCACTAATAATGCATATTACATTCCATCCATGCCTGCCCATCAGGTGCAGATATTATCCATATCTTTCTATAAAATCAACCACTAGGCAGGCAGAGCTAAGATGGTACAGTAAAGGCAGGAATTCACCTGAGTTCTCCCCCAAACTCTTCCAAATACCTTTCTAAAATGATTCTAAACAAATTCTAGAGCAGCAGAACCCACAAAAAGATGAAGTGAAACAAATTTCCAGCCCAAGATGACTTGGAAGGTCAGTAGGAAAGATCTGTTGTACTTCAGTGAGAGTGGAACACAGTCTAGCACAGGCCACTCCAGCACAACCCCAGCCACAGCAAACCAAGAGCAGATCTTGGGAAAAACTGATTTAGCAGCAGAAGCAGCAGAGGCAATGGCTGCTTTTGGAGCTCTCATCCCACAGATGGCAAGGGGTTGAACAATTGGTCAGGAGATACAGAGGTCTGTTTACTAGTACTGAGGCAGGATTCTCTTGCTTTGTCCATACTCAGATCTGGGTTGTAGTTCTGGTTAGCAATACCAGGACAAGGGGGAACACTAGTACAGCAGAGCTAGTGGTCACAGTGTGTGTGTGTGTGTGTGGGGCTCTTCACAGTTCCAAGGAAGAACAATACTTGTGGTCACTCATAGATGAGGAGAAGAGTAAATACCTCTCATTAGATTATAATATCTTGGAAGAACTAAAAACTTATAGGTTCCTAGAAATATCCCTGAAAACAGCAACACAAAACCCCTGAAGCTTGGGATAGTACACCTATCCTGGAAGCAGAGCCCTACTTTAACAAAGAGTTAAAAGTCAAGTAATAGGCTGGGGAAATGAGCAAACAATGAAAACTTCTCTGAATATAGAAAGTTATTATGATGAAAAGGAAGATTGAAACACATACTCAGAAGAAGAAGACAACAACATCAAAGCTCCCATATCCACATTATCTTCTATTTTTTTCATTCTTTTGGTTTTGTTTGGTGATTTCTTGGTTTCTGAGAAAGTCATTAGCCTCCATCTGTTCCATTCTAATTTTGAGAGAACTATTTTCTTCAGTGAGCTTTTGAACCTCTTTTTCCATTTGGCTAATTCTGCTTTTGAAAGCATTCTTCTCCTCATTGGCTTTTTGAACCTCTTTTGCCAATTGAGTGAGCCTATTTTTCAAGGTGTTATTTTCTTCAGCATTTTTTTGGGTCTCCTTTAGCAAGGTATTGACCCGTTTTTCATGCTTTTCTTGCATCTCTCTCATTTCTCTTCCCAGTTTTTCCTCCACCTGTCTAACTTGATTTTCAAAATCCTTTTTGAGCTCTTCCATGGCCTGAGCCCACCGGACATCCACCTTGGATGTCTGGGATACAGAGGCCCCGACCTCCACGTCTTTCCCTGATGGCAAACATTGTACTTCCTCATCAGAAATGAAAGGAGGAAGAAACATCTGATCCCCAAGAAAGTAGCTTTCTATGGTCTTATTTTTCTTCCCTTTTCTGGGCATTTTCCCAGCCAGTTACTTGACTTCTGAGATTCCTCTCCATCCCTGCCTAGATCTGCCCAGCTAGTGATTGGGGTCTGAAATTCAAATGCTGCTTCCAAGTCTCAGGGCTATCCGCAGCGGGAGTGGCTGCTATTCAATGTCAGCTTAAGTTCTGGTGCTCAGGTGGGGGCAGGGCCGCCTCCCAGGCTCAATTCCCTCAGGGAGTTTATGCGGAGAACTTTGGTAATGGACCCGAGCCCCTGTCTGCTCCGGGAGTCCCAGGCCGCCACTGCCTCTGCCACTGCCTCCCTAGGGGGCCCAAGTCACGGAGACACCCCGCTCCCCTCCCGGCCAGCCTGGAAGTCTCTCTCACTGACCCGTAGCGCCTGTGGATGGAGGGACCTTCGTGGCTGCCGAAGATTCTGTCCCTGAAGCCTGCTCGGATCTGCTCCTCTTGGGGCCCCACGGCCAGGGCAGCACAGGGGTGGGTTCCACTGTCCGAAGCACGATGGACCTTTGGGGTTGGTTTTTCCGGGCTCTCTGGAATAGAAATCTCCTCCACTGCATTGGTGCACGGCTTGCAATGCTCCAGAATTTGTGGGGAGTTCTTTTTACAGGAAATTTATGGGCTGTGGGTTCAGAGCTAGCATATGTGAGTCTTTCTACTCCGCCATCTTGGCTCCTCCCCCAAAGTGCCCATATCCAAAGCCTCTAAAAAAAAATATGAATTGACCTAAGGCCATGGAAGAGCTCAAAAAGGATTTTGAAAATCAAGTAAGAGAAGTAGAGGAAAAATTGGGGAGAGAAATGATAGTGATGCAGGAAAGTCATGAGAAAAGAGTCAACATCTTGCTAAAAGGGACACAAAGAAATACTAAAGAAAATAACATCTTAAAAAACAGACTAGGCCAAATGGTAAAAAGAGTTCCCAAAAACCAATGAGGAACAGAACACCTTAAAAAACAGAACTGATCAAATGGAAAACAAGGTCCAAAAGCTCACTGAAGAAAATAATTCCTTAAAAATTAGAATGGAACAAATGAAAGCTAATGACTTTGTAAGAAATCAGGAAACAATAAAACAAAATCAAAAGAATGAAAAAATAGAGGTCAGTGTGAAATATCTCATTGAAAAAGCAATGGAGAATAGATCCAGGAAAGATAATTTTAAAATTATCTTGAAATAAGATAATTTAAAAATTACCTGAAAGCAATGAGCAAGAGAGTAACCTAGACATCATCTTTCAAGAAATTATCAAGAAAAACTGCCCTGATATTCTAGAACCAGAGGGCAAAATAAAAATTGAAAGAATCCACTGATCACCCTGGGAAAGAGATCCCAAACCCCAGAAATATTATAGCCAAATTCCAGAACTTCTAGGCCAAGGAGAAAATAATGCAAGCAGCCAGAAAGAAACAATTCAAGTATCATGGAGTCCCGAAAACACAAGATTAAGTAGATTCTACGTTGAAGGATCAAAGGGCTTAAAATATTATATTCAGGAGGGCAAAGGAGCTAGAATTAAAACCAAGAATCATCTACTTAGCAAAGTAGTATAATCACTCAGGGAGAAAAAAAATGGTCATTCATTGGACATTTTTTGATGAAAAGACTAGAGCAGAATAGAAAATTTTACTTTCATATACAAGACTCAAGAGAAGCATATAAAAGTAAACAGGAAATAGAATCATAAGGGACTTAATAAATTTAAACTGTTTACATTCCTACATAGGAAGATGATATTTGTAACTCATAAACCTTTGTCATTGTTAGGGTAGTTAGAAGGAGTATATATAGACAGAGGGTACAGGGGTATAGGTGTGAGTTGAATATGAAGGAATCATATCTAAGAATAAAATTAAGGGATAAGAGAGGAATATACTAGGAGAAGGAAAGAGAGAGGTAGAATGGGATAAATTATATCACATAAAAGAGGCAAGAAAAGGCCTTTACAGTGGAAGGGAAGGGAGGGAAATGGGGGGTAAAGGCAGATGAGAGAAACTTTCTTTCACAGAATTGACTCAAAATGGGAATAACATACACATACAATTGGGTATAGAAATCTATCTTACCCTAGAGGAAATTTAGAGGGGAAGGGGATAAGAGAAGGGAGGGAGGATGGAAGGAAGGGAAGATTGGGGGGAGGAGGTAGTCAGAGGCAAAACACTTTTGAGGAGAGACAGGATGAAAGGAGAGAGAGAATAAAATAAATGGGGAGGGAGAATAGGATGGAGAGAAATATAGTTTGTAACTATGAAAAAAAATGTGAAGCAATTTTCTCAGATAAAGGCCTCATTTCTCAAACATATAGAGAACTGAGCAAATTTATAAAAATAAGAGCCATTCTCCAGTTGATAAATGATCAAAAGATACAGTTTATAGATGAAGTAATCAAAGGTATCTATAGCCATATAAAAATAGTCTTACTCACTATTGATTGGAGACATGCAAATTAAAACAATTCTGAAGTATCATACTTATTAGATTGGCTTATAGGGCAAAAAAGGTAAGTGACCCATGTTGGAGAACATATGGGGAAAATGAGATCTTAATGCATTGTTGGTAGAGTTGTGAATGGATTCAACCATTCTGTAGAGCAATTTGTAACTATGCATAAAGAGCTATAAAACCATGCATACCCTTTGATCTAGCAATACCACTTCTAGGTCTGTATCTCAAATAAAAAACAAAAAGGAAAAGGACATATATGTACAAAAATATTTGTGGTAACTCTTTTCTGGGGTAAAGAATTAGAAATTGAGGGGATGCCCATCAATTGGTACATAATAATAACACCTCTTCTTCTCCTGTAATGATCAATAAGATAATATTTGTAAAAAGTGCTTAGCACAGTACCTGATAGATAGTAGTCACTATATAAATGCTGCTTCCCCTTCCCCACTTTACGCTCCCCTCCCCTCCCTTTATCCCTTCCAAACCATCTTATATGATTTTGACATATGCATGGGAGATACCTTGTTGGAGGAAAGTTTTTTAGGAAGAATTTGGCTTTTGTAACTCATTCTCTTCTTTTCCCTCTAAGGGGAGGCCCCCTGCTCTTGACCCAAGTATGTAAACTAGGTTGATTCCTGAAGGTATACATTCCTCTGGGTTGCTAAAGCACTAAGAGTGTCTGAAATTTCACTAATGATCTCTGCAACATATAGGACATTCCAAGTGGTGATCCAGACAAAAAAATTTCAAATGGCCCTCACAGCACATAGGACACTTCAAATTTTCCCTCTCAACCCTTACCTTTTCAACACAAAATAATACAAATCTAAGCCCAAACTAACCCTTCACTAGGACAAGAAGGTTAGCTTAAAAGGAAAATTAATTCAGAAAAGTCTTGTAGAGTTAGCAGGCTCTCAAAAAGAAATTAATTACTTGGAGTGGGTTACTTGGGATGTCTATATCAGCAAGCAACACATATACTATTTGCCCTTCAGTCCATAAAGATGTCAGACATTCTCTAGTCACACAAAAGCATAGGTTTCCAAAGTTGGCTACACCAGGCCCAAAGGGTTACTGAAACAATGGGGGTTTATGGTAGTAGCCTCAAGTGCAATTGGGGGGGGCGTTGAATAAAAATTAGGGGGTGGGATAAGCATAAGGAAAGAAAAGAAGAAAATTTTGAAAAACTGTACATGTTTCATCTATTGTGTAACAGAGTTAAAGTCATAGTGATTACATTATTTCCCAGAAAAACATAAAATGCAAGATATATCTGATCAGTGATCAAGTCCGATGACAGGTTTTAGCAAGCAAGTGTTGGCAGGCAAGCATGTCGAGCATTGTTGGGAAGTCCAGCAGCCATCGGGAGGAACATGTAATGCCTTGTTTTACAATTCAATACCGTATGGCCACATGATGCAATATTGTGTCATCAAAATTTTAGTGCAGGAAAAAATCCACAACTTTACAATAAATTATTAAATTTAAGATATTTTAAAAAATTATAGTTTTTGAAATGATACGATTTTATTTGAAAGTTAAAGGGTTAAAGAAAGTAGATTTCTAGAGAGGTGCTAAGTAAATTTTTTTTTTTCTGAAAAGGAAGCGATGGGCCAAATAAGTTTGGGAAGCTTTTCACTAAAGCAAATCTCCTTCCTCATAATCATCTTCACCACTAAAGAGGAATAGGCTATGAACAGCAACGACACTGTTTTTTAAAACCTATTGAATGACCTCATCACTAATTAGCATCAAGCACAGTGTTTAGTTCTGGCTTTGTAGTCTCTGAAAACTTGCCTATTTTCTATATTAAAATATACTAAAGTCATATGACCAGACATCTCTTCTATAATGGGTCTCTATGACCTTGAGAAAGTCATATTTATCTCTTTGGGCCTCAGTTTCTTATATCTGTAAAATGTTGTTAGTCTATCCAAATAGGGATTATTTGTGTCTGATTTGTGGTAGAGCCTTTCACACTCGTGTCGGTCTGATCAGCCACAGTTGGACAAGCTATGCCTTAACCTGGATGTGGTGTTATCCCTTTGGTCCTTTTCTAAAATGAAGAACAACAGTCAACCAAGGAGGGGGTATGGTTTTAACCAGTAGTTATATGTAAAAATTTCTAGACTCTTCCAATGTGCCAATCTGCTGATTAAAATTCCTTACTTTTGTAGCCACGCAGCTGTTGAATTCAGACATATTTACAATTTTTACAAATGAGTTGATTTTAATAAAAACAAGTTACTCTGAAGCATGATCTGAAACCAGATTTATGTGGGCTGGCACAATCTGCTATGCTAAACATATATTCGTATTGCTTGGGTCTGTAACAGCCAGTTTTTTTGAGTAGTGATTATGACAGTCTTGACTTGTGCCAACATACCAAAAAATTGGCAATCAATTTAAGATGCTAATCTCAATGTGACTTTTATGGAGAGCCCCTAGGGAAGGAGAACCAGTTATCGCTCCAGTCCCTGTGGTTTGACACTGGAATCATGAAGACAGACGCTGGACTGCAGAAGAAAAGGGATCACTAGCTGAGGCTAAAATAAAAAAACAAAAATTCTGAAGCTTAGTCATTCCATCGTTCTAAGCATATTATCACTAAGGAAAAATTGCTTCTCTTCCTTCTTCCTTTATATCGTTTCTTTGTTATTTCTTTACTTCTTCAAGGCTGCCCTCTTCATCCATTCAACAAGCATTTAGGTATGTACTATGTATAGCCAGGTGCTGTACTAGGTACTAAAGATATAAAAACAAATGAAATTGTCCCTGCCCTCATGGAGCATACAATATATTGGAGAAAAGTCAAGTCAACAAGCACTTACTAAACTAATTATGGACCAAGAGTAGTGCTAAGTACTGGAAAGGCTGTATACTGCAATACCATATCTATGGTCTATGATCTGTAGACTGAAGAATTTTTCCAATAATGCAGACTCTCAATCCCTTCATGCTTACTTCTTCTTTGCGACTGTGGTCTATTTTCTCCAAATAACAATGTTCACACAGAAAAATAAATGCAAAATTTATATGAAGTAAATACATTATAATAGCAGGGGAAGTTTCCTAGCTCCTGGGGAGAGGGATTACAAAAGGCTTCTGATAAGAAGTGGTACTGCAGAAAAACTGTGAAAAAAGTACCTGGATAAATATGTGAAGAGGGTGACTTGGTTTGGGACCAGAGCAAAGCTGGCTTATATCTGTTATGTATGCAACTTCAGTTTACAAATAAGAAAAGGAATCTAACCTGCCATTGAAACGGAATCATCTTGGTAGAGTGGAATAAGCATAGACTCTGACTTCGGAGGTCTTTGATTTAAACCTGCTTCTGGTGCTAACTGCCTGATGAAGGAAAGCTTCTTAATCACTCTGGCCTCAGTTTCCTTATCTGTAAAATGAGGGGTTCCTCCCAGCTGCAGAGCTTCATGATCTCACCACCCCTAATTGCCGCCAACACCATTTTACAGATATTGGAATCAATTTCCAATGAACTCTCAATGAATCGGACGCAACACTTTAGCAGGAGCCCCTGACCGTAACGTGTGCTGCTAACTCGAGGGTCCGTAAGTGTGTAAGAGGAAAAGAGTGACCATTACAAACTCTGCTGGAAGGGAAATCGTCCAGTAACTTGGCAAGGGAACGTGAACAACGATCCTGCGGTCCGGCCACCCTTTGGTGGGTGGGCTGTGAGCTTCTCCTCTGCCAGCTTCTCAGCAAACTTCGGAGGGCTCGGGGAGAATGAGATCAGCCGGCACAGGTGAGGAGAACCCCACGACAGAGGAGGAAAGCACCGTCTCCTTCCACCAGAGCGAACGGGAGGGCTGCCCGGGGTGCGAGGCGCGCATGTGCTTTGCACGTGTGCGCCTCGCACCGGCTGTCTCTGGAGGACCCCTTGCTTCATACGCTTCTGCGGGGCAGAGATGGAATTTTTAACTATGGCAATTCAGATTTCCCTTCCCTCCTTTGAGGAAGCAGTTGAAGAATCGAATTGCCTTTTGCTGTTGTTTGTGGGGTGGAACGCTATGGGTTACGAAATCGGGGAACGGATTTGCGCCTCTGTACTACTTGGCGGGAAGGGGAGAACTACGAGGCCCCAGAGAGGTGGCAAAAAGCGGTGTGAGGGACCGGGAAATTGAATGGAACACGTGGGGACGGGGGCGTGGCCGATGGGCTCGGTGACGCAGTGACGCAAGAGGAGGCGGGACCTCCATTGACAGAGGGGCGGGGCTTGCCCCTCCTCCGGCCCCCTCCTGCGGTGTGTCAAACAGTCGGGCGCAGCGCTCCCCCTGCAGAGCCCCCGGCCGGACTGGGTGTGCGGAGCGGTGTGGGGGGCGCGCGCGGCGCGCGGGTCCTCCCTCGGGCCGCCAGCCCGCATCCCTACGCGCGCTTGCGCGCCGCGTCTCGAGCCCCAGGACCACGAACTCAGTGCCCCCCTCCTTCCCCGTGCCCCCTCCCCTCGGGGGCCGCGGGGACGCCCGGGCTGGCGGGGCCTCGGCAGTATGTGAGGTCCTGCTCTGGCCCGCAGAATGGTTCCGGGTTTAGAGTTCACAGGTCAGAGTTGAGTCCCTGAAAAGTGCAGCTGGTTTGAAATGCAAGATGGCGGCGGCGGCGGGGCCGTGAGGAGAGCCCGAGCCCGCGGCGGCGGCGGCGGCTACGGCAGGGGACCCGGGCACCGCGGCGGCGGCGGCCCCTCCAGGTAGCGGCGCTCGGGCGGAGGGCGAGGGCCGCCCGCTCACCCGGCCCCGGGGCGACAGCCATTCTTCTTACCACTCACCCCTGGGGCTGCGGGGGGCTCCTGGCAGGGGAGAGAGAGCCAGCCTCCTCGTAGCTAGCGGGAGGAGGCTCGAGGCCGGGCCGCCCGGACGGGGGCGGGGAGGGCAGAGCGGGCAGGGCCTCTTTCTCTCCTCGGGCGTGATGGGAAGGACCGTGATTCCTGCCCTCCCCCTGAGGAGACTCAGCCTCCTTCCCTCCCTCCCCTGGGGTGATGGGGACGGAGCCTGCTCCTCCCTGCGGGGGTGACAGCAGGAGGGCGAGAGCAGGACGCGGGCTCCTTCCCTCCCGGGGATGCTGGGGAGTCTGAAGGGCAGGGCACTGAAGAGGGGTGTGGGGAAGTACCGCGCCCCGGGGAGAAGGGGAGGGAAGGCAGCACTGGGAGGACGGAGACGGACGGGGCACGGCCAAGCCCGATCCTCCGGGGCTGACAGGACTTCTCATCCCCTTCTCTCCTCCGGGGTGCGGTGGTGGCACGCAGATGGGAGATGGAGGGCTTGAGGGGAACGTGGCCGCGAGGTCCTGTCAGGAGCCGTATCAAGCTGGATCAGGGCTCTGGGCGAAGTAATTCAGCCCTCCTTCCAGGAGTCGTGGGCACGCCGCTTCTCCGCTGGCTTTGGTGAGGGAGGGGGGCAAGATGCCCAAGTTGTCCGGACGGCGCTGGACCGGGCTGGCGGGACGGGGAGCGGTGTGAGGGAGGAGGCAGCGTTAACGGGGCTGTAAACTGCCCTTGCATCCCCTGGAGACACCAGGCTTGCTCTTCGGGGAGGTGCGTGACCGTGGAGGGTGGGATAATGTGAGGAGTTTTGTGAGAAATGAAACGCTTCCTGTCAGGGAAGAACTACTTGGAGTCAAATGTATCCTTGTGTAAATATCAGGATTAGGAACCCTGAAATTCCCTGGAAGGGCTCATTTGGGGCCGAAAAAGGAGGAGGAGACGAGAAGTGGGTGGCTTATTTCTTTGTGGAGAAAGAAGCTTCCTGCAGACAACCTCTGGGATGGTTGGTGTCTGCTGTTTTGTTGGGTGTTTTTAGACCTGTTCGGTATGTTTTTGTGTTTTCTCCCCTTCTCACTTCCTGCTTAAATCCACTGATAGTGTTACATTATTTCCAGAAGGATGAGATGTCTTTTTTCCAAGAGAATTATTCACAAACTGTTTGGCTGGAGGTGAGGATGAGTAGATGTTGAATGATAGTGGTAATAGATTAATCCATACATTTGATTTCTCAAATAGTAATTGCGTTACTGATGTTAAACTAAAGAACTGTATATGGGCTGTCAAAGACAATTATAAGTTAATGAAATGAAAAGAAAAGGGCATTCAAACTGATTTCTTCACTCCATGTTCTGTTCTCTTTCTCCCTGCCTTTTCAGGGTTAAGTAAATGTGTATATAAAACAAGAATTAAATTTTATGAATCCTTTAAATATAAAATACTATTTCATTCATCAGTTTCTTTTCTATGTCAGCAGTCTCTCACCAAATGCTTTAAGGAATGAAGCTAAAGAATCAATAGCTCGTGCCAGCTGTGATTCATGCAGATTTCTTAAGCTGTTCTCCGTTTACAGGAGCTTTTAAGTTTTTACATTAATAGTATCGTTATAAATTTCAATTATTATTATGGAACAATCCATAATTGCAGAGTTTTCAAAAAAACCACTGTGGGTGTGTTCTGTTCTTCGATTTTGGAAAGGTTCATATAGCTCTAGTTTAATATTCGGTTCTTAATAGATCAAGATGGGCAGACCCAGGAGCAGCACCATTGCCAGATGGTATGAAAATATGCTAATACGGAAAATGCAAATGTGATTGTCGTGGGGAACACTCATTAGTAGATTTCTTCCTGTTGTAGCTGAACTTTATCATTTCATTAGATTTGGGGGCCAATTATTCTAATGTATTAATAATGGAACAATTATTTTATATTTAATATTTTCATTGAAAAGTAAAACATATACATTCAAAATGGAGAGATTTTCAGTTTTAGTAGCATAAGTTCACAAGTGATGGATTATATTGGGTATTTCTCCCTTTTATTACATATTTTATTTATTACATATTTTAGCATGTGAAAGCAAAGTATTTTAATGTTTTATGTTTTTATACTGTATTGTATTAGTATAAAAAGGAGAAATACAGAGGAATAAGTAAGAGTGTAAGTAAGCACAATAAGTGCTCTACTCAAACAGTAGTGCTGATACATTCTTTTTCTCTATCAGTAAACTAATCACTTATCACATTAATACCATAATAAATGTTTCAGGGTTTATTGGGAATTTGGAATAAAATACTTTACTTGAATTTGGAAAGTGCTGAAAATTTTAGGCTAAAAGTGGTGAGTGTTTGAAAAGCTAGTATTTTATGATTAGCACAAGCTTCATTTCAGTATTAGAAGCATCTTCTTCAGCACGATTTGTAGTAAGAGTGCTTCACTGTTACGGTTGAGCTTCTGATTTTTCTTAAAATCATAAAGTCAGTATATAATTTTATGTCAGAATTTTTGCAAATTGCATGTCATTGTTAAGAGTATTCTATGAAGCTTCCAATAAGAGTAGATATTTCTGTAAGATTATTAATAGATGTTTTCTTGTGATGGTTGGTTTAGTTATATTTACTTGTACAATCATGAATACTTAGGTTTACATAACTAACGCAACTGATTTAATAGGATAGAAATAGAATTTTTCCTGGAGATTTCCATATTTTATAGCTAATTATTTGAAAAATAAATAGGTATCAATTTGTATGTGATTCCTTTTTCGTTTTTTAGGGAAATGTAATCTCAGTAACATTTTGTCTATTTTACAGTATGATTGAGGGAATAAAATCAGTTTTGTAAAACTCAAATATCCTAAATCAGGCTCTGTAAAAAAAAAAAAAAAAAAGCAGTGTTCAAGTATTCAGCGCCTCTGGACTAATGTGACTTGGAAAAGAACTCTGTGTAAGCTGGCTGACACTGAATTTTATCCTAGGCAGTCAAATACATTATTGAAAGTTATGTTATACAGAATTAGTGATATTCATAGTTTTGAAAATATTTAATTTCAAATTGCTTAAAGGATGGCATGACAAACAATTTTAAGCCTTTCAAAATCAAGAAAACAGTATTATTTGGGGGAAAATATTACAGTTGTATGTTCTTGTACTATGATAGATTTGCACTTGTCTTGAAAATCATTAATGTTTTTACATGTTTATTAAAGTTTGGCACCAGAACATTTCCTATGTGGCATTTTTGTTCTCTTTTTTTTTTCTTCTGTGGTTTTTCTGCCTCAACTTTTGGTGATTGGGACAAGGGACTGTGGGATGGCACTGTTGTCTCTAATTACTTTTCTTGTCTATGTGTATTTTGCTCCTTCCCAGATGTACTCCTTTGAAGTTCTTTGTATAACCCAACAGGCCCTCTTAAAAGTTTGTGGAAAATGTGACCCATACCTAAACAAAGCAATAATGAAAAATAAAAAATTTAGAACATTTTTTCCTCATTATTGTTAAGATATTCATATGATATTCCTTGTTAGTTTTGTGAAATGATACTTAAAAAGTTGTAGAGAAAATGTGCATTTCAAGAAAAAGCCTGAAGAAGAGGGTACAGAGTAACTCTTCTGTCTTTCACTGAGAAAATAATTATCCATTAGTCTCTAGTTGCTAAAGCTGACTGGGTGTAACATTATGTGGTAATAACATGAAATGAAAAACAAAATTTGTTTTACCACTGATTCATTTATGTATGGTACTTATTTTCAGCAAACTTAAGAAGTCTCTTTTTTGGGTTATTCAGAGAACTTTTTAACTCATTCTATCAACACTGGAAATCTCAGATTTTCAGAATCAATGTAACCTTAATTTAGTAGGTTAAATAGCATGTTCTATAACATCCATTATAGTTCTGAAATGCTGTTCATGTAAATGGGAACAGTGCAGTTAATTCCTATACTTAAAATTCATCTATTAGATGTCAGTAACATTCCATTTTTAGTTTTTTTAAACACTTTCTCAAGTGTATTAAAAAGATGACTAAAATTTTAGAAATCTTAAAGCAGCTTTTAAAAATTTACTTTGATAATTTAGAAGATGTTCCAAAATGCATTATTGATGCTAGTTTTAGGGATCAATGTAATATCAGATAGGTCTGATCATTTTTATCATCTAAAGTATTAAAGTACTCAAAAAAAACCTGAACAAAACTGACATTTTGAACCAGTGGAAACATCCATATAAATTTACCCCAGCATCTTCCCCTGTTTTTAATTATTCTCTTGTTGTGTGAAGCATTTTGCAAAGCTGTGCAATTTGAAAACATAATCTAATAGACCACTGATTTTCTACAATTATCAATTATTCATTTTGGAACACATTTAAAATTTGGCAAACTCTTGCCATCAATATCTCTAGTTCATATCCTGCTGAAGGCTAAAGAGTAACAGCAAGAAAGTACCAAATGGAATCTGTAGAATTAAAAAACATTCCATAGACAAAAATGTAATCCACTGGACCTACCAGGAAATGCTGTTTATTTTCTCCTGAGTGTAACACCATTCTTTTTTTTTTTAATTTAATTAATTTGTTTTCGGTTTTCAACAATGACTTCCATAAGTCTTAAATTTTCTCCCTCTCCCTCTCTCCTCCTTTCTTGAGATGGTATGCAGTCTTAGATGGGTCCTACACATACATTCTTATTAAACACATTTTCATATTAGTCATCGTGCAACATAATTCTTGTTAGTATTAAATGCTGTTCAGAATGATATATAGTAAGAACCATGAATAGAATTGTCATTATGTGACTTGAAAAAAAGTCATATGGACTTGTTTGCTGTATCTGAGGAAGCTCCCTGACAAGCACAAATTATATGGCTTGGAAAATTATCTTGCTACATATGATAGACCTCTGACTTACATCTGAAAAAAATCCAATTTTATATACACTTTAAAATATGATTTTTAATCATTGTGAGGGTGAGAAAATAATTTGAAATATTATATTCCTCTGAAATCTTAAATACTCTGGTTTATATATCATATTTTTGGAAAAAATCTTTTACTTTTCTGAGAAAAATGTTCCAATTTATTAGATGGAATGATGATGATGCTCATCCAACAAATGTTTGGATGCTTCGTTTTAAGGTATGATCATCACAAAGCCATTTGCTACTAGTTTTCTAGCAGAAATAAATAGGTGGTTTCCTTAAGACTCTCACTGTCTGCCATTGTACGAGATATCATTGGGTACCACTGGTTTCCTATTTAATTTGGACTGTTGGCTTATGTGATTTAGCACTAATAAAAACAGCTACAACAACTTAACTTTAAAATAATACACCTTGGTGTATTATGGTAAGAATATTGGTGTGTTTAAATATACACATTTCCAAAATCATAATTTAAATATATTGTATTCAAGTTTAGCAAAGTTTCATAGGATCATAGCATTTAGAAACTTTGGAGATAATCTACTTTTTTGGATCGTAGTTTTTAGAAACTTTGGAGGATAATCTAGTTTTTTACTTATGGGGAGACAGATTCAGAGAAGCTAAGGCCAAACAGGTGAAAAAGAAGCAGGATTAGGATTTGAACCCAGGTCTAGTGATTCCAAATCCAATGTTTTCCCATTACACCAATTTTTATTGTTGAATTTTAAAATTCAACCCAGATTTTTAAAAAGTTAATCTTTGCATCTTAATTTCCAAAATTATACTACACAAATAACATGTAACAAACAAGTTTGAAAATGACTGCTTGACTACAAGCATATTTACATTATGGAAAATGCTTCATAATAGACACTTTATATAGACATTTATGGTGGCTTTACATCACTTTATTGTATAATCTTAATAAATTTGTAAACAGTGTGTACCTATTATTCTAATGTTAGTTTTGGCCTTGTAGATGATTACTCTGATGTTTTTCATGAGGAAATTTAAAAGGTCTGTTTCTTTTTAACAAAAGCCTGGGTCTCTCCTGTAAAGTTTTGCTAACTTCTGTAGATAACTTACATGAATGAAAAACATTTGAAATATATCAGGACCTAACTGTCTTTATTCTTTTTGTAGGAAAAGGTGCATGGCTGATTTGGCGTTTGTAGTTAGTAATGGCTTGAGCTAAACTCTTCTAACTGGAAGGCATTCCCTACTTCTTCAAAGGATAGAGTACTGGAGAAAATATGGCAAGTATGTGTTCCTTGGTTTTGGAATGGGAATGTTAGATATTTATATACTTAATTTATAGCCTAAGGATATTAATACTGTAGATGATCAAATCTTTCAAAGTTCTCAAAGCTGGTATGTAATTAAAGCTTTATTTAAAAAAGTATTTTCATAACTTTTAAAGCAATGAAGATACTAGCTACTTGATTTTAAAATAAACTATTATTTCAAAATACACTTAAAATATGTCATACTATTAATATCTTCATGCAAATATAAATTGCTGTAATCAAATTTTACTGTGATTACTTGTGCTTACTCATTAAGAACACTTTTAAAGTAAACAGCGGAGAGAAAAATCCCTTAGTTCCTCAAAATGTATAAGCTGATAGCAAGAGATTAAGCTAAAGCTTGTTGTTGTTTTATTTCTCTTACAGTTACCTAAATCAAAATATTTAATAAAACATGTAAATTTTTTAAAAAATAAATTTCAAAGTAATTTTTGTATTACATATTATCAGAATTTGACTTAATCTGTTAATTCACTGATTTCTTTAGGAGGTATTGGTTAATCAGCCATTATAAACAATGTTATTTAGTATATTTACAAAATACTTTAATTCATCTACTAAAACTACAGTGATATAGCAAACATTTTTTAGTTTCCTATAACATACAAAACAGGAATTTGTTTAGTGGTATATGAAAGATCTGCTTTCACCTTTTCCCTAAAATGAAAGAGTTTTACCTTGTTTGACTTTATTAATACTGATAACTTTTAACTTGAAAGTAATTAAACTTTAATTCTTATGACCCCTGGTAAAGTATGTAAATGTTATGCTTTGGAATTTAGGGATTACTGATGCATAGGCAAGTGGTTTCTTTTCACTTTTGCACATAATCTGAGTCAGACCTGGTATACTATATATCAGCACTTAGGTATACTTTTTGTGGTAGACTTAACTCACCTTCTTGAAAGAAGCAGGAAAATTTTATTTTTATCACAGATTTTACAGTTACACTCAGACATACCACAATTTTTAATTCGATACTTTTTAATAATGGTAAGGATTTTCACTCTAGGACTAATATTTCACCATATACACTATTAACTGTAGTAATGTTGGATATATGTGTAGTTAGATGTTTCTAACTTTACATTTCTAGCCACATGTTTATCTAAATACACATATGTGTAAATATTATGTATATGTGTGAACTTGCTCATATATTAGAAAAATTGTATGTTAGAGATAATAGCTCCCCTGAAGGAAGAGTTCAGAGAGTCCAGGGGTAGTTCTGCCTTTCTTCTACTTTCCCATTATCATTTAAAGAAATTATTAGGGTCAGCTTCTCAGTATTGTAGGATTAGGGGCAGTACTTGTGCAGCATAGGACAGTATAGCAGGCACCAAGTTTTTCTGAAGCAGTGGTTTTACCGGGGATATGATTGCTGCATTTTCAACAAAGAATGGTTGGGGTCAGACAAGGCAAGATCAGTTTTATAGAAATTATGAGTTATTATAGCTGATAAACTGAATTTCCATTCTGAGGTCTCAGGGGACCCATAGGCCATTCTTAGGTACATTCCTGGTCTTGGATCATTTATGCTTCTGTTAATACTCCATTGCTGTGTTAGCAGTGAAGTCTGGGCATTGTCCTCTAGTTTCTGTGGGTCTCCATTGGTTGTCATAGTTTATGCAGATACTGAAAATAGGAGACATTTATTAGGTTTGGCCAAGGTTCTTAGTGGGCTCCCATTTGTGCTTGTCCAGTGCATAGCCTTTCTAAGTACTAGAGGTGGCACTGTCAGTCCTGCCCTAACCATAGTCATTACTGGAGAGGAGATCACGGCATTGGGAGGGGGTTGTTAGAGACCTAAACCCAAAGCAGTGATTGGAAGAAAATTAGGTAGATACACATCTCTATCTCTGTCTTTGACAGAGACATCAAGGTTATCCTTTATGCCTGAAATGTTCTGCCCTCTCATAAGAGCTCCTTAGTTTTCCTGCTTTCCTTTATGACTCAGCTCACAACTCATTTTTTGTTGGGGGTGGAGGGTGGGGTTCTCCTGCTGCTCATGCCTTCCCTTTTAAAGGACCTTCTTATATTCTGTACATATGTTGTATGTATCTAAACATTTACATGTTTTTTCATTAGAATATTTGCTTCTTGAGAATGGGTTTTGATTTTGCTTGTGCCTATATGTCCCTAGACGTTATCACAGTTGAGTTATCACAGTTGCTGGCACACAGGTAACAGATGCTTGTTGTCTGACTGCCTGATTGACTGAGAAACACTTTTAGGGAGTCAAAAGACCATCAGATTCCCTACTTCCTTTATACTGAAGAACCAAGCGTGCCTGACTTCTTTTTTTGGCGGGGTTAGTAAGCAGAGGGGTTTCAGGTCAATAGCCAGACTTGATTACCAGATTGCAGGGATTTGCTTGGGATTGGATGATGGCTGGTGGTGAATGCAGCCTCTGGGATAGTTTATATATCTGGCTGAGCAGCTTTTAACTCTTTTATACTGCCTGTATGGTGATGCCAAGGATAGAATTCTAAGTTGATGTGTTCTGAGTGGAAGTGGTGAAGGTGTTAAAGCAGAATTTTTTTTATTAATTCTTAAGACAGGCCAGTCATTTGATGTTAACTAAAGTAATGAAAATCTGATTCTCTTCCATCTGGCCATTGCTCTGGGCATGATACACAGGAGAAAAAGTGGCTTTTGGCATGCAGTATGGACAACAGTTTTGTTGACCAAAACTGGGAAATTAGTTGCATTTAAACATAAGGTAAATGGGTAGGCCAGGAAGAAGCTAGGTTCTTTCTGAGAGAAACTTTTGTACTGTCTCCAGGTAGGTAGGTAGGAGTGGACATATGGCACAGGCAAGGAAATAGATTATTTTTGTCAAAATATCCACTGCTACAGTGTAATGATGTCCTATCCCTGGGATGAGTCTAGGTTTGTAATGAAGAAAGGGGCTACTTAGGACTAAGGTCACAGTATTATACTGAAGGATTGCAACACTCCTTTAATCTTTCTAAAGCAGTCCTTGGCCTGGATATAGGTTGCACAAAACTGATTTTAGTGACTTACATGATACTAGACACAGAACCACGAAAAAAAATCCTACATTTTCCCATGTGACTGCTTTGCACAACAGAATCACCACCTGTTTTGCTCAATGAGGCACATACAAGTGGGATGCATTTGCAGAAAAAGGGGGTAGTTTGATATGAAGGAAAAGAGAGCTGAATTTGGAGTCTAAGGACCTGGTTTCAAATTGTGGTCCTCAGTTTCTCCAGATATAATACAGTGGTTTTGCAAGACTCTTTAGATGCTTTCCAATACTAGGATCTCAGATGGATTCCCCTTTTGAAGAGGGAGTTAGGTCTTTTGCATGATGAGATCAGGTGAATCTGGATGAAATTACCCCGTTAATGTAGTTGAGTACAGTGTTCTTGATCCTTTGGATTGTTTGGGTTAGGGCCTTTTACTTAAGGGCCCCCAAACATGGGTTCTTGTGACAAGATATTAGTTTAAGATATCTATTTCCCTGAGTTATAACTCTTGAGAGAAAAATAGACCTACAGGATCAGTTGATGATTGAATTTTGGAACTGATTCAGGGTACTTCAGTGGATTATGGTTAGAAGGTAGATCTGAACTGCTTGAATGATTACACAAAGAAAGTAGTGATTAATGGATCAATGTGAACCTAGAGGGATATCTTTCATGAGGTGCCTTGAGGACTTTTTTGGCTTTGTAATGTTCAACTTATTTTTTTTTAGCAAGCATTTATTGAGGAGTTACTGTTGTGTGCTGGGCATTATGCTAAGCACTGGGAATACAAAGAAAGGTAGAAGATATTTTCTGCCTTCAGGGAGCTCCCATTTTAATGAGAGATACAACATGCAAACATTTTCATACATGCAAATTATATGTAGAGTAGATAGAAAATGACCTTCAGGGGAAGGCAGTGGCAGTGAATAGCCTAGAAAAGTCCTTCTAAAGAAGGTAAGATTTGAAGTTAGTCTTGAAGGTAGACATGGAAGCAAGCCACAAAGTGGAGGTGAGATGGAGAGCATTTCAGACATGTGGGATAGCCTGTAAAAGGCATGAAAATGGGAGATGGATTATTTATGCAAGGAATAGCAAGTAGGCCAGTGCAGTTGGATTATACATTTTTTTAAACTCTTGTATCTCTCTGTTTACTGCTCATTCCATTTTCCAGATAGCTTTAAATGTTAATCAGTCTCATCCTTTTATCAAACACAATACCTAATTTCTACAGTTTCCACCCAGTGTTCCTAGTGCTTCCCTCTAAGGCCAAGAAGAACATATCTAAACCTGTCAAGTCTACATGAATACTTTTCGGATATCCCTTTACTTGCTTCTAGTCTTCTAGTCTTCAGGCCAAATACACATTTTGTTCTAGATGGCATGCCTCTAAAATTTTCTGGGAGAAGGGTAACATACTAAACCTGCAAAGATCTTCACAAACTAAAATGGAGGGCTCAATCTAATGACATGAATTTAATAGGGATAAACGTATAAAGTCTACACTTGGATTAGGAAAATGACTGCATTAAATATAAAATGGATGAGGTACAAGGTGGATAACAGTTCATGTGAAAAAGATTTCTGTGTTAGTAGACTTTACTCAATATGTTATCAGTGTGAAATGGCAGCCAAAAAAATTAAAATGGTTGCAGGTTACATAGTAATAGAGACATAATATTCAGAACAAAAGAAATGATAGTACCCTTCTACTCTGTACTGGTTAGACACTTTGGAGTATGGTGCCCAATTCTGGGTTACACAATTAGTAAATGGGGATTAGTAATTAGTAAAAGGGATTCAAATTCAGGTCTTCTGAGTTCAAGTCCTCTATTTTTTTTAAAAAAAATAATTATCTGGGATTTTTTTTCAATCTCTTTGAGGTATTGGCCTAATAGTAGTACTAATAAGTCAAAGAGTATCTACAGTTTAGTGACTTTAGGGGGCCTGTGCCAAAATTGCTTTCCAGAATGGCTGGGCCAGTTCACAGCTCCACCCACAGTGTATTAATGTACACTGAAGCCTTTCCAACAACTGTCATTTTCTTTTTTGTCATCTTTGCCAATCTGATAGTTGTGAGACAAAAACCTGTTTTAATGTACCTTTCTCAGGTTGTTAGTGACTTGGAATTTTTTTTCAAATGACTATTGATAGCTCAAATTTCTTCCTCCGAAAACTCTCTTTATATTATTTGATTTTTTTATCTATTGAGGAATTGCTCTTTTTCTTATATATTTGAATCAGTTCCTTAAGTGTCCAAGATATCAGACAAACTTTCTTTGGAGATTTTTACCAATTAACTGTTTCCCTTCTAATTTTAAAGGCATTGATTTTTTTTTTGGGGGGGAGGGTGTTTTGTGTAATCATATCTGTCCATTTTATCTTCTGCAGTCGTTTGGGTCTACTTTGTGCTATTAAACATTTTTATCAGTGACTTGGATAAAGGCCTGGATGGCATGCTTATTAAGCAGATAGCCCCAAGCTGAGGGGATAGTTAGCACAGCAGATAACAGAAAAGATTCAAAAAGATCTTGACTCGCTGAAACATTTGACTGAATCTAATAAGATGAAATTCATTTGGAATAAATGTAAAGTTTTGCTTTTGGATATTAAGAATAACAGCTTCACAATGCAGGATGGGAAAGGTATGGCTAGAGCAGTACAAAGAAAGAGCTGTAAGTTTTAGTTGACTGCAAGCTCACCAAAGTGAGAAATGTTATATGGCATCTAAAAAGCTAATTTGATTTTGAGATGTATTAAGAAAGGTTCAGTTTCTAGGATTGAGGAGGTGGTAGATAGTTTTGCTATTTGGCTTGATTTGATCTCATCTAAAGTATCAGTTTTAGCCTCACAGTTTAAGGATATTGATAAGCTAGAGACCAGGGGAGGAAAACCAGTATAGTGAAATGGCCCTTAGTTTTTGTTCCTTGGAACAGAGGATATTTATCTTGGAGAAGAGAAAACTTAGGAAGACCATAACAGTTAACAACCATATGTGAAAGGCTGTTGTATAAAGGAAGGATTTGACTTGTTATGTTTGATCCCAGAGGGCAGAACCAAGAACAGATGGTAAAATATGAAGCATTAGGCAAAGTTGGACTTGATTTCAGAGAAAACTTAACAGTTAGAGGTGACCCAAAAAAGAACAAGTTATCTTGACAGATTCTTCCTTAGAAGACTTGAAACAAAGGATGAATGACCATTGTTAGGTATATTATCATGAGATTTCATTTTGGGGTATGGTTTGGACCATTGGCTTGTTAGTTGTAAGCTCTCAACTTTAAAACTATTATCCTATGATCTTGACGTACTATGTCCTTTGAATAAGGTGTATTCTTTCTAGTAATAAGTCATATTCTAGTAAAGCCTATATAGTTTCAAGCATACCTAATGAGGTTATACTTACCTCTTCACATTTAAATCTATTTTTTATGTGAATAGAGCTATATAGTATGTTGAAATCTGAGGTATCATTATTTGATTAACATCACCATTTCCAGGTAGATTACTGGTATTTCTAGTTCATACTTATTGCTGTCTGGTATCTGGTTTATTAGTAATTTATATCTGAGCATGTTCTCTTTTAATTTAAAACCTTAATCAGATTATCCAGTCTCCAGGCCCTTGTTAGATATATACAATTCCTGGCCATTTTTGTATCTTATGCCATGATTCTAAAAGTAAAATCCTGTTTTATTAATACCACATCCTAGATTTTCTTCTCATATCCTTTTTCGTTCCTCTTAAATATGCTTTTCCTTCTGTTTCTATCTATGACACCACCATTCACATAGTCCCATGTTTGAAGCCTTGGAGTTACCTTTGACTCCACTGTCCTCTTATTTCTAATAATTTATCAAATCCTATCAATTCTGTACACATCCATCTGCTTTTCTTTCCCATTATTATAATCCTGACTATTATTATTAAGAGCCTCCTCATAGATTTTCCTGATTATTTTCTTTGCATTACTGATGGTGATGTCAGACTAATTTTCTTCAGGCAGAGATATGGCTCAGTTAAACAAATATTTATTAAGCATCTATCATGTGCTAGGCACTGTAGTAGGTTCTGTGTATATGAGACAGAAATGCAATAGTCCCTGCCCTCAAGAAGCTCACATTCTACAAGTTTATGTCACTTCTGCTCAGGATTCTTTGGTGGCCTACTATGACATTCAAGACTTTTTACAGTTTGGTACTACATTTCCTCCTACCCTCCATGCATTTATGCTCCAACCAAATCGGATTATTCTTTAGTCCCGGAAAATAGTTTTTAACTTTTTCTCCTTCATGTTCTTGTTCATATTGTTCTCTTTGCTGGATTATCTTCTTTTCTTCCTTTGCCTGTTAAATTCTTACCTATCATCTAAAATCCAACTGAAAATTATATTTCTTGCATAAAGCTTTTCTTGATTTAACCTTTTGATAATTACTATTCTCCTTAGTCCTTACATAGCAATTTTATTCTCAACTTTTTCTAATACTCATGTAATAGTAAAATAGTATAATTATCATTATTAATAACAATTGATATGGTACTTTAAAGTTTTCAAAGTGCTTTCCTCACAACAGCCCTATAACAACGAGGTAGTATAAATATTATCCTCATCTTGTAGTGAGGATACTGAGTCTCCTGAGAGGTTTAATTGGCAAGTAATATTGCCATATGATAGTAGTTTTAATAATAGTAGCTAGCATTTATATAGCACTTGTTTTGCAAAGTGTTTTACATCTGTTCTTTCATCTGATCCTCACAACAACCTTGGGAAGGAGGTGCTGTTATCCCCATTTTGTTTTTACAGATGAAGAAATTTAGGCTCAGAAAAGTTCATTGACTTGCCAACAGTCAAACAACTATTAAGTGTCTGAGGCAGGCTTTAAACCCAAGTGTTCCTGCCTCTCAGTCTA
Organism: Bettongia penicillata ogilbyi; assembly: GCA_023548195.1. NCBI lineage: Eukaryota > Metazoa > Chordata > Mammalia > Diprotodontia > Potoroidae > Bettongia > Bettongia penicillata. The sequence goes on along the minus strand of JAJHZJ010000107.1, from coordinate 1,521,527 downwards.
ACACTGTATCCACTGAGCCACCTTACCTTTTTTAGACTCAACTTCATGAGGGCAGGAATTGTCTAAACTTAGTATCTTTTTCACTGATTGGCTGCAGTTCTGTGTACACAGACACTTAATGTTTCTTGAATAAATGCACTTCTTTATGTTACAATGAATACTGCTATATAGGACAGGATAAAAGTTAAACTTATAGTATGTTAATTAGATTTGTGCAAACATGAAGGGCAAAATGACAAAAGGTAGAGTTCCACAAAAACAGTATTGTAAATAAGACACATATTCTTATGTAGCCAAAATTCAGATCATAAAGTTTTAAGTTATATACAGAGATCTGAGACTAAATAATTTTTTTATAATGCTTCCCATTCCCCTACTCCAGAAACCCAGGGCTTTTTCAGTTGGTCTTTAGGATAAAGATGGCCATGAATACATGATCTCAGTCCAGGTCTAGTGTAGGGGAGATGTTTACACTGTGCTTCTTCATAGGTTTATAGATACAGAGTTGAAAGGGGTTTTTCTATATTAAAGAAGTTTTAATGATACCTTTTGTTTTTTATGTCAGTTATTTCCCATTATACCCTATCACCATAGTGTCTTCTTTTCTCCCAAAGACAATTAAAACAAAAGCAACTATCAAAGCAAATGTGTCTGACAGTATGTGAAATGCTCTGACTTCCTCTCTCTGTGTCTAGAGGAAGGAAGTGTGTTTCACACCTGTTCCCCAGGACTAAGATTACAGTTATCTGAGTTCAATTCCCTTTTAGCGCTGATTTTTTTTTGTACATTATTGCACTTCTTATCTATATTGTTTTCGTGCTGACTCTGCTGTCTTTCCTCTATATCAGTTCGTATAAATTTCTCCATGGCCCTGTAACATTTCTACAGCTTTGTGCCTATTCCATACCTGTTTCTTTAACCACTCCCAATTTTCAGTTATGTCATTTAAAGCCATTTCCACGCATTGTTGATGATAGATTGGATCCTCCCCCCATAGGGAAGAATTTCTTTCTTCCTATCAGGCTCCCTAGAGACTAGCAGCAAATTTCAGGCCAGGGACTATGGAAAAGGGGTGATTCCTTGGAGGAGCTAAAATATAGGGAGACCTTCTCAGCTATATATTCCTTGTGGTTTGCTGCTTTTGCTTTATCATGCTTCAGCAACTGTTTTCTGACTAGCTAAACTTGAATGTACAACCAGTTAGAGGGAATCCTGGAGACAGGTGGGAAAGAACTGCCATCTTGTTCTGTGTTATAACGGCCTGCTTTTGTGAGTCTGAAGAATAGACTTTGCTTATAATGTATTAATGACGTTTCTAAAAAATGACATTATTTGGGAGGCAGTATTATGGGCAGAGGGGAATGCCTAAACTTTAAAGTGCCGCCCCAGCATGAATGAAATAAATGACAGTGATAATATTCTGTTCTGTTTATAATGTTGTTCACTTTTAGGAGGAAATCAAAAAATGCTTTTGAAAGTAATTATATCAACACCTATTATTTCAAGGACATACATTGTGATTTCATTCATATGAGTACTTGCTCTGTTGCTGCTGATCAAAGTCACGTTACACCTTAGTAGGAGGTCTATGTATGTTTCTGCAGCTAAAAAAGTAAAAAATCACCAAGTGACCTAATTGATGATCAACCTTTCCAAACTTAGTTAGGCTGTCTTGGGTAACAGATGTATAGTCTTTTGTCAGGCCCATATTTGAGGCCTTTCCAGCTTGGTAGGATCTGCTAGGACTTGGGATTCTTGACATTACCTTTGCATACCAAGAGTCACCTCCATGTCAGGGTGAGATATTAAAGTATTACTCTAGTGGAGGAATTACATTTCAAATATATTTTTTAAAGTAAACATTTTCCATTTACTGATATATCTAAATCTAAGCATTTTGTAACTGCAGTATTACCTATCTATGCTGGAATGTAGTTGACCTTCAAACACATGGGTGAATAGTGTAAAAATCTTTGAATTGGATCTTGAGAGTTGTTTTTAGCTAATCTATTAAATTATTAGAGCAAAGCAAGGCCATAGATATGACATCTCAACACTGTCATCCAGTAACTATTTGTACCTGGCAGCTTTCTTGCCCTTTGCCCCGCTGCTGTATTATCACAAAAAAAGACATTGGAGCTATATATTAGTAGAATTCCAGACTTTCACAGAATTGGTATCTTACTTTTTTATTAAGGGAATAATAACCGATCACATTTATCAAAGAGTTTGAGATTTATGAAGTGCCTTCCTCATCAGCTGTTTGAGGTGTAGGTAACACAAATCTAAATATTAGATGGATGAACTTAGGCAGGAAGAAGGAATGTGACTTGCCTAGGATCATGCCAATACTAGATTTTAAAATTAGAATTTGAATGTAGATCTTCGAATTTTAAGACCAGTGCTCTTTACACCATATTGCAGAAACTAGTATTTGCAGATAGGTTATTTCTGCCGCTTTTTCTTATGCTTTCTCCTCCCCACTAAAACCCTCCACTGGGTTTACAACTGCAACTTCTTCTGTCGAAATTGCAACCAAAACGAATAAATAGTTAAATAGCTGTGGGTACTATTAGATCATACCTATGAAATGAGAAAAGAAAGGGGGCAGGTAGGTTAATGAGGAGGAAAGAGAGAAGGCAAAAACATAGTAGGAAAAGTTTTCAGATTGACAAAATGGTTATATCATGATGGAAGCATAGGTTTCTAGACTAGTGGGAGGTGAGTTCCGTCACAGATTGTCAGGAACGAAAGGTTGATACAGTTGTGACTTCAGCTATCTAGATTTCTGCTAAAAGCAGAGCAATTGATAAATTTTTGCTTTGTTGGTAATTTCTGTCTTAGGTTAAGGAAATAACGTTTTATAAGGTCAGGGTGGTGAAAAAGACACAAGGCCCAGATTTTACATCTTAGAATTTTGTGATAGATAAGAGAACACTGCATAATTTGATGTATATCTTAGAGTTTGGAAGCATGGACTTGAGAGTTTAAAGATAGAATAGATAGGACTTCATAGCCTAAGACTGAAAGGGAAACTGACTCAAAGAATGATGAGACACTGTCAAGAATGGAATTCTGGTGACACTGTTACAGTTGATTCTGATGAAGAAGTAGAGGTATCTTTAGAGATGGATATGGCTGGATAGAGAGAGTTGATCACTGAATTCAGATTTTGAAAGGATTTACAAAAGGGAAGAAAGGATCAGGGATTAGGACAAAAAAATGTGAAAAGGTTTTGTAAGACTAATTTCAGGAAGACTAAGGGTGAGTATGATTTGAGACCTGCAGAGAATATTAAACATTTTTAAAGGCAGTATTTTAAGCTTTGAGGGAAAGAGGCAAGATGATCAAGGAAGGGAATTGAATCGAATAGGATACCTTCTTGATGTGAATGGGAAGATAACCAAAGACAGAAAAGCAGAACTGACAGACTACTTTGCCTTTGTTTTCTTCCACCAAGGAGAATGGTTTTTAATTTGTGAGGTATAGAACAGAAGTGGTCAATAGGAAATCAAAATCCAGAATATATAAAAAGATAACCATTGTCACAAAGCTCATATCCCTGGGACTGGATTCTCCCATTAACGAAAGACCTTGTGGTAATGACTTCTGATCTGTGGTTACTGTTGTGTGATCTTTAAGGCATTCTTGGAAAGAGAAGAGGTACCTCACATTGCAGGGATGTAAGCCTTCTCTTCAAACTTTTACCTGTAGTTACTTTTTCTACCCTCTGGAGCAAAGTAGAACAAGTCTGAAATAGCTTGTGCACATAACAGCATTTTAAGCATATGAAAATAGCATGTTCCCCAAAATAAGTCAATCAACAGGGATTTATTTATTATGTCTATTAATAACCCGCACTATGTCAAGCATTAAGGATACAAAGACAGAACTCAAACAGTCCCTATTAAGGATCTTACATTTTATTGGGGGAAACAAGTAAATACAAGATAATTTTGGGTCGAGAACAAACAGCTGGATATGCCATGTAGGAATTGGCATTTGAGTTAAACTTTGAAAGAAGCTAGGGCTTCTGAAGCCTAAATGTGGTGAGGGACAGCACCAGCAATTGGAGGGATTGGGGAAGGTTTCATATAAAAAGAAAGGTAGTGCAAGAACTGTGTCTGGAAGGAAGAGAGGGAATCTGTGAATCACAGGGGAGGAGGAAGTACTTTTCAGGCCTTGGAGGCATGAAGGCCAGGTTGGAATACCATGTCTGAGAAACTATGAGAAGGCTAGTGTGGCTAGATCACAAAAGACAAGACAGTTAGGCAAGGTTGTGAAAAGGAGCTACTCGATTTTATTGAGGATTGAAGTGACATGGTCAGATCAGCAGTTAGGAAAATAATTTTGGCAGGTCTGTGGAAGATAAACCCATGTGGGGGAAGACTTAAGGCAGATAGACTATTTATGGAGATGTTGAAATAATGTAGGCAAAAGGTTATGAGGAACTGAACAAGTCCTATAAGACCTATAAGAGTAGAAAGAAGAGTCAGCTATAAGTGATATACTGCAGGTGAAATGGCAAGATTTAGCAACTGTTTGGATATGTGGGGTGTAGGAAAGTGAGGAGTCAAGGATAAGTACTGTGGTTATGAACCTTATTGATGGTGCCTTCAATAGGAAATAGGGAGGTTTGAAGAAGGGCATGTTTAAAGGAGAAGATGATGAGTTGAATAGCATGGTTTCCTGTCTTTCCACATCATGGATTTGTTTCAGCTTTTCAGTTTTCTTTCTAAAATATGGCACATGGAATAGAACCTGTCTGGTACTTGAATTCAAAAAAACAACTACATAAATATAGTTTGGGAGAGACATTGATAGAAAGTAGGTCATATAGAAAAGATATAAGGGTTCTTACGTACTTCAGGCTTAATAAGAGTCAGTGATACCACATCCAGAAAAGCTAACATGATCCTGGGCTATTTTATTGGAAGTGTAGTATTCAGAAGGATGGAAGTGATAGTTCCACATTTTACTCTTCCATGGTCAACCCATTATTTGGAATATTGTTTATAGGTCTAGGCCCCTTATTTTATTTTAAAAATGTTTTGTCTCTGTGTGACAGTTATTTCTTGTGGGGAAAACCCTCCTTTGTCCCACAAAGTTGAATTCTCCCTTGTAACAAAGGAAAACAGCTAATTAGAACACCTAGTATAATGACCTCATTTGACAATATATCTAACATTCTGCCCTGGTTGGTCTCCCTTCCCTCCCTCCCACCACTTACCTGCCTGCCACAAGAAGAGATGTGTTTTATTATGTAGTCTCTAAGATCTTCTTTGGTTTTTCATTTGTTCAATTTGGATTTCTTTTAGTGATCATATTTTTGTTATGGTTTCATATATATATACACACATATATGTATTTAAGTTATAGTCATTTTATTTGAACTTCTGAGTCTGCTTGCTTCAGTGTACATTAGTTCATAAAATCTTCCCGTTTCTTTGATTTTTCTCATATTCCTCACTTCCTATTGTATAATATATTCTATATATGTGTATATATATAATAATAGTCAATTATTTTTAACTCTCCAGCTCAGCGTCAATGATCTTATTGTGGGCTGGGTGCCACATTTTAGAAAGATAGTGAAAATCTAGAGGATTTCAAAAGCAATCTATCGAGATGGTTAGAGGACTGAAAATTATATTATACATGGATCAGTTGAAGGAACTGGGTGTGTTTAATTTAGAAAAAGGAAAACTTCAGTGAGAGGGTAGGGGTAGGAATGATTCTGGTGTTCAAATATTTGAAAGGTGGTCATGTGGAAGAGGGATTAGACTTGTTTTCTTTGTCCCCAGACAGCAGAAGTACGTATAAGTTGCAGAGAGGCAGAGTTAGTGGACCACAAGTAAAGACAAATTTACTAAGAATTATAGTTGTCCTGAAGTAGAATTGGTTGCATTAGAAGTTAGTGGGTAGCCCATCATTGGAGGGCTTCAAAAAAAGGTTGAGTGGTAGGTAAAATAAAAACTTCCTTACAGTCATGACCAAAAAAATGGAATCATTTGTCTTGGGGGTAGTGTGTTCTTATTTACTGGATATCATCAAAGTAGAGGTGGTCTCTGTGACCATGTTATAGGGATGTTGTAGATAGAATTCATGATTTAGATACTTGTGTAGCCAGATCCTTACTAATTTACTTACTAAGTTCTTTCTAACTGATTATATAATTGTGTGATTCTCTTTCTCTAGTAATGTTCCTGCAGTGTCCCAAGATTTGAGGACCTCTCCTTTGCTAGTACTTCCTGGTGTTTAAAGCTAATGACTAAGATTTTATTATAAGTATAGGCAGCAGTTAATTTCTGAGCAACCACAGGATTCAGAGCTGAGAGGTCCTTAGGGATCATTAGTTCAACTTCTGTTATAAATGAAAAAACTTTATCCCAGAAAAGTTAAATGTATTAATCAGAAGAAGAGAATTTTCAGTGACTGCATTATCATTTCTTAGAGACACATGAATTTTTTTGGATATCATAGGACTGTCAACTGTTATGGTTATGTTAAGCAAATTTGAGATTAATTATGTTGGGTTCTTAGTCTTACTATGCTATTGATTCTCCTCTAAAAGAGAGGTAGTGAGGTGGTACATTGGATGGAGGGCTGGGCCTAGAGTCAGGAAGACCTGAATTCAAATGCAGCTTCACACACTGGCTGTGAGACCCTGGACAAATCATGCAACCTTTCGGTCTCAATTTTCTTACCTGTAAAATGGCAACTACCTCCCAGGCTTATTATGAGGATCATATGAGAGAATATTTGTGAAGGGCCTGGCACATACAGTAAGTACTTAATAAATATTTGTTTCCTTCTTAAGTCATCCTGTTTTCATATGTTCTTAACACATTCATTCAAAAAAATATTTATTAAATGCTTATAATGTGCACAACACCATGTGAAATTCTGGGAAGACATAAAGAGAAATAAAACATGCTCCCTGGTCTTAAGAAATTTATGATCTTCAGGATTGCTAGTTATTGTATCATTTCCAAGCTTTCCTAGAGGCTGATCAAATTAGGGGCATTAATGTAAACTAATTGCTTTATCTCAATCATGATAAACCACAGGCTAGTCAAAAGAAATACCATGTATAATCTGTGATAGGAGCTATCTGGGACTACTCAACTAAAGGTATTTGCTTAATTTTGGCCCCAGAAGCAGACAAACTTATTTTCTCTACCTTTAGGGTTGAATAGTTGTACCTTGTGATCCAGGGCCTTTCCTAAGAATATAAGGAATGCTGAGGAATACGGACCAGATTCACTCATGGGACTCTGACATCAGAGGAGTCAGGTTCTCTTCCTGGCTATGGCCCCATTTTAATCATTCAGCTATAATGTCCTCCTGTTGGCAATCTATTTTTCCTCTGAGAAGGGCACTGTTAAGGAAATCTCTATCTGGGCAGCCTGCACCATTTCTCTTAGACTCACAGGATTAGGACTTTCTAGCTCAGATTTCCCCATTAGGTAGCCCCAAGACTGGAAAAATCTGTTACCAGAATTTTTAGTCCTTCTCTCCTGTGCTCAGAAGAGGAAGCAGACTAAAGATGGCATCCAGGAACTGTAGATCTAAGGATACCAGGTATTCTTAGGGGAGGATAGGAGAAAACTCTCTCCCTCTTCCTGAAAGTCCAAGCAGGGAAAAGAATTAGATAAGCTCTCTCTTAGACCATAAACTGGTTCCTCCAAGAAGAGTCTGACTTCCTAGACCTTAGTCAACCAATCAAAAAGAGCCACCCACAGTCACTGGGGAACCAGCCAGGGACATCCTTGTCACCTTTTAGGCAGGAGTTAGAGAGCATGTCTCAGCAAGTGGTTAAAATGCATTTCTAGCTCCTCTGCAGGTCAAGCTGATTGGTTCCTCCAAGAAGAGTCTGACTTCCTAGACCTTAGTCAACCAATCAAAAAGAGCCACCCACAGTCACTGGGGAACCAGCCAGGGACATCCTTGTCACCTTTTAGGCAGGAGTTAGAGAGCATGTCTCAGCAAGTGGTTAAAATGCATTTCTAGCTCCTCTGCAGGTCAAGCTGATTGGGAGTGAGGGGAACTCATCAAAGTGATGAGAATTTTCTCATTATCCCCCATTGCATCAGCTTTTAGTAAAATATCTCCTCTATGCATAGTCATATGTCATATTTTAGAGTTATTTTAATAAATTGTATGTTATAATATGTATTGTATGTTACAAATTCCATTGTAAGTAAAAATTCACTGATGAAAGTATTTCCAATTTCCATGACTCAGCAAATGGCCCATAATAATAGAACTGTATATCTTCTGACACTTAAATTCTCTTATATAATTAATTTAGCGAACCTCCTTTTCTCACAAATCCTTACTCTTGATAACTCCTTTCAAAAAATATGTTTGATGTTCAGGGCTTAGCCCTCTCTACGCTTCCAGTCTTCTTACACCTTTTTACACCTCCTTTGCTTAATACCTTCCTCCACCACTTCCTAATTGAACTGACTTATAACAAAGAAAATTAACTAAACAAAAAATAAAACCCCTGAAACTACGATACAGTGATCTCGTCTGACTGTGTCTGTAACAATCTGTTGGAGTAGTTTTCTCTCTGTACTCATATGTATGGAAATATTTAAGGTACTCTTTTAAAGTAGCAAAGAAGAAGAAATAAAAGAGGGTGCCAAATAATTGGAGAATAGCTAAAAAAATTATAATATATGAATGTCATGGAATATTATTTTACAGTAAGATAATGACAAAAATCTGGAAAAAGATATTATCTGATGCAGGCTTAAATGAACAGAACCAAGACAATAACAAAAAACATTGTGAAGAAAACATTTTAAAAAACTTAAGAACTCTAATCAATGCATTGACCAGTCACAACTTGAGAGGATACATGGTAAAGAAAATTACTCCTGACGGAGTAGATGGATTCCGGATGCAGAAGGAGAAGTACATTTTTAGACATGGACAATGTGTGGATTGGTTTTACATGACTATGCTTATTTGTTACAAAGGTCTTCTCTATTGAATGGGGAAAATATTGAAGTGTGAATAAAAGCAAGAATTGCACTCCAAGAGTCACTGAAACATTTAAAAGAAAATTCTCAGAACAAAAACACATTCAAAAGAAAATACAAGCAGGATAGCCTTGAAAGTAACATGTTGAATTTATTACATTTTTCTTCAAAAAGCAAGCTATGAATACCACTACTAGGATCAGTATCCCAAAGGTATTTTTAAAAGGGGAAAAGGACCTATTTATATGTCAGCTCTTTTTGTGTTGGCAAAGAGTTGGGGAACAGCTAAACAAGTTATGGTGTATGATAGTAGTGGAATACTATTGTGCTATTAGAAATAATGAGCAGGATGATTTCAGAAAAACCTGGAAAGACTTAGACAAACTGATGCAAAGTGAAGTAAGCAAAAACCAGGAGAATATTATACATAGTAACAGTAATATTGTACAGCGATCAACTGAATAGCTTAGCTGTTCTCAGCAATACAGTGACCAGTGACCAAGTCAGTTTCAAAAGATAGATGAAAAATACTATCTGCATCCAGGATTTAAATGCAGATCTAAACATGGTATTTCATTTTCTTTATTTTTCATTTTTATTTGTTTATTCTTTTGCAACATGACTAATATAAAAATGTGTTTTTTAAATAATAAATATCCACGTTTGCATAGAAGAAAAGCAAGCTGTGTAATATAAGATTTATAGACTTAAATAGACATAATCTCAGATTTCCTTTCCAATTAAAAAGCCAAAGAGACTGTTGAAGTTCTTAACAATCTTCAAAGTGGTTAATATGAACATCTTTGTATTTTGCTGTGTACTACTTTAGGGCCTTTTAAGGTATGGAGAAGCTATTTTTCCTTCTGTTTAAGGGCCTTAGATTCAGCTTTCTGAGTGATGGCTAGTTTTTTTTTTTTAAACTTTTTTTTGTCTTTTTCCTCACAGTCAGGTATAATTTGATTGCTAACTGTGTGTCTTCATATTCCTCTAGCCTGTTATTTGGTCTAGGAAGCCAGTTGACTCTTATAAAATTTTTACAAAATTCTAACAAGTTGGACAAATGGACTCTGAATGAGGCCCCAAAGGAGTCTGCCTCTGAAGAAAGTACATCATCACTAATACATTGTATAAACTTTATGATAACCATTTTGCTTAAATTTTCTCAAAGAATCATATTTGAATATATATATATATACACATATATATGTTATATATTTGCAAACCTTAAAGTGCTATGTCAGCTGTTATAAACATGATGATTAGTGATAGTTTCAGGTTTTTGTCTGTGTTTTATAGCTGATTTCTGTAGTGTTAATGTACTTCATTTAAAAAAATAATCATTTACCGTAAAACTTGTTTTATTTTTTTGTTTTTCTTTTATATAGGTGATTGGATGTTTGCTTCAGAAGTTTCAGCAACTCAGCTTTGCAACTACCAACGACAAGCTCTTTTCTTGATTGCACTATGAAAAAGTTGCAAATGGGATGGACTTACAGAACCACAAGCCATTTTTTTCAAATGAAGATAACTGAAGGAGTTTGATCTTCATTGCTTTGTAATCACAGTTGAGATTTTCCCCACAAAAATAGAATGGCAAGCAAAAGAAAATCAACAACACCTTGCATGGTCCTTGCCAGTGAACAGGATCCAGACCTAGAATTGATATCAGACTTGGATGAAGGTCCCCCTGTACTTACACCAATAGAAAATGCAGCAGCAGAAAGTGTCTCAAGTGATGAAGATGTTCAAGAACTTGTAGATTCTGACAATCAACAAAATAAAAAAGTTGAAGGTGGCTATGAATGTAAATACTGTACTTTTCAAACGCCAGATCTTAATATGTTTACCTTTCATGTAGATTCAGAGCATCCCAATATAGTGTTAAATTCATCCTATGTTTGTGTGGAATGCAATTTTCTTACCAAAAGATATGATGCGCTTTCAGAGCATAATTTGAAATATCATCCTGGAGAAGAGAATTTTAAGCTGACCATGGTGAAACGAAATAATCAGACAATCTTTGAGCAAACAATTAATGATCTGACTTTTGATGGTAGTTTTGTTAAAGAGGAGAATTCAGATCAGGTAGAATCTATAGAAGCTCCCTCATCAGGGATTTCTATCAGCAAAACTCCTATAATGAAAATGATGAAAAATAAAGTAGAAAATAAACGGATTGCAGTTTTCCATAACTCTGAAGACATTCCAGAAGAGAAAGAGAATGAAACTAAATCAGGTCATGAAGAAGTAGTAAAAAATCCAACTTCATCAGCATCTGAGTCTAACACAAGTACTTCTATTGTAAATAGTATACATCCAAATACCACAAACACAGTAGTTACCCCAGCAGCAGTTCTTCAGCCTGGGCTAGCACAGGTGATAACAGCAACTGTATCAGCTCAGCAGAATTCTAACTTGATTCCTAAAGTTTTAATCCCTCTTAACAGCATTCCCACCTATAATGCTGCTTTGGATAACAATCCCCTTTTGCTCAACACCTACAACAAATTTCCTTATCCAACAATGTCTGAAATTACAGTTCTATCTGCTCAAGCAAAATATACAGAGGAACAAATCAAGATATGGTTTTCAGCCCAGCGACTGAAACATGGTGTTAGTTGGACTCCAGAGGAGGTAGAGGAGGCGAGGAGAAAACAATTCAATGGAACAGTACACACTGTACCGCAGACAATAACAGTGATTCCAGCACACATTCCAGCAGCTAGTAATGGGTTACCTTCCATTTTACAGACATGCCAAATAGTTGGTCAGCCAGGTTTGGTCCTTACACAAGTAGCTGGCACTAACCAGTTGCCAGTAACAACACCTATAGCTTTGACAGTTGCAGGAGTTCCAAATCAAACTCATATGCAGAAAAGTCAGGTGCACAGTGCTCAGCCTATTGCAGAAACAAAACCAGTAGCTGCAACTCCAGCACCAGCCCCAGCCCCAGCGCAAGTGCCAGCCTCAGCCCCAGCTCCAAACTCAGTCCCAGCTCCAGTCTCAACCCCAACCCCAACTCCAACTCCTCAGTTAATCAAGCATGAAACTGCATTGGTGAATCCTGATTCATTTGGTATCCGGGCAAAAAAGACGAAAGAACAGCTGGCAGAATTAAAAGTTAGCTACCTTAAAAATCAGTTTCCTCATGACTCGGAGGTGATCAGGCTTATGAAAATAACAGGCCTGACTAAAGGCGAAATCAAAAAGTGGTTTAGTGACACAAGGTATAATCAGAGAAATTCCAAGAGTAATCAGTGTATTCATCTCAACAGTGAAGCTTGTACCCCTATCGTTATTGACTCCAGTGACGAGACTGCAGAATCCCCAACAGTTGTTGCTCCACAACCTAAACAACTAGGGAATTCTTTCCCTGACTTTACTCCACAAAAATTTAAAGAGAAAACTTCAGAGCAGTTGCACGTCCTCCAAGCAAGTTTCCTCAATAACCCTGTACTTACTGATGAAGAATTGAACAGATTAAGAGCACAAACCAAACTAACCAGGAGAGAAATTGATGCCTGGTTTACAGAGAGGAAGAAATCCAAAACTTCAAAGGAAGAGAAAACAGAAATAGATGAAAGCAATCCAGGTAGTTCCAAAGAAGAAGCTGGAGAAGTGTCTCCTCAGGATGAATCTGCAGCACCTAAGTCAGTGACCACCACAAACAAAGTGTGTAAAAAATCACCAGAGCAATTGCACATACTTAAAAGTGCGTTTGTTCGAACACAGTGGCCATCACCAGAAGAGTATGACAAGCTGGCTGAGGAAAGTGGGCTTGCTAGAACAGATATTGTTAGTTGGTTTGGAGATACACGATATGCTTGGAAAAATGGGAATTTAAAATGGTACTATTACTATCAGAGTGCCAGTTCAAATAGTATTAATGGACAGGCTTCCTTTAGGAGAAGGGGGAGAGGAAGACCAAAGGGAAGAGGCAGGGGAAGACCTCGTGGGAGGCCTAGAGGAAGCAAAAGGATAAACAACTGGGACCGTGGACCATCACTCATAAAATTTAAAACTGGAACTGCAATACTTAAGGATTATTATATGAAGCACAAATTTCTTAATGAGCAAGACCTTGATGAACTTGTTGCCAAATCACATATGGGTTATGAGCAGGTCAGAGAGTGGTTTGCAGAAAGACAAAGAAGATCTGAGTTAGGAATAGAACTGTTTGAGGAGAATGAAGATGATGAAGAGGTAATAGATGATCAGGAAGAAGATGATGAAGAAACAGATGACAGTGACACCTGGGAGCCCCCACGGCATGTTAAGCGGAAACTCTCTAAATCAGATGATTAAAATGTAAGTTTTTTTAAAATACACATATATGCACACTTCAGCTATATACATTTGGAAATGTTATTTTGTTTAAATGACTTTGAGATGTAACAGCTTCTAGGATTACTTTTTCTTCATCTAATGAAGTATCAGATTCTGTTAGCATGGCCAATAAGTATTTTGTTCCCATATTAGCTAAAAAGAATATGCTTATTCTCATACCAAGACTGAGCATTTTCTATTCTGTCCACAGTTAATGGTCCTCAGTGCCATTCAGTGGTATATATTGTTTAAAAGTACATATCTTTTCCCATATTAAATTTTCCCATAATATTGAATATTATATGTAAATACTAAAATGTGTTTTCCTTTTTTTTTTTTTGCAACCCACCCTTCACTAAAGCTTCATTTTTTGCCTATTTAAGGGAAAGAGTTCAAAAACGAAAACTAAAAAGAAGGGGAAAAGTATATCCGAAGGAAAGAATAACTGCAGGGGTGAGAATTGCTCAGTTTTAGGAAACTAGGTGAAAATGGGTATTTGTTTTTTTCTTATGTGATTCAGGTTTTACTGAACTCTTGCTTTCCCCCCACCCACTAAACTTATTAGACTTTTAGTTAAGAATTTAAGATGATTAGTTTATTAACTGCTTCAATTAAAAACCGACAGACGTATTCCATTCCATATAAGAATTTATGTTTGATTAGGCAGTTTTCTTTTTTTACTGTCTATACTGCAGGCCTTCTTAAACTTTTTCCATTCATGACTCCTTCAGCATTGTGGATCCACAGTTTAAGAAGTGCTGAGTAGCACATTCTTGGTGTCTTGGAGATCAATACTTGGAATTCTGTTTGTAATGGAATCTCTAGAGTACCAGGCTAAAAGTCTCATAAAAAGAGTTCCCACTTACATAATATGTAGCAGCTTACAATACTTTTTTTGTGAAGAGCCTAGGAAGTAAGACCTTATTATCATTCTCATATTGCAGATGCGATCAAAGCTTGCAGGTGTTGAAATACCTGGGAAATTACAGAGCTGAAACTTGGAGCCTTGGAGCCTTTTGGCTCCAGTGCTTTTTGTCCTCTTATCTCTCCAGATGAAGGCTTTGCCCAGCTGTGAACTCAGAACCTCATAGAATGAAATGCCCCATGACCAATAAAACTCTGAATTTTTTAAAGAACTTTAAGAATTTTTCCCAAATTCTGTTTCCTCTACAAAATTCAGTTGTTTATAACTTTTCTGTAGTTTTAATTTGGAAAATTTATTTCAGGTTAGAAATGTAGATGCTTAAAGGTTGTCACTGTCAATATTCACCTATAGTTATCTTAGATTATTAGGTCTTCTGTTTTTCTTACTATTTTGAAACATTTCATTTATTTCAAAGATAGAAATGCAGTTTAAAAATGATATAGCAATTGTAAAATATGTTAATGCATCAATACCAAGGACTACAGTTGGACGTTCACATAAAGTAGCATTATGCTGTCTGATAATATTGTAACGTTTTCAGAATAAAGTAGGGGAGGGAAAAGATCTTTTTCTCACTCTTATGCATATGATACATGTATACATAGTTGTCTCTTTCCTTAGCACATTCTCCCCCTTTCTACTACTGATAATTTTCTATTCTTAGTCTGTTTACTCTTGCTTTTCATGTTATCCCCAGATTCATAAGCATTCTATCTACAATTGCTGAACAGTCCCTTTTCTAGTTTTAAAAATTTAACATACTTTTAACCATGAAAACAGATGAAACTAAAAATGCAACTACGTTTTTAAATAGTATAAACTCCATTTCTGATTATAAAGCATAACATAAACATTATAAGTAATAACTTAAACATTTTGGATAGATTAATCCTAAAGTTCCCTTTGCCTTTTTATAGAAATATTTAAGCCATCCTGCTTCTGCTCTAGATGCACAAAATGCTTTTAACAGCCTTTCTTTTCCCATATTTCTAAAAAAGAAAAATTATGTATGTAGCCAAAATAAATCAGCTGAATTGCTGCTGTTGATTTCTTTATCTTAGACCCTGATGTACTTTTTAGGAAGGGATTGAAATCTACTGAAAACATGAAACTCTGCACTATTCTGAAGTATAATGTTACTTTAGCAAGTTTGCATGGGCAGTATTTATGTTGCATGGTAAATATAATAATAATACTAATTTTATTCAGAAAATTCACATGACAATCCTATATGTTTTCAAAAAACATATGTATATTGTATGTGTGTCTGTGTGCCATGTAGATATAAGTTGGTACCTTCTAAAATAAATCTGAATTTACAAAACATAACATTATAAGAGAATTTTTCACTTTAAAAAAGGACACATCACAATTTTGTTTTAAATAGCCAGTTCTGTTAGAGTAGTAAAAATATGGATTGATCTTACCAGAAGGCATAAAGGGAAGTACACTTGTATATACCTATATACACATATATATGTGTGTGTGTATATGTGTATGTGTACACACACATACTTACATATACATACATATGTGTATGTGAGCCTTGCAGATAAAAAAGCATACCAGTCCCTATGTTCCACAATGCCCCATATACACACACACACACATAATTTATGCATACATGTCACAAAGTGTGTAAATAAAAAGAATCTCCTCTTTTTTTAACTAATCATTGATAAATTATTATAGGCCCTACTCACATAAGTAAAAGTTACATACAAGGTACTTACATATCTACAGTTTATACATATATTAGCTATACATGAAATCTAATGCATTTTAAAAACTATGGGTAGCAAGTAATTTCAGTAATAACCAGAAAGAATAAACGATATATTAACTTTTGGTCAGTTTTCTATAGTTATCATGTTTAAAGTGCTTTAAGAAAAATTCAATTATGGTTTTGACTAACATTTTTTTCTTGACTTTTTCAGTCTTATGTTTTTCCTTTATAGTTACCTACAGTGGTGAAGGGGACTCAATTCTTGAAATCAAGATATCTGATTTACTGTGAATGGGCCTAATCTTTTATGAAACTGAGAATATTTTTGGACATACACACATTCTCATAACATAGGATTGAATACTCGAAAGGAATGGAACTTAGTGTTGTGCCAAAGTTAAACTACTGCAGTTGGCGGAAGTTCTGCACTGTAAATAGAACACTGATTAAAAGAACTTGTAAAAATTCAGATTTTATTACAGTACATTTTTATTCAGATACAGGTTGGAAACATTCTGTTTCTTAGGCTTTTTTGAGGGAATTAAGTGACCACTAGATTTTGTCCTCTTATCATTTTGTCCAGCTTAATATTGTATGTTCTAGTAAGATGGGCTTTATTGCCTGTGTTCTTTGATATGTGATTAAGCTTATAGCTTTGAGTGACCAAACATTTTACAGAGTAAAAGTTCTTAGAAACAGTTGGGAACAAAAAAAGAAAAAACTGATTTATTTCTGTGTCTTATTTATCAGGCTCTGCACTAATGTTGAAAGTTGTGCATGTGCTTGTACAACTTATACATAAATGAAAATGCAGCATATTTATACATTGTGGTCCCTAAACCACAGGGCCTATGTTATTGGCTTTTTCAAGTTCAAGACATCATTGGATGCTACTATTAATATCTGTAATACTCCTGTTTCTACTTTAATAAAAGGCTGATTTTGCTTTTCATTAAACTGAAGAAAATGATGTACTGAAGAAGGGAAAAAGCCGGCATAAGAATTTACAGAGAGAATCTCTGAAATAAACTTGTACCAAAAATGTGAAAAAGAATTATGTAGTACATACATGCTTAGTGAGTGTTTTTTTTAACAATAATGTAAAATAATGTACAGATAATGCATCAGTCCAGAATTTTCTAGAATTCCCAGTCAAATTCTACCTTCTATAACAATTTCAGTGGCTATAGAAAAAATTCCTAAAGTAATAAGAATCATTAGCCATTTAAAAGCTAGCTTTTGCTTGCAAATTATTGTAGTATTAACTATTTTGCCACATCAAGAGACTGAAAATTCATATTAACTTATTTGTAAAGACTGGTGCTTTTCATTCCTATTTAGGGGGACACTTTTGTTTGTGACTATAGGACCATTTTTAAAAATGTGTTGTCTTTATGGAAGAAAAGTTTAGTTGAGTTTTTTTTCTTAAAATGCTTTTCTGAGTGACCAGATCTAGTGGGCTTGGCTAGTTTGTTTTACCTAATTTAATGAATGATGAACATTAAGCTTTTGATTTTTAACAAACATTTGTCAACTAAGAGAAAGTTATGGAAGAGCCTTGGATATGCATGCTGCTTTCATTTTTATAAATGGTTATTTTTTATTTTTTAAATATGGCTTTATAAGTATTTCCAAAATACTACAATTTAGGTGATCTATTCACTACAGACTTCTGGCTTTGTGGATGGCTTTTTTCATACTACTGTTAACTTTTATTTTTACGATGTAAAGACTGCAGCAATTTAATGCACTATTTTTTTTCACTTTTTAATAACTTCATAGAGCACTCTGTAAACTGTAATAATTAAATTGCTCCTTTTTTAACCTTTGCTAAATGTAGTCTGAGTTCTGTTTGACAGCAGGGTTTTTTAAATGTTTTCTCTTGCTGCAATAAGTTCTGCTTCAAGTATTGCAAAATTAAGCCTTTGAACATATTTGTTGTTTCCATTTCAGTGATGTTAATTCTACGTAGTTGTAAATAATTATTTTTTCCAGTCCCATGTCCTTTACAGGCTCAACATTTGATATTGCTCTGATGTTTGCTAGCTTTTCAAAATAATTATTTAGCAGAGCAAAAGAAAAAAGTCACCTAGCTGAAACGTGTCTGCATACATAATAAAAGTCAGCAGTTAGCAGTTAGTTCTTTCAGTGATTTTTTTTTCCATTTTCTTAAGCCAAAAATTTAAAAGCAAAACAAAATCCCTTAGTATCTTAAAATTTGAACCATCCTTAGTAGTTTTTAAGTGTGTGTAAGTAATTTAGTGGAGAGCTTTGTTTATTTTTTTCCTGGAAAGGGAAAAGTACTGACCCCAGAGGGCAGTACTGGGAGGCAATGGGTAGAAGTTAGAGAGGCAGATTTAGGCACAATACTAGAAAATAAAAAAAACTTCCTAATAACCAGAATTATCAAAAATAAAAGTCTGCCTTCAAGGGACAGCAAATTCTCCCTAACTAAAAGTCTTCAAATAAAGGCTATATGACAGCTTGATGGGAAATTTGGTTTAAGGTACAGATTTAAGTAAGTGGCAGCTGAGGTTACTTTCAACTCTCTATTCAGTTTCAGAGATTACATATGTTATATCCTGTCCTGCTCAGTTAAGAATATTTATTCAGTTCAACTATAACATTAAGTCCCTATATGAGAGGCATCATGGCATAGTGGATAAAAGAACTCAGGCTCAAAGCCAAGGAGACCTGGGTTTCAGTTCAGCCTATACTAGCTATATGACCCTGGGCTAATCATTTAACCTTCTTAGAGCTCCTGCATTGGTGGTAGCAAGGCAATTCTTATTTGGGAGTTCCCTTTAACCAATCACAGGTGGTTCTGGAAAAAGTTTGGCCTGACATGCAGCTAAACTATCTCTTCCAAATAGCATTAATAGATTAAACTGCAAAGGGATGAAATATGGAATGGATTTGTCAGCATTTCTTTTCATCATTGATGACAGTTTCTAACCCTACCACATCTGTAGTCTTAACATCCCAGTCCCTGATATGTTGAATTAGAAGGTGGAAGATGAAGACAAGAAGAGCAGTTGAGTCAGACCAGGTCTATAGAGAAGAGATCTGTGCTGAGAACAATGCAGTTTTAAAAGTCTTAAGAAATAAGTTTCAGGGTCAATGAATGAAGAGAACACAGTGAGTGGGAAAAACCATGGGCAGGATTGTTACCGCCCCACCTCCAGAAGGCACTGGAGAGGACATACATGAAGACCATTCTCATAAATATACATTAAGGAATCCTTGATAAAAATATGACAAGGAAACAACCAGTAATTTTTTTTGCAGATCATATTTTCAGTCATACAACTGATTAAAAGATGCAGAGAATGCAAAGATCCTGCCATGTTTATTTCTGATAAAAAGCCTGAGTAAAACAAAGTGCAGTCTTAAAATATCATGAATATGTTAAGATAATAAAAATTTCCTGATAAATGCAACCACAAAGATAACTTTAATCAACTTCAATCAATTATGATTATGTATATCAAGTGCAGCATAAAGCAGGAAGCTGTTCACTCTTAGGGACAATATCCAGTGTAGAGTCACTGAAGGAGGCAGATATCTTACAGATGTTGAAGTCCCCTGGATGTCCCTATTTACAAAGTATATTATACTGAGTGCATTAAGCCTCACAGTACTCTAGAGCAGTGGTATCAAATATGTAGCCCTTATGTGGCCTACAACATTCTTGAGTACATCCTGAACTACATTAAAATGTAATTAAGACATTTAACACAATTAATGAAAATACAATAAAATATAAATGTTTTTCTAAGTCAAATGTGGCTCTCAGGGAACCTTATTATGGTTCCCATTTCTATTTATTATGTGGTTCCCATTTATTTTTGACTTTGATACCACTTCTTGAGCTTTCTCACAAAAAATTCATGACCATTCAAAAGAGAACAGTTTAACAATCCACATAGGAAAACCTAAATAAGTAATTTGTCTAGAAAGTGGCTTGTAATTTGATGGCAGCCCATTATATGATTGTCCATTAGTGCATATACTTGGACAGGTGCTATAGGTGAATCGTGATTTGGGGCCATGGGAATATGGGAGGAAAAGTGGACTGAATTTTATTTGAGAAATTGCATAGCCTTTTCAACAATCCTTAACTACTGATTGGGACAGAAGCCCAATATTAACATTTTAAAATTTTAATTCACTTTTTGTTATTTTTTGCATTCATTTTTTTAAAATGTTGAGTTCCAAATTGTTTCCCTCTTTCTAGCCATTCCCCCAACCATTGAGAAGAAGGCAAGAAATGATACCATTACACATGTGAAATTTTAAAAATTTCCATTTTACCTATGAACATTTTAAAATCATTATTCTTCCAGTCATACCATGTCGTTGTAAATAGTTGTTTCTGAAGAACTGACATTGTAGGGTAACAGAGGGATGAGGAGGGTGGGGAGGGCTTTTTGTACTTCTTTTATGAGTTCCCAGGAGGCTACCCTACTAGTGGTGAGCCTTTCTGTACCTAAGCTGACTCGTAAATCAGACAGTCTGGGGAACTATACTCAATCTTTCTGGCATGACAGAACTTACCAAATCTTGAATTTCACTGGTATGATAATTTAGAACCCACAGTCACCTCCACAGTGTGATGAGGCATCAGACAATAACTGTGAAGCACAAAAGATTATCATCCAGAAAATCTATGATCAGAAAAGGATGTGTGCTGGTCATGCTGATGGAGTGAGAGAAAAGAACATCCCAAGTGACACACTGATTCCCACATAATGTTGAGATCTAGAGAAGTATTCTAAATTGATCTGTGGGGAAGTGTTCAATTTTTCTAGATGAATGTCTTTTCACTGGTCACTGGACAAAGATGTCACATTTTGAGTACCAACAGTTAAGGTCATGTTTATATAAAAACAATGGTTCTTAGCACTTCTGCTTTCCTCCATTACTGCTATTCTGTCCCAATCCATAGGAGGATATGGACTAGCATCTTGTAGGAGGAGAAAGCACAGATGGGCACTGAAAGGAGGGTCCATCTTGCCCAGATCTCAGAAAGATGTGCAAAGCACCAACAGCCTGCTCCTGAGGGCAGAAAAGGTTTTTGGCTTCATATGCACCAGCTAAAAGTGGTCCCTTCCCCACATTACAAGGCTTTGTCTAGGTCCTTTTGCCCTTATATCACTCCATGCAGTACTGTGCTTACTTGTGTAAATGTCTTAATCTTCCTTCTATACTCCCCTCTTAGACTGAAAATAGGAATTCTGTGGGAGCTTTTTTTCATATTAGAATCCCCAGTGCTTTGCACAAAGAGACTTAATAAGTGTTTATTGAATTAGATGTGGGCAATGAGAAAAATAAGCGTCAAATGTATTGGAGAGTGATAATGCCTTCAACAAACAGAGAAATTGGTGTCTAAGGGAATGTTTTAGGGAAAGGATGATGAGTTGTACCTGTGTTGAGTGGTTTAGGTTTTTTAAACAAATTTAACATGCTACTCTCTTAATTGACTTAGGAGGAATGCTGATGTCTCAAAGGTATCCAAAAGAACATAAACCAAAGCCTGTGAGTTTCTAGAAAGCTGCAAAACCCTTGGTTATGATTACATTCAGGTAAAGGTGTTCATTCTATACCAACCATCATCTAGCATACAAAAATAGATCAGATCCATAATTGTAGCAGGATTTTTTGTTCGTTTTGTCCTGTGAAAGGATTTTGCAACCCTTCAACAAGTGCTCCTTAAACTGTTTTTCCTTTAAATTTAATTCTACCCCATAGTAAAAAAAAAAAAAAATTAAGCAAGTTCTTGCTACCAAACAGTTGCATTCTGATGTGGGGAATACATACGGCATATGATTGGTTAAAGAAATAGAAGACAATTTGAAAAAGAAGATAACTTTAAAAACTAGAAGAGTATTTCTAAGAGTATATGCCACAGAGGTCAGTGATGAAAAGTTTCCAATGAAAACATACAGGAATAAGTGAACAGAGTATAATATGTGAATATAATAAAAAATTATTGTCCCATAAAAGTAAAAAGGGGGATGGATTCAGAGAAATTTGAAGGGAATTGTATGAATTGATGCAAAGTGATGTGAACAGAACCAGGACAGTTTATGCAACTATAACACTATAAATCAAGGCAACTGTGAAAAGCTGAAGAACTCTTGATTCATGAAGTAATCAATCATGAGTCCAGAAGACATGCTTCCCACCTCTGGACTAGAGGTGCAGAATGAAACATACATTTTCAGACATGACCAATGTGAGAGCTTGTTTTACATGACTGTACTTAGTTTGCTACACAGGAGGACTTTTTGGAGGGATTTGGAGGTGATAGTAACACTAAAGGAAAAAAAGGAAATGATCATTAATGAATTACTAAAAATTAAGCAGAAAAGAACAAAAGGAAATTAAAATGCAGAAGGGGAATTTTGGAACTACCATGCTAAACCGGAAATAAATACACAAGAAAACTCAAGCTGAACTTAGTGGAGAGTCACAGTTTCATACACAGTTCTCTTTTTCTGTTTTGAGTTTTTTTTTCTTGTGTAGGGAAGTGTGATGTCTGTTGATACTTGTCAGGTTGCTAATAAAAAAGAAAATTTAAATTTAATAAGGCCATTTTTAAACCAAAAGACTCAGCAGCATCCTTTAAAATGGCAAAGAACTGAAAATAAAGTAAATGCTTGTCAGTTTGAGAATAAACAAGTTGTGGTATATTATATAGAATATTACTGCATTCTAAATGCTGAATGTGATGAATACAGGCAAGCATGAGATTGGTAAATTGATGAAAAAGTAAGTATAACCAGGAAAATAATATATGTAATGACTACAAACATGAAACAATGATAGAAACAATTCTCTGAAATTGTACAATTGCATAACTTAGCCCTAAAGAGGAGATACAAGAGATATCTACCCCACTTTCTTTCACAAGTCAGAACTGCATGTGTTGGACACTAAATATAATTTACTTTTTAAAGTGAAGTGGTTAATTGCTGGCTTGTTTTTAGTTATATTTACTCAAATACCTTAACTTCCCAGTTCCTCAGCCTACTCAGTTTTCATAACCTCTTCTGCTCTAGTTCAACTGCAGAGTTGGCCATACCTCTGCTATGATCATGGCGTATGAGAATTCCATTTCCTTGTTCACCAGCTCCAAAAGGTTCATATCATCATAATCTTTTATCGTCTCATTTTTCTCTGTGCCTTGCCTTGCCCAACCTTGCTGTTCACCTGTACCATGACCTCTTTCCTGTTCTTTGCCTGTCCCCCACTCCTTCACTGGCTGCATTATCTTCACTCTCCCTTCCCTAGCTCAGCCTCTTGGTGAGCCTGCTCAGTTCCAGACTGTTCTCTTCAAGAGTCACATGCTTCTTTTTTCTGTTGACAAGAATGCCTCGCCAACTCCCAGCTCTCATCATCAGCCTATTTCTACTCCTGTGCTGCTGTATGGAACTCACAAAACCCACCACAAATTTATATTCTCTCACTCTAATATGTATATATAATAGTAAGTCAGTCTGTTCCTAACTGATTTGCCATCCCACTCTCCAAAGAGTCTGTTCCAAATGTCTATTTCTTATCTTTTTTTTTTAAACCTCTCACAACAGCCCTTTCCCCCACCATTTCAGTTGAAGATCTTGCTTCATATTTCATGGAAAAAAAATGAGGTCATTTGCCAAGAGCTTCCTATTCTCCCCTTCTCCTAAACGCACATCTCCCAGATGTCCTCTCTGATTACATCCACCTCAATGTGTCTGCCTCACATAAGACAGTCTCTGTCCTTGCCACAGCAATCACCTCCACCTTGTACACCCCATCTTCTGCAGCAGATCGCTCCCTCTATCATACTCTCAGTTTTAACACTATTGTTCATCCTCTTCTCCTTAACACCCTCTTTCCTCAAGGTTTGCATGACATTGTCCTCTCCTGGTGCTCCTGCCTGTCTAACTACTCCTCAGTCTCCTTTGCTGGACCTTCCTCCAGGTCATGTCCCACTACTTGAGTGTCCCATAGTGTCTTGGTCTCTCTATTCTGTTTCTCTAGGTGATCTCTGCTCCCATGGATTCAGGGATCACCTCTGCTAATTATTCTCAAACCAGTTTATAGCATCTCTCACCTCATGCTTGGACTATTGAGTAACTTGCTGATTAGTCTCTCTTCTACAAGTCTCCTCCCCATCTAGTCCATCCTCCACTTAGCTGCCAAAATAATCTTCCTAAGTAAAGGTCTGACCATGTCACTCTCCTACCCAGTAAACTCCACTAGTTTTCTATGATGTTCAGTACCAAATATAAAATCCTCTGACTTTGAAAGCCCTTCATCATCTAGTCCCTTCTTACCTTTCCAGTCTTCTTACATTTTAGTCATCTCCACTTACTCTGTGATTCAGTAACACCGGCCTCCCAGCTATTCCTCAAAAAAGACACGCCATCTTCTGACTCTAAGCATTTTCTTTGGCCATCTCCCATGCCTGAAATTCTCTGCCTCCTAGTTTCCTTAGGCTTCCTTTGAAGCCCAGATTATTTCCAGGATTGATTACTAGTTTAAAAGTTTTGTAGTATATTAATGTTTCTTCTGTTATGTCTAGCCAGTAAGGAAATACTCACAATGTCAGAGAACAAAGTTGATTATTTACTTTCACTGTTATTAGAGACATTTCAAAGTACATTTTTGAGTGGTTTGTTTTAATTATTTAAAGAGAAATTACTCTAAAAAGCCAAAATGTTAACCAGATTCAATTGTTTCAGTTTGTACATAACTGGGCAAAAGTGTGGTTTGTTTTGGCTATTTGATGTTGAAGTATTTAATACCATTTAAGAAAAAAATAGTAAATATTGCGTGTCAGCACTATGAAAGATGCTGAGATACATTGCTGATAAAAGGGGAAGTTGAGACCCACACCTTCAAGAGTTTGTAATTTGCGCCAGGAAAAGGCATGAGATGCAGATTTTTAAAAATCATAAACTAATGCAGCACTTAAAAGATTGCATGAGACTTATGAGTAAATAAGGTAGAATGAGAAAAAATGACATAACCTATGTCCCCTTTCCCTTTCTCCCTACCTCATACAAATATTCCAACAGAGACCTCAGGAGAGTAGATAGGAACTAAGGAGAAACCACAATAGGTCATTTTTTCTAGCACAAGATCAAAATAGGCAAGTAATGGGAGTAGAAACCATCGGGCAGGTGGGTTTGGATTATGCAGCTGAACTCGCAATCAGAACAGGGATGCAGTGATACTGTAACTGATCCCAGATGGAGGAACTAGTATGTTGGACTCAACCCCCTGAAATACATGGCCACATCACTACAGGAGAGGGTGTGCTGGTAAATGTCTAACAACGAGCTCTCTGGGGGGGAAATACACACATAACACACTTTTAAGTTTAACCTGCCTTATTCTCTCCACTTTCTTAAGTTTAGAAATCAACATAATGATAAATTCAGCCCTGATTTGTAGCAGTTGCCAATCTCCAAAGTTTAAATGCTCACAATGGACATTTAACAATCCAGCTGGCTCCCAGTGTCCTACAGACAGCACTGTGGCATTAAACCTAGAGAAGGGAAGTTGTACTCAGCCCCCAAGAAAAGACTAGAGCCATAGAGGTGATAGTCAATCTATGCCTTAGTTACCCAGTGCACGTGCTATCACTTAGGTGAAGGAATCTCAGACTCGGACCCCTGGAACATTAGTAGGCCACAAGACTGACACTCTAACCCTGGGAGAAGAAAGAATGCTGTCATTTTAACCCAGGAGAGGAGATCTTAGGTCCAGGTCCCAGAAGGAGAACAAAGGCTGTACCTCTGTCATCTAAACCAGGGTAGGGGAACCTTCAGCCTTGAAGTCACATGTGCCTCTCTAGGTCCTCAGTTGTAGCCCTTTGACTGAATCCAAACTTCACAGAACAAATTCCCTTAATAAAAGGATTTGTTCTGTAAAGCGTGGACACAGTCAAAAGGCTGCACCCAAGGACTAGAAGGCTACACCTCGAGGCCTCAGGTTCCCTACCCCTGCAAACCAAGAAGGGGTAGGGTCTGCATGTCAGATGCTGGGAGCAGAACAGACTTAGAGTTCTGTAGTTCAACCCCACAACCTGACACCAGACAGAATGGGTCAGGACCACAAAAGAACGCAGCAGTTTATTTGACCAGAAGTACTCAGAGTTTGGCATTAACTCAAAGTCCCAATCATGGAAAAAAGGTTGGAAAAATAAGTAAATGAAACAAACAAAAAAGATCACCATTATGATACCAGGCATGCTCAAGATACAAATCCAGGAGAAAGGTTTGTATACCAGAGCAGTTAGAATTCATAGGAGAAATGAAGCAAGAATTTTGTTGAAGTTGAAAATATAAGGGAAATAAGAGTGCTATAGGGAAGAATTAGAGAAACCAAGAGAAGTAGGGAGGAAAGACTTGGAAAGGGAGTTAATAACTTTGCACAAGAAGTATAAAACAGTACCTAAGTAACAAACTCCCTAAAAATTAGAATGGGCCAAATGGAAGTTAATGACTCCATGAAGCAACCAAAACAGAAAAAAATGGATGGTATCCGTATCAAAAACAACTGACCTGGAAAACTGATTGATCAAGGATGTCACAATGCTGGAGTTTGGATTCAGGAAGTTGTTGTTGGATCATTTCCTTTGTGTCTGACTTCTTGTGGCCCCATTTGGGGTTTTCTTGGCAGAGATAGTGGAGTGGTTCCTTCTCCAGCTCACTACAGATGATGAAACTGACTACGGAAATACTTGGGAAAATTCAGGGACTGGGTTGCTTTCAAAGACATGGTTTCTTCCTTTTGGGGGTCCAGGTCCCATCACCCCATCACTCCCTTGGATTTTGGAGCAAAAATCTATTCTGCCTCAGCTGAACTCAAAAGCCCACCTAGATCACCTGATTAATTTATTTGACTTGCCTTTCACCCTTGCATCTGGCCCACCCCAGATGACTTATCACTACTTAATCCCACCCAGATCCTTTTTGCGTGTAAGCATTAGCCCCATCCTCATCAGTTTAACAGGTTCACTAGGCACTTTTCCAGATTCTGTTACTTTACAATAAACTTTGACGCTTCACTGGAACACAGTTTGAGTGTGGGAATTTGCTCCAGGCAACTTCACCTTGTACCCTGACATTTCAAGAGTTCCCAGCAACCCCAAACCTCGTCAGTAGCAATTGTGATCTCAGACCAGGCAATAGAAAAAAAAATAGACAAAAGAAACAAACAGGAAAACTACATTTTACCTAAAGGTGCCATAGAAAATTAATTTATTTCGGTACTTAGCTAAATGACCTGGTATCTAAATATTTAAATAGCTAAATGAGTTACGGCAAAACTCTTAAGAGTAGGGGACCTCAATGTATCCGCTTTCAGAGCTAGACAGATGTTACCAAGAAAAAAAAACAAAAAGTTAAGGACCTGATTATAATTTTAGAAAAGTTAAATATTATAGGTTTCTGGTAATTATTGAACGGGATCGTCGCAGCTGTTCATGGCACCTTTACAAAAACTGACTGTATTTGGGCATAAAATCCTCACAAATGCAGAAACGTCCTTTACTGACAGCACGGAATCAAAGCTCTACTTAAGAGAGGGTTACAAATGACTTGGAGGCTAAACAACTGGCTTCAGGGATGAGGACTGCGCAGTTAAGAGCTCTCTGACTTGACCATGAGGTTGAGAGCGGACCGGACATCCCACGGCCCGGGTCGGGTCGGGCCTTCTCCCGCAGCAGCTTCCCATGTGCCTGCGCTTTCTGGGGCGGAGGTGTTAAGGGTGAATCCCGCTCACACATCGAGTAGTCTGTAAATGGTGGGGCTTGGACTCGTCCCTTTGGGCTCCGAGTGATCGGACTTAGCACACGGAGCCCATGAAAAGGGCGTGGCGCTGGGTTCCTTCGTTTGACTACAACTCCCAGCATGCCCCGGGGTGGCTTCCGGGAGGAAAGCGGGGCGCGAGGACCGACCGGAGGGGCTCTGCGCATGTGTGTCTCTCCCGCCCCGCCCCCTACCTCCTCTCTCCGCCCCCTTCCCCGCCTCCGGTCTGCGGGCCGGATGACCTCGGGCCATGGAGCCGGACCCTCTCTTTCCGGTGCTGGGCGGCGAGTTCGAGGACTCGGTGTTCGAGGAGTGGCCGCGGTCGCGGGAGCTCGAACCCTTGCCGGTCTACAGCGCCAAGCGCTGCGAGCCCCAGGTGAGAGCCGCGCCGCGGCGCCCGCGAGCCCCTGCCTCGCCCCGGGACACCCCCCACGGACCGGTCCGGCCGGCCGCCGGCGCTGAGGGCGCGCCTGCCGTTCTCCTGGCGCGGGGCGGGTGGGGCCGGGGGTCTCGGCAAGACGGAGACGCAGGGCGGGCACGCACAGTCAGAGTCAAGTGATTCAAGAAGACCCCCTCGCACGCGAGCGGTTTCCAGAGGTGGAGGGAGGCGGGCGATGAGATGTCCTCCTCCCTGTGTAAGGGCAGCTGGGCCCGTTCGACTGGATAGGAAAAGTGTGTAAACAAGAATAGGGTGCCCCTGTCCTGGAAGGGTGATCTGGAGCTGGATCCCAAAAGACTTCATGCTCCGCGGAATGTGTTTTTGTCCTAAAGGCCACCGAGAAGCAAGCATGACTTCAGTGCTCCCTGGGTGCCAAGCACTGTGCTGATCCCCGGGACTTCTGCTCAATGCGGGGATTTAGGAATACTCAGAATCACTACCCCATGTCAAATTGTGCAATAAAACCCACAGAGCTGATGGGGAAAGTGGGCGTGGGGCGCAGTCTGTGACGTAAAAAAAGACGGGAATTTGTTTAAAAACTGGTAAGGAGTATTATATATGTGCAGGTTGGGAAGGTTGAAACCCTAGGCCTGGGGAGGGGGTTGTGAGGACTAGCCCTTCTTTGCCCATGCCTCTGCTGCCTCAGAAGATACACAGTGAGCTTAGCCCTTCACCCAGCAAAGACCTAAGGTTTTCTTGTGGAAGTGGGGGTACAAAGGGATGCAGCTTGTGAGTCACTATGAAGCTGGGCAGTTTTCAGCATTCTTCATGTTTCTTATAGAATTGGAGCAGAAGCAGATTTGAAACTTGGATTATACATATGTATGCACATACACATTATACATATGTATACACATACAAAATGTGCCCTGATATATCAACCAAGTCAGAACAAAGTCATGTTTTCAAAACATACATGATAGCAAGTGACTGAACCAGCAAAAATATAGTCCACTCCCTGCTCTCTCAGTGATCTGACATTTTTATGGGGAAAGGCAACACAAGACAAGAATCTGAAAAGGGACATGGGGATGGGGAGAGCCTCTCAGATACAAGCCTTAGGAATATCAGTTTTATTGCCGTGTGGAGGATGGTTTGAAGAAGAGAAGATGGATAGAGAGGCCAGCTGGGCGTTATTGGAGCAAACCAGGAGAGAAGTGAGGAGTGTTTGGACCAGGAAGACTGGTTAGTGTGTATACAGAGAAGGATATGGATGTGAGAGAGTGAGATGTTGAGCGGGTAGAATCAAATTGCCTAGTACCTGAATGATTACAGGGAAAGTCAAGGGAGGATGCCTGTGTTGCAAGCTTGGGCACCTAGAAGAATGGTTATGCCCTGGAGGGAAGTAGTCAGCCAATAAGCATTTATTAAATGTACAGTGCTAGGCACCGTACTAAGTATACAAAAAGAAGCAAAAGACAGTCCTGCCCTCCAGGAGCTCACAGTGTAATGGGGGAAACAAGCAAACAGGATAAATGGGAAGTAGTTAGAAGAGGGAAGGCACTAACATTTGGAGGGCCTGGGAAAGGCTTCTTGTAGAAAATGGGACTTGGAACAAGCCAGAGAAGCCAAGAGACAGAGATGGGGAAGGAGAGTTTTCCAGGGATGAGGGACAGCCAGAGAAAATGGCCAGAGCCACAAGAGGCCAGTGTCAGTGGATCAAACAATACCTATGGGGGAATTAAGGTATAAGCAGACTGGAAAGATAGGAGAGAGCTATGTTATGAAAGGCTTTGAATGCCAGAGGATTTTTTGCAGTGTCACAGGAGAGGAAGGAGCGTATTCATGAGATATTGCAAAGGTGAAATGGACAAGTCTTGGCAACAATTGGATTCTGAGAGACACTGAGGAGTCCAATATGACTGCTAGGTTGTGAGCCTGGGGTACTAGGAGTAGGGTGGTGTCCTCTGTAGTAAGAGAGAAGGCAGGAGCGGGGAAGGGTTTATGGGGAAATGTAAGCAGAGAATTAGAAATAGGATTGGATTTACAGAGTAAGATGATAGGGCTAGGGCCTCTTTTGGGTATTATGAGTTTGAGACCTATGGGACATTCTGGTGGTGTCCAGTAGAGAAAGTTGGTTATTGGGGACTGAAAAGCAGGAGAGAGATGGAGGCTTGATCTAAAAATAATCTTTGAACCTGTAAGAGCTGATAAGTTCACCAAAGGAGAATGTAGAGAAAGAGATGAAGAGGGCTGCAGCCCTGGACTACAGCACTTGTAAAGTGAAGGAGATGGATAATAGTTTCATGAATGAGACTGAGAAGAATCGGTCAGAAAAGTAGGAGAAGCAGGCTAGGCAGCCTCACAAAAAGCCAGGGAAGCTAGACTTAGACTATCCAGAAGGCAGGATCTGTCAGCAGCATCAGAGGTTGCACTGGGGTTCAGGAGAACAGAGGAAACAAACGTCTTGGAGTTTAGCAATAAAGAGAAGAGTGTTGTCATCGGTCCAAGTGCTGGGGCTGAGACTTAAGTGGGAGGTGAGGAAGTGGTAGTAAAAGTGTACACAGCTTTTTCTAAAAGTTTTATTGTAAAAGGAAGACAAAGGCCAGGTATATTGACAAGATGAAGGGATCAAGTGAGAGGTTTTTTGGGGTTTTTTGTTTTTTTTAAGAATTAAGGAGAGTAGGCAGGTAGAAAGTTCTGAAGGGAGGATATTCCCCCAAATCCAAAAATCTCTCTCTCTCTCTCTCTCCCTCTCCCTCTCCCTCTCCCTCTCCCTCTCCCCTAGACCTTGTTATGGGGTCCTCAAAGTCAAAACTATTTTCATAATAATACTCATATTATTGATATTAATAATTCTATTTAAGTTATATTATTTCATTAAATTAAAAAAAATACTATTTTAATTTCTAATACTGTAAATATTAATAGCTATAACCCATATAAAACAAAAAACTTTTTGGTGGGGTCCTCAATTTTTAAGAGTGTACAGGGGTCTTGAGAACCACTGATCTAGGCTACCCTTCTGTTTTACAGATGAGGAAACTGAGACCCAACAAAGGGGTTTTCTGAAGGTTCACAGAACTAGGATCCCAGCCCAAGTTTTTCCAACTTAAAATCCATTATTTTTCCAAAATACAATGTACTGCATACATTTTAGATACATATTTTCGAATTGTGCTCTAGACATCTTATAGATCTTTTCATCCCCGTCTATTCACTAGTGTCCTTTCCATGTATTTTCCCTGGCTAACTTTAGTGCTAGGTTTTTGTGGTTTTGTGTGTGTGTGAGAAAGAGAGAGACTTAAGGATTTAGATGAATCTTCATAGTTTTGTAGACTTTAAATTGGAAGGGAAAAGAATTTTATTCCTACACAAGGTATTTGTTTGGGAAGTTTGTATTTATTCTGGAATTAGAAGTAAGGCTGAATGCTTAAGGATAATTACTATTTAAGGGAATTGTAGTTTGATCAGAGTTGCAGTCTTTCAAAGTTTTTAAAATATTATCATTGTATGACATGAATAATGTAAAGAATTCCACTATATTACATATAACTTGAATAAAATATGACATAGAATGGAATATATTTCATTCATATACCATAATTTGTTTAGCAGTTCTCCACTAGGTGGATACCCCTTTGTTTCCAGTTTGGGGGCAACCTTGACTCAACTGAATTCAACATTTCCGCTTGTGGAAATTGCCTATGCCAGGGTAGTGAACCTGTGGCCTTAAGGCCACCTGTGGCCCTCTAGGTTCTCAAATGCAGCCTTTTGACTGAATGAATTTAAAGGGCCATACTTGATCTAGAGGGCCACGGGTGGCCTCAAGGCCACAGGCTTCCCACACCTGGCCTAGGGAAAATTACCTGTTCAGTTAGATGAGCTAGGACCCTCAACATAGGTATAGGATCCAGGAGACATGGAAATAAAGCAACATTGGCTTTCAGTTAAAGGGAATGTCCTAGGGCTAAGTGAATTTTGGCTTAGTAGAAATAAAATATTTAAAATCTGTGTTTATCAGATTTTTTTCAGCCCAGGAGCTTTTGGTATGAGACTAAAGTTAAAAATGGTTCCATTCTAATTTTTATCTTTCTCCTTCCTTCAGGCTCCTGTTGTTGATCAGTCATTCAGTTGAGTCCAACTCTTTGTAACCCTACGTACTATATTGTCCATGGGCTTTTCTTGGCAAGAATACTTTCATTTCATTTCTCTAGTGGATGAAGGCAAACAGAGATTGTGACTTGCTTAGGATCACATAGCTTATAAGCATCTGAGGCTGGATTTGAACTCAGAGCTTCCTAACTCCAGGCTCAGCACTCTGTGCACCATGGTACTTACCTAGCAGCCTCAATGTAGACACCTGTTTTTTATTTTGTATCAGAAGTAGCCATATAGTAGTGGATAGAAAGTTAAGTCCTACCTCTGACACACATTGGTCATTTGGACAAGCTGCTTGATTTCTCAGTCCCCCCAGGGCAGCTCTGGAAGACTGTATCAATGCTGATCCATACTGGACAGTTTCCTCACTGGAAGTTCCTTATGCCAAACTGAAATCCTGTCTAAAATATCCAAATCCTTCTTGTATTGTTCTTTATTGCCTCCTTCCCTCAAATTTCTGCCAACCCTGCTCCTTCTCTCTTCATCCACTGCAAAACCTTAGGCTGTCGCTTTACTGAAAATGCTATAATCTCAAAGACTTGGTATCTGGTTAATATATAGTTTTGTACCAAGTTTCTTTAGCTTAGTGGCTACCAATATATTTGTATGCTTGTTTGCCTTTGACTTCAGATAAAAGCTCCATGTTTTCTTGTGAATCTTAGTCTGAAAAACTATTTTTTAAAGTTTTATAAGTTATATTTTCTTTTAAGTGGTTGGTACAATTGGTTTTACTCTATAATGTGAAATTTTTTGTTTTCTAGTGGTTTTATGAGGAAACAGAAAATAAGGATGAAGTTGAAATACTCACCATCAAGAAATTTAGAGGAGACTTGGCATACCGGCAACAAGAATTTCAGGTACATGTCTCTTAGCCAATGAAAATCATTACTTTATGGGGAACCATGCTTTTGGGAAATCTAACAGGTTTATGTTTAAAATGTGTAAGACTGGGATGTGCAAAAGCCAATTTCACCTCTCAAAGTATTTTTGTTTTCAGAATCCCAGTCCTTATCTGGGTATTTCTAAGTGGTTTTAGTCTTCTGCAGCCACATCCACATATAATTGGTTCTTCTCATTACTGCATGACTCTGTGTGTATCTCATAAATGCAGGAGTGCCTCCAGCACAAATGGATGTATTCTAGTGGTAAAGCACAGTTGAAAGATAGAGGAGCCCTGTCTTCCCTATGCTAACAAGGTGTTCTTTCCATATACCCTGCTCCAGTAACCATTAGAGCTGACATCCTGTGTGTTTTAAACCTTGGACTCTTACTATCTTTCAAATTGGAGTGGGAGAAAGGGATGGAGGTAGTGTCACATGAAAATAATACCTTCCACTTTGCTCCCTGCACACTCACCCCAGCCAAAAAAATCCAACAATATACAAACCAAACAGCCTTTTACTAGGTTCTTTTCTGCAATACCTTTTTTTTTTAAATTTTTAAACAAATACTTACATAGAAAGCACTTCAGGAGTACTCAAGCTGCTTTGAACTGTTGTCACCTACCAACTTTGCCATGAGAAGAGATGTCCAAGAAGGGCAGGCTCGATGTTTAATTCACCTAGGAAGGCATATGGAAGCTCTGGAGATTGCTGAGAAATTGGTGAGTATCGTATGTAGTCATTTTCATGTCTTTCCTAAGTTCTTCTCCAGAATTGATGAGTTGGTTTCCTGAAAATGCCTTATTAATGAAATGTGTGGCAAAAGTTTTGGACTGTAGAATTTTATGTTGAATTTTAAGCCCAAAATACCATTGTTTCCATTAAACATTTTTTTCTGAATCATGTTGAAAATCCTCAGTTCTTTGAAAACCTTTCTTTGCCGAGCTACTTCCCTCATTAAAAGCAAACACTCCCACAAAGCATAGCTTACCCTACATTCCTAAGTAACACTGTGAATGGGACATGAAAGATAACTCTTGACATATCTAATGTGAATGTTGAATAAAAGTTTGTTGAATTTAAAGTTCTATATACAATTTTGGTTTTAAGACATTTATGGCTCATTTAATACTACTTTTGGTGTATAATCAAGAATCTAGAGATATAAATTTAACAGGATAGAATAGTACTTAATATTTTATAGGCATCCTTTTGTTTCTCCTTCACCAGCAGTTCATGAGAAAACATTGCTGTGATTTTTGGACTAGGTATCATAACTGTGACAAATTTGACAGGCCTGAAGTTAGCATGATGTTTGCTTGCAGATTTAACCCTCCTATTTCTTCATTAATAAGAAATTTTAAACCATTCCCTGGTAATGGTTTTGTGTTTTACTGTGTAGATCTTAGCCTCTGGAGGCAGAGGAAGTTTTGGTAGTACCTTAGATCAAATGATTTACTTCAAAATATGGAAAACATCTGTGTCTTGAGCTCTTAAAATCTGTGTTAACTATGGGCTAATTCTCAAGTTGGAACCTAGTCTGCTTTGTCCACTGAGCATTGGTCATGTAAGCATCATCAGCCTGCACATAAGCAGACTGCTTTATCTTTTCCTTTTCCTTTTCCTTCTTTCTAGCTGATCATCACCCTCATCATTCTTCAAGGCTCTTACCAAATTTCCCTTTCTATTCTTCAGTCAATACTTGCCCATTCCAATTTTTTCTCATGCTTAGACTGCCCATGTCTAACACTTGCAGCAGTCCTGGAATTTGAGAAGAGAAATAGGAGCAAGGGACTGTTCAGGATGTTAAAGGAGACAAGAGTCTTATGGTTGGCTGGTTTAACCTGTCATTTTGCAGATGAGGAGGGTGAATTCAAACTGAAGTCTCCTCATTCCAGATTGAAGCTCTTTCCACTGGATCACTCGGCATCAAGGCAGTGTCAGGTTGGTCCACGTTAGGTAGCAGCCACCCTGTAGGTAGAAGACCCCACCCAGAATCTCTCTGATATCCATGTCAGGAATGTCAGACTTCATGGTCACTTCTCACCCAGGCTCTATGCTAGGCTATAGTTGGTGAATTGGAAAGAGTACAGAATATGACAGCAGATGCTGCCCAGTTGGCTGTCATTGGTCAAATCCTTTCTCTTCAATTTTTACTTATTTACTTACTTCTTCCAAAGCATATCTTTTTTTGGTACTCTTTTTGCTTTTGTCCCAGCATTCTCTGTTGTACTGGCACATGCTGACCTTTTCTGTTTGCTGGGGGTTTTTTTTGTTTTTATAAAAATTTATTTAACTTTTACATTCATTTTCACAAAATTTTGGGTTCCAAATTTTCTCCCCTTTTATCCCCTCCCCCCCACCCCAATACACTGAGCAATCTAATTTTCCCTATCTCCAATCTGCCCTCTCTATCATCCCTCCCTTCTCTTGTCCCTATCTTCTCTTTTGTCCTGTAGGGCCAGATGACTTTCTATTCCTCATTAACTGTATGTCTTATTTCCTAGTAGCAACAACAATACTAAACAGTTGTTCCTAAAACTTGAGTTCCAAATTCTCCCCATCCCTCCCTCCCCACCCATTCTCTTTGGGAAGGCAGGCAATTCAATATAGGCCCTATCTGTGTAGTTTTGCAAATGACTTCCATAATAGTCGTGTTTTGTAAGACTAACTGAATTACCCTCCATCCTAACCTGCCCCTCATTGTTTCTATTCTGTCTTTTGGTCCTGTCCCTCCCTGAGTGTTGACTTCAAATTGCTCCCTTCTCCCATTGCCCTCCCTTCCATCATCCCCCTCCTTGCTTATCTCCTTCTCCCCCACTTTCCTGTACTGTAAGATAGGTTTTCATACCAAAATGAGTGTGCATTTTATTCCTTCCTTTAGTCAAATGTGATAAGGGTAAACTTTTTTTTCTCAGCTCTCCTCTTTTTCCCTCCACTAAAGAGTCTCCTGCTTGCCTCTTAAATGACATATAATTTACCCCATTCCATTTCACCCTCTTTCCTCCCCCTACCTTTCTCTCTCACCATTTACCTTAATTTCTTTTAGGATATGGTCCCATCCTATTCAATTCACTCTGTGCTCTCTGTCTCTGTATGTGTGTGTATGTGTGTGTGTGTGCGTGTGTGTGTGCGTGTGTGTGTGTATGTGTGTGTGTGATCCCACCAACTACCCAGATACTGAAAAGTTTTAAGAATTACAGATATTGTCTTTCTATGTAGGAATGTAAACAGTTCACTTTTGTTAAGTCCCTTATGACTTCTCTTTGCTGTTTACTTTTTCATGCTTCTTCTCATTCTTGTGTTTGAAAGTCAGATTTTCTTTTCAGCTCTGGTCTTTTCATCAAGAATGCTTGAAAGTCCTCTGTTTCATTGAAAGACCATATTTTCCCCTGAAGTATTATACTCAGTTTAGCTGGGTAGGTGATTCTTGGTTTGAGTCCTAGTTCCTTTGACTTCTGGAATATCCTATTCCACGCCCTTCGATCCCTTAATGTAGAAGCTGCTAGATCTTGAGTTATCCTGATTGTATTTCCACAGTCCTGGAATTGTTTCTTTCTAGCTGCTTGCAAGATTTTCTCCTTGACCTGGGAGTTCTGGAATTTGGCCACAATGTTCCTAGGAGTTTCTCTTTTTGGATCTCTTTCAGGTGGTGATCGATGGATTCTTTCAATACTTATTTTGCCCTCTGGTTGTAGAATGTCAGGGCAGTTTTCCTCGATAATTTCATGGAAGATGATGTCTAGGCTCTTTTTTTGATCATGACTTTCAGGTAGTCCCATAATTTTTAAATTGTCTCTCCTGGATCTGTTTTCCAGGTCAGTTGTTTTTCCCATGAGATATTTCACATTCTCTTCCATTTTTTCATTCTTTTGGTTTTGTTTGGTGATTTCTTGGTTTCTCAGAAAGTCATTAGCCTCCATCTGTTCCATTCTCATTTTGAAAGAACTATTCTCTTCAGTGAGCTTTTGAACCTCTTTTTCCATGTGGCTAATTCTGCTTTTGAAAGCATTCTTCTCCTCATTAGCATTTTGAACCTCTTTTGTCCATTGAGTGAGCCTGTTTTTCAAGGTGTTATTTTCTTCAGCATTTTTTGGGGTCTCCTTTACCAAGGTATTGACCCGTTTTTCATACTTTTCTTGCATCTCTCTCATTTCTCTTCCCAGTTTTTCCTCCACCTGTCTAATTTGCTTTTCAAAATCCTTTTTGAGCTCTTCCAAGGCCTTAGCCCACCCGACATCCCCCTGGGATGTCTGGGATACAGAGGCCCTGCCCTCCACCTCTTTCCCTGATGGTAAGAATATTTCCTCGTCATCAGAATTGAAAGGTGGGAACATTTGCACTTGCTCAAAGAAGCTCTCTATAGTCTTATTTTTCTTCCCTTTTCTGGGCATTTTCCCAGCCAGTTACTTGACTTCTGAGATTCCTGTCCACCTCTGCCTAGATCCGCCCAGCTAGTGCTTGGGGTCTGAGATTCAAATGGGCTTTCCGCGGTAGGCACGGCTGCTATTCAATGTGAGCTTAAGTTCTGGTGCTGGGGTTGGGGCAGGGCCACCTGCCAGGCTCAGTTCCCTCAGGGGCTTTATGCAGAGACCTTCATGAATGGGGTGGGTGGGGGCAGGGCCGTCTCCCAGGCTCAACTCCCTCAGGGGCTTTATGCAGAGACCTTCAGTAATGGAGTGTGTGGGGGCAGGGCCACCTCCCAGTCTCAGCTCCTTCAGGTGGTTTATGCAGAGACCTTCAGTAATGAAGATCCTGCCTGCTCAGGGAGTCCCGGGCCACCGCTGCCCCTGCCTCTGCCTCCACCGCTGCCTCCCGAGGGGGCCCGAGTCACAGAGATACCCTGCTCCCCTCTCGGCCAGCTCAGATGTCTCTCTCACTGACCTGGAGCGTCTGTGGGCGGAGGGACTTTCCCGGCCGCCAGAGATTCCATCCCTGAAACCTGCTCGGATCTGCTCCTCTGGGGCCGCGGTTAGGGCAGCGCTGGGGTGGACTCCGCTTTCCAGGGCGTGACAGACCCTGGGGACTGCTCTCCAGGGCTCTCTGGAATGGAAATCTCTTCCACTGTGTTTCTGCACACCCTGCAGTGATCCAGAACTTGTGGGGAGCTCTTCTTACATTAAATCCATGGGCTGTGGGTTCGGAGCTAGCATACGTGAGTCTTTCTACTCCGCCATCTTGACTCCACCCCTGCTGTTTCTTATTAATCTCATTTTTTGCATTGGTTGCAAGCTACTCCTTAATTCTTGACCTTTTTAACATTCTGTAAGGGCAGTTTAGTACCTTGATTGTATTAATAAAGGCTATCAGGTTGTAAGATTTTGACACTCTACCTCCTGTTTATCTTCCTTTTACAAAGCTGCATTTGTTGATTTCTAGATAAGATTTACAATAAACAAGTTTTTGCTATTCAACATATAGATGTTTTTATATAGTACTTAGTACCAGTGAACTTTGAAGAGCTGTAATTAGTGAGGTGGGATAAGTAAGCTACTGTCAGGAAATGTTATACTTTTATATATATATATATATATATATATATATATATATATATGCACTTTTATATATATATATATGCACTTTTATATATATATATATATGCACTTTTATATATATATATATATGCACTTTTATATATATATATATATATATATATATATATATATATATATATATATATATATACACACACAAATATTTTTCCAAGAAACTGTACAGCTCTTAGGATTACTAAGAGCCATGAAGTATATACCCTTTCAGAGAGTAATTTACCCAAAATCTATCAGAATTAGTCATACTTGATGCACACAGAAAGCCTGGTGCACATGGAAGTGTGTTGAAAGGTGGAAAACATCATACATATGCTAGTTTTGTTTCTTCTGCCCACCCACTAACCACGTCCTCAGTCTTCTCTTCCTCTCTACTCTGTTGGTGATCTCATCATCGCTCATGGCTTCAGTTAACAGTTATGAAAATGAATCCCAGATCTTCAACCAGATGTCTTGAAGGCCCAGTATGTCCAAAGTAGAACTCATTTCCCACTTCAAACCTTCCCCTCTTCCTACCTTTTGTATTACTGTTCAAGTCACCACCATCCTCCCAGTCATCTAGGCTCACCACATTCTTGTCATCCTTAGTTCCTTAACTTCACTCACCCTATATCTGTTGTCAAGTCTTGTTATTTCTACCTTCACAAGTTTGTTATGTATCTCTTTTTCTCCATTCACTTATCGCCCATCCATTGCAATAGCCTTATAATTTGTCTCCCTAACTTGAGATTCTTCTCCACTCTACCCAGCTGCTAAAAGGCAGGTATGACCTTGTCATCTCCCATGTCTCCCTTTTACCTCCAGTATCCAGTATAAACTTCTCTGACATTTAAAGCCCTTCACAGTCTGGTCCTTTTTTACCTCTCTGTGCAGGCTGTAGTCTATCTATACTGACCTGTTATGTCTACACTAATCTACTTATTGCTTCTTGTACACAGTACACCATCTCCCACCTTCATGCCTTTGTACTGATTATCTGCCATTCCTTAATGTTCTCCCTTCTCACCAATTCTTGACTTCTTTTGGTGCTAAGTTCAACAGGAATCCTTACTCAGTCCCTGTATTGCTTGCATCTTCTGAGATTACTTTGTGTCAAATTTGTGTATATCCTGTATGTACATATTTATTTATATGTAGCCTTCCATTCTGAATGCAAAGTCTTTAAGGGTTTGCCTTTCTTTGTATCCACATCATTGAGCTCAGTTCCTGGTCAAAGTGTGGTCTGACTCATCTTGTTGGTGTCAGGGTACTAGGATTATGGTGTCTTCCTTCATTGTACACATATATGAGGAGGGCATGATTGGAATTCCAGAATAATGAATGCTCTGGCATACGGAGCTAGTTTAAAATGATATCTTCCTTTACATCCATAATTTAGACCCCTTCGGTCTTTTACTTACCTACACAGCTTTGCTTTTTTAATGCACATTTTATGGATGAGAGTAGGACTATGAGACCTTTAAAGCCAGCTCCATTTCTAAGACCGAAGATCAATATAAAGGTAACTGCAGTCAGATATCCATACTTTCATAACTTAGTTTTTCTTTATCGGAGTGGAAGAGAGTTTATATTTTCCATCACAGGCAGAGATGAGACTTGCTATGATATGAAGCGATAGCCTCAACTTACAAAGACCTTCTGTCGGCTAACTTAGGAGAGAGTTTGTGTTTTAGGGGAGGCCAAGCAGTCCTATCTCTGGCCAAGGATAATTGACCTCAATAACTGTTACTAAGGAAGGCATTTGGATTCAATTATCATGCATCGGGAAGCATTGAGAGCTTCAGGGCTCTCCTGCTTAAGAAGTGCAAGCCTAGTAGAATTTAAACTAAAATATGCTCAAATCCTCAAGGAATTAACCATTTATGTTTTAATACAGCCATGCAAAGTAACCAGTGACCCATGGTCTGAAATTAGGCCAAGTCTGCAAGAAATCAGGCTTTGATCAATAAGAATTATTGTAGAAATTGAAACTGTAAGCCATAATTGTAATCAGCTTCTGGTACTAAATTTCTTCAAGTTACCAATGCTAGTTATTGCATGGCTTCTCCTGACATTAGGACATGTGGGGAAGCTGGTGAATATTCTGTTGTCTAGCATATAAGCTTGTACCTTAAAAAAAAAATGCTATAGGATGGTTGAAATATGTGTAACTTAATTTCCTGTAAATTTTGACTGCTCATTATTATGGATTGATGTTATTACATGGAAAAATGTGCCTCAGTTTATCAGTTTCAAGCCTATTCTGCAATTTAATATTTTTAATCTTTTGGTTTTCAGGGCAATGGAGCCACTAACAGTGACCATTTAACTACTGTGCTCTATCTTGAGCTCACTATTTATTCAAGTCTGAAGAACATAGAGAAAACAGTACTATGCCTACAAAAACTGATTTCTTTGCATCATTTTAATCCTTGGAATTGGGCTAAGCTTGCAGAAGCTTACCTTAGTCTTGGACTAGCTCTCTCAGCTTCATTTACTTCATCTCAGAAAGAAAACAGTTTTACCTTAAGTGACCAAGAATTTAAAGCCCCCTTCCCATCACCAAAAAAAGAGCCTTCTCTATATTTTTCCAAAACTTTGAATGGAGACTCTGGGTTTTCTATGGGAACAAGTAGTAGCTGTATCCAGAAAAGTGAAAACTCTGTTAGTAATGTGCAACCTGTGGCACCAGAGACCTCCTTCCATCTGACATTTCAGTCCTGGGCACCCGCTGTGTGGGCAGAGACTCAAATAAAGGCTTGTGCCTCATTTGTGAGAGCCAGGTAAGCTAAGGATGAATGAAAAAGGGCAGGATAATACTGTCAGAGAAAGGCTTCTCTGTTCTGCATTATAAATATATACCTGTCAATCAACACATTGTGATTTTCAGGCTTTTCCTTTAGCTCTAATCAGTGCAGAGTTTCAAAAGGACATTCAGTTTAGTTTTAGGAGAAAGGGGGAGAGTAAAATGCTCCTCTGTTATACAGATCACACCACCAGTGTTATTTTGATCCATAAGAATGAAAGGATAAGCTGCCTGGAAAATACAGCTTGTCTTGCTGTCTGAGATAAATCTGTGAAAACTGAGAAAAGAAAACTGATTGTCAAATTTATCCCATTATACAGCTGAGAGTGGCTTTGAAAAGGCAGATGAAGGATTGTTTTTATGAGGAGGCAATTCTTTTTAGTGTGTGCTCTTCTTTTAAGAAAATTAAACGCTCATCTCTCGTCATTTGTATCCACAATAATGGGAATAGATCACCCTTACTTAGCTCACTCTACAGAAGAGTCAGAGGATCCATCCCTTGGGAATTCAAGCCTCTGGTCTCCTTAAAATAATATAAATTCAGAAGAAAAAAGATAATTAGGTACTTGTGCATTTTATGAGCAAAGAAACACTGTTTCCTAGATTTATGTTATTATCCAAGAATATACTTTTAAAAAAACCTAAAAGAAGTCAGAAGTATTTAAAAACAATGAAAAAACACAGACTGAAGAACTTTATAGGGAGTATATATATCTGCTTAGCAAAGTCTATATTACTTCCACAGAGCCAAGCCTAAAACATTCAGAGTTTCTTAGTTGATAAGGTTGGGCTCTCTTCAATCCTGGTTTCTTTATTAGAAAAGAAATACG
Organism: Bettongia penicillata ogilbyi; assembly: GCA_023548195.1. Taxonomy (NCBI): domain Eukaryota; kingdom Metazoa; phylum Chordata; class Mammalia; order Diprotodontia; family Potoroidae; genus Bettongia; species Bettongia penicillata. Next base: position 1,479,165 of record JAJHZJ010000107.1, on the reverse strand, counting down.
CTACTTAAATTCATAGGTATTAATCCATGTTATTTCCAAATAGCAGTGAGCTATTGTAAGAGTATTCACCCCATTAAATAGTCTTACTGATAAATGATAGTGTATCCAGTTTAGAGGCAGCGAATCTACAAGGCCAGCCAGCAAAGTAAAAGAGAAATTCATCTCTAACCTATCCGTCTATCCCCATGATGGTGATTCCCAAGGAACACTCAGCAACAGCATTACTCCCTGAGAGTATAAATGAATTCTTTGTGCCCCCCCACTTAGAGAACCTCTGACCTGTCTGTTGACCAATTGTGGTTTTCAGGCTTTTGCTTCAGCTCACACAGTCTCAGCAAACATCTTTTGCTTTAGAGAAGAATTTCAAGGCTCAGCAGGAAATTGAAGATAGACTAAAAGGATTTGGCTTTGAAGAAGAAACATTACTGCTGATTTCTGAGGTGAGTGTCCACCTGATGTGGGGGCAGCTGCTCTGCATTGGGTTGTAAAGGGGTCTCCTTGAGAGAGACTTACAGGTGTCTCACAATCATTTCAGTCCTAGAAAGGAGCCTTCTCTTGTCAGTTTACTTCTACTGCTCTGACCCAGGCTGTCCTGCAAAGCTTGCCATCTTGGTAGTTCCAGAACAAGTCTGGGGAAATAGAATTAGAGACCATTGACTGAAATACAGTTTGTAAATTTCACTGACAGTCCTTACTGAAAGAGCATTGGAGGCCAACTAGACTGACTTTTGCCCTTAATTCAGGCTTATGTTTCCCCAGGATGAACAGATGGAAACAGGGGTTGGTTCTTCATGCTCACAAAGCAGTGTGTTGCATTTGTAGACAGTTCTCGTTATAAACATTTTCCTTAGAGTGAATAGAAATCTCTAGTACATCTCATATCTAGTGCTTAGCTTCTCTTTTTCCTAATGATACAAATTATCTACCTTTCTCACTTGTGCTGGAATATGAAGTTGCTTTGAGGGACTTGGGTCTCCTGCTTCCATGCCATATAACAGGAATGCTGTGGATGTATGTTTTGTCTTCCTCGGACAGCATCCACTAGATCAAGAGAAGTTCTCTTTTCCAGGCTAACGAGCCATAGTTGCTTTGGTCAGTCAATGAGTCAGCATTTTTAAGCACTGCTGTGTGCCAGATACTGTTCTAAATGGTAGAGAATCAAAGAAAGGCAAGAGACAATCTCTCCCCGACCAAGCATACACAGACTAATGGGAGGGACAACTCAAGAACTGCTATGTACAAACAAGATCTAGATAGAGTAAGTTGGAAGTCATCAACAAGGGAAGGCACCAACATTATGAGGGATCAGAAAACATTCTTTGTGAACTGTGGAAGAGATGATGAGAAAGAATTTCAAGCATGGAGGAAAGCTGGTGAAAATGTGTGGAGTCTAAAAATGGTGTCGTCTTGGAGGAGCAGCCAGTATCACTGGGTCACAAGGGATGCATGGTGACTAAGTTCTGAGAGACTGGAAAGCTGAGTAAGGGATCAGGTTATGAAGGATTGGAACCCCAGAGGAGTTTATCTTTAATCTTGGATGTGATATGAAACTCCTGGAGTTTATTGAATAGAGAGATGACATGATCAGACTTGAGCTTTAGGAAGGAAGATTAATTTGACAGTCAAGTGGAGGATGAATTAGAGTGGGGAAGAGACTTGAGGCAGAGAAACCAATGAGCAGACTTGGCGTAGTCCAGGCCTGAGATGATGATGGCTCCCCTCAGGGTGGGGACAATGGCAGAAAAGGGAGTTAGGAGCATAAAAAGATGTCATAGAGTTAAAATGCACAGGTCTTGGCAGCAGATTGGGTGAGGAGAGAAAATGAAGAGTTGAAAATGATGCTTAGGTTGTGTTCAAGAATGCTGTTAATAGGGGGGAGGAGCCAAGATGGTTGAGTAGAAAGATTCACATATGCTAGCTCCGAACCCACAGCCCATAAATACCTGTAAAAAGAACTCCCAACAAATTCTGGAGCAGTGGAAGCCGCGCAGCAACGCAGTGGAGGAGATTTCTGTTCCAGAGAGCCCAGAAAAACCATCAACCAAGGTCCGTCGTGCACCAGACCCAGAGCAGAGCCCACCCCTACCATGTCTGTGCAGCCCCAGCCCTGAGAGGAGCAGATCCGAGCAGGCTTCAGGGACAGAATCTCTGGCGGCCACGAAGGTCCCTCCACCCACAGGTGCACAGGTCAATGAGAGAGACTTCTGGGCTGGCTGAGAGGGGAGTGGGGTGTCTCCATAACTCAGGCTCCCTCGGGAGGAAGCAGCAGGGGGAAGCAGCAGGCAGGAACTCCATTGTTGAAGGTCTCACATAAACTCCCTGAGGGAACTGAGCCTGGATGGTGGCCCTGCCCCCACCTGAGAACCACAACTTAATCCCACTGAATAGCAGCCTCCCCACCTCTCCCCCCACCCCTACTGAAAGCCCTGGGGCTGGGAAGCAGCATTTGAATCTCAGACCCCAAACACTAGTGACGCAGGGGTGGAGAGGAATCTCAGAAGTCAAGTAACTGGCTGGGAAAATGCCCAGAAAAGGGGAAAAAAATAAGACCATAGAAGGTTACTTTCTTGATGAACAGATATTTCCTCCTTTCCTTTCTGATGAGGAAGAACAATGCTGACCATCAGGGAAAGCCATAGAAGTCAAGGCTTCTGTATCCCAAACATCCGAAATAGATATCCAGTGGGCTCAGACCATGGAAGAGCTCAAAAAGGATTTTGAAAATCAAGTTAGACAGGTGGAGGAAAAACTGGGAATAGAAATGAGAGAGATGCAAGAAAAGCATGAAAAAAAACGGGTCAATACCTTGGTAAAGGAGACCCAGAAAAATGCTGAAGAAAATAACACCTTGAAAAATAGGCTCACTCAATTGGCAAAAGAGGTTCAAAAAGCCAATGAGGAGAAGAATGCTTTCAAAAGCAGAATTAGCCACATGGAAAAAGAGGTTCAAAAGCTCACTGAAGAAAATAGTTCTTTCAAAATGAGAATGGAACAGATGGAGTCTAATGACTTTCTGAGAAACCAAGAAATCACAAAAGAAAACCAAAAGAATGAAAAAATGGAAGAGAATGTGAAATATATCATGGGAAAAACAACTGACCTGGAAAACAGATCCAGGAGAGACAATTTAAAAATTATGGGACTACTTGAAAGTCATGATCAAAAAAAGAGCCTAGACATCATCTTCCATGAAATTATTGAGGAAAACTGCCCTGACATTCTACAACCAGAGGGCAAAATAAGTATTCAAGGAATCCACCAATCACCGCCTGAAAGAGATCCAAAAAGAGAAATTCCTAGGAACATTGTGGCCAAATTCCAGAATTCCCAGCTCAAGGAGAAAATCTTGCAAGCAGCTAGAAAGAAACAATTCCAGTATTATGGAAATACAATCAGGATAACATAATATCTAGCAGCTTCTACATTAAGGGATTGAAGGGCATGGAATAGGATATTCCAGAAGTCAAAGGAGCTAGGACTCAAACCAAGAATCACCTACCCAACAAAACTGAGTATAATACTTCAGGGGAAAATATGGTCTTTCAATGAAACAGAGGACTTTCAAGCATTCTTGATGAAAAGACCAGAGCTGAGAAGAAAATTTGACTTTCAAACACAAGAATGAGAAGAAGCATGTAAAAGTAAACAGCAAAGAGAGGTCATAAGGGACTTTTACCAAAGTTGAACTGTTTACATTCCTACATGGAAAGACAATATTTGTAACTCTTGAAACTTTTCAGTACCTGTAGTTGGTGGAATTACACACACACATACACACACACACACACACTCTCACATACACACACATGCACACAGAGACAGAGAGCACAGAGTGAATTGAACAGGATGGGATCATATCTTTAAAAAATTAAGATAAACCGTGAGAGAGAAATATATTGGGAGGAGAGAGGGTGAAATGGAATGGGGCAAATTATCTCTCATAGAAGAGGCAAGCAAGAGACTTTTTAGTGGAGGGAAAAAGAGGAGAGCTGAGAGAAAAACATGAAGTTTACCCTCATCACATTCGACTAAAGGAAGGAATAAAATGCACACTCATTTTGGTATGAAAACCTATCTTACAATACAGGAAAGTGGGGGAGAAGGAGATAAGCGAGCAGGGGGGATGATGGAAGGGAGGGCAATAGGAGGAGGGAGCAATTTGAAGTCAACACTCAGGGAGGGACAGGATCAAAAGAGAATGGGAACAATGGGGGGCAGGATAGGATGGAAGGAAATATAGTTAGTCTTACACAACATGACTATTGTGGGAGACATTTGCAAAACTACACAGATAGGGCCTATATTGAATTGCCTGCCTTCCCAAAGGGAATGGGTGGGGAGGGAGGGATGGGGAGAGGTTGGAACTCAAAGTTTTGAGAACAACTGTTGAGTATTGTTCTTGCTACTAGAAAATAAGAAATACAGGTAATGGGGAATAGAAAGTTATCTGGTCCTACAGGACAAAAGAGGGGAGGGATGATAGAAGAGAGGGCAGATTGGCAATAGGGGAAATTAGAATGCTTGGTGTATTGGGGTGGGGGGAGGGGACAAATGGGGGAAAAATTTGAAACCCAAAATTTTGTGAAAATGAATGTAAAAAGTTTAATAAATAAATTTATTTTTAAAAAATAAAAAAAAAGAATGCTGTTAATAGGGAACTTGGGGAGAGAGGACAGGATTTGGGAGAATATGAGTTTAATTTTAGACATGTGGAGTTTAGGTTGTCTTGGGGATATCCTGTTCCAGGATAATGTGAGTATGGAAGTTATTTACAGCTGGATAATTCTATTTGAAAATTATCAGCATAGAGATAATTTAATCCATGGTAGCTGTTGAGATTGCCAAGTAAAATAGTATAGAGGGAGAAGAGAGCCCGGAACAGCAGCTTGAGGGATACCTGCCATAGCCAGCATAGCCTAGGCAAAGATCCAGCAAAGGAGACTTGTAAGGAGTAGTCAGGCAGGTTGGAGGAGACCAGGAGAGACTGGTGTGAAAATCTGAAGAAGAGGATATGGGGCAAAGAGCATGCTCAGCAGGGTCAAAGGTTGCAGAGAAACCAGTAAAGATGAGGATTGAAAAAAGGCTTTAGTAATTAAGAGATCATTGGTAATTTTGGAGAGAGCAGTTTTGTTCAAGTGATGAAGTTGAAGTATGGGGAGTAAGAGAAGGGAAGGGGAAACTCGGACCATAGAAGGCCTTTTCAAGGTGTTTAGCTGCACAAAGGAGGAGAGAGACGTGGTGAACGGCTATCTGGGACACAAGTTCATCACGTGAGGGTTTTCTGAGGATAGGAGAGGCAGGAAGGGGCAGACAGAAGACTGAGAGATGGGGCATGATGGGGGCAGCCTGCTGGAGGAGGCTGAATGGAGTGGGATCACTTGTACAGGGAGAAGGGCTACTGCCTCATGTGAGACTGGAGTGGAGGAGGAGATAGTGGCAGAAGTATCCAAAGGACATGAGACGAGGAGGAGGGAACAAGAGCAAGCTCTCAGCAGGCGGTGGTGGTCTTTTCAGTCGATAATGGATGATAGGACTGTTGTCATCTCACATGAGCGAATGTGTGTGGAGCACCTTCCAAACTTCAGAGCACTGCATACAAGTCAATTATTTTATCATTGTTGTTGATGTTTTTATCACTGAAGTGAGTAGGCCAAGCCTCCTTTCCTTCTACATGGGCCCTGAGGATTCCTGCCCACAAAATTCAGCTTTCCGCTCCTTCCTTTTACATGTTATTTCACAAAGCTCAAGCTCTAGCATCTTTAGCCGTCATCCCTCAACAACTGCCTTGGGCTTTGTCTGCAGGACATCCCCTTTTAGATGTCTCACCATCACTTTACATGTAAGAATTTTTCAAACTGATGTCCCCGGGATGGGCTCTTAATCATTTTTATATCCCTGACAGTGCCTTGCACATAGTAGGTGATCAATAGTATTGAGTGAATGAAAGACAAGTGTGTCTTTCTCCTGGTTTCCTTGCATCTCCTGCCACCCAAGCTTATTAGCACTGCAGAGTCCTCTCTGCTTACTCCCGTAGTCTGCTCACCTTTATCCAGTCAGTCATTGTGGAGCTTTCCTTCTTATGAAGGATTATTATGAATTGTTTTCTATGTCTGTCTTCCTCAGACATTTTTTTCCATTTTCATGGCTATTCTTCCCTAATCTGGGTCTTCCTCTCTCTTACTTAGATTATTATAATATCCTATTATTCTTATATACGTATATATAAAAACATCCTGTAACATATGTATATATGTGTTATAATATGCAATCTCCCTGCACTTAATCCATTTGGAAAACTGTTCCAAATGAATCTTTTAAAAGATCACATTGGTCAAGTTACTTTCTTTTGAAAAATCTTGTATTGGCTTCTCATCATCTACAGGAACAAAGCCCTACCTCCCCACCAAATCCAGTGCCTGCCTCGTTTCCTTACTACTTTCCTCATACATGTTACCCACAACAGATTAATCCATATATTTCCCAGATGTGCTTCATACCTTCTTCTCTGTGGCCCTTGGTTGCCATTCCCTTTGGTAGGTTTCCAACTTCACCTCTACATGTCAGAAGCCAGCCTGGTCTTCACAGTTCATTTCAAGTTTCATCTTTTCCATGAAACTTTCCCTGACAACTTCAGCCCACAGTAATTTCTACTTCCTCTGTGATTTCCAGCACTAACTGTCCATACCAGTCATTTGGCATTTAGCATATGCTGACTTATATTGTGTGGTGTGTGTAGGGGGAGGGGGGTATATAGACTCAGAATACCTTAAAGGTGGAAGGGGCCTAATAGAATCATCTAATCCAGCTCCTTGCATCCGTAGGGATTTGTGGACGTTGGGGTGTGTTGAGGCAGTGGTAATGGATGGGAAGGGTTTTTTGGGGTATATGTAAAAGCGATGAGCTGGAAAGTTTGAGAGTCTGTGTATAAGAGCAGGCTTATTTTGTTTTCCAAACTAGATTCTAAACTTTTTGAAGGCAGAAACCATCCTGTAGTTCTCCAAAGATTTCTTAAAGAGTGGTACTTCACCTCCCATTCTTTAGAAGGGGGAATTTATTATTTAATACTGGATTTAGACATTCACTAAAACAAAGTCACTGGTGGTCACCTGCACTTGCTTTTGCTTCAGATAATAGTTTAAGGCCATCTGAAGCATTTTTCTTAATGAGTTGCTTATGCAACTGTTATTTTAGAATTTTCATTCATTTTACAGCTGCTTATTGAATATATTAAGGTAATTAAAATTTTTTTTTTACTTGCTGTTACTTGGCTTGGTTGATTCCATAGGATATGAAATGGTTTAAGATTTCTCTTTGCACATTGTAGCAAATTTACATATATCAGACAAAAGCTGTGACTTTATGGCTAGGTTTTGGGTTTTTTTCCCCACTAACTACCTTTGCAAAGGCCCTACAGAGAAGGTGGTCCAAAACCCAACCCAGAGTTTTGAAGGCATGATCATATAGCATTTGGGTGGACCTGTTTCTCTCCAGTAGGGAGCAGTAGAGTGTCCTCATTATAGCTGTTGTTTCCCTTTCCCCTAATTATATACATTATCCCCTTGTGCCTCTTGTTTTTCACTTATCATGGGTTCAGCAGTTACTTGGTGGGGAAGGGGTGCTGTCTCCCTAGCACTTACACGTTTTGACCTCCTAATAGAACAACACCTAAGAATAAATTTTAATTTCAAAAGGCAACAAGATTCTTCCCAACAGTGCTTTTCCCGTGGTTTGACTGGATATGAGAAGGACTCTGAATTATTTCTATCAGCAGAATGTGCTTGATACCAAAAGATTAGACTGTTATTCTATGAGAACTGAATCCTGGTACTGGTCTGGTCCATTTTAATGGCTCTTTCCCAGGGGAGGTGAGATTGAGATGTAAACAAGAACATTGTAGAACTAAAAAGGGACCTTTCCATCAGTAAAAAAGAATGAACATGTCTGGTTGGAAATGTCCCCATTTATGCTCCCATTTGGAAGGATTTAAACCAGTAGCTCACATTCTCTTCTCTCTTGCATCTGCCTGCTGCCTGTTTTATAGGGAATGTGTGGGTATTTTTTTTTTTTTCTGCTGCAGGTTATGAGAGAAGATCTGATTCCAGAAAAAATAAAAGATGAAGTTCATGCAGAGGTGAAATGTGTAGGCTCTGAAGCCTTGACTGCCCTGGTAATCGCATCTTCCAAAGAATTTGAAGACAAGTGGTTCAGAAAGGTCAAAAACCATTTATGTCCCTTTGAAAATCTGTTTCACACAGAGATACACATCTTGCCTTAGCAGTCCATTAAAACAAATCACACCAAAAAAATCTTGTTCTGGATTATCTTTTTTTATTTCATCTGGGGCTGTGACACAAAATGAAACATAGCAAATTAAATTGGCTTTTTATCTTTTTTGTAAAGTAGCTCTCTCCAAGATTATTTCTATTGTATTTCATGTCCTTTTTTTAGAACTTTCAGTATATTTACTTGTATTAAGTATTGAATTTTAAGACCTTCATGGAAAACCTTGAGAAAATTCACTATTCGGCACCAATGAGTTAACTGACAGTGCCCAGTACTGCCCAAGTCTGGAAGGATCATGACAAGGCATTACTTAATTTCTTCTACTGCAAATGTCCCTGCTTGTTTTTGTGAAGCATTTTTAATCTTCATTACTGTACTTAGAAAAGACTTCTGGACTGCAGACTCTTTCAAAACTGTTCCTGTGCCCTTGCCAGCAGTTTGGTGGTCTGCATGCTTAAGATCCTAGGGTTCAGGAAACCAGGAAACATTGAGTGGGAGAACTGAAAACACAACATTGAAAACCTTTGTAAGATTATCATCTTTAGGATTTCTTTCAGCCACACAAGACCAGAGCACTTTTTACAACAGAATTGTGTCAGACAAAAAAGCCTTATAAATCATGAGAAGCAGACAAAATATCTTTCTGCATTACTTCCATTTAGGCAGTTGAATATAAACAGGCCGGGTCTGAGGGAAATCCATCTTTGTCTTCCCCCCTCGATCTGGATGCATCAGCTATGCTTCAGACACCCAATTCCCTATTCCCCATCAAAGCAGGGAAGGTGTAGTTGGTATCTGTGCTTGTGCATTAACTGATTACTCGGTAGAGTGACATTTGTTTTTGTTTTGTGCATTTTAAGTCTCATCTCTAGTAATTGATTTGCCTTATTAAGTTAATAGATATTTTCAGAGCAAGGGGAGGTTTTCTAAAATTCCTGTAGGCCCTGCCCTTAAAGCTGCTTCTGAAAATAAACCTGACCTCTGGTATAGGAGAACTTTTAAAATATTTTGTTAATTTTTTTAATACAGTTTTTTTCTGCAACCATGTATTTTGTGTTATGCATTTAGAAACATTTCTGAGAAGGGGTCCGAAGGTTTCTCCAGACTGTCTAAAGGGTCTGTGAAATAATAATAAAAAAAAAAAGATTAAGAAGCTCTATTTCAGAGTGACTAAGGATCATTGTTCTTAGAGGAGGAGTGGGTAAGGCTAGAATGAAGGGGAAGAGGAAGGATTGATGGGGGACAGATGCTAGAAATTTATTCCTGGGAAATTCTGGGTCTAGAAGAAGTATGACTAGAGCCTACCATGCTCTTCCACAGTTGAGGCTTCTTCCTTCTAAGGCCTCTTTCTCTTCCCCCAACTATACCAACATCTGGGTCCTGAGGACAAGAAACTTCTGTTTTCTAGCATATTTGGTGCTATTTTTGTTTTTAATAATATTTTTCATGCCCCTCCTTGATAGCCTGGACCACATTCCAGTGTCTTATTTTTATTTCTGATAATTAAGTTTCTAAAAAAGTATTATAGAAACATAGCCTTTGTGATAAAGTCTTACTGTACTTTTTTAACTCATAATTGCTGGAATCTTATGGTCATGATATTCATATGTATCCTTTTGGCTATCCTACCACTTGACATTATCACTGGATAACTGGTCAAATAAATGTGCATGAGCCTATGTACTTTGTGACAGCTACATCCAGAGACCAGGGAAAAAGATAATAGAAAAAAGTAGATGTTGCTTAGGGTGGGAAAATGTAGAAAGAAAGCACATGAGAGTAAAATCGTGCCATGGTGGACAGGGGGAGCTGGTAGAACTTGAGGATAAAGAGCTGAATTTTAAGCACCATTCCTGTGAGGTGATGAGGAAATCTCAGAGATGGCATGAGTATTGGGGGAAAAGAAACAAATTTCATGGTTCCCAGCCAGATGCTGCCAAGGAAATCCTACCTTCAGATTCATCCAGGTCAATAAAAATGGTGAACAGATTAGGACTGAATGCCAACTATTTTTTAAAATTTATTTATTTTTAGTTTTCAACATTCATTTCCACAAGATGTTGAGTTCCAAATTTTCTCCCCATCTCTCCCCTCCCCTTACCCCAAGACACCGTGCATTCTGATTACCCCTTTCCCTTATCTGCCCTTTCTATCACACCCCTTCCCTTCCCTTATCCCCATCTCCTCTATTTTCTTGTTGGCCAAAATAGATTTCTATACCCCATTACCTGTATTTCCCAGTTGCACGTAAAAACAATTTTTAACTTTCGTTTTTATAACTTTGAGTTCCAACTTCTCTCCCTTTCTCCCTCCCCACCCATCCCCACTGAGAAGGCACGCAATTCAATACAGATTATACATGTGTAGTTATGCAAAAGACTTGCATAAAAATCATGTTGTGAAAGACTAATTGTATTTCCCTCCATCCTATCCTGCTCTCCATTTATTCTCCCTTTTGACCTTGTCTTTCCCCAAAAGTGTACTTCTAATTACCCCCTCCTCCCATTTGCCCTCCCTTCTATCATCCCCCCTTACCCCACTTATCCCCTTCTCTCCTACTTTCCTGTAGTGTAAGATAGATTTTCATACCAAATTGAGTGTGTCTGTTATTCCCTCCTTAAGCCAAATATGAGAGTTAAGCTTCACTCTTCCCCTCTCACCTCCCCCCTTTTCCGTCATTGAAAAAGCTTTTTCTTGGCTCTTTTATGAGAGATAATTTACCACATTTCATTTCTCCCTTTCTCCTCCCAACAAATTCCTCTCTCACCCCTTAATTTTATTTTTTAGATGTCATTCCTTCCTGTTCAACTCACCTTGTGCCCTCTCCTCTGTCTATATGTATATAATCCCTCCAACTGCCCAAATACTGAGAAAAGTCTCAAGAGTTACAAATGTAGGAATGTAAACAGTTCAACTTTAGTAAGTTGCTTATGAATTCTCCTTCCTGTTTACTCGTTCATGTTTCTCTTGATTCTTGTGTTTGAAAGTCATATTTTCTGTTCAACTCTGGTCTTTTCATCAAGAATGCTTGAAAGTCATCCATTTCATTGAATGACCATTTTTTTCCCGTGAAGTATTACACAAACTAGTACTCTGCTGGGTAGGTAATTCTTGGTTTTAATCCTAGCTCCTTTGACTTCTGGAATATCATATTCCAAGCCATTTGATTCCTTAATGTAGAAGCTGCTAGATCTTGTGTTATCCTGATTGTATTTCCACAGTACTTGAATTTATTTCTTTCTGGCCACTGGCAGTATTTTCTCCTTGATCTAGGAACTCTGGAATTTGGCTACAATATTCCTAGGAATTTTTCTTTTCAGCTCTCAGGAGGGGATCAGTGAATTCTTTCAATATTTATTTTACATCAGGGCAGTTTTCCTTGGTAATTTCATTGAAGGAGGTGTCTAGGGTCTTTTAGATCATGACTTTCAGGTAGTTCCATAATTTTAAAATTGTCTCTCCTGGATCTATTTTCCAGGTCAGTTGTTTTTCCATTGAGATATTTCACATTGTCTGCTATTTTTTCATTCCTTTGGTTTTGTTTTATAATTTCTTGATTTTTCATAAAGTCATGAGCTTCCATCTGCTCCATTCTAATCTTTAAGGAATTATTTTCTTCAGTAAACTTTTGGATTTCCTTTCCCATCTGGCCAATTCTCCTTTTTAGGGCTTTCTTCTCCTCATTGACTTTTTGGATCTCTTTTGCCATTTGGGTTAGTCTGTTTTTTCTTTAGCATCTTTTTGGCTCTCCTTTAGCAAGCAGTTGACTCGTTTTTCATGATTTTCTTGCATCACTCTCATTTCTCTTCCCAGTTTTTTGGCTCTACTTCTCACTTGATTTTCAAAATCCTTTTTGAGTGCTTCCATGGCCTGAGACCAATTCTTATTTTTCTTGGAGGCTTTTGATGGAGCTTTGACTTTGTTTTCTTCTGGTTGCATGCTTTCGTCTTTGTCATCAAAGTAAAATTCTATAGTCTTATTCTTTTTCCAGTTTTTGCTCATTTCCCCAGCCATTTATTTGACTTTTGAGCTCTTCGCCAAGGTAGTTCTCCACTTCTAGTGGGGGTGGGAGGTGTACTGTCAGCCACTCGATCCCCCCACAATCTGTGGTCCTAGAGCTCCAGAAACAGCGGTTGCTAACCCTAACCCTGCTGCTGCTGCTGTGGCTGCCTCAAGTTCCTCAGTCCCCTCCCCACTCAGCCACCCCAGGCTAGGGCTGGACCACTCCACTCTCCTGCACTGATCCCACAGTCTTTTCCCACTGATCTTCCAATTTATCCTCAGCATTTTGGGGTCATAAAGTCTGGAACCTACCACAGGTGTGAGAGATTCAGTCTCTCCAAGGCCTGCTTAGGTCCTATCTGTGCCACATTGTCCCACATTGGACTGTGCTCTGTTCCCAGTGTGGTGTGATAAGACACTTCCAGCGACTTTTCAGTCTGTCTTGAGCTGGAGATTTGCTTCATTCCATCATTCTGTGGATTCTGCAGTTTCAGAATTTGTTTAGAGCCTTTTTCTTTTACAAGTATTTGCCTGGGTTTGGGAGCAGCTCTCGAAAAAGATGGCTGTTACTCTGCCATCTCGGCTCTGCCCTCCCCCGCAACATCAACTTGAGGCTCTTTACCAAAGGCCACTCTCCAGGCAGCTGTGAGTTCCTTTATAAGAACTCTTTGGATGTGTTTGTTCAGTTGCTTCTGAATTCATCATTCATGTCAAATCTCCACCTTTTCAGTATAGTGTGAGAAGTTGTCAGATTCCTAATTAAAATATGCAAGTGTGTTGTCTATGGTATTTTTCTTGTACCAGTCTAGTAATTCTGCCAAAAAAAAAAATCAGGCGTAATCTAGCATGTTTTATACATAGTGAACCCATTCTAGTGCCTAATGACTACCACTACTTCCCTCATTTAGGATTCTCAAACCATTCTTTCACAAGCTCTTCCATAATTTTAGAGGGATGGATTCCTAATGAAAGTGATATTTAAATTTAGCCTTGGAAGGATTAGCTGGATTTCAACAGGCAGCTATGTTTAGAGAGAGGGGCTATTTCAAGTGAATGATGTGAAGTAGACTAGTATTCTGGAAACGTTGGGTAGTCTTGTTTGACTAGGAAGGAGTGGCATGATAAAAGACTGGGAAGGTAGGTGGAGTCTTCCTCATGGTGCTTTGCACGATGTGGAATTTAAAAAGTTTGGACCAATTTATGTAAACAACAACAAGAAAAAAGGTGTAGAATCAAGTGAAGAAGCATTTGTTAAGTACCTTCCAAGTGCCAGTCACAGGGCTAAGGACTGGGGAGTCAGAGAAGGGAAATAATAAGCTCTGCCCCCCAAAGAGTTCCCAACGAGGGGAGACGACTCTGTACAATCAGGATATGTACTGGAGAAAATCTCAAGGGGGAAGGCACAGATGTTAAGAAGGACTGGGAAAGGCTTCTTGAAGAAGGTGGGATTTTAGATGAGAATTGGAAAAAGCTCGAGATGAGGAAGGAGAGCACATTAGGCAGGAAGGACAAGCAGTGAAATCAGAGTTGGGTGGAATAAGGATGTTAGAGTCATTGGAATAAGGTGGATAAGAGGTCAGGTTATGAAGAACTTCAAAAGCCAAACAGATAATTTTATGTTTGATCTTGAAGATTATAGGGAGCCATTAGAGATTATTTGGATAGAGAGGTGAAATAGACCAATCACTTTGACAACTAAGTGGACTTGCGTGGGGAGAGCCTTGAGGCAGGGCAACCAACAAGCTGGCTGTTGCTATATTCTAGCCATGAGATGATGAACACCAGTACCAGGGTGGTGGCAGTGTCAGAGGAGAAAAGGAGGCATATCCAAGAGATATTACTAAGGTACAGTTGACAGGACTGAGCAACGATTGAATGATGGAAGTGAGAGTGAAATGTTCACCTAGGTTGGGAACCCAGGAGACAGGAAGGATGGGTAGTGCCTTAACAGTAGTAGGGAAGTTTGGAAGAGTTTTGAGGGAGAGATAATGAGTTCAACTTTGGATGTGATGAGTTTGGGATGTCTGTGAGATACCTGTTTCAAGGTGTCCATTCGGCAGCTGGAGATGAGAGATTTAAGGTCAGGATCAGAGAAATAGATCTGAGAATTATCTGCTTAGAGATCTTTGAATCTTTAGGAGATGACAAGGTCACCAGGCAAAATTGTATAGAGGAAGAAAAGAGCCAAGGACACAGTATTGGGGGGACACCCACACTTAGTGGATATGGCCCAGATGAAGGTCCAGTAAAAGAGACATATAAGAAAGGTCATATAGGAGAAAAACTAGAAGACACAGTGTCATGAAAGAGAAAAGGATGATTGGGAGAAGTGTTAAGAAGAATGAAGACTGAGAAAAGTCATCAAATTTGTCAGTTAAGAGGTACATACTTTGGAGAATGCAATTTCAGATGAATGAAGATATTTGCAGCCATCCAGAGAGTGGAAAGAAAGGAAATAGAGGCAGTGATTGTAGATGACCTTCTCAATGAGTTTGGCCCCAAAAGGAGAGGAGGTGTAGGATGCTAGTTAGCAGGGATGGGTCCAATGAGTAAAACATGGATGTGTTTAAACTAGGTGAACTCTACCATGTCTTTAAGACAAGAAATGAGTCTTTGTAGGTTTTTGAATAGAGGAATGATATGATCAGAGCTGTGCATTAGGAAGATTAAGCAGGTAGTCATGTGCAAGAGGGGCAGACCACCACCACCACATCCTGAGATGTGTAATTCTAAAAAGAATCAGTTCAGTCATGTGGCAGAGGCAAGGGGTGCCAACCCAAGTGTCCACAGTTACTTACAGATGATCCAGTGCGCTGACTGGCTCCTTGAGGAGGCTCTCTGGAGGAACATGGGCAAGGATTGCATAGGATGAGAAGGCATAGAGGGGTTGCTGTTTATACAGTTCTGTTAGGATGAAGGGAGTGTCCATACTGATAACTCTAAACATCTGTTAAATTATAGTTTGCAAAGGAAGAGGCACAGGCATGGAACCCAGTTAGGATATTGAAGTAGTCTAGAAGAAAGGCAACAAGTTGTACTAGGATGATGGCAGTGGGAGTCAATGCCAAGAGGTAGAGTTGACAAGACTTGGTAACTGATTGGACGTGGGGCAGGACAGGAAGATCATAGGATTGTAGATTTAGAGTTGGAAGGGACCTTTGAGGGTTATCTTGTCTAATCCTTCCCCTTCAGCCAAGAGCAGTAGGTGACTTCACTGAGGTCACACAGGTAATAAGTTGCTGAGTCAGGATTCAAACCAGGGTCTCTAAAGTCTCATAATCTTTGTATTGCATTATATGAGTCAAAGATGATGATAAAGTTTGAAGCATGGGGAGAAGACTAGTAGGTTTGAGAGAAAAGATAGACATGTTCAGTTGGAGGCATTCTTGTAATGGCCTGAATCTAGGCCAGCTTGAATTTCAACCTTATTTGTAGCCCTGAGAATGTTGCCAGTGGGGTGCATACTCACCAACAGACAAGAAACTGTTTTCCTTTAGTTCTTACCCATTCCTAAATTCAGCACCTTTTATAGTGGTCAAGGACCTTCTCTACAGGACCCAATCATATTTCTGGCCCTTTAGCCAATCAATAAAATATGATATCAGTAATCAATATGAAGCACCTATTATGAGCAAGATACTTCCCCTTCTGGATTCCACTTGTGATCTAAGGAGTAATGGAATCTTCAGACCCACCAACTGAAGACATGTAAGCCCAGGTCTTGTGTGTTGGGAGGAGAATACTACTAACAACCAGACTGGTTTTTTTTCTCTTTGTAGATGATAGTGCTCCAATGGAATGATTCATCAATGATTCTGAATATGATGTATATGGCTGAGTGAGCTTGAGAGGGTGCTAGGGGATTTCAGGCTGCACACTACGTTTACCTATATTGCCTTCAAAGCAGTGAACTCAGTGTGCCAGACCACCTTCTTATTTCCTCAGCCAGTTGCTTGAAACCATTTATAAGGAAATAGGCTCAGACTCTTATTTGAACACCAAAGGCTAAATATGTCAATATTTTCTTCATGGGTTCATTCAGTGTACCTAAATAAACCTGAGGTGGACTTTTACATTTTCCATTCTGAGAAAGAGGACCATAAGACCAACAGGGATATTAAGTCATGTAACCCCTCTCCTGCCTCCAAGCAGGGCTGGTGTTAATCTGCCTCAAGCAGAAGAGAATTGGTTATCTTTTTAAAGACTTCCAAAAAGGGAGATTGCCAAACTTCAGTAACCTGTATTAGTGCTCAGTAGTTCTCACTATTTGAAAATCCTTATATCTAAATTAAAACTCATATGATAGTTTAAGTATTTTCCTGATCTGTAGAGTTGAAGGTCCTGTCCTTCATGTGGAAAGACTATTGTTATGTGATCTTTTTTCATAGCCTTCACCTTTGAAGGCAAATAGTCCCTATTTTTTTCTTCAAACCAGGTCTAGATCATGTGTCAGAAGTTCCCTTCCCGACCTGAAGGGCCTGGGCAAACTTTGGGAAACCTCTCAGTGCTCCCTGCCTAGATAATCCAGGGACTTCACTATTGACTCCCATCTGACGTAGAGTTACTGACTTCCCTTACAAGCGTGAAGTGTGCTCATTCTAGAAAGTACAATACTTTTTGTGAAGCCAGGCAAGCTCTTATTTTACATTTGTTTTACATTCCTTGTGAATGGGTAACTCCCTAATAGAGTGCCTTTGCTCAGACAAACAAATGCAAGGCTATTTATGCCCTGATCCCAATTTGAATTTTCACCTTTTCTCCCCATTGTCTAGATGCAACTTCCTGGACATCTCTTCTGGTCCTCTCCTTGATATATTCCCCCTCAAACAGCTCATTAAGCATTCACAAAAGCTTCTGACCTCTTATTTAATCAGAAGTCTGGTTCTGCTAGGTCACAGCTCTGATTAGAACCTGTTACTTCTGACTTACATCCTGTTATCATTCCTGCAAAGCTGTGTGTAGATTTTAATTCTGTGGAAACAGAATTTCTTCTTTTGTTTCTTACACAAGTACATGGATTCATTAGGCTCCAAATAGTACTAAGTTTAGAGGTTAATAGAAATCTATAGTCCTCTTGTGAGAGCCCATAGAAAATACCAATACTCACCAACAAGCAACCCTTTCCCCAGAAACCTGCAGTCTCACAGCTTTTCTCTAGATCAGGTTGCTTAGTCACTGCACCCTGGGCTGCTTTTGGAGATGCTGTTGGTTGAGCCTCATTGAAGTTCTACTTAGTTCAGCTCTCCTCAGTTTCCAGAAGACAGAGGTAGTTTGTTGGAAGGTTCTTTATGTTAGCCTTCTTTTTCTTCCTTCTGCCTATTCTTATTCTGAAGCTCTCCCAAGATGATGCCACTTATTCCCTTTCCCAGGGAACAAATTCTCCAGCATTGCCCATTGGAAAGCACTCCAGAGTCCCTGTTCTGTCAGTGTTTCCAGCTCAGCTGTAGCTCCAGACAAGGGTGCCTCTTTTTCTGAAGCATTTATTTGATGCCTTTTTCTAGCCCCCTGAATTCACACACTTTCTTCAAAGCAGATCACTCTCCTTAATTCCATGTTGGCTCTTAGTATCTATGATGGTATGTGCCCTTTCTCCCTCAGTGCTGCGGTGTTGTAGCTCTTGAACATTCATCACTCTCCACTGGTCTAGAGGCTCTGTGGAGAGAGCACCCCAAAGGGTCTCTCAGTCCACTGAAATTTTCTCTACGCAATATTTATTTAATTTACTCAGGACTGCTCTCTAAAACATTTTGTAGTGGGATGGGAATCACACAGTAATAGGTCTTCTGTTCTAGCACTTTTAGAATCGTAGCTTTAGAAGGGAGCCGCTCCAAGGCCACCTGGAGCTTAACTATCCTCTCCAATATCCCTGACAAGCAATTATCCGGGCTTTTCTCCCTGAAGACCTTTAGTTGTACCAGTCTCCTTCCTGCCCACCCTAAGATGCCCACTGATGTTTGGACAAGCCACCACTGTTAGGCAATTCTTTATTTTTAACCCATTTACTTCCTTGCAACTTCTCCCCCCTATTTCTCTTATCTGGGAATGAGCAGAATAAGTCGAGTCTCTTTTTCAGAAGGAAAGCTCTGATGGCCTCTTTTAAGTCTTTGCTTAAATATCCGCCATTCTTTTCATTGAGTCTTGTATGGTGTGGTTTTAATACCTCACTCTCCCTCTTTCGGTTGTCCCCTTTTCAGTGGAAGTCTCAAACTGCAACACCTAGAACAGAGGGCAGGAGCTGGGGAGTGGACTACCAAGGGCAGAGTCTGAGAGGTCATCTTTGTAACAGCTCTTCAGCAGCCTGCTGGGTATTTATATGCTCACAGCAGCCACTGTAAATAGAAGACCTGGCAGGGAGAGGTATTTTAAGTTTGGTCCAGGGGCTCTTGTAAGTGTATTTGATGATGTTTCTATCACAGTGTCCTCAAAACCTACCCTTCTCTACTTTTCTATGTCATTTTGATAATTAAGATACATAAGCAACTATCTGTGAACTGTTCCCATTCCATTCCCGCAGCCCTCTGAACCCTCTCCACACTTTATATTTATATCTTTAGTTATGGAAAGACAGGGATTGAAGGAAGGAAAGGATTAAGTTGTCAATTATTCCTGTATGTTGCACCCCCAGTTAGGTGTCCCCCTTACAGTATTTCTCTATTTGCCTTCCTATTCAACAGTGCCATATGCCTTAGCCTTCTTAGGAAGAAGAATTATATTAACAAAAATTTAATAGAAAAATGGCAAGAACAAAACATCTGAGTTTCTTCTTTTATAGATCCCATTATTGAGGAACAGTCATCAGAAATGTTCTCTGCTGGCATTCTGCCAATCTGGAAGGCTCAGAAGGTTTTTCAGCAGAGATACAAGATATATCTCTAGTCTAGTGGTTCAGTTATACTGGAAAAAAGTGTAGGGCTTTCAGAGAACTTGTTCAGAATGTGGTCAGCAAGCAGTCTGCTTGATGTGGGAAACTCCTGTAAAATTACCCCAAACCTCTCTTTTTGGGGGTCTCTCCCACCTTGTGGCAAGCTGTCTCTGTGGTAGGCAGTATCATCACCATTCTACTACCTGTTGCTGGAGGTATCATTGCCCTTTTCTGGAATCTTCTATGCCTAGAAAATTCCACTCTGGAAATGCATTCCTTGACAATACCTGTTTCCTCTCTACCTGTGACATCAGAGATAGGAAATCAATTAAACTTGCTAGACCTCCCTATAAAATCCATGATGCTCAACTATGTCATTGAACAGCCTCCATCATTAAGCTGCCCCATTTGGACTGTCCTGGTATCCCTTTTCCTGCCCCCAATTTGGGGGTTTTGCTTGTTGCCTTTGTATTCATTTCTTGTTGCCCCTACCCCTGTGTTTTTGTCCTCAGGTATATCCTTAAGTCAGGCCCTCTCATATGAATAAAAATGTGTGAGAATAAAGCCTTGGTCCTTTAAGCATTCACAAAAGGCCAGCTTTTTTGAAGCCTTTAAATCCCCAAACTACTCCAATGTACTAGCACAGACATTGATACCGGAAGATTAGACCAGTGGCCCTCTTTTTGAAATTCCCCAATGTCCCTTAGATGAGGAGCAGCTCAATTGGAAATCCAGGGAGGAAAGATGAGTCTTCCAGGCCCTTGTCATAGACCACAAAGGCCGAATTGAAATTTTTACTTTCCTCTTCCATTCTTCTACATAATGTACTTCACAGATTGGCTTATGCATATCTCTAATTTACATAGAATTTCAGAGTTGGAAGGGTCCTCACAGGTCATATAGTGCAATCCATGCCCCTAAAGAATTCTTTCTACAATATATACTTGATTAGCGGACATCCAGCCTTTGCTTGAAGACTTTGATTGAGGGAAACCCACTGCCTCCCAAAGAGGCTCATTCCTCTTTTAAATTGAAACAGCAATTAGCAGGTAACCTTTTTCATGGTCAAGGTGTGATCCTGCTGGGTAGACTGAGGGACCCCAAAATTTGAAATACATATTTTTTGAAGAATGAGTGCTCCTGTTTATGTTCCAATTCCTCTGACCCTCCTTAAGGGTTGCTAAGATAATTCCCCTTTTAGGTTCAGTAGTAACCAGTTAAACCTACCACACAATAATGAGGTAAGATTGCTGACACTACTCACCAAGAAGGTGATTTCAGCCTTGGGAAATTCCAAGACTTCTCATAAAACCATTCACAAACTAGGGAAATCTCTGGTGGCTGTGTTCTTCCATCTTTATAATGAGGGAATGGGAGTCTATTAAATTCATTGCAGGCTATTTAGAAGTCTCCATCAAATTTGGTTTCCATTGGGTGAAGGAGGTGGTGGGTAACAAGTAATAATGGCTTTGGTGTTGATCCAGGGTCTTCTCTTCCCCGGCCCCCACCTGGTTGACTACAGGATTCTCTATTTTACTCTTTGAGTACTATGAAGACATATTGCATGGATTTACAATATCAAAACAGGGTGAAAGAAAACAAGGTCCACCAAAACTCTGTAGATCTAGAGTTCCTCTTCAACCGAGGCTAAAAGAACAAGTCACTTTAAGTCAAGGGAGTGGTGAAAGATATTACTGACCAAAGATGAAATCCAAGTATGTGTGAGGGATACCCTCTTCATGAAGACTGATTATAAACTAAATTAGAGATCTTTTTATGAACATATCTCTGATAGTGCAGATGCATGGGGAAGGGATACAAGGGCTGTATAAGAAGTGTGCCAAAGAAGCTTTCTCTACATGTAGCCGAATATTCTAATTCTTTAATTTTTTTTTTCCATTTCTCCTGCCATGCCAACACAACCCAAGACTCCATTTTTGAGTGGTAAAACCCATACTCAGCATGAATTTACTCCCTGACCTGTTTTATTGGAATTTTAAAATTTAATTTCACCCTGTTGGCAATGAGGGCATACATGTCCAGTTTTCTGCAGGTATAGTCAGCTTATTGATGGATAGATTTGCTAATCTAAAGTTCCTCCTCTGGGATTTGATGCCTATGGGATTTATGCCATGCTGCCTCTTCCAGGGAAATTTCCTTCCCTCCTCCTGAATCTTCTCTTCCATCCTGGAAGCACAACCATCCAATATTCCATATACTATTCAGTCCCCAGTAGCACCTATCTTGTTACATTAGAAATATCACATTAGAAAACCGATTAGATGCACTCAAGGGAGACCTTCTCATTCCCTAGAAAACTTGAGCACCTTGGTGATATCCCTTCTTTGCCTTGGCTGCTGGCATGCTTTGGGGTTGTTGGCCATGGCTCCAATGTGAAGCTGCCTGTGACTTCCAGATTATACCCTTCCCTTGTAACACCTTCTCTGTGTTTCTGCCTTTGAGTTATCACTATTAGCCAAATTTCCTTTTGTGAGTTAAAACATCCCATAATAAAGACTCAATGCCCTGAGCATTCACTCTTTGTTCAATCTGATGAAAAAAAAGTCATGAAACCTTTGAATTCTGATAACTACTTCAGTGACCTAGGATGGACTCCCATAGATTCCTTCCTTTCCAGATTAAGGAAGGACCTACAGAGAATTTTCTCCCCACTTTTCTTCAGGACCTTGGCCTTGGTTTATCATTGTTCTATTATATATCCTCACTTGAGAAATCATGATTAGAAACCCTCCTTAAGCATGTCTTGTGGATAGACAAAAGTTTGTATTGATGCTTAAATTTGTGTCTGAAATATTTAGTTTCTCCATGCAATTTTTCTGACATATGCTCTTCAGAAGGAAGCTGTGAAAGTGAGTGACAGCTTCACTGTGTCAAACAGCTCCTGGGATCAAGGGAAAATGGAGTGAGCATCTGTATGTGACTCATCTCTGCTATATATGGGACAGTCCTGCCACTCTGAAGAAACAAGCTGAGAATAAGGAACCTCTACATGGGCTTGATAAAATAAGATGTTCCACTGCCCCTCAGTAACAGGATTAGGCAACTAGGTTTGTGTGGTCCTCAGGAATTCAGCCCTGCTAAGGCTTTAGGTAATACTGATATAGTTTGTGGGTGCCTGTCTGACTTAATAGCAGATGAATAATAAATTTTCATACGACAAAATAGCCTGGAACTAGGATTGAGGTATAAAGTGGATGTTTGGGCATAAAGGAAGTACAGGGCAAGCAGTAATGAAGGACTTAAACTCGGTGAAGTTGATTGTATGTATTGTAAAAAAAGTTATATTGATGCTTTTTGTTTTTTCTACCCCCGTAATTTCCTACTGTACCTCCAACCCCTACCATTGAACCCTCCCTTTAAATGAAGGAAACCTGTTAAGGAGTTCAGACCAACAGAATAACCACTTCTGAAGGCACAGAGGGAAGCATATTCTCCAAGACCTCAGTTGATCATTTCAATTAATATTGCATTTGATTGTCTTTTGGTGTTGTTTTCATTTATATTATAGTTCTCATGTATACTGTTTTTCTGACTCTGCTTACTTTTTACTCTGCTCAGTTCATACAAGTCTTCCCTTGTTTCCCCGAGATCCTTATATTTGTCTATTTTTATAGAATCATAATATTCCATTATATTTTACAATACTACAGTTTGTATAATCATTACCTCTGCTCATGTGTATTTCTCCCCCCACCCCACCCCTTCTTTGCTATCACACACACACATACACACACGCACACATGTGTGTGCACATACACATACAAAAGTATTGTTATGAATATTTTGATATCTGTCAGACCTTTCTTTCTTGTCTTTGACCACCTTAGGATAAATGCCCAGGAGTAAGCTTGATGGATCAAATTCAGTGATTTTTAAAAGTCTCTTTTTCTAATCCTTATGGCCAGCGTGGGCTTCACTGATTTCCCATCTGTGTTGTCAGAGACAGTGGGACCAACACCCATTAAGATGATCTTTGTGAAATCCAGTATCCAACTTTCACTCCATAAGCTATGATAGTTATCAAACATCTATATTCAAGTGACCCATCAGCATTTAAATGACTATTGTTAGAAAAGAGAAGAAAGTGCAAGACAAAAGAGAGTTAGGGTATTCATCAACCTTCCCTAAGATGGAGCCCGGAACATTGTGTAAACAGTGATATGAAACTGTGGCTCATCCTCCCCCCACCCCCACCCCGGCTGATGGTGTCTCTAATAAAAAGCACCAAAGCCTTGTGGTAGGATCTGTTGGTTGCCTGCTGGTTGAGAGGAAACTGGCCAAAGCAAACTGAGTTAAGGGGGTTGGGATTTGGGGCAGGGTTGGAAAGCAAGGAAGTCATTTCCAAGAAGCTGCTCCTGAACATCCAGAAGTAACATTTCCATATGGCCAATTCATCAGCCATTGCTGGAGGATGTGGATAAATGCTCACTTTTATGTACTTCCATCAGTTCATGTGTAGAGACATTTCCCTCCCCTCTCCCTTCCCATGGTTTTCATCATAGCATTGTCTGTACAGGAATCGTGGTAGCATAATACGGTCCCCTGACACCTTAGCTCTAATCACTTCAGCCCCTAGGTCAACCCCTCTCAAAGCTGGTATACCTTCTGATCCAAACCTTCTGACCCCTTGGTAAACCTTTGTCTAGACCACATATTGATTTCTCAGGGTTAATACTTGAAATTATCTAAGAATGGCAGAGAGCTTAAGGACACAGTGGCTGGGACCTGGACCCTAAATTACCTTGCCGGTAACCTAGTTTCTCAAGGGTACCCCAACTTCATGCTCCTGAATTGTGTTTATGAAGCAGTAGGTTGGCCATTTCAGATCTCCTAGAATCCTACATATGCTGCTTTGGATTTCCAGTCATGGGCATTTTTCTTCCTGAATGCTCAGGATTGGACAGGGCAGCTGGGGGCAGGAGACCAATTCCACCATTATCAAGTGGTATATCACCTCCCATCCACAAAACAAACCCTCCCAGGAAACATAAGCCCTGGGAGGTCAGAGGTGATTTTCACTATTTTTGTCTTTGCAACCTCAGTGGTGATTTTGGGGTCTGGGGGTTTTCAAAAAATATTTGTTGAATCAAACTGAGGCCTGGAAAATGCTTAGCACATCTGAATTGGGACTATCAAGCGATGCCAGGGACCAAGGCAGAGTAAGGGGGTTGGAGGTGAATTTGTCTGAGAGTCATTAAATCTCTGCAGGAATTTTTTTCCCTAGTTAATACCTCCATTGAAGGCTTTATCAGATCCCATTAGCCTTTCAGGTAGGGTCCAAGGCCTGGGAATATAGGGCCAAAAAAAGAATGTCTTACTACCAGGAATACAGGAGAACTCAGTCCCCACCCTAGTTGGTATTCAGGGGACTATTCAGACACCAGATGAATTTTGGAAAAGGGTCTCCACCCAGGAGCCAGCCTGGCCCCTAGACCCAACTGTTCTAGTCGCAGCCTCCCAGGCCTACTGTAGACATTGAGATTGCTGTAGAGGCCCATAGGGCAGTCAGTGACAAAATGCCTTGACTGGTAGTTGGCCTGGGGAGACTGAGGTGCCCAGGGGGCATAATTCCTTCCATTCTGGAAGGAATGGACCCTGGGAAGTGGAGGGGTTGGAGTGGAGGGGCTACTTGGCCCTGAAGACACAGCATGAGACTGGTGATGGGGATTGCTGCTTGTAGATGGGTTGCTGAAGGGTTCAGAGGTTGTGTGGTCACTAGATGGACAGCTGCTTTCAGTGAAGCTATCCTGAGGGAGCTTGGACCCTCCCCTCAGCTGGAGGGGCCTGACCAGCCCAGGGGATCGCTGGCCCATCACAGGTTTAGAGGAAGAGTACAGATGGCGGAACTCCTCCTCAAACAGCTCCACAGCCTGGCCTGTGAACTTGGAGAGAAAGTTTCGGTGGACTTGGCCACAAAGCCATGAGAAACTAGAAGGTAAGAGAAAGAGAGACAGAGACAGAGAGAAGAAAAAAGTTTGTGAGACATTGTGGGAGTGGGAGGGAGAGGCAGCTCTGAATCAGCAAACACTGCTGGATTTTAGAACTAACCTCACAGACTGGCAAGAAGGAGGCCAGGCTTGAGGGTTGTAAGTCAACCCTTCTATGAAGTGGCCTTCCCATTCCTGGCGGTTCAGTCTCACTTTACCAAGGGGTTCGGTGGGGGGGGCGAGGAGGGGGTCTTCGAAAATAGTTTCAGCTGTTGCAGTTACAGTATCAGAGAAAAACATGCTGGCTGTGTCTTCTCTGGCTTCCTGGTCCTCAGCCCAAGACTGTAACCATACAACCCACCTTGAAGACAGCTGTGGGCAGAAAGAGTCAGGTGAGACTCTAAGCCCAGCTTCGTAACCCCCCTGGATGACCTACTTGACGTTTTCATCCCCCGATCTGTAAATATCTGCCCTCCATCCCCTTTCACCTTGTCACCTGGCAGGGGCGGTACCAGGTGACAGAAGACCCAACATGTTTCCAGAATGAGTTATTCACTCTCACTGGGAGGTGCTAAATGTCTGTGGAAGAAGTTCTTGGCCTCCCAAGTGAGGAGGGTGGTTGGGAAGAAAAGGGACGATCTCACCCAGAAGTCAGCTTCTGTTTGAAAAGGGAACAGGTTCACATCTCCCCACTTAAATGCTGTAGATTTCCATGGCAGTGTTTTTAAAAAGGTTGTATTTAAATCCAGTCAGAGGGTACTAGGTACCTTACCCAAGAGTGTACGTTTTTATGACTTCCTATTATGTGAGAGCTCTTTAACTCAATCTGTACGAGCCAAACAAGATGACTCCCTTCCCCCCTCCCTCCCTCCCTCCCTTCCTTCCTTCCTTCCTTCCTTCCTTCCTCCCCTCCTTTCTTCTCTCCTTCCCTCCCTTTCTTCCTCTCTCCCTTCTTTCCTTCCTCTCCCTTCTTCTTTACCTCCCTCTCTCCCTTCCTTCTTCCTTCCCTTTCTTTCTCCCTCTCCTTTCCTTTCCTTTCCCTCAGCCTGCTTGCTAGGGGAAGATGAAGATGAGCCTTTAAAAATCTTTAAAAGGTCAGGTGAACTAAACTTGCATCACTACTATTACCAGACTTCTACCCTCACTGTCACCACAGTTTTGAGCCACACTCTGTTCTCCAGTTCTGTCAGGTCAAATCGGAGGAGAGGGGGGAGGGAAGGTGCTATTATTATCCCCATTTTACATATGAAGAAACTGAGACAAACAGATTAGGTGACTTGTCTGGGTTATACTTGAACTTAGGTCTTCCTGATTCTAAATCCACTATCCACTTCATCATCTGCTGCCCAATAACTTGAAGAGGGGGCATGTATATATCATGTAAAGGAAACTTACACATATGGCTTCATTTGATCCTCACAACAAGTCTGTAGGGGCTATTATGATCCCCATTTTACAGATAAGAAAATGGGCGGAGAGAGGTTAAGTGTTTTGGCTATGGTCAAACTGCTGATAAGTAACAAGTAGGATTTGAATTCAGGTCTTCCCAACTCCAAGTCTTTCCATTAACTGCTGACCCAGTTTAGATGTTTCAAGGATGCAGTGACCTTTGTGAAGATCATCCTAAAGCTAAAGACAGGGAAACTCATGTTGATGAAGGATAATTTGGCCATGACCAGACTGGAAACAAATCTCTTGAAATAGTAGTGGTTTGTGAATCTAAGGTAATATCACTACTGGAATGACTCTGATTCCCCTTAATGGGTAAAGCCAGTGGGCCATTGTGCAGCTAATAAGGTTTGTCAGCTAGATTCATCATCTTATTCCAAAGAACTGTTGTTACTATTGCTGCCAAAGATTATAACCATAGCAACGATTACCCTGATGAGAATCAGCAGTAACAAAATCAAACATGCTTCTCCTTTTCAAGCATGGGCTGAGGATTTATTCTTCTAAAGATGATGCCCCTAGATCTTCCATTGGGAATTTCAAAACAAATCCACAAAGACAAAGATTCCCACAACTGTCCTCTTTGGAACAAAGGTCATTTGAGTGTTCAAAGGAAAAGGCTGTGACCCAGTGTCCTCGTGGGGAGGGAGAGAAATGAACATTTGACGAGTTTAATATAAAGGGAGTCCATCAAGGTTCACCTTCCCTGAAGAAGCACCTCAAGCCTAAGTTGTTGTTCGTCCTTCATTTTTTGAAGAGGACCAGTAACATGAGGTGGTATCTTGACTTGAAAGTGAATTGGATTTAAGTGAGGCAAGGTTGCACAAAGTTGTCAGCCTCACTCTGACTCACTCACTTTGACACCAGAGTCAAAGAAATCCAGTGACAAGACAAACGTCAGGACAGTTGGTGATGGCCCAGGGTGCAGTGGCTGACCTTAGTGTCTTCAGTGTCTGATGAAGCTCTTAGCACCCCACAGTACTTCCCTCCGCTGCCTTTTTGATCATTGGGACAAATTGTTCTCATCTACTCACTCTGCCTCAGGAAGACTTAACATGTGTGGGCAGGACATCCCCCTATCTCAACCCATGGGTTTGAGGCCTGTCGATTCCTCTGAAAGGTGGTGGAATGTGAGGGAGGGGGCGGAAATCAGCCTACAATGTGTTTCCACTTGAGTGGAGCCCACACAGAGCAAAGTCTTCTAAAGATTCTGCCCCTGTATGAGAAGCAGATTTGGCAGACCCCTGTGCATCCCAAAGTAGACCCAACTTGAATTTCCATGAAACAATCCCTTCGCCCTAAGTCTTTTATAAACAGCTCTGGGTGGGAGGAAAGAGAGGGGAGGGAAGGAAAGGGAGCCCCCAGGCACTGAAGAGGAGGAGAATCATAAATCCATATGAAACTAGGGCTGCAACTGGGCTTCTTCATGCTGACATCACCTCGGATCACTGCCCTTCATTATGCTTGATGATAGTGGGTACTTGTATTTAGCCTTTTATCTCCACATCATTTCATTAGTGCATTTCCAAATCTCAGTGTTCCCAGGCCTCAGGGGAAACCTCTCACCCCATCTTGGTGGGCTGGGTTTGAGAATTTGTATTTCTTTCCATTAGGATCACCTCACTCTAGACTTTCATGCCGCAGCCCTTAGTTTGTCTCAGGAACTTGCAAAAGCTTCTTGAAAGCATTTGCCTAATTGCTAACTTTGAGGCAAAGCTCTGGTATGAAGAAATATTGGGCAGGGAAAAAATAATTTTCAAAAAGAATTGAGCAACTTTGGTCTAGTAAAGGTTAAAGCGTTCTAGATTGGATCCCCATGTCATATTTTGGGATGTAAGAATTCCTGAGGAGGGGAGGATCACTTGATGGTTTATTTCTTTCCTGAGTCACAATAAATGTCAAGTTTTTCCAGCTGGACCCAGGCTCCCTCTCT
This sequence comes from Bettongia penicillata ogilbyi, assembly GCA_023548195.1. Taxonomy (NCBI): domain Eukaryota; kingdom Metazoa; phylum Chordata; class Mammalia; order Diprotodontia; family Potoroidae; genus Bettongia; species Bettongia penicillata. The sequence continues at coordinate 1,450,688 of JAJHZJ010000107.1, read as the reverse complement.
TCTCCCTAGCCAAGAGAGAAGCTTGGAGTCCCAAGAGGAAAACATTAGTGTAGAAATAAGGATTTGGAAAGGGAATCTGCAGAGAAAGATTTTCTTTGTCTCATGTTTCTTTCTGCTCTTAAGCTCACTTCAAAATTAGCTATTTGGACCGTGCCAGGGTTCGATCTCACAACCCCAAGAGACAGGCCCACTCCCTTCAATCTTACTTAAAAATATGGGCCCAGGAAATGCTCTGTTCAAGTTTGGGTTGAGTGCAGATCTCCCAGTTTGCAGGCTTCCACCTGTGGTTGCCACCTTTTGAGGTGATGCTTCATTCACCATTTCTTGATCTCCACTAAATGAACAAAAGGCAGAAAAAGGCAGAGGGACCACCACATAAAGGCCCTTTGGTTAGAGACCTTCCCAGATGCATTTGTGATGAGTGAAGTGCCTATAAATTAGAAACATGTGGATTCCATTTCCCCTTAAAATGCACCAGGGATGAAAATGAAGAGAAAATAAATCCGGAGCAAAATGCCTTTTAGGTCTCAGTGAAACAAAAATGTTTGAATAGCAAGATGGGTCTCCTCTGGTCACTGAGTAGGAGGGACTCTGACCCAGGCTCACAAGTAGCAGCTACAGACCAGAGAATTCCGGCTCTGTTAGGACCAGTCAACAGAATTTCGAATTCCAATTCCAACTGTTAGTTTGAACTGCACATGGCAGTTGGAACAGGGTCCTTGTGGAAAGGGAGCAGGAAGTCACTGAGCAGAAACTGTTCTTTACTTGGTCTCCTGTTTTCTTGATGTCTCCTCTTTGACCTTTCAGCATTTTCTGTGATGTTATTTCTTTAACCCAGAACTGGCCTTGAGCAAAATGGTGGCGAGGTGGCACCATAGCTAGGAGCACTGGACGTGTGAGTTCAGTTGTGACCACAGACCCTACTAGAAGCACTAGCAGTGTGACTCTGGGCAAATCATGTAACCTCTATCTCAGTTTCCTCAAATGCAAAACAGGGATGATAGTAATAGCACTTGCTTCCCAGGATTGTGTAGGGCAGTTAGGTGGTGCTGACTGGATAGAGTGTTGAGTCTGGAGTCAAAGACTCATCTTCCTGAGTTCAGAGCTGGCCTCAGATGCTTGCTAGCTGTGTGACCCTGGGCAAGTCACTTCACCCTGCTGGCCTCAGTGTCCTCATCTCTACAATAAGCTGGGGAGGACATGACAAAGCTCTCCATATCTTTACCAAGAACACCCCAGAGGGTCCCAAAGGGCAGACAGATCTAAACAACAACAACAGCATGGAGCGCCATGTTGGAACTTCTCCCACTCTCACCAGGGCCACTGCTAAGTCCAGACTTTTCTATACTGCCTCACATCCTTGGCATCCGTTTCATTGTGAAAGATGCCTTTCTCCAGCCAGAACATAGCCTGTCAGGGTGGGGTCTCTATAGATCTTTTCTATCCACTCCCAAGCCCAGCATAGACCTGGCCCTATGGAAGGGGCCCAGGAAATACTGGCTGACTGCCGTCCCTCACTGGATTTGTGTTGTTTTGTAATGTGGGATGTGTATTTCCAGTTTTCTCTATGCAAAACACATGGAAAAGATTGTCATCTGATTTGTAGCAACAGCCACTACTTGTAGAGGCTGGCCCTGCTTGTGACTGTCTCTTCATCTCCCTGGCAGCCTACCTGGCCTGAGCCCCCAGGGTCCTCTTCCCACCATCTTAAGGAGTCACTTCATCCTACTGCTGTGGTCTTCTTTATGGGTCCAGCTTGGGAAAATGAGTACTGGCATCTGCCATAATGCCCTAATGTGTCTGTAGTCCCAGGACCTTTTTATCAATGATCCCATCTCCACAGGTGGTGCAAATAAAAGGGCTTAAGAGGGAAAATGGAACATTTCCAGTTGATCCAAGCCAAGCTGATATAGGCGTGGAGATCTCAAAGTTGGGTTCTTGTTCCTTCTCCTATTCAAGATTACCCTCTTCCTTTCCTGTTAAACCCTGACCCACAATGATTATCCATTCACTAAAATTCTAGTCTGTAACTCACAATCTGATGCTCAGTTATTTCTTTGTAGCATTTTTTTTTCCAGTTATGTCTTGTATGTGCTGAGGGTCTCTAGACAGTACACTCCTTGAGATCAAGGACTAGGTCATATGGTTGTTTGGTTTTTTTTTAATTTCCATGAGCCTGAGCATACAGTGAATGCTTAATATATATTTCGCTTGTCAGTCACAATTATGGGCAATTGACCAAGGGGTAGAACTGACCCTAAGTGGCCATGACTCAGAATGATTTTGTTTCTTTTCCTCAGAGCATGAAATGAGAAAGAAGATAGGAGGAAAGGGAAACCAACAGAGTCAAGTACTACAGGATGGTCAGAAAGGATAAGGACTAAGTAAAGGATGTTGGAGACCTTGGATGGAACTGTTTGAGATGAATGGCAGAGTCGTAAGCCTGATGTTACAAAGATTTGATAGAAAAGAGTGGGAAGTGAGGCAGTTGTCCCAAAGACTATAGAAACTTTTTTTAGGAGTTTGGCTATGAAAGGGAAGAGAGAGTTAAAAACATAGTTTGAGGAGAGCCAAATGAAGGGGAAAATCTGCATATATTTGTAGAGAGCAAGGAAGGAGTCAATAAATAAGGAAATTTTTGAAAACTAGAGGGAGAGAGGCAGTGATTAGACACTTGCTCCCACCCTAGTTCAGACCCTCATCTTCCTTCCCTGGGGCTACTGTAGTAGCCCCACCCAATTGTGCTTTCATCCAGCCTCCATAAAGCTGCCAAACTGATATTCCTAAAGTACAGGTCTGACTATGACACTCCCCTGCTCTAGAAGTTCCAATGGCTCCCTATCGCCCCTAGGATCAAATACAGACTCTTCTGTTTGGCAATGAAAGTCCTTTGCAACCTGGCTCCAGGTAAGCCTTACAGACTGATTTCACCTTCCTCCCCCTCATGCACTCCCTGTTCCAGCCAAACTGGCTTACTTTCTGTTCCCTGTACACAACTTAACATCCATGCCAGGAATGCTCTTCCCTTTGGCTTCTGCTTCCTGTTCCTGCTAGCTCAGTGTGAGCTTGGGCTCATCACCCGTTCATCCCCCAACAGAAGATGACGATGCTAGGTAATAGTCTCACCTGTACGATCCAGTGAGGACATATCTCCAGTCAGAGATGATGAACTTTTCCTGGATTTGGCCTGAAAACTTCTTGCCAGACTTGGCACAGTAGGTTTCTCCTTCCACGCTCCGAATTGAAATGTTCTGTTAGAAGGAATTTCAAGATATAATTGAATGATCCCTTAGTTCTCATGAAAATCTCAAATCTAAAAGCAACCAAATGATGTAGTGGAAAGAACACCAGATGTGAAATTAGAGGGGATGGGTGTGAATACAAGCTCTCCCTTTTACTGTCTATTTGAGTTTGGGCAAATAGCTTCACTTTCTGGGGGCTCAGTTTGCTTTAGTGTTCAGTTTGAGCTATGACATCTTATAAAGAGCATTAGTCCTCTGGAGAATGTCCAGAGAACATCCAGATAAGGTCCCGAGTTCATGCTAGGTAAGGATTGAATGAAAGGATTTGGGATATTTAGCAAGAGAAGAAGCTTCAGGCTAAATTTTAGCCCAAGGAGACTTGGGAGGGGGCACATGATAGCTCCCTTCAGGAATTTAAAGCCTGTCTTACTAGCAAAAGACTTAAATTTGTACTGATTGACCCCCAGGACAGAAGGAGGAGCAATGAATAGAATTCGATTTAGGCTTAATGTCAGAGCTGTCCAAAGATGGAGTGGGTTGCCTCCTAAGCTAGTGAGTTCACCATCCCAGAGGTCTTTAAGCAAAGGCTGGATGATAGCTTACTGGGGAGGATGCTTTCCAATTTGGAGATTCTGTGACTCTCTGAGGAGGTTGGACTAGATGTTCTCAAATATCCCAATTTTAATAAAAAGCCAAATTTTAAGGGCATTAGAGATCACATCATTGAAGCAGGTAGCCAAGGGGTATGGTGGGTAGAATGCTGGAGCTGGAATCAGCAAAGACCTGAGTTCAGATCCTACTTCAGATGCTTATTAGCTGTATTATCCTGGGCAGGTTACTTTCATCCTGCCTGTCTCAGTTTTTTCATCTGTACAATGGAACTAATACAAGTATCTACCCCTAAGATGTTGTGAGGATCAAAAGAGACATCTGAAAAGTGCTTTGCAAACCTTAGAGTGCTTAGAGACACTGCCTGTTATTACTGTGTCTAGCCTGGGCCCAGAGTTAGCACTGAAAAGGGGCACCTGAGAACCACACTGTGGTCTGTGTGTAGTGGGGAAGAATGTCGTAGACATGCCCTGAGTGTGACCACTGGCCACTCTAATTGCCTACTATTTCCTGGCATTGTACCATTTGTCAAGCAAACTTGATGTAATGGAAAGAGCCCTGCTGGAGGAGTCAGGAGACCTCAGTTTATATACAAATTCTTCCAGACATAATAATGTATGATTGCTTTAATGTCTTCTATGGCTTCTAAATAACTGGTATTAAGTCAAAATTTGAGGGTGTAGGAAAGAGAAATTTTGAGGAAATAGTTCCAAGTCTTATCAACTATATTCTGGGTATGAGAATCATGATTCCTTGTGCAAAGTAGTACCTTTCATAACTTTATAAATGCTTGGTGAACAAATGAATGGATAGATGGATGGTTTGTTGAATGACCATTTATTCTATCTAGATGATGAGTGTACCAGAACTCACTTGGCCCGTGAAGTCACCAAGACATTTTACCAAACAAGTTCCCTTGGAGAAGAGGGGTACATTTCTGTAGTATACCCATTTTTTGAGGACTCCTCTTAATATCCAACAAATATTTCTTTAACATTCATTGATGGCATTTGGCTATTCATTCAAGAAACATTTGTTGAGCACCTATTACATGCAGTGAACCATGCAAATTTACATTCGGAGCTCCCAAGAAAAAAATGTAAGACGGTCCCCTATCGATTGTTGGCTGCAAAAATATTGTATTCGTCCTTCATTTTCGAAAAAGACCATGACATCAGAGAAATGATGACATGGCTTGCACTTGATTTTGTTTTGAGTGAGGGAGGGCTGTGCAGGTCACCAGCCTCACTTCTCCTCCTGAGCCATTTGGCTCCAGTGACCAGATATTCATCAGGATGACTGGAGGCAGCCCAGGATGCAATGGGAGACATTGGCCTGCCTTTTCAGGTACTCACTTGGATGGAGGTAATGCCCATTAAGTGAGTAAGCCTCTTTAAGAAGTAGTCAGGGAATGGCCTCTTCAATGAGCAAAAGGAAAAAAAACAACCCAATCAAGCTGGGAAGGAAAGAGAAACAGTTACTGTTGATTTTCACTGTAACTGCAAAAATAAATCTTAAACAGAGAGAGGACCTGTTTTATTCAAGGAGAAGATCCTTCAATGCAGGGCTATCCGATTGCTTGCTGTGTATATTGTTTCTTCCTTAGTTTTTTTCTTTTTTTTTGGAACCCACGTCTGACCCTGGAATCCTCCCTTTCAGGGGACAGAGTATTGAAGGTTCAGAGCCAACAGGCCCCTTTTGAGGCCCTTCCTACCTTCAGATGACTGTCTAGGATTTCAGCCTTGTCACACATTTCTCGAAAGAGCTTCACACCACACTGGTCAAGGAGCACGCAGACAAATACACCCCGCTTGTTGGCAGCCTCCAGCACATCACAGAAGATCTCTGTATCCGTGAATACATCCATTAGGATGACCAGGACCTGGGTCAAGACAGACAAGACCCCTCACTAGAGGACTCAGGGTAGGATGTTTGCCTTAGTTTCAGCTTTCAGTCAATTTTGTTGGGTTTGGGGTAGGCCTGGTCTAGCTGGGGTCCCAATGCAGAGAGGACTGGAGTGACTTCTTCCCCAACAACATCATTCAACTTAATTTAATTCAACAGCTATTCACTAAGCAGCTCCTAAATTGTGCAAACCCCTGCAGTAGAGACTGGGACAGCAAAGATGGAGAAACAGCAGCCACACCCAATCTTACAATACCTAGGGGATAGATGGGATTATAGGATCATAAATTTAGAACTAGAAGGGACCTTAGAGTTCATTAGTCTAATTTCCTTTCATTTTACAGATGACAAAAGTACAATAAAGTGACAAAAAGTGAAAGAAACAAGGGAGAGAGGGAAGGAAGGAAGGAAAGGGAAGGAGGGAGGGGGGAAGGGAGAGAAGAAAGAAAGAAGGGAGGGAGGAAAGAATGAAGGGAGAAAGAGGAGGAAGGAAGAAAGGGAAAGAGGGAGGGAAGGAGGAAGATATATAACAGCAAGCTCCCTAGCATACCCAGGATGACCTGCTAGTGTCACAAGTTCTTGGATCTGCGTTTCTTAAGGGAAAACAACTTTTAAGGGGTCAACAATCTTCTTCAATTACATTCACTAGTTCAGGGGAAAAGTCAGCACCCTGAACTTCAGAGAAAATACAGGCAGAGAAATAAAGACCAATAGACAGGGCTCTGACTTCCTGAATCAAAGCAATGTTGCTATACACTTTACATACATCCTTGGATCTGGAGAGCCTTTATGATCTGAGCAGTCAGGGGTCTGAATATATGGCTACTCAGGGTTTCTACCAGGGAAACCAAAGATCGTTCTGATAAGAGAATCCACAAAGTAAAATACCAATTCAGAGTATGACTCAGTGCCTAATTAGAAATTAGCAAAAGGTATGAAAGCCTTCCTATAATCAAGCCTCCCCAAATCCCATTGACATTACAGAAGGGGAAAGGGGAGGCAGGAAGAAAAGAAGGAAGGGAATGAAGGCAGGGAGGGAGGGAGGAAGGAAGGAAGGGATGAATACTGGATGAAGAAAGTAGCTTTCTCTTGCAAAAATGATAGAGCCTTATAAATCAAGCTAGGATTTGCTCAGAGACCAAGAGTGATGGCCCTAGCAGCAACAAACAACAAACACAAGTGTCCTAGTCAATCATGAACTCTAGGGATCTGTTATAATCATACAGATTTGGAAAATTGGCCCATGGAACCACTCTGTGCCATGGGGCTCATACAGATGGGTTTCCAGATTATTGGGATTTCTCTCTACTTTTCCCAGGTGAATATAACTCAAGGTAGATGTCAAGGTTATAAGTGCACAAAGCTAAAAGCACTCTTTCACCTCCTCTGACCATCCCTTTTTCCCACCCACACCACATTTATTAGCAGGACCTAGGCCTCACACTTCCTGGCTTTCCCATTGTGTTGGCAGTCAGTTTTTTCTCATTTGTAAAACAGGGGCTTAGGCTGGATGGCCCCTATGGGCCCGGATTATGGTATGTCTAAAGGAGCCCATGGCCAAAATGGTCCCAAATTGACTCTAGAATATTCTGTTGGAACCAAACAGGATCTGTTTTGGTCTGTGCAATAATATTTTCTGATCCCAAGCCCCATTAGCCCACAGAAAGAGCTGAGAACACGAATGCGATTATTTAAATCCTTATCTCCTTTGTCTTTGGCTTGTGGTTGGTGAGATGGCACAGAGAAGGAACAGCCCAGACTTGGTTATTGGGCATTTAGAATCCTAGGCCATTGAGGACTCCTTAGGTCCCTCCTTTCCTGGACCTAACCCTTTTCTAAGGGGTTTATGCTCTAAATTTGGAGATGTGGTGGTATAGTGGATAGAATGCTGAACTTGGCATCCAAAAGATCTGGGTTCTAATTCTGCCTCAGATACCTAGAAGCTGTGTGACTGGGCAAAAATCTCTTAGCCTTTCTGGGTCTCAGTGTACCCTGAAGAGGCTGGACTAGAGGAACCCTGAGATTCCTTCCAGCTCTAAATCTAAAGGAGGAAGCCTATAAAGGCCAAGGCAGAAACAGGAGCCTGAAGTGAAGGGAGGCGCACTTTGCGATGTAAAGTTTACCAACATTTATTTAAATTGCATTTATTCAAATTTTTTCAAATATATGATTGCATAATTCTCAGACAATCCTGGAAGGTAGAGTAGTTATTATTATGACTAATTATTTCCATTTTACAGATGAGGAGACTGAAGCCCAGAGAAGCTGAGTCACTTGCCTAATGCGTAAATAAAGGACCAGCAGGACTTGAACTCACATCTTGTGAGTCCAGGTGCACTGCCTTTCCTGTAACAACCCACTGCCTCCCTATCCAAGGAGAAGAGGCTCTTCGGAATCAGTGTATCAGTCATTAGCACTTATTAAACCCCTGCTACATGTCAGGCACTGTGCTAAGGCTAGGGATACAAAAATACACAAAAGACAATCCCTGCCCTCCTCCATCTAAGGGAGGAGACAATATGCAGACAAATACATGCATATATACAAACACACACATACATATATACCAAGCTATATACAGGGTAACTAGGAAGTAATTAATAGAGGGAAGGCACTGGAGTTCAGGGGATTTTAGTTGGGATTTGAAGGAAGCCAGAGAGGTCAGTGGTCAGAGCAGATGAGATAGCACGCTCCAGGCATGGGGGGAGAGTCAAAGAGAATGCCTGGAGCCCAGAGATGGAGTGCCTGGTTCCATGGAACAGCCAGGAAGGAGGTCAGTGTCATTGGACTGAAGAGAATGGATAAGGGAGGAAGGTGTGAGAAGTCTGGAAAGGTAGGAGGAGACTAGGTTATGGAGTGCTTTGAATGTCAGACAATTTTTGTACTTTATCCTGGAGGAGATAGGGAACCACTGCTTATTGAATGGGTGTGGGGAGCAGGAGACTGACATAGTTAGACCTACACACTTAAAGGAAAATTACTTTGATGGCTAAATGTACCGAAATGGGGAAAGGCTCAGGGGCATTTGGTAGTGCCCATCCAGACTTAAGCCAGAGCTCCTTGAAGGCAGGGACTGCCTTTATCCCCAGTACCTGGTACAGAGTAGGGACTTAATAAATATGGATTGATTGACTGACTGCATACATCGTGTATTTACTTATCTGTGTATGTATTTCCCCTTAGTTAGGGTTGGAGGTGCAGGGGAGGGCAAGAAGCTCCTTGAGATCAAAGACTGTTTTATTGTTTTCTTAATATAAGGCTAGTACCATGCTTAACACATATTAGGGGTTTAATAAATAGCTATTGAATTGAACAGAATTGAATTTTGACCTTAGCCCTGCTATTAATTGTGTGATATTGGGCAGATCTTCTAACTTCTCCATCTATAAAAAGGGATATTAGACTTGCCCTAAATACATGGTAGGATTATTGAGTGGGATTATTGCACACAGGAAAAGGACATCTCTGTAGCTAGCATTTATATAGCTCTAAGGTTTGCAAAACTCTTTTTATTCTCTCATTTAATTCTCACAACCACCCAGGGAGGTAGGGCTGTGATTATCCCCATTTTACAGATGAGGAACTGAGGCTTAGAGGGGGTAAGTGACTTGCCCAGGGTCACACATCCAATGTCTAAGACAGGATTTGAACTTGGGTCTGCCTGACTCCAGGGCCACTTCACCACTTAGCCCCCTAAAAATGCTGCCCCATTTGGAGTGCTTCATGGTTTCCCTGAAATGCTTGTTACACAACAGTCTGTGGAGGTAGAGAATACAAGTTTTATTATTTCTCTTTTGCTGAAAAGAAGACAAGCTCAGAGAAGTCAAGAAATGAATTGCCTAAAGTTACCTAGGTAATGTCAGAGGCAGCTTGGGAGGGTGCTGGATGGAGTGCTGGGCTTCAATCAGAGAGACCTGACTTCATATCCTCCTGCCTCAGATACTTCATTTACCCCTGATCTGCCTCAGTTTACTCATCTGCAAAATAAAGATAAACTATCTCCTCCCAGAGTTGTTGGTGAGGGTCCAATGAGATAATATATGTGTGTGTATACACACACATAAATGTATGTATACATATACAAATGCAAATGTATATATATACATACACATGTAATTATGTAAATGTATATAAATATATGCACACACATGTATATATGTGTACACACATAAATGTATATGTATATATAGATATATAAATGTATACATAGACATCTAAATATATAAATGTATATAATTGTATGAACACACATATATATATGTGTGTATAACAGCTTTGTGAACCTTAGAGGTATATAAATTTTCTCTGTGGATGTATGCAAAGGCATTTTTTAAAAGTTCTAACTTCTCTGTTTTACATATGTTCATTGTGTCCATACAACTAAAACAATGGTGATTTTTATTACCATGACTCAAGACTAAGGGTGAATACTCTACCAGTGATGTCACCTAAACATGTTCACCTGATGGAAGTTGTTGGCAACCCCAGTAGATCCAGGGACATATGCAGATAGAAGACACCTAGTGAAGATAGACTAGTTCAAAATTAAACAAGTTGATAATGTGGTGACTAATGAAGGGAGGAGGAAGGAGTTTTAATTCTGTATAGGAGATGGTAGATGACTTGAAATAACACTCAGCCCATGCTACCAGCACTACCATGGATGGAACCTGGAGCCTGCAGTCTATAAGATCTAAGTTCCAGTTCAACCTCAGATACTCACCGGGTGACCCTGGGCAAATCATTTCATGTCCATTGCTTTATTGGTACAATGGGAGTAATAACAGCCCTGACTTCCTAGGGTTGTTATGAGGATCTAATGCGATTGTAAGCCTTCAAGCTCTGTTAATATTGGATTAACTGTTTTAGGAAGTCTCTGCAACATGAGCTGGACATGCCTGGGAGAAGGCCCTGGGAGATGGAGGGGTGACACGAAAACGTCACCATCACGGGATTCGTCAGACCCCAAACTGAAGACTCCCCAGGTACCTCCTGATTGCATTTGATTTCCTTGTTACGTCAGAAATGGATTCATTGGCTGCTTCTGGAGGCAGCAGAAGTGGCCCGGTTGGGTTAAATCTGAACTGGCACTACCAATGCCATTGGGGCAGTTGCTGATGCCCGTCTACTTCTCCATGCTCTCTCCAGCTTCCCCTAGAGCTCTTCCTTTTCTATCTCCCTTTCCCTTCTCCCCTTGTCTCTTTTGCATATCCTCCAACTTTCTTCCTTCTGTTCTGGGGCATGTTTTTCAGTGGAACTGCTCGGCTGTCTCTGTAGAGGTCAGTGTCAAAAATGAAAAGCATGTCAAAGGACAGGAATGTACAAGACAGGATTGAGAAACCTGCGGCCTCAATGCCACATGCGGCCTTGTAGGTCCTCGGGGGCAGCCTTTGGATGGAATCCAAGTTTTTCAGAACAAATCCTTTTATTAAGAGGATTTGTTCCATGAAGTTTGGATTCAAAGGGTCACATTCAAGGACCTAGAGGGCCATATGTGGCCTCAAGGCAGAAGGTTCCCAACCCCTGCATAGACCATGCATACAGGTAGGGACAGAAGGGCAGAACTCACTTTGTGGGAAATGACAAGCAATCACAGGCAAGGATACGTTAGTAGGCACACACAGGACAACATCAAGACGTAATTTATATAGATTAATATACAGACAAAGGGACACAGAAAGATGAGGACACAGGAGTATCTGAAGGACTCATATAGAAGTCACCTCCATAACTTATCTTGCCTTCTCCCTCCCTCTCTCCCTGTGGTCCCCTTTTCCCATTGGAGAGTTATCCCCAGAGCCTCCATTTTGAGAAAGAGCCCAGGACAGTCATCCTGCATTCTCTGTACTTCCCACCTCTTTCCCTTCTCCCCTCACAACCTCCTCCCCACTTTTTGGCTCCCTTTTATGTATCATCTTCCCGTATTAGAATACATCCTTGAGAGATCTTTTTTTGTTCCTATACTTGTATCCTTAGCACTTAGCACAGTGCTGGGCCCTAGTAGGTAATTTAATAAATGTTTGACAACATTGAGAAAAGGGACTAGACTTGTTCTGTTTGGTGCTAGAGGAAAGAAGTAAGAGTAATGGATTGAAGTTGAGAAGAAATTAATTTAGACTTGATGTTAGGAAAAAAAACTTCCTAACCACTAGTGCTATCCAGACGTGTGATGGATGGCCTTAGGAGGTAGAGAGGGAGTTCCCCTTCACTGGAATTATTCAAGGAAAGAGTGGATGACCACTTGTTGGCTGTATGAAGGGGAAATTCTTCTTCAGCCATAGGTTACACTAGGTGATAATGAAGCCCTTTGCCACTCTGAGATTCTGGGAACCTATGATGCTGACATACGAATGGAATAGATACCCGTACAATGTATACACCCGGAGCTGTGAATGGACATGCAAACACACACACCAGAAAGGGGGCTACATATCTCCAGAGACCAAAGAGAGGCCAGATTGCACCTTCACAACTTGCTACTCCCTCCTCAGAGGCCCAGTCTTGGATGCCCCTCATGGAAACAGCTAATACCCTTCAGGACAGGTCGTTCTGGGCAGTGGGAAGGAGGGCAGGATTTCAACCAAAACTCCTTTCCAGTTCTGCCACTTACTATCAATCCACGAGCAATTATTTAGGACTCACTTTTGTGCCATCCACTGGACTGGGTGTTGCGGGCACAAGGACAAAAATGAAATTCTGTGTAACCTTGAGTTTACATTCTGTGGGAGAGATGATAGGTTCAAATGCGAGAAACAAAATGGATAATAATAAACACTTGATAATTAGGGTGGGGAGAGAAGGGGGATGGCACTAATAGCCAGAGGGATCAGGAAAGGTCTCATAAATCATAAATAGGGTGTTGATTTCTAAAAGGCAGAGATGAGGTGGGAGGGCATTTCAAACTTAGGAAATTCTCTAGGCAAAGACATGTAAGAAGGCCATTTTGGGGCAACTGTGGAGGGAGGGAAGGAGAGTTAACATACTGGGTGTCCTAAAAATCTTTAACCCATTAAAGCTTAAAATGGCCCCAAGACTTTGGATACCCTGTAAAATAAAGTTAAAAGGTAAGTTAGGGCTACATTGTAAAGGACATTAAAAGGTACACACATAGTGTGTATTTTCTTTTGTTGCCCAGTCATTTCGGTCATGTTCAACTCTCCCTGACTCCGTCTGAGGTTTTCTTGACTGAGATACTGGAGTGGTTCACCATTTCTTTCTTCAGCTCATTTTACAGATGAGGCAAAGAGGGTTAAAGTTTAGGACTTGCCCAGGGTCATACAGCATGGAAAGGGTTTGAGACTCAATTTGAACTCAGGTCTTCCTAACTACGGGCCTCCAAGTCATTTAACACCAATTGCTTAGCAAAAGACAACAAAACACTGAAAACACCCCATGTAGTTAAGGAAAAACATGATTAAAAAAAAATGAAAGTTCTCATTATTATGCCCCACACACACTTGAATCAGTTGGTATTACTTGAGGCCAAGGAGGTGCGTACTTCAGACCAGGACTTGGGTTATGTGTGTGGGTGCTTTCTAATTCCCAGGAATCTCCCCATGGAACCTTGCCCTTCTGGCACTTTGAGGAGCTGGCTCTTCTGTAGGTATGGGGGTTTTCTGGCTTTGCCTTCTGGTCGTCAAAGACACTATTGCTCTTTAAGGGCTCAACAGATTATTCATAAGATTCCATTAGTTTCCTCTGAAGTATTTTGTAACCTCCTGGCTGAGCTGCCCTTGGGCAGTTGGCACTAGGCCGATGCCAGCTCAGCAATGCTCTATGACTGTGATAGAAGAAAGCTGGTTCCAGGATGTTTTCCCACTCATGACTGCCCTCTGATTCTGCCCTCTAGGTGACCAGAGGTCCTGCTTCCTGTCGTGAAGGCAACAAGCATTTATGAAATGCCTGCTGGGAGCCAGGCATTCTGCTAAGAGTTGGGTATACAAAGAAAGGCAAGAAGACAGGCTTTGCTGACTAGAGCTCAGGAGCGCAGCATGAGAGCAACTCCGGAGAAATGATGCCCCCAGGATGAACTGGGGGTAATGTCAAAGCGGAGGCATTAAGGTTAAGGCAGGCTGGGAAAGGCTGGCTACAGAAGGAGGGCTTTTAGTTGAGGCTGGAAGGAAGTCCAGAAATGGGCAGGGAGAGTGTTCTGGCTGTGGGGAGATAGCAGGGGAAAACTCCTGGAGTTGGGAGATGAGGGACTAGCCAGGGGGCCAGTTGATGTCTCTGGGTTACAGACTGTGCTAGGGGACCAGATAAACAAGGCTCTAGGTAAATTCAAGGGGCAGTCATGACTGGCCTTTGGGTCAGACAGAGAGGTTCCTTCTTCTGCCCATAGGTGCCCTCTCAGAGGTCTTCCCAGGTGGCAGAAAGCCCCTTTTTGTTGGAGCGCAGTAAGAAAGAAGGAGGGTCTGCCTGAAGACCTGGATTCAGGGCTTTTTGAGTGACTGGTATCGATACCATGCTGCCAGCCCTTGGGAGCATAGCAATAAGGATGACTTATGTTTCTAGAGCATTTGAGGATTGTGGCTGTTGAGTGGAAAGAGCCAGCTTGGGAATCAGGAAGACCTGGCTTATAGTCTGGCCTCTGGTTCTGTGACCCAGGGTGACATGGAGCAAATCACATTCCACCTCCTGACTCTGGGCATTTTATGGCTGCCCCTCCTTACTGGGATGTTCTCCCTCCTCATCTCTTCCTTTTGGATTCCCTGACTTCTTTCACATTCCAGCTAATCCCCTGTTCTGATCCTTCCCTCTGGGGCTGTCCCCAATTTATCCTGTATTTCCCTTGAGTATACATGGTTGTTTATATGTCATTGCCCCCCCTTCCTCCCTTCCTTAGACTGTGAGCTTCCTGAGGGCAGGGACTATTGCTTTCCTCCGTCTGTATTCCCAGGCTTCCCACAGGGCCTAGGCAGCTCTCTAAAGCTGTGAACTGCAGAGAAGTTACATTGGTGGAAGGAGTTTCCTCACCTGGGAGTCCCCCAAACTGATGAAGTCACAGCTCCCAGTCCCTATTCCATGCTTCTCTTCCACAGAATTGAAGATTTGGGAGGACCTCATGTGATCGAACTTAAACAAGAATTACCTCTACAACGTTACCCCAAAGTGGCCAATCAGTCTCCATTTGAACACCTCCAGTGATAGGCCACCACAGAGATTTAGAACTGAGATTGAGCTCTGGCTGTCACTAACTTTCTTGTCTATTCCACTCATCCTACAGATCAGGAAACTGAGACCTAGATAGGTAGAGACTTGCCTAGGGTAATGTAGTGGTCAAAGCACTTCACTTGGAGTCAGGAAGGCATGGGTTGAAATTCTACCTGAGACACTAACTCTGCACCCTGTGAAAACAAGCTAATTTCTGGGAGCCTCAGTTTCCTCACCAGTAAAATGGGGATAATGATGGCACCTTATTAATGGATCAGTAAGCATTTATCAAGACTTGAAAGCTGGGGATAGGGCAGCAAGGTGGCATAACTGACCTGCAGTCAGGAAGACCCATCTTCATGAGTTCAAATCTGACCTCAGCACTAACTAGCTGTTGACCCTGGGCAAGTCATTTAACCCTGTGTGCCTCAGTTTCATCTGCAAAATGAGCTCCAAACCACTCCAGTATCTTTGTCAAGAAAACCCCAAATGGGGTCATGAAGAGTTGGGCATCGCTGAAAACAACTGAACAACAAGAAAGAGCTGGAGATAGAAAGGAGAAAAAAAATCATCCCTGCCATCAAGGTGCTTAACAAATTTATATAAAGATACATGTCCAGATAGAGTAGAAGGAAAACAAGCTTGGAGGGGAAGATACTGCAATGTCAGAGAGTTAAAGATCTTCCCCATCCAGCTTGATTAGGGGAGGCCCACACCTTATGTTAATTTTCTAATGAGGCACTGGTTCTCAAGGGTTGTGATGGCCTCTGGCTCTGAAAATGTATAAATACTCTGAGGTGAGGTTTTACTTTGGGGCTTCCTCATTGGAAGTGTTTGGCCAAGTGAGACTCTGGGAAGCCTCTAAGAAGCCCCCCAGTTTTGAAAACACGATGTTGTAGCTTCTCTCTCTGGTAACTATGTATGTATGTAATGGTTAGACAGTTGGATCTGTCAGTTGATTTGTGATGTACATATTGCTTATGCTAAGACCATTGGAAGCCCTGTCTGTTGATTATCATTTCTTTGTATTTTCTCTGAAGTTTAGGGTGCTGACTTATTCCCCTGAACTAGGTGAATGATATATATGTGCTTGGTTAAAATGATTGTTGACCCCTCAAAAGTTGCCTTTCCTCTTGGAAAATCAGATCTAAGAACCCGTACAGTAGGCCCTCCTGTGTATGCCGGGGTACTTGCTTTTACAAACAATAGTAGGTGTAGGTTGGGGACTCTAAGGGAAAGAAATCAGGAAAAGCTCACTTTTGAAAAGTGTGGCTTTGCTTGGCAGGGTTGTTGTGAGGAAAAAATTATATAATTTCTGTAAAATTATTTGCAAACCTTAAAGAATGATGATTAATTAGCAGAGCCAGTATTCAAAGTCAGGTCCTGGGTCTCCAAATCCACTTTGCTAAGTCCTTCTACTGAGTCTAGGTCTCCCTAAAGTACTTCTCTCATCATAGTGCCACAAGATTTTTAGTTCCCATTTTACAGATGAGGAAACTGAGCCCTTGAAATGTTAAAGCACTTGGTCAAAGTCATACAAGAAAGTTAGTGACAGCCAGAGCTCAAACCTCATTTCAGCGTCTTGACTCCCAGGTCCAGACCCTCCCAAGTGAATCACTCTTGTATTCATCCATCAGCACCGAATTGTATGGTCACAGAAACATAAAACACAGCTGAGATAAACTGTGGTGCTTTGACAAGCCAAAGAGCTACCTTCCATTACCATTCCCCAGCCCCCCCAGATCTCCTAAGCTAGCTTCTCTAATAATGAACAAATAAAAATAGCTTTATAAGGTTGGCAAAGCCCAACTTGATCTCATGTGAGCCTCACAGCAGCCTTCTGATTTAGGTACTTTGGTATTAGCCCCATTTTACAGATGAGAAAACTGAAGGACCTTAATGGTTTCAAATATTTGCCCTGAGAGCTCTAGCCTAAGACTGACCTACCTCAGCCTAGAAACCAATCTGCAAAGACCACTGTAAGGGACAAAGAAGCAAATCTGCTTCCCAGGAGTTACTCTAAACCGCAAGCGATCATTTGAAGGGCGGGGCTCAGACCAGATGATTTCTAAGGCTCCTTCCAATCCTAAAACCAACTTCTACGCCAGTTTTAGCAGAGACATACAGACAAAGGACAAAGGACAAAGGCAAGAGGGAAAGGCAAAGACATGGAAAATGACCCATCCTTTTTAAAACGGACAAACATATTTCACAAATGGACCCAGTGAAATGATTGTCCTTTGGCCCTCTCCAGGATCATATTCATTTAGATTTATGTGGAAGGGCAACCATCAATCAGTAAACACTCAGCACCTACTATGGATGTGCCAGGCACTGTGCTAAGCACCAGGGATACAAAAAAGAGACAAAGACAGTCCCTGCCTTAAGGAGCTGACAGTCACCTTGACATCACTAGCTCCATAGACAGGATGTCGGGGCGCAGGGCAGAGTGCATGCGTGGCCCCAGCAGTGAGCAGCTGCTGATGTCCAGTAATGATATCCCCCCTGCCTGTTACGGTATCTTGAAATGCCACCATCAGAGCAGTCATTATTTTGGGTCTTCAGAGGGTTTAGTGCAGTATATGTATATATGTATATTTTTACATTGTATAGGTATGTGTATGTGTGTACATATATGTATGTGTGTTTTATGTATACATGTGCACATGTACATGTTATGTCTACATCCATGTATGAGTCTATAGGTGTGTGTTATATGTGTGTGCATGTATATGTATTTAAGTGCATTGTTATGTGTATATCTTGTGTACATGCATGCACACATATGTGCATATGTTTCTGTAAGGTAGACAGAGTGCTTTCAACCATCTCATCTTCACGAGGACTGTGAGGTATCACAAGTATTAACCTCTCTGTTTTGAAGGAAACTAAGGCTAGGGAAGTGAAGTGACTTGCTCAAGTGTGGATACCTCAGAATCACAGCTAGCATTTATATAGCACTTTAGGGTTTGCAAAACACTTGACAAATACTATCTCATTTGATCATCGCAACTGTGCAGGGAAACAGATGCCATCATTATCCCCATTCTACAGATGGGGAAACTGAGGTCCAGAGAATTTAAGTGACTTGCCCAGGGTCACACAGTCATTCAGTGACAGAGGTAAAACTGAACCCAGGTCTTCTGGGATCCAAGACCTGCTCTTACATCCCAGCCACAATTTGGGGGAATGTGGCTTTGGACTAACTTGGCATAAAATGATAACTTTTCTAATCCGAATCTCTGGTGTGTTATCCTGAAAAAGACTCAGAGGACCTGGGTCTAAGTGCAGGTTCTGCTGCTTACTAGGTATATGACCTGAATTTCTCCAGGACTTAGTTTTCACATCTGTAAAACATGGGGTTTGTAATAATGATCTCTAAGGTTCTCCCCTAAGTTTCAAATCCTATGAGCTGTAAATCACAGGGCCTCAGCTTCCTGTCACACAGTGGAAAGAATATTGGATTTGGCATCAGAGGACCTGGGTTAGAATCCTGTCTCTGTCACTTACTTTCTGTGTGACCTTGTGCAAGTCACTTCCCCTGGGGCCTTAGCTCCTGCCTGAGCTCTATTACTGCCAAGTCCCTTCCAGTCAGAAATTGAGGATGTTCCTATTAACAGCCCCTCCCTCAAAGGCTACTGTGAAGGTGAAATGGCACAATATGTCAAAATATTTTGTGGGCATCCAGAGTACTAGAGACTTGATTGGTCGTGTTTTTGCAGTGACAGTCTTGCTCCCCCATTAAGCAAAGGGAGGACCCCTGCGCTAACCAACTAAGACCAGTTAAACAAGTGTCTGCTGTGTGCCAGTCACAGGAAATTAAAATGAAAATGAAACTGTCCCTGCCCTCAGGAGTTTATACTTTATCAAGTCAAGAGAACAGCTTACCAGGAGAAACCTCAGCAGTCAGAGACCAGGCTGAACTGATAGGAAGAGGCTGAAGCTGCAGGCATCAGCGGGGTTCTGTATGAGGCGGACCTGTTTTAAGCCCCAACCCCATGCCCTGTCGGCCCCCCCCGCCTGGCCCCCTTGGGCTCCTCTCTACCTGACCGGTCCTGCTGATGCAGCGGCGGATAAGGTCTCTGATGTTGTTGTGCTTGTCTGTCTGGAAGTACACGGTGACGCTGGACTTCTCCTTCAGGTAAGGCTTCTCGGCCTCACTCCAGCTCTGTAGCAGGGCTGGCTCACTGCCCTCAGACAACATGGGGAAATAGGTACCAGACTGGAGAGAAGTGCAGTCATTCACCTTCAGACCCGGCTCTCCCTCCAAGGTGGGTTCCTTGGCGCAATAGGGCATCTTGGCATTGTCCTGAATGTACTGAGCTTCCACAGAGGACAGGAAGTCCACCTCCCCTTCTTTGCTCAAGGCATTCTGGTATGACTCTGGGCCGCCATCCAGAAGAGCATCCATGGCCAACCTGGCACTTTCACTGTGATTGAAATCAACCTTGGCCAGCCGGCTCCATTGGTTCTTAACCTCTTGAAGGCGTTTCTTGATCTTGCCCATGGGTCTTGACCTGTGCATTCTTCTAACTTAGAGAACAAGATTTTTCCTCAAAAGGATGAGGGTTTGACAAAAGAAATGAAAATCTCCAACCGGGTCCCATGCAAAGAGAGTTCTGGAGTTCACTATGGGGGCCAGGCAGGATCAGGCAGGAGTGAAGGAAGAAAAGGAGGGGCTGAAAATTAGCATGTATGTGTGCCCCGGGAGCAGACAATACTCCCAGGGCTTGCAGGTGAACGTACTGACACACAGCCCTCTCACACACAAGTCCAGGAAGTGAATTTAGCAATACATTTAAACAATGCTCCAGATCATAAATCTGGAGCCAAGTGATTTCCTTATCTGCAAATAAAGGGCATACACCCTACCCAGCGGGCAAAGAGGTGAATCTGTCTTCATTTCTCTGTCAGAGTTAGTAATGGAATGATTTCCTCTCCTCCCTCTTGTTCCTCCAAAGTTGCAGCAAGTCCTGCTTTCAAACTCTTATTGCACAACTTGCCTGACAATCTCTGAGTCCAGAGCCCCCGGGGCCTTTGTTACAAACCCAGCTGTCACTGTCAGGTATTAATGGGCTACTGAACGGCCTGATTCATTGCATAGTCAGTAGATGTTTATTAAGTGCCCATTATGTTTAGAGCCCTGGGCATCTCACTAGAGTGGAAAGAACACTGGATTTGGTGGTTGGAAGACCTGGATTCAAATCCTGACTTTGCCAGTTACTAGGAGTGGCCTTGGATAAATTAGATTACCCCTCTGATAAATGAGATCACCTCTCTTCTCATGTTTTGGAGTGGCTAATCTCTAAGACCCCTTCTGCTTCCCTGATTCCAGTGTTCTGGGAGAAGGTATAATGATAAATGGGGGCCATGTCCAACTGTCTTGATTTATATCTTGTCACTGGACCCTGACGGCTCTGGAGGAAAAGTGAGGCTGGTGACTTTGCACAGCCCTCCTTCACTTAAATCCTATTCACTTGCATGTTGTGGAATCACTTCTCTGATGTCATGGTTCTCTTTGAGAATGAATGATAAATGAAGCTTCATCCTTGCCCTCAGGAAGCTTACACCCTAGTAAAGGAAAACGGATTCATACACAAATTAGTCAACAAGCCTTCCTTATGCATCCACTATGTGCCAGGTACTGGGGTAGGAGCCAGTGAGACAAAGACAAAAATTAAACAGTCACTACGCTTAACAAACTTATAGGGTTTTCTGCAGGGAGGGAGGAGGAGGAAAGGAGCATGTACACACAGGGTGTCCCAAAAGTCTTAGTGTAGATTTGTCATTAATAAAGATATTTTTTTAAAAAATACATAGTTTTCAAGATTCACTTCCATCAGATTTTGTATTCTAAGTTTTCTCCCCTTCTTCCCCCACCCCTCCTCAACACAGCATGCAATCTGATATAGACGCTACATTATACATTCATATTAAACATTTTCACATTAGTTATGCTGTAAAGAAGAATTAGAACCAATGGGAGAAACCAGGGGAAAGAAGAAACAAAAAAAGAGAGCAAACAGTCTGCTTCAATGTGCATTCAGACCCCAAAGGGCTTCCTCTGAATATGGACAGCATTTTCTGTCAGGAGTCTTCCAGAGTTGTTTAAGTTCATTGCATTGTGAAAAAGATCAAAGTCATCACATAATGGGACTGTTTCTGTGTACAATGTTCTTCAGTTCTGCTCACTTCACTCAGCATCAGTTCGTATAAGTCCAGGTTTTTCTGAAGTCTGCCTGCTCATCACTTATGGAACAAAAGTATACTATTACATTCATATACCACAACTTGTTCAGCCATTCCCCAACTGCTAGGCATGTCCTCGATCTCCAATTCTTAGTCACCACAAAAAGAGCTGCTATATTTTTTCCAAATTTGTTTTCAGTTTTCAATATTCACTTCCATAATTTTTAAATTTTCTCTCCCTCCCTCTCCAAGAAGGCATGCAATCTTATATGGACTCTACACATATATTCCCATTAAACATATCTTCACATTACTTATGTTGCACAGAAGAATTATAGCCAATGGGAGAAACCATAAGAAAAACAAAACATAAAAGAGAAAATAATCTGCTTTATTCTGCTTTCCAACTCCACAGTTCTTCTCTGAATATGGATGGCATTTTGTATAATGAGTCCTTTGGAAATGTTTTAGGTCCTTGCCTTGCTGAGAAGGGCTAAGTTCATCAAAATCAATCCTCACACACTGTGGCTATTATTATGTATAATGTTCTCCTGGTTCTGCTCGCTTCACTCGGAATCAGTTCATACAAGTCTTTCCAGGTTTTTCTGAAGTCTTCCTGTTCATCATTTCTTGTAGCACAATAGTATTCCATGACATTTATATACCACAACTTGTTCAGCCATTCCTCAACTGATAGACATACCCTCAGTTTCCAGTCTTATCTGCTATAAATATTTTTGTACATGTGGGTTTTTTTCCCAGTTGTATGATCTCTTTGGGATACAGATCTAGTCATGGTATTGCTGGGTCAAAGGGTATGCATAGTTTTATAGCCCTTTGGACATGATTCCAAATTGCTCTCCAAAATAGTTCACAACTCCACCAACAATGAATTAGTGTTCCAATTTTCCCACGTCTTCTCCAACATTTATCATTTGTCTGTTTTGTCATATTTAGCCAACCTAATAGGTATGATGTGGTACCTCAGAGTTGTTTTGATTTGCATTTCTCTAATCAATAATGATTTGGAGCATTTTTTCCCATGACTATAGATAAGCTTAAGCTTATCTATAAGCTTAAAACTACACTAAGACTTTTGGGACACCCTCTGTATAGAGAGAGATTCAGGATAAATCAGTACAGAATAAATATAAATTAAATGTATGATAGTTGTGCACAAGGTAGTTGGGGAGAGAGGGCACTAGCAGTTGGGGGGATCAGGAAAGGTTTTATAGAAAAAGAGGGTACTTGATGTGCATCTTGAAGGAAGTGAAGAATTCTGTGAGTCATAGGTGGTAGAAGAATATTCCAGGCATGAGAGACAGCTGATGCAAAGGCACAGAGTTGGGAGACAGAGTAGCATGTGTGAGGAACAGACCATATGGTTGCAGGAAGGGGAGTAAAATATCCCCACTCTCCATATTAGGATTGGACTAGATAACCACCAAGGTTCCTGCCAGCTATTGTGCATGCTCCTAAACGCTCTTCCTGCTCCACCTGGCTTTGTTTTGCTGAGGAACATTGGCTAGCCTGGCCTATCTCCCATCAGTCTCCTCCTCTGCCTCTGAGAGCTTATAACTAGTGTTGATATATTGCTTTTCAGTTGTTTTCAGTCATGTCCAACTCTTCATGACCCCATTTGAGGTTTTCTTGGCAAAGATACTGGATGGTTTGTCATTTCCTTCTCCAGCTCATTTTATAGATGAGTAAACTGAGGCAAACAGGGTTAAATGACTTGCCCAGGGTCACACAGATAGTAAGTGTCTGAGGTCAAATTTGAACTCAGGTGTTTCCAACTCCAGACCCAGCACTCTGCACCTAACTGCCTAGAAATACATTGCCCATTTTTAGCGTTTATCAACTACTCCCCTGTAACATTGTTTCATCTAATGCCATGTGTTAGTGGAAGCAATGAATTACATTAAAAGATGTAGGCCTATATAAGATATAATAAATTCTCAGTGAAACACATTGTCACTATGGAGGAAAGAAACCACAAATATCTAATGATATAACTAATGTTAACCAATATATTAAAGTAGGGAGAGACAGCAGCCCAGAACTGGCACTGGAGAGAATTTTCCAAACCTCCTCCACCCCCATAAACATTATTGAAAATAGGTCATGCACACAAGGTCCATTTGCTTGGTGCCCATTGTGAAGTTAAACAGAATGTCACATTTCCCAATGACTGTTGATATAAGGATGACTAAGAAAAAAGGAAAATAATAGTGTTAGGTGCATTTACAGATCTTGTAACATAAAATCATCCTCACTCAACCTTTCTATTATGTTCATCATGCCAAAGACCTCAGACAGCTCTAATCATAGCCTAGAATATCATATTCCCCCAATAACACACAACATAGGAAGCAGAGAGACACAAAGGGAAAATCACTTGGGTCTTAGCATATGGAAATCTCACCTCTCCCTCCTCAGCCAATTATAATGTGCTTGTCTACAAAACCAGGCAGTAAAGGATTCACTCATTCATTGGCTCAATATGAGTACCTATTATATGGCAAGGTGCTGGGGATACAAAGACAGATATAACCCCATCTTCAAGTAACTTACAGTCTACTAGAAAGGGACTATATATACATAACTAACATGATAGAAAAAAGTAACATCAGTACAAAGGTATGTGAGATAACTACAAGAGAAATATCCAGGCATGGGGGGACCACATGAACAAAGAGATGGCAAATGGCGGAATGGTGAAGCTAGATGGTATGGTGGATAGAGTGCTGGACTTGGAATCAGGAAGACATGTTCCTGAGTTCAAATCTGGCTTCAGACACTTACTAGCCACTTCAGGTACTTACAGACACTGTGTGACCCTGGGCAAGTCACTTCATCCTATTTGCCTCAGTTTCTTCATCTATAAAATGAGATGGAGAAGGAAATGGTAAACTCCAGTATTTTTGCTAAGAAAACCCAAAATGAAGTCATAACAGGTCATACATGAGTAAACAACAAGAAGGCAGGATGAGAATGAGGGGAAAAGAGCAATTTGTCTTGACCAGAACCTAGTGTAGACACAAAGAAGAATATGATGAGATCAGGCCAGAGGGTAAGGTGGAAACAGATTGTACATAACCTTAAATGCCAAGATCAGGAGTGTGTGTTTTATTTTATAGGCGATACTGTAAGTCAATAAAGTTCTTTGAGTAGCAAAGTAATGAGATAAATGTGGTACATTAAGATGAGTCCATGAATAGTGGGGAAGAACGTGGGGATAGACTGCAGGCAGGAAGACCTAGTTTGGAGTCTCTCATAATGTCCACAAGAAGATCTGATCAGAGGAGAGATCAGATGCAAGAAGAATTCATAGAACCTGCCAACTGCTTAGATGGTTATGAGGAGTGAGGGAGAGGGAAGACTCAGAGATGACTTTAGTCATGAGACCGAATAGCTGAGAGAATTGTGACACTATCAACACACATGAAAAAGAAATTGGGGAAAGGAAAGATTTTGGAGAATAGCTAGGAATTCTGTTTTGCACCAGATACGTTGCATTAGAGAGGCTAGCAGGACATCTAGATGGAAATACACAGTAAGTCATTAGAAATTTGGGAAAGGTTGGTGGTGGAGACATAGATTTGGGATTTGTGGGGAGCCATGGCTATCTATTATCAAGATAAAGGTCTGGACTGCCGCTGGGAGCAAACATCCTGCCCTTGTAAAATATTTGAAACATCTTGTGTTTCTCTTAACCTTACTACCCCTCCCACTGCTGCTTGCTGTAAACCCCCTACTCCCTCTTTCACCACTATAATTACTGCTACCCTACCCCTCAATAAACGAGACTTGATCAGAAAGCCTGTCTTATCTCCATTCTTCGCGTCTCCTATCCCCCACCCTCTCCTTTCTTCCAGGGTCTGCGTTCTTGTCCTGCAGGCCGGGACCCATTGTATAGACGCCTCACTTACCTCAGGTCTCAATTCCTTGGGGCAGGCGATCCCGCGGCAACCACTGTCAAGAAATCTTCGGCTGCAGCCTAATTGCAGAGGTACGATCTAACAATTGCCAGCCCTCTCCTGAAGCTCACTCGGGCCCCACGTTGGGCGCCAATTGTCCCAGCCTGCGGGACAAGAACGAGGACCCTGGAAGAAAGGAGAGGGTGGGGGACAGGAGACGCGAAGAATGGAGACAAGACAGGCTTTCTGATCAAGTCTCGTTTATTGAGGGGTAGGGTAGCAGTAATTATAGTGGTGAAAGGGGGAGTAGGGGGTTTACAGCAAGCAGCAGTGGGAGGGGTAGTAAGGTTAAGAGAAACACAAGATGTTTCAAATATTTTACGAGGGCAAGATGTTTGCTCCCAGCGGCAGTCCAGACCTTTATCTTGATAATAGATAGCCATGGCTCCCCACAGGGATTCATCTGCAAAGGTGAAACATTCATGGAAGTGGATGAAATCACCAAAGGAAAGATATCAAAGAAGATATCAAAGACATGTATGGGTTCTAGGCTTCCACTCCCAAATAACTTTGTATTTATGTTGTCTGTACATGTTGTTTCCTACAGAAGGTAAGCTTTTTGAGGGCAGGGATTCATTCATTTCATTTTTTTAGCCTGAGCACCTGGCAGAGTACCAGGCATGTAGTAGGCACTTAAATGCTTATCAGTTGATGTGTACATGGTATTATGCTAGGTGCCAGGAATACAAAAACTAAATAGTGAGACAATATCTATCCTTAAGGAGCTTACCTTCTACTTAGGGGAGTCAACATGCACACAAATAAATAAAAACAAAGCATATATGTTACTCACAGATTAGGGGCCCCCCTCCCACCAGGGACTCCATCTTTGGGCTCAAGTAGACCAGTATTCATTCCAGGGGCACCTGACCCCCAAAGGTGGTGAATCATCTCTCCCACCTCAGAATAACTCAAGGGAATTGTTTAAAAAACCTAGTCATGGCACATGTCTACTACAGGATCTATTACAAAAGTAGGTAACAGGGTACTTTCTAGAAAAAGGTATAATCAAATCTTAAGTATCTACAGAGAATGCCAAGAGGTACCCAGAAATACCCTAGTTTCTTCAAAAAAATTGACATTTTGTGTCTTGTTTTGTGTTTGTATTTTTGGTAAAATTTGACTAACTTTTTAAAAAAGCTTAGCTGTTTCTGTTTCTCTAATTTGATGAATAAAAATAACATTGTTTATGATTCAATAAAAGTTCAACCTTAAAAAAAGAAAAAGAAAATTTCTTGGGGACAGAACCTAATAACATGTATTGTCTATATCTACAAACTCAACGTACATTAAATATCAAGAATTGGACAGCCAACAATTTCTTCTCCCACAGAACATACTTAGAACCCAAAAAAATTCAAAATGTGCATGAAAAATACAGACACAGAACTTCTCAAATAGCCATACTACCTTCAAAAAGTAAAGGCCCTTTATGGGACTGCCAAATATATTTGGCATTCATTTGGTGAATCTGCCAAGAGACTCATAAAGTCCAGACCTTGTGGCTTGGGCCTTATGTTGTTTAACATTTTTTATATTAAAGTGAACACTGTGGAAGATTGATTCAGGATCCTAGAACACTGGGCTGAACCTAATATGATGAATAAATGTAGAATAAAGAAGAATAAATGTAAAGTCTTACACTTGGGCATAAAAAATTTACTTTACAAGTACAGTATGAGACAGGTGTAGATAGAAAGCAAGTTGTAAGCAAAATATCTTTTAGTTTTAGTGTTCTTCCAGTTCAACATGAGTCAATAGTGTGATGTGGCAACCATAAAAGCTCGTTCAATCTTGGACTCCATTAATTGAGTCACAGCTCCTGGAAATATGGAGGTAATAGTCTACTCCTATTGTACTTTTCCCTCAACAGACCTCACTTAGAATATGTTGTTTAGTTTGGAGCACCATGATCAAATACATTAATACAAAGAATTAGACAGTGAGGGGATGTTCATCAATTGGAGAATGACTGAAAAAGTTATGCCATATTATTGTGATGGAATACTATTGTATTGAAAGAAATGACAAAAGGGATATTTCGGAAAAATCTGATAAGACATATGAACTAATGCAAAATGAAGTGAGCAGAATAGGAATATTGTAACTTAATCAACTGCAAAAGAGCTACTCTGATCAATACAATAATCCATGACTATTCCAGAGGATTCATGATAAAAAGATGCTAGCCACCTCCAGAGAGACAACTGATGAACTCTCAATGCAGATTAAAGCATTTTCCCACTTTTTTTGCCTTTTTTTGGCAACATGGCATACAGGGAATTGTTTTGCATCACTTTACATGTATAATAGGCATCTTGTTGCTAATGGGTAGAGGAGAGATTGGAGTGAGGAAATTTGGAACTAGAAGTTAAAAAAAAAAGAATTTTCAAAAAGGGACATTAAGGGTCTGCAAAGTGTCCACAGGAATGACACTAGGCTGGTGAAGGGCTTTGATTCCATGACATATGAAGGTAATGATTAGCCTAGAGAAGAGAAGGCTCTGGAGATGGAGGGTGGGGGAGAAGGATAGCTGTGTTCCAATATTTGAAGGGATGTCATTTAGAAGAGGGATTATACTGGTTTTTTTTTTGGCCCCAGGCAGGTGTGTGTTTGTCCTTCGTTGCTGAAGAAGACCATGCTATCAGAGAAATGATGATGTGACTTACACTTGACTTTAAGTGAGGTAGGGCTGTGCAGGTCACCAGCCTCACTTCTCTTCCAGAGCCATCTGAATCCAGTGACCAGATATTCCTCAGGATGAATGGAGATGATGCAGAATGAGGCAGTTGGGGTTAAGTGACCTGCCCAAGGTCACACAGCTAGTGAGTGTCAAGTGTCTGAGGTGAGATTTGAACTCAGGTCCTCCTGACTCCTGCACTGGTGCTCTATCCACTCCATCCCACCCCGCCACAAGTAGAAAGAAGGGCAATGGTGGAAGTTACTAAGAGACAAATACAGGCTTGATATTAGGAAAAATTTTCTATCAATGAGAACTATCCAAAAGCAATATGGGTTATTTGAAGAGGTGGTGGGTTCCCCTTCCTTAGAAGTCTTCAAGCAAAGGCTGAAGGTCAACTTTTGAGACATGTTGTAGTGGGGATTCCATTTGATTAGAGTTAGATTGTTAGACTAGAAAGTAGCTGAAATCCTTTCCAGTTCTTAAATTCTGTGACTGTGAATCCTACTAGTGATGTTTCTTCCCTCTTATGAAGAGTGGTGCTGTTTCAGAAATCACTCCTAATGGCCAACTGGAACTGAACTCCAGAACTCTTGAAATTTTCAACCCATGGGACCACTGCTAGGTGTGGGAAAGTGTTGTTTTCAATAGAATTGATGGTCTCTGGTCACAAATTATATTCAAGGAAGAAACAGAAAGGAAGAGGATGGTGGCCAGGGATGCAGGACCACCTAGGCTAGTATATTTTCCCACTTCCATTTATGTATAGCAGTCACTGTCCCTGGGTGGGGGAAAGATGGGACGGTTAAAAGTCCAGTGGAGAGAAAGAGTCATATGTATACCAGAAGAGATAGAGCAATTTCTCCTCAGAAACTCTTACAAACAACAGAGGGAACAACTCTTCTAAAATCAGTGGTCAACCATGTGCAACACAGTACCCCAGTCACAGGAACCACCAATAAAGAGTTGCTGGGTCATTTCAGCAGGGAGGACAAAGTATATGTCCAGTTTCATTGGAGGTATACTAGTCCAAAAGAATCAGAGAATAACCCCATTATGTATACACAATTATTTC
Source organism: Bettongia penicillata ogilbyi (assembly GCA_023548195.1). Lineage (NCBI taxonomy): Eukaryota > Metazoa > Chordata > Mammalia > Diprotodontia > Potoroidae > Bettongia > Bettongia penicillata. The sequence continues at coordinate 1,421,858 of JAJHZJ010000107.1, read as the reverse complement.
AAAAAACAAAGAACACTAATGGAATACCACCTCTGGGCTCAAGTCCCCTCACTGCTCCCAACTGTCACTGGCACTAATATGTATGTATGTGGGGATGTATGTATATATGAAGTTTACAAACCCCCATTGGTGTGTTCCCCATTACTAATTAGTCAGCTAGATCCTATTAACTTTTAGAAGAGATTTACTGAGAAGGTATAGCAAGAATAGTTGATACAAAATATTTCCCCCCAATGTGAGTTGTGGTGGTATATCCCGTTTTTGCACCTACAAGGTCCCTGGGGAGATTGGTTTCAAACTCAAAATATAGTAGTATTGAGGAGCATATGTAGAGAATACATGTGGCAAAGGGGTGCTTCCTGACTTCTGGCCCTGGAGCTCCTTTCCTCCCTTCATGGAATCTTTATGAAATTCCATATGAAAAGTGGCATTTATGATAGCTATTGCTCTGATGCTCAGTTGGACTTGTTTTCCACAGGGTACAGCATCTCCACTGGATGGGAGACTCAACTGGGCTTGCTCCTTGTAGGATCTAGTATCTCAGAGTGATGGATTAATCTGCTGCTGGGCTAGGTCAAGCTGGTCACTGGGCTGCTATATTGGCTCTTCACCAGGCTTAGGTACTGCTGTGGTAGGCTGCTGAAGACTGCTGTTTTTTCAAACTTTACTGTGCTCACAAGGTCACTGTCTGGGCATATCCATCTCAAGATGGCTGTTCAGTGACCTCCTGAATCCTGTGACTACTGCTACCATCTTGCTGGTCACCAGTAGAACACTTTATGGGATCTCTATCTCCTGAACTCAGTAGATGGCACCTGCATATAGAGGAAAGAAGAACAGGAAGAAAGAGGAGGAGGAGAAGGAGAAAGAGAAAAAGGAAGGAGGAGGAGGAGGAAGAAGAAAGAAGAAATAGGCATAGCCATGTCCTTAGGTCTTGTGGCAAAGTAGAAGAAAAGGCAGCCTCCATCTGACCTTCCATACAGCTTACCAGTTCTGCTTTGTCACTGCTTCCAAGGAGAGTGAGAAATGAGTAAATCACCTCTTTTATGTGTCTGCTTAGTTTCTGGCCAGCAACAACTAAGTCATCAATTCTTTCAGCTCCACAGCCAATTAGAAAACTTTTCATCGTCACATAGGAAATGCCCCTGACTCACCAGGGATGGAAATTGCCTCTCCCCCAAGTTTCCACATGAATGCTTAAACTGAAGTCAGGTGGGGAATACCTGTACTTACTCACCAGTTTACCCCACATTACAGTAATAACTGAGGAGATAGGAAGTGGGACCTAAGCTATACATGGATGGAAACCAGGAATTCTGAGAAGCAGAGGACAAAAGGGCTGGTGCCCTCATTGACAATATTGGCAACAGTAGCTGCCTTCTTACTCCACAGATCAACTGCTCTGCTGTCCTGATTGTGGAAACACTGTCTACTCCAGAGGCCAGGGAGGGAAGAAAAGCAGAAAAGATGGCAGGGTCACCAACCCCAGCAAATCTGGGATTCAGGACAACTAGGGAGCATGGAAAATTGTACACGGAGTTGTCTGTCTCTGCTATGGTGTTTTCCATGTAATTACATTAAGCCTTTTCTTTCATTTCATATTTTAATCTCCCTAAAGCCTGAGATGAATTACCTGAACCTCAGGGTTTCACAATCTCTTGAAAGACCCTTCTGAAGGCATTGTAGAACTGTAGTAAGTCTGAAAAAACAGGGCCATAACTTAGTATTCTGTGCAAGTTCTCACGGATTCGGGAGTCGCAGGGTGGGGATGTCTCCAGGGCAAAGTGTCAGGAGAGAGGGTAGAATGTCAAGAGCTAGTATGTGAGAGGAGTGTTCTCCCTAAGGCCTGTGGGAGGTAACCTCTCTTCTACTGCTCCCCACCCCTCACTCCTCACTGACCCCCGACACATTGCCCTAATTACTCCTGCCTTAATGTCTTTGTTCAAGTCTTTTTCTGAGGCTAGTATGTCCCTTTGGATTCAATTCTTTTCCAGCTATCTAAAGCCTTCTTTTCAGAGTAGATGACATTTACTCTCTCTCTCTCTCTCTCTCTCTCTCTCTCTCTCTCTCTCTCTCTCTCTCTCTCTCTCTCTCTCTCTCTCTCTCTCCCCACTCTGTCTCTCTCTCTCAAATCTGTGATTTCATCAGTGTAAGGAACTCCAAAAGTGAAACATCTTTAACTAATACAGCTTGGCACTTTCCCTGAAATTTCAAAATCTTACCAAGTTGTCAGAGGCACTGAAAAGTTAAATATTTTGCCCTGAGTCACACAGTCATTATGTGGTAGGGGTGAGATTTGAATTCAAGTTTTCCTGATTTTGAAACTAAGTCCCTATGAATGACAACATACTGTCTCTTGATATCCAACTATTATCATTAGCCTATATGGTATCTTAATGTTTATGTAGTGTTTTGCCTAGATTAAAGGAGAGGCAGCATGCTGTAGTTGAGGGAGAGCGAGTTGGCCTCAAAGTCAGGAAGATATAAGTTCAAATCCAACCTCAGCCACAGCTCTGTAACCTTGGGCATATATCATAACCTCTCAGTGCTCTAGGTAACTTTCTGAGAAGATGAATTGCAGAGAAGCTGTCAACCTGAATTGATATAGAGGGAGTTTTCTATGCCAGTAAAATTACGCATTAAGTCTTCATCATTCTTCCTATTCAGTTATGTTCAACTCTACATGGCCCCACTTGCAGTGTTCTTGGCAGAGATACTGGAGTGGTTTGCCATTTCCTTCCCCAGTCAATTTTGCAGATGAGGAGACTGAGTGAGGCAAACAGGGTGAAGTGACCTGCCCAGGATCACACAGCTAGTAAGTACCTGAGGGCAGATTTGAACTCAGGAAGATGAGTCTCCAGAAGGTTCATCCTTCTACCTACTGTTGTCTCATGTAATCCTAATAAAAACCTTACAAAGAAGTCAATACAGGTATTATTGTCCTCATCTCACCAAAGGGGAAAGTAAGACTAAAACAAGTTGTTGAGCCTTTTGCCTAAGGTCAGTCCTGTGCATTTTTTCTATTCAATAGTGTAGTAACATTTCTGTCTAGGAAGTTTCCCATCCAGGGGTAAGCTTGTGTGCAGCTATATCACACATTAGACTAAAACTCACTGCTGACTTAATAGTCACTTATTTGGGACTATAGTTTTGTTCTAACACAGGAGGTGTATGGGGTGTTCAGGGAGAATTAGCACCTCTGATGTGATGACAATCAAGCCCTTTTTAGGGCTGCTTATCCACATTTGGTGTCTACCTGTCACCCAACTCCAAGTGGCTCCAAGGCATAGTATATGCAGCACCCACACCCTGGGAAACCATCTCCACGGACAGGCTAAAGCAGGTTGAGGGTAACTGACAGGCTTCAGACCCATCTGTTAGTTAGGGGGGAGGCTGTCTACCCCAAGCATTTGAAGACTCTCCTGGCAGAACAGGTGAATGAGAACAGTTTGTTGCAATGTCCATGAAGGTGGCTGAAGCAGCTGGGGAGTGCTCAGAGCTTGCAGACATCAAAGACGCATACCAGGCCATGGTAAGGTGTCCTGATTTTTGTCCTGCCACTGGACTTCGATTACTATGGAAGAGAGAGTGGGGCTAATGACTTTGTGCAGCTCTGTTTCACTTAAATATAATTCATGCAGGAGTCAAGACATCACTCCATGATGCCACTGGTTATCTTCATAAAGGAAGGAGGGACAACAGCACACATCTTGGGGCAGCTAGGTGGCGCCATAGTGCACAGAGTGCCAGGCCTGGAGTCAGGAAGACTCACCTTCCTGAGTTCAAATCTGAACTCAGACACTTACTAGCTGTATGACTCTGGGTAAGTCACTTAACCCTTTTGGCCTCAGTTTCCTCATCTGTAAAATGAGCTGGATAAGGAAATGGCAAACCAGTATCTTTACCAAGAAAATCCCAGATTCATGAAGAATCTGATGAGACTGAGTAACACAACAACAGGTTATGTTGCTAGTTAGAGTTGAAGCTGAACCTATATTTCAGGTCTTCTGGCTCTTAGTCAGTGATTGTGTTAATTCACTTTATTGCAATAAGTGTTTATCCTGGGTATCTCTAGACATGTTCCCTCCACTCAAGCTAACATCTTTCCTCCTCCATTGACTCCACCCTTGGAACCACCCTGGGTGTTAGGATAAAAAAAGGATATAAAACACAATTCTACATCTCCAGGTTATCTCTAGCCATAACCAGAACTTCTTTATATGCTATCTTTCCCTATTAGAAAGCTTTTTTTTCAATAAACTACTTTAATAATTTAAACTTTAAAGTACATAATATAATACATAGTCAGATACTGAAGGGAATACCTTGGAGGAAGTTCAAGAAAATATTTCTGGTCACCTCCAGGTCAATTTTTTATAGTTCTTTTTATTTTTCATTATATTTCATTTCATATATTTATGTTTCATTTTTTCCTCTCTCATCTCTACCCAATTTAAAAGGAAAAAAATGTAAAAATATGCATACCATAATCAAGTGAATTCAATTCCCATAGTAGCCATGTTCAAAACGTGTATTTTACCCAGGGACCTTGTGTTCATTACCTCTCTGTCAGACGGTAGATAACACACTTCATCATTAATCTTTCAGAATGCATTTATCAGACTTCTAAAATCTTTCAAAGTTGTTTTGTCTTTTTAATGTTGTTACTGTATTAACTGTTCTGGTCTTCTCACTTTACTCTGTTCAGCTTTCTTTGAAACGATCCTTTTCATAATTTCTTGAGCAATGATATTCCATTCCACCAGTACACCATAATTTATTTAGCCATTTCCCAACTAACCTTAACCAAAAACATTGAAGTGGGAGTGGAGTTTCTAGTTCTACAGAAAACGTCACTATAAATAATTTTGTACTTATGGACCTAGTAGAGGTATTGTGGGTTAAAAGTATACATAGTTTGTAGACTTTTGGGGCATAGTTCCGAATTGTTTCTCAGAATCACTGGACTGATACACAGCTTCAACAACAGGTCATCAACGTGCCTCTCTTCCTATACTTCCTCCAACATTTGTTACTTTCCTTTTATGCCAATCTGAGGGGTATGAGGTGGAATCTTAGAGATGTCTTAATTTGCATTTCACTAACTTTTAGTGATATGGAACATCTTTTCTTATGGTTGTTGATATATTATAGGTTTTTCTTTTGAGAACCGTTTGTTCATATTCTATGACCATTTATCAACTGGGAATGCTTTATTTATATGCATTTGAAAAAGTTGTCTTATATATCTTGGAAAGGAGAGTTTTATCAGAGGAACTCACTGCAAAGATTTTTTCCCCAGGGTTAACAGTTTCCTTCCTAAATTTAGCTGCCTTTTTGTTTGTGAAAGACAAAAACAAAAGAACAATGATATACCCCACTCCTTGAAGGCAGTCTGTCTTACTTGTGTATCAAGTGTAAGTTTTGAGGATCCTGATCCCAACTTTCACCCTAAAAGATGAGTCTCTGATCCTGGAACAAGACTACATCTCCCTTCTGTCTATCTGTATCCATCTATCTGTTGATCTCGTTAACATTTACTCACTCAGTAGGTGTAATATACTATACAAAATGGTGGTGGGTAGGTGGAGTGAATGGGGAAATGGAAAGACAAAAAAAGTTAGTTCCTGTTCTCAAGGAACTTATAGTTTAGATGAGAGCTAAAATATCTACCCAAATAATGACCATATGAGTAAGAACATGATCAAATGAATGGGAGGGATGATAGAAACCTGAGATCTGAGGATGAAGGGAACATTAATGAGGAAAGACTGAATGGATAAACTGGTACTGGAGCTATGCCTGCAGAAGCAGCTCCTCAGGGAAGAGACACCAATGGGGATGGAAAGTGGAGGGTCATTCTAGGCAAGGGGCATGGTCTATGCAAAAGCCCAGAGCTGGGAGAAGGTAATACAAAATTTCAGTCACTTTTGGTGCCCAACTCTTCACGACTCTACTTGTGGTTTTCTTGGCAAAGATAGAAGAGTGGTTTGCCATTTCCTTCTCCAGATCACTGAGGCAAACAGGGTTAAGTGACTTGCCCATGCTCACACAGCTAGTAAGTGTCTGCAGTGAGATTTGAACTCAGGAAGATGAGTTTTCCTTGAATCTGGAACTGGCACTCTGTCTTCTTTGCTATCCAGCTGCCCCAATACAAAATTAGTGACCACTGTAATCATCGTGTGTGTGTGTGTGTGTGTGTGTGTGTGTGTATGTGTTGCTGCCAGAGATGGAGGGTCCTGAATGATAGGATCAAGCATTTTCTTCTTCTGTGTGAGTATATTTGTGTGTACTAGCTCAGGTTAGCATCTTCTCTCCACCTTGTAAATTTGAGAGGATTGCCTCACGTTAAAGTGACTTGCCTTGAGTTACACAGAGTGACTGAAAACAGATTTGAGTCGAGTATTTTATTTATCATGCCGCAGTGTTCTTCCTGTACAGAGAATTAACTTCCTGTGTCTGGAATTCTCCACTGACTCATATATGATATGCATGAAATGTTTGACTCCCATTCCAAGAAGAATTAAGGAACAAACTGTGTTTACAGAGACTCAGAAAGGCTTACAACTTGACAGAGGACTGCAGAGTTAATAGAATACTGTAATGACAAACCATTCCCTTTGTCTGTCTGTAGGACATCTGGGCAGCACTTGAATGGAAGGAAGGACAGCCTTCTCCTGACCTCTTTCCCAGAACCTATAGGGATTCCCACTGGTTTTGTCCCTTCTCTTCATTCATTTGCCGCCTCAGCCCTGGCTACAGGCCTGTCAGGTCTTATTGCTCTTGTTACAGGCACCACCAAGGTCAACTTGGGACATTTACATAGCACTACGTGCCTTGTGTGGTTTGTCCTTCATTCTTGAAGGGGACCATGACATCAAGAAGATGATGACATGACTAGCAACTGACTTGGATTTAAATGAGGAAGAGCTGTGCAAGGTAACTAGCCTCACTTTCACCTCTGGAGCCATTTGGGTCCAGTGGCCAGATATGAATCAGAATGACTGGAGGTGGCCTAGAATACAGTGAGACACCTTGGCCTTTTTAAGCTAAGGCTTTCCCAGGTCTCCCTTAGAGTTAGGTAATGCCCATTCTGTGAACAGGTCTATTTATGAAGTGGGTCAAGGGCATTTGGTCCTCAAAACTAACATGCAAGGTAGATGCTATTATCCCCATTTCATAGTTGAGGAAACTGAGGCAAACACAGGTTAAGTTGCAGTCCCACCTGGGATTGTAATTCCTGTTCAGGGAAGTTTAGAAGGAAGCCCTCTAAGTCTGTGGGATGCTAGCCTCTACATGGCATGGTGGCTTGGAGGACCAAATGAGACATTGGTAAAGAGCTTAACACAGTGCCTGGCACACAGAATGTAAACCAAGGGACCATTATAGTGTCTTTTAGTCTTAAGATGAGCCAATTGTTATTTTAAAGTGTTAAAAATAAAATAAAATAGGTAAAATAGAATTTTTGGCTTTCTCAAGATTTCATTTATCTAAAACCATGTCAGAGTGAGTAAAGTGCTGACTTATAGTCAGGAGAAAACTGACTTCAAATTCAGATTCTGACCCAATGAAAGCTAGTTGTATGACCTTTTTTGTTGTTCTGTCATTTCAGTTGTGTTTGACTCTTCATGTCCCCCATTTGGGGTCTTCTTGGCAAAGATACTAGAGTGGTTTACCATTTCCTTCTCCAGCTCATTTTACAGATGAGGAAATGGAGGCAAACAGGGGCAAGTGACTTTCCCAGGGCCACACAGGTAGTGTGTGTTTGAGACCAGATTTGAAGTCAGGAAAATTGAGTCTTCCTGAATCCTACCTGGCTGATTTTCTCATTTGCATAAGGGGGATTATAATAGCTCTTTTTGCACACTATTTTTCACCTTTGACTTACAGAATGGAATGTTGTGAGGGGAATGTGAGGAAGGCCTTATTATTCCCATAATCACCTCATAAGGAACAGTATGGGTGACCCAGAAGGAGAAGCAAATGATGGTGCGTGTTTGTCCAGATGTCTGGAGCAGAGAATTTATGGACTTTGAGTTGCTGGCTATCTTCTGCCTTTTCTTTTCCTTTTCTGAGTATAGGTCAGAGGCTAGAGTTCCTTTGAAAGGATATTTCCACCCATGTAGTGTTATCTTTTGGATTCTCTTTTCTTTAAATATTTTATTTTTTGCCCAATTATATGTGCAAACAATTTCTAACATTTTTTTTTTTAGAGTTTGAGCTCCCTTCTTCCCTGCCCTACTCTGTGAAATGTTAAGCAATTTGATATAGGTTATATATGTACAATCATGCAAAACATATATTCATACTATGTTATGAACAGAAAACAGAAATCCCATAAAAAATAAAGTCAAAAAAAGTATGCTTCAATTTGCATGCAGATTCCATCAGTTCTTTCTCTGGTGGTGGATAGCATTTTTTTTATTGTATTTATTTATTTTTAGATTTCAACATTCGTTTCCACAGAATTTTGAGTTCCAATTTTTCTCCCCATCTCTTCCCTCCCCTTCCTCACAATACCTTGCATTCTGATTACCCATTCCCTCAGTGTACCCTCCCTTCTATCGCACCCCACCCTTCCCTTATTTCCATCTTCTCTCTTTTCTTGTAGGGCAAGATAAATTTCTATACCCCATTACCTGTGTTTCTTATTTCCCAGTTAAATGCAATAATAATTCTCAACATTCGTTTCTAATACTTTGAATTCTAACTTCTCTCCCTCCCTCCCCCCCATCCCCCTTGAGAAGGCAAGCAATTCAATACAGGCTATATATGTGTCATTTTGCAAAAGACTTCCATAATAATCCTGTTGAGTAATACTAATTATATTGCCCTCTACCTATCCCCCGCTTTTTTAATCCTCTCATTTGAACTTTTCCCTTCCCAAAAGTGTTTACTTCTAGTTACTTCCTTCTATTTGCCCTCCCTTCTATCATCTCCCTCACCCCACTTGTCCCCTCCTCCCCTACCTTCCTGTTGTGTAAGATAGATTTCCATACCAAATTTAGTGAGCATGTTATTCCTTCCTTAAGCCATTTCCCCTCTCACCTTCTCCCTCTTCTCCTACATTGAACAAGATTTTTCTTATTTCTTTTATGAGTTATAGCCTGCCCCATTCCATTTCTCCCTTTCTTCTCCAAGTATTTTCCTCCCTTACTCTTTAATTTTTATTTTATTTTATTTTTATGGATATCATCTCTTCTGATTCAACTCAACCTGTACTCTCTATGTATGTGTTTGTGTGTGTGTGTGTGTATGTGTGTGTGTGTGTGTGTGTAATCCCTCCAACTACCCAAGTACTGAGAAAAGTCTCAAGAGTTACAAATACTATCTTTCCATGTAGGAATGTAAACAGTTCAGCTTTAGAAAGTTTTTTATGATTTCTCTTTCCTGTTTACCTTTTCATGTTTCTCTTGATTCTTATGTTTGAAAGTCATATTTTCTATTCATTTCTGGTCTTTTCATCATGACTGCTTGAAAGTTCTCTATATCATTGAATGATCATTTATTCCCTTGAAGTATTATACTCAGTTTTGCTGGGTAGGTGATTCTTGGTTTTAATCCCAGTTCCTTTGACTTCCAAAATATCCTATTCCTATTCCAAGCCCTTCAGTCCCTTAATGTAGAAGCTGCTAGATCCTGTGTTGTATTTATATAATACAATCCTGATTGTATTTTCACAATACTTGAATTGTTTCTTTCTAGCTGCTTGCAATATTTTCTCCTGGACCTGAGAACTCTGAAATTTGGCCACAATGTTCCTAGGAGTTTCTCTCTTTGGGTCTCTTTCAAGAGGTGATCAGTAGATTCTTTCAATATTTATTTTGCTCTCTGGTTCTAGAATATCAGGGCAGTTTTCCTCGATAATTTCATAGAAGATAATGTTGAGGCTCTTTTTTTGATCAGGACTTTCAGGTAGTGCTATAATTTTTAAATTGTCTCTCCTGGATCTATTTTCTAGGTCAGTTGTTTTTCCAATGAGATGTTTCACATTATCTTCTATTTTTTCAACTTTTGGTTTTGTTTTCTAAGTTATTGGTTTATCCCATAGTCATTAACTTCCTTGAACTCCAGTCTTTCTTTTAAATAACTATTTTGTTCAGTGAATTTTTGAACCTTCTTTTCCATTTGGCTAATTTAGCTTTTAAAGCCTCCTTCTCCTCATTGGCTTTTTGGACCTCTTTTTCCAATTCAGTTAGCCTCTTTTTAAGGGTGTTATTTTCTTCAGCATTTTTTTGGTTCTCTTTTAGCAGGCAGCTGACATACTTTTCAAGCTCTTCTATGGCCTAAGCCCATTTCATATTCATTTTGGAGGTACTGGAGCCAGAGGCCTTGACTTCCTCTGACAGTATGCCTTGTTCTTCCCCATCCAAAAGGATGGAAGGAGACACCTGTTCACCAAGAAGGTAACCTTCTTTGGTCTTATTTTTTTTTCCCTTTTTTGGGCATTTTTCCAGCCAGTTACTTGACTTCTGAATCCTTTGTCAAGAGGAGGGTCCTAGTGCTTTTCCTTTCCCCAGTATTGTGCTCAAGGCTGAGATTCAGATCAGCTGCTCAACTCCCCCAGGGGCTTTGGGTGGGGGTAGGGCCATCATGGAGGGCTGAGGTTCAGATCAGCTGCTCAGTTCCACCAGAGGCTTTTAAGCTAAGCTGGACAATGGACCCAGGCTGCCTTCAGCATAGCAGCTCGCCGTTTGCTACTGCTGCTGCCTGGGCCCTGCTCCCCTCTTTCCCAGCTGGGAAAGCCTTCCCACACTGACCTTTGGAGCTTTCTTTGTTGCTTGTGGGTTGAGGGATCTGGGACACTCTCTGCTGGAAATTCTGCCCTGTAGGTCTGTTCAGGTCTTGTTTCTCCCAGTGCCTTGAGGCCAGGACTGGGCTCTGATGTTTACCTTTGGCTGGAAACCTCTTTTACTCTGTTGTTCTGTGACTTCTACTGCTCTAAAATTTGTTGAGGGTCATTTTTTGTACAGGTATTTTGTGGGCTGTGTGGGAAGCACTAGAGTATATGTGCCTTTCTATTCCGCCATCTTGGCTCCTTCCTGGATAGCATTTTTTTCATCATGACTTTCAGAATTATCTTAGATCATTATATTGCCAAGATTAGGGAAGTCTTTCACAGTTGGTCATCCATCCTTACAATATTGCTGTCACTGTGTACAATGTTTTCCTGGTTCTACTCTCTTCATTTTGCATCAGGACATCTAGCCAGTAAACCCCAAAGCCCCAAAGGAAGGCTCCCCACCCATAATAACTAATAAAAACTCTTAAACCCATTTGTCCAAGCAAACAGAATTTGGGGAAGTTATATAGATTACAATATATTAGAAAATGCACAAAAGCAAGGTCTTTAGCTGGGAGGGAGATGACTTCTCAGATCAAAACAATTTTACCCAGAGAGTCCATTTTGGCAGCCAATAGGGAGGCAAAGAGGAAATCAGAAACATGTTGAAGAACCAGCTTCCTCTACATATGTACCTCATTCTCTTATCCAGAGGGTTTCTAGAACCACTTGTGTTTTTATGTATCTTTCTCAAGAAGCACTGGCATCAGTGCCATCCCTCACACAGGTAGGTGTATAGCCCCATATTATACATTTTTTTTTTTTTGCCAACCTGTAATCATGTCTCCTTTCACCCCAGGTTTGCCTAGAAGTCTAGTTACATTTACACAAGACATAGAACCTGATGTAATCCATAGAGATCAAATCTAATCTTCCTTATCCCTCATTACACATGACAAAATAAAATCACAAAAAAGTCTCATTACAGGAACATTCAGGACACCAGAAGCATCCTGACCACCAGTCATATCTTCATTCTTCTCTGGGCTCCACTCCTGACTCTCTAGACCTTCTCTGCCATACTCTTATGCCAGGTACTCCCTCCTCTCCCCTTCTCCTCTTTCCTTTTCAGCTTTCTTTTATGCATTATTTCCACTATTAAAATGGAAGCTTCTTGAGGGCAGGGACTATCTGGTTATATCTACATCTCCAGCCCTTAGAACAATACCGGGCATATGGTAAGAACTCAGTAAATGCTTATTGTCTTGATCAAATTCTCCAAAGGAAGAGTAATAATGATAACAATAAGTAACATTATTAATAATATTAGCTAATAATTTAGTTAGGCACTGTACTTTTTATGAATAGTACCTCATTTGATGCTCATATCAATGCTGGGAAGTAGGTGCTATCATCACTCTCACTTTGCTGTTCAGTCTTTTTTCAGTTGTGTCTGACCCTTCCTGACCCCATTTTCTTGGCAAAGATACTGTAATGGTTTGCCATTTCCTTCTCCAGGTCATTCTGCAGATGAGGAAACTGAGGCAAACTGGGTTAAGTGACTTGCCCAGGGTCACACAGCTCAGAAGGGTCAGAGGCTATATTCCTGACCCCACACCCTGGCTCTTCATCCACCACCACCTGCTGTCTTAACAGTGTGCTTCTTGGAGAAGACTGCCTTATATCTGGAGGCCTACAGCCTCATGCCATGGGGCAAGAAGTAGGGACTTTGTCAATCCTGGTCTCGCTAGGAGTTGCTCTGAGAGGTGACTGGGGAGTATTTGTTTAGTAAGCCCTGTCCTTCAGTATAAAGAGCCAGTTCTCCCATAGTGTTGACAACTATGTGTGTGATTAGTGTGATTCCCCAAATAAAGGACCCTGCGCTCTGAGCAGAACAAACTGGAGGACCAGGGATGCCCCGTAGGAATCTGTTTTGTTTGTGCATATCTGTTACAGGGGCTGTGTTTTTCTTTAGGAAAAAAAATAATAAACTAAGATTTATATAGTGCTTTAAGGTTTACAAAGAACTCTCCAAATATTTTCTCATTTGACCCTCACAACAACCCTGTGAGCTAGGTACTCTTGTTGTCCTCATTTTATAGATGAGGACGTTGAAGTTAATCGACTTGCCCAGGGTTACACAGCTACTAAGTGTCTGTGGCTGGATCTGAACTCAGGTCTTCCTACCTCTAGGTCCAGCTCTCTATTCACTAAGACAGCTAGCTGCCCCTTTTTCAAAAGGTAGGGAAGAAGTGAGAGGGAAAGAAAAAAGATTTTTATTAATTTTTAAAAATCAAATGAAATCTAAAAGTACTGGTTCTTACCAGGAGATGCTGTCATATAGAGTTTAACCAGAATATCAGAAATAGATCAAAGCAAGTTAAAAATTAGTGTACCCAGAACGAGATCTATATTATTTGGACATGGCCAAGGTGGAATTTGTTTTTCTTGATTCTATGTATTTGTGAAAAGGGTGTTGTTTTTCTTTCTTTTCTTTTCCTCCGCAGGTTAGGTTAGGAGGGAGAGAAAGTGGACTTTTATTAAGTAAAAAAAATAAAATTTAATTAAAATTTAATAAAAAAAAATTTAAAATGACCCCACTCCCTGAGTTTCACAGGCCATGAGCTTCCTTCAGTACTCTCAAAAATCTCCCCATGACCAGGTAAGCCAGAAGCCTGGAAATTCAGTGACCCTGTTTGCCCCAGTAGGGAGGCAGACAGGGCATTTATTTTATAAAGACAAAAACCTCCTAAGACAATGCCCAGAGTGCCCTTTGGGTCTCTCCTGATTGCACAGGCAGGACCCCACTCAGCCTGGTCTGGAATCCAGGTTACCAAACTTCCTTACCTTTCCCCACTCTTCTTCCACCCCTCCCTTATGCTTTTCTATTAGATGCCTGTAGTCAATTTGAATCTTTGCTTCAACAGCACAGGGCAACCTCAATTGCCATCTAGTACAAACCCCATCTTTGATGAGAAAATAAGATGAGGAAACTGAAGCCTAGGATGGTGGGGCTAGGGGTGGAGGTGTGGCTGTGACTTGTCCAAGGTCCCACTGGTAGTAAGGTAAGATTTGAACCCAGATCCTATCAGTCTGGAGCCGGCGATCATTCCACTGTAATCACAAATAGTATTTGAATCCAAACCCAAGCATAGAGTGTGCTCTTTTTACCACTGACGATTAAGGTCATGAATTCTTTGCTTAGGCATGTCATAAAATAAATTAATGTAAAATGGCCTGCAGTCCAATGTTACCTCTTCCTGTTTCTCCAAGGAAGATCCTAAGTGGACAGAGCAGAAGATAATCAAAAGAACCAGATGATTTTTAGGTCTCTTGGAAACATTAACTCAATTATTGGTTCTCTGAATGTAAGATCTTTCTCCAATGACCAAAACAAGTTAAAATACTGCAGGACAAAACAAATCATATATCAACATGGAAATCCTTAATGGAAAGATGCCTTACAATTTCTCCTTGGGGAGGCAAAATTGGCAGGACTGATCTTTCCCTGTCCTTGAAGCAGTAAAAAACATTTCTTTTTTTAAAAAAAAATTTGTTGAACTTTTATTGGTATCTTTTGTTTTCACATCAGCCATTTTGGGATATATCCTCTCCCCATCCTCCAATCAGTAAGCCGTCCCATTTAACAAAGAAAAGTAGTTAAGTAAAACCAGTACAGATACATCTAACATTTTATGCAACATTCATACCCACAGTACCCTAATTCAAGGAAAGAAGAGAAAGGTATTCATGACTTGTTTAATTTCACTTGATAAGACTGAGTTATTTAAAGCTACCTATTTCTTATTTCGTGTGTTTTATATTTTTTTAGGGTAATCACATTTTTGTTAAAAATTGTAACATCTCCATTTAATTGAAACCCTACAAATTCTTATCTGTAATCATTTACCCACTGCTCTGCTTAGCTGCCAATCGTTTGTTTCTTTCTTCAGCAGTTGTAAGGCAGATACCCTTTCCTCAGGGAAGAGAGATCAAGCCTTATTACCTTTACCAATAACAAAAATGTTGGAGAGCCTAGTGGCAAAACTATTGACATTGGCAGGCATCTTTTACACAAACAACATCAAAAAAGCCAGGATGTTTCTCCCTGTTTGTGATCACACCAACTGGACCCAAATTAGCCCCACCAGTCACCATACATAGGTTACCGGTATCAAACTTGATAAAATCTTGCCAGCTTCTAAATCAATCTGAACTGTACCCTTCACTTGATGACAGGATCTGGGTATCAGATAGTATAGGCACCATGGGTCACCAGAGGGGGAATACCTTTTGTACCCACAAAGATTTTTCTCACTTTGCACAATTTATATTTAGCCTCCTCAGCTGTAATACAAGAACAGGAAAACACCCTTTTGTGTCATAAATCAGACAGAAATGTTCGCAGCTTTCTCAATGCTAATGACATCCATAAAGCCAGCAGGGTATGTAACATCAGTGTGGACCTTGCCATCAATCTTGATGAATCGCTGCAGGCAGGTCTTCTTGACTTCATCTCCAGTCAGGGCATCTTTGAGTCTGTTTCTCAGGAAGATGATGAGCAGCAGACATTCCCTCAGCTTGTGGGGACCTGTGGATGGTTTTGGAGCAAAAACCCCTGTTCATTTATCCAGCATCCAATGCTTTTGAGCTGCAACATGCTTCAGATGCTTCTTGGGACCACAAGCCATGGTTACACTACACCTGAGATGAAGTGGGAAATTTACTTGGCTATAGGGTCAGAGGCTCTGTCTACTTATAAACTGTGTGCGTTTGGTCAAGTCACTTTACTCTTTTGGGACTCGGTATCTTTACCAGCAGCATGACTAGTCCGTCCCAAGACAAGAGATCAGAAACATTTCATAGGATGTTGGCAGCTAGGTAGTGGAACAATAAATCTGTGGACCTGGAGTCAGGGAGACCTGCATTCAAATACTGCCTCAGATCGATACTAGCTGTCTGTTTCTGCACAAGTCACTTAACCTCTGACTGCCTTGGTTTTCTCATCTCTAGAATGGAGATGATAATAGCACCTCCTGGGGAAAATGCTTCACAACCTGGTGGAGGATAGAAAAGGCAGGGAGTGATGTGCAACAGGTTCCACTTGTAGGTTTAATCTGCATTATTAACATTTTCTCTATCACTTTCCTCCATCACATCCTGTTTGTAGCAAAAATTTTAAAGTATAAATGTTTACACTGAAAATTTAACAATCAGCTCAGTTCAAGTTGGCTCTTTCACACAGGGCTGTGGTGAGAATCAGATGAGATAAAATGTTTAACATGCTTTGCCACCTCAACATGCCAGTTAAATACTAGCTATTATTATTACCTCTTCATACCATGCCCACTTACTAATGAGATTCCAAGAGCCTGGCTATTATATCCCCTCTGAGTTGTTTCAGGGGCATCTTCTGTAGTCCTAGAAAGCTCATGAGCCCCCATCAGTGTGCTTCCTGATGTGATTATGGGCTAGTTATCATTAGTCAGTGCTTAGCATTCTGCCTAGCACATAAAAGGTACTTAATCAATGTTTATTTACTGATTGATTTTTGAATAGTTTAGTCATCCAAACTTATTAACTTTTAGAATGGGATATTTATCAAGGTGCAAAATTGGTACAAAACATCCCCCACAAAAGTTTGTGACACATTTTTCCACCAGGACATACAGAATAGAGGGGAAAGTAGGCTCAAGCTTAGAAGGCAGGTGCGGCAAAGGGAAAACGATCATATCCTAATTGTTGAGAGCCCTTTTCTCCCCTTTGTGGTTCAGTAAGAAGAACCTTTAAGGCATGCTGTAGGTTCTTTATTGGGCTCTTCACAGATCTGTAAAGCCACAACCAGTCCATCCTTTGTTACCAATGCATACACTATTGCCATCTATTGCTACGAGAGCAGGGGAAGGGGAAAACAAAGCTGGGATGCTGAGGGAATATCTACAATCCTCTGGACCTTCAAGGTCTTCCTTTGGCCAGGGAGTGGGAAGGAGAAGGAGACCAAGGCCAAAGCTGAAGTGCTCTCCTCCCTCCAAATAACCGTTTCTTACAGGGCTTGGGTTGAATGCACTCTCTAAAATCTCTGTTTCACAGTGTTCTTTTATTTTACAGATAATCTACAGAGCATGACTAAATTGCTTTAGTCAGTCCAAGCACTGTTCTTGTTAACATCATTCCAATTCATCCAGTGGCTCACCAGAGACATCTAAATTGATCGTGCCTTTTCCACACTTGGAATTCTTTCACATTGATTTTGTTCAAGGAAACGCTGATCAAGGTATCAGGGCAATGCATTTTATCACTTACTTTCAGTGAGGTAACTTGATTGACTTACTCAGTTGGAGCCTACTCTTACGCATTCTGCGAAACAGAGCAGGCACCTTGAGCTAGGAAGATGTGAGCTCACATAAAGCCTCAGACATCTACTAGCTATGTGATCCTAGGCAGGCCACTAAGCCTGTCTGCTTCACTGTCCTCATCTGTGGAACGGGGATCATTTTTCACCTTCTCCCAGAGTTGTGGTAATGATAAAGTGAAGTGATATTTGTAAAGTACTATGTAAATGCTATTACCATTGTTACCTCACACCCCTAGCATGCAGCACAATTCCTGGTACCAGTAAGTACTTAGTGTGTACTTATTATCACATCCTTATTCCTACAAACTATACAAACTATTCACCCCAAGGTCACATTTGCTCTATAGCTGTGACATCCATCACCTGTTCACTTACATTGAGCTTGTGGTCCACTAACTGCCCCATCCCCAGATCTTTTTCAGACAAATTGCTCTCTAACCACCAGCTCCTTCATCTTATATTTGTGAAACTGATCTATTTGTTCGCAAATGAAAGACTTGACATTTTGTATCCATCTTGATAGGTCTGAGGTGACCTAACTCCCTGACCCATGTACATATTTTCTCATCTCTACAAAATGTTTAGTCATATGTCCTTCGTGAAAATGGGACAGACTTTCAAAAATTATTTGATGCAGTAAATGACATTTCACTGTCATACAATTGTAATGAAAAACTTCAGAGAATGCAAGATTGCCATCTACTGCAGGAGACCTTAACCACTAAAGTCTCCCCCTTGAAGGTCACATTCTAGCTACTTAGTGTATATATCTTGTATATACCTACTTATGTACTACTTGTTTCCTTAATGAGAATGTAAGTGCCTTGAAGGCAGAAATTGTTTTTACCTTTTCTTTATCCCTGCCACTTAGCAAAAAGCTTGGCACATAGTAAGCACTTGATAAATGAATGAGGTTTTTGCACCACTCAGGCAAAATTCAGCCTTAAAAGCTCTCCCCTAACAAAGCGTCTCTCACACAAATGTTAAAATCATACGAGACCAACCACAAAGAAAATCTGATTCCAATTCTTTGATTAGGGTTCTGATTATCAACGTCAAGGGAGGGTGGCACTTTAGCTAAGCTGTAGAGGAAGCATCAGATATTCAGAGGAAGGAAAGGAAGAATCCTTTTCCAGGCATAAACAATGGTCTAAGCAAAGACAAACGGGCCAAGAGTGGAAAAGTCAAGCTTGGAGAACAACAAGTTGGCCAGTTTAACTGAACATAGACTGTATGAAGGACAGTAATGTGAAGTCTCAAAAGGTACAACAAAGTCAGATTGTGAAGGACTTTACATGTCAAACTGAGAATGCAATTTTCCCCTTGCACAAATAGGGACCCACAAAAATTTCTGGCCAAGGAGTTATGTGATCAGGCTTGTGCTATAGGATAATGATCTTAGCAGTGGAATAACTGGAGAGGGGGATACATTAAAAGCAGGGAAACTAATTTACACATTTTTCTAAATAGAACTGGCTAGTGTAATAATCCAGGTAAGAATGATGTCATTCAAAGAATTGAAAATCGAGGGGATGCCCATCAGTTGGGGAATGGGTTTGAACAAATCCTGGTACATGATTGTGATGAAACACTATTGTGATGTAAGAAATTATGAGCAGGATGGTTTCAGAAAAACCTGGAAAGACTTACATGAATAGAAGCAAAGTGAAAGTGATCAGAACCAGAGCGCTGTACACAACAACATCATGTGATGATCAGCTATGAATGACTTGGCTATTCAATAGAATGAATCAAGACAATTCTGAAGGGCTTATGATGAAAAAATGCTATCCACCTCCTGAGAAAGAACTGATCGAGTCTGAATGCAGATCAAAGCACAACACTTTTTTCACTTTTTTATTTTTGATTTTGGTTTCACAACATAACTAATATGGAAATTTTTGCATGACTGCACATGTATAACTTATGTCAAACTGCTTATCTTCTCAGGGAGGGAGGAGGGGATGGAGAAGAGAAAACTGGTAACTAAAATTGAAAAAACACAAATGTAAAAATTGTTTTTACATGTAATTAGAAAAAAATATTTAAAAGTAATATTGCCATTATCCTGAGTATTGGTGAGGGGAGTCCCGTTCAGGGACAAATTGAAATCAGCGAACTCAGAGGTCTCTTTCTGCTCTGAGATGCTCTCAGTCTATGCCTTGGTCTATGGTCTGTCTTGTTTTCCAATACCTACCTGTGTGACTTTAAGCAAGTAATTTTCTCTCCAAGGGCCTTTGTTTCCCTCTCTGTAAAATGAGGAGGTTGGCTTAGATCTTAACCTGGATCCATCAACTTGTTCTTTTAACATTTGGAGAGCAGGGTAGTTAGGTGGTGAAATGAATATAGTGCTGGGCTTGGAGTCAGGAAGATCCGAGTTTAAATCTGGACCAGACATTTACTAGCTGTGTGACACTGGGCAAGTCACCTAGCCCTGTTTGCCTCAGTTTCTTCATCTATAAAAATCAGTTGGACCATTCCAGTATTTTTGCCAAGAATACCCCAAAATGAGGTCACTAAGAGTTGGTAATGTTTCAGTAACAAACTGTATTTCAATATAATTAATTTCCTTTCTAATCCTGAATATTTTATTTTATGCATTTAGACATATTCTTCTGAGAAGAAGTTCATAGGCTTCATGAGGGGTCCATGGGGTCCATGATACCAAAAAAAAGTTCAGAACCCCTAGTCTCAATGACCTCCAAGGACTTTCCTGAGCTCTGAGTTCAATGATCTGAACTAGGGACCTATTTGATCTTTATAAATGAGTTTTCCCCCCCACTAAAGGAATTAAATGAAGCACAAATTAATTATGCAGCAACCTGCTAAGTGCAATTAAGTTGAAAATTCATTGACATAATTAATTAGACAGGTAAATAGCTCCCTGTCAACCTCAATAAATCCATTTTACATAAAATCAACTCAGCTCTGACAGGTAGAGAGTGTGTCAGTGGGAAGTGAGAAGAAGATAGGGCTAGGCACCTCACTGGAATACATTTTAAAAGCTTTAGAGAAATCTCTGAAATGAGCTCCCCATTGCTGTAGGGTTTCCTAGTTACAGGGGCTAGGGAGCTTGACGGGAGAGAAATGAATGGCGGTGGGAGGTACCCATTCATTTGCTTGCACACTTCTTTTTTTCTAACCCCAAGTACATAGATAGCCCTAGGAAGGAGTGCATTCCAGGTGCGTTCTGTGGATTGTGGGAAGGGAGAGGCCTGTTAAGTTCACTGAATGACCAATCATCCAGTTTGCGTGGAATATTGAATACATGAAAAGAAATGAAAAATGAGAATGGAAAATTGGTAAGTCAGATTTGGGAGTTTCTTAAAAGCCAAGTTAAGGAGATCAGAGTTTATCCAAGAGGAAATAGAAAGACGCTGAAGATTTCTGAACAGAGGAGTCATATGGTTAGATCTATGCCTTAGGAAAGATTATTATTATTGGCTATATAGAGGACAGTGAGTTGGAAAGCATCAGGGAAGTTGAACAAAGCTTTTAATGACTTTAGATTTTCCCCCGAAACAAAAGTACATTTTCTGAACGTTAATACTCTTCCAGGGATGTTGTATGACTATGAAATATCAGTCTCTGAAGTGACAATTCAGAGGTCACCCAAATGGCAGTGGTGTGGTGGGTACAAGACTGAGTCATAGAAAAGGCATAAGATATATCCAAAAAATTTACCCCTTGAAGAGGAGAATGGTTGATCCTGTAGAGCAAGCAAGGACTAATTCATTAACAGTTTGTGAGCTTCACTGTGGTATCCAAACAATGTCAAGACAGCCAGAGGGAGGCTCTCTCTAGCACTTTGGTTAGAATCCCTCTGGAGAATCCAGGGAAGGAAATGGATAGGGCAGACGTGGATGGGGAGCTGTGGGTTGTGAGCTGTCCAGCTGGAAGAAGTACCCTCATCAGTGAGATGTACAGAAGCATTAGAAAAAGGAGAAAACAGAGGTGGGGAAGCCAAGTAGGAGGCTAATGCAATAGTCCAGGGAGGAGGTGAGCAGACATTGACCTAAGTCGAAGGCCAGTGGCAGTCAGTTAATAAACATTTATTAAGTGCCTTATCTTATGTGGCAAAAGACATTACCTACCTACCCTCAAGGAGCTCACAATCCAATGGGGGAGACAACAGGCAAACAAATACGTACAAACAAGCTATAATCAGAATAAACAGGAAATGATTAACGGAATGAAGGCACTAAAATCAAGTGTGAATGGGGCGCCAGAGAAGAGAGATCCGATGGCAAAACTAGGGCCAAAGTGTGGAATTTAAGGGGAGGAAGAACTTCCTAACAGAGCTATCTAGAAACAGGAAGTGCTACCTTGTGGGAATAATGAGTTTGGAAGTATCCAAGAGGAGGCTGAATGACCGTCTGTCAAAAATGTGGTAGAGGGGATTGCTTTATAGGATGGAAGATTCAGGGAGACTGCCTGTCTCCTATTAACATCTGATGCTGAGAGTCCCTTCTAACTTGTGAAACCTGGAGAAAGTTTCTAACTATGAATTCTAGTGAAATTTTCTCCAAGATTGAACTGGGAGTGGAGGTGAAATTGGCCATTTACTCATGTGAAAAATGAGGGGGTTGGACTGAATGGCTTCTGAAGTCTCTTTCTGGTCTCCATCCAAGCCCGGAGTGGTAGGTGGGTGGGGCCGGCTCATTTACATTCCAGCAGCTCCAACTTGGAGGAGCAGCAGCCTCAGTTGGCTATCTCAGGGTTTGGCTTATGCCCATGTGCTGACAGGAGAAGGGAGGGTGGACCGAGCAGCTGCACAGGTGGGGAAGGGGCAGGCAGAGGGCACAGGCACTAACATGCACAGTCTGACTGTGAGATGTCGGAGGCCTCCCTCCCACCCAGCATGTACCAGAGGGCTCTGAAGAGTTGAGGCTAACACCCTACTTTGGTTACAGTGGCCCAGCTGTTCTGAGGAATTGATTAATCAGCTAAAAACCTTCCGATGTGCAACTTCCTTTTAACTAGTGGACCTGTGAGGGGGGAGGTGGGGGTGTTGCAAAAAGTGAAAGGAGAAAGAGGGGACCAAAAGAATGGTTTGGGGTATGTGAAATAGGAGCAAGATCCCATATCCCCAAAAGATACGGGAAGAAATCAAGACCAACCCTGTAAGACTGGGTCAGGGTCAGGAGCTCTGAGGTCCACTATCAGTAAGGATGGCTCTCATTTCTAAAGCCCTTAACATAACTTTGCTCACAACTAGTCAGGACCAATTCAGGATCACAGAGCATCGTAGACGGGAAAACCCCAGAACTAACCCAACCCAGGCCCTTTTTATGAAGAAAGGAATGAAAGTCTGTATCAGTAAGCACCCCAACATACACGGGGAGGAGGCTGCTACCACATGTTCTGTGATCTGCTTCTCTAAAAGGAAAGGCAACTTTTGAGGGGTTAACAATCACTTTAATCAAGCACAGCTATCAGAGAAAATCAAAATCAAAATTTCAGAGAAATCAAAAATCAACAGTGATTCCAAACTGCCTGACCATTAACATACATTCATCTTTACAAGAGAGGGAAGCACCAACATCTGTGTTTTCAAAGCCAGGGGGCTCGTTAGCACCTTCCCAGAGTGTAATCTGGCACATGGACCTCATACCAAAAACTAAGCCCCAAAGTAAAACCTCATCTCAGAGAACGCTTTTCAGAGCCAGAGGGCATGACCTTCTGACTCAGTGCCTCAATAGAAAAAACAAAAGGTACTTAGAACTCTCCAACAAAACAACTCCCCTAATCAAACTCCCCTGCCCTCAATGGGCAGGCCCATTAATGGGTGGGAAAGCTCTTCTTTAATCACATTGAAATAGAGGCATTATACTTATTGATTATACTAAAACAGAACCAGCAAAAAATCCTACTTTGCTTGGCCTCGCAAGGTCCAAGTGTTGTGCCCGATGAGGCATAAGTTGAAAGAAGAGCCAGCATTTGAACCCTGGCCCTGACCCTTTCCACTACAATTTAGCAGCCTCTATTCTGGCTTTGATTCTGTTGCTAGTTCACTGTATGACTTTGGACAAGAACTTTCCAGTCTCTAAGGCCCAGGTTACTCCTTTATAAATTGAGAGGGTCCAACTTCGTGACCTCTGACTGGAAAGGTCAAAGATTCAATTCCTTCTTATCTGAATGCATTAGAAGATACAGGTCACTTTAGAGTTAACATGCTCTTTGTCTTCCCTCTCTTTGCCAACTGCTCACAAAGGATTCTTTGCTAGGTCCAAGAACAACAATTTGAATCATGGCCATGCAAGCCCTGCTGAGTCAGAAATCAGAAAGGGGAGGGTGGCTCTTGGAGTCCTCGTATATCTCCCTTACCGCAGGTTTTTGCAGGGGTCAGGGCCCAGGGAGAAACGGGACATCCCAGCAAACAAGTGTCTTGTCCTCTGGGGCTCGGCTGAGACTGGCACCCCACTTCCCCCAAGGATCTGGGATTTGGATAGGAAGCATATCCCTAAAGTGGTGATGCCAAATCCGAGTTCCTAATGCTATAAACATGGCCTCTTTGCTAATGTCCAGGGCCTCCCTTCCCTGGCTCCTCATAGCAGAAGTAATGACATTAGACACCTCAGCCCCTCCCACCCCTCTGAGACCAAAGGTTGGTAAAAATGCTGAAGTTTTTACATATTTATACATGAAATGGGAAAATCTGCTTGACAGATAGCGTGATGAAGTGGAAAGAATGCTGAGATTAGGAATGAGCAGATCCGGGTTCAATTTCCAGTTGTGCTACCTATTTAATACTCTGTGACCTTGAGCAAGTCATGTGTGTTCTCAAGACCTTGGATTCCTCCCCTAAAAAAACCCAGAAAGTCTGACCAGAACACCTCAAAGACTTCTTTGAGCTCTAAATCTTGTGACAAAAATCCTTTCCTCCCTCAGTAGGCAAAATAAAGCAGTTTAGGCTTTAAGGGGATATTTGCAAGTACTTTTTTCTGAGTTATCTCATTTTCCAAGAAACTAGGGTTGGGAAGAGACCTTGAAAGTGGGTTACTTGAATACTCCTCATTTGACAGAAAAACAGGCCATTGACTCCTCCTTATTTTACAGGACACAAACACCCAGAAACTAGCCAAGTGACTTCTCAGGGCCACACAGCAGTTTAATGGCAGAGCTGGGTTAGGAGACTGGATCTTCCAATTCCTATCCCAGCGTGCTTTGCACGGCCTGCAATTTTCTTCCCTATACTAGAGGTTCTTAATCTGGGGCCCATGGATAGATTTCAAGGGGTACATGAACTTGGAGGGGAAAAAATATTTATTTTCATTAACCTACTAAGGAAATTTAGCATTTCTTTTGATTATGAATTTAAAAAAAAAATTATTCTGAGGAGTCCATAAGCTTTACCAGGTTGCAAAGAGGTCCATGATGCAAAAAAAGGTTGAAAGTCACCTAATAGGAGTCTGTGTTCTCCCGAACCCCAAACTCATGGGTAGTAGTAACTAGCAAAAAGCAATGAGGAACAGAGTTCAAATTCTCTCTCTGAGGCTTACTTTCACGACCTTCTACGTGCTGCCGGGTGGGTTTTGTTTGTTTGGAGTTGTTTTCCAGGCTCAGGCTAGGTTGGGGGCACCTGAGGGTTCAGTCTTTTTTGAAATGTGATGGTTCACAGCTGTGTTGAGTCATGGGGGCTTTGTGCCTGCTGACTCTGAGTCAATCAGAAGCCAAACCTTCGTTACATACGCTGGGAGGTTCACTTATGAGAAGGATCTTGTGATTACCTGGTTGAGACTCTGAGTGGCCGTATGTTCAGAGCCCCTATTGCTCAGATTTAAGGCTCTTTAGATCCAGGGGTGTATGCAAATTGTATGGCAATATTGCTCTGATTCATGCAGGAGAGCCTTGTCTGTTGGTTTTGATAAAGATTAAAAAGGTTGTCTGTTGAACAAATGGAAGGCTTGGTAATTTTGGGGATGTAAAAGATAAAAAGGTCTCTGGATGCATTTGTTTGATCTGATTAAAGTGACTGTTGACCCCTCAGGTTGCCTTTCCTTTTATAATGCAGATTTAAGAACCTATGATAGTAGACCCCCCTGATGGGATGCTTGCTGATACACCTTGAAGAAATGTTTAGCCTGTCTGAGCCTCAGTTTCCTCATTTGAAAAGGCCTCTGAGGTCCCTTCTTGCTCTTGATCTGTGATAATCTTAATTTTCAATTTCCTTAGAAGGAAGGAGAAAAAAATCAACCAATTTTCTTCCATATTGAAGCAAATTCCCAAACTGTCCTGGAAAGGAATGTTAACAGGCCCAGTCCCTCCCCCTCTCTTTTCCATTTGGAGAGGTGATTGGAGAGCACTGTTGTTAGAAACAGCAAGGGTTGCACATGTGGCCAGATCAGATGGGACCTACTCACACTGTCCTAGTTTTGAACATCAAAAATCTGGTTTTAATATGTACAAATATGTACATGGGTGGGATGGGAGAGCAGGCAGAGGTCAGAGGTGAAAAAGGAGAAGACATAGCTGGCAAAGTGAAAAGAGAACTGGGGATGTTTATAAACCTTAAAGTGATATATAAACTCCTTAGTTTGACACTCAAGGCTCCTCTATTTTTCTTCTCTGTGTACATGCTGTACCCCACCCCCAGGAGAATGGGATCCCCCCACCTCCCACCCCAAGCATATGGGCTGTTTTAATTTTGTCTGTAAATCAAATGGGATAATATTCATAAAGCACTTAGCAGAGTGCCTGGCACCACTTAAATACTTCTCCTCCTCTCCTTCTTCCCTTCCCCCAATACCTGGTGCCTTTCATACAGTAGGGGTTTAATAAGTCTTTGCTGAATTGTCTTCATTTTACAGAGGAGGCCCTGAGGCTGAGTCAAAGCAACTTGTCCATGGTACTCAAACCCAGGACTGTTGACTCTAAATCTAGGGCTTTTCCTGCAATATCCTATTGTTATCCTTTCTTTGCTTTCTATTGGAAACAATTAAAATGTTGAAGTGATTAGGCAGTATGTGTGTATGGATATTTCAATGGCATTAGAGATGCTCCAGGACTGGGACTGGCCAGGCCAGAACCAGCAGGGGAGAGAAAGGTTTAGGGTGTTTGGGCAGTTAGGTGGCAGTGGACAGGGCACTTATTTGCCAGGGTCACTGAGGATCAATGAGATAATCCTTGTAAAGTGTCTGGCACACAGTAAGTGCCATATGTTTGTGTTCCTGCTTAGTTCTGTCCCACTCTTAGTGACCCCATTTTTGGGGTTTTCTTGGCAAAAATACTGGAGTGGTTTGCCATTCCTTCTCCAGCTCATTCTGCAGATGTGGAAACTGAGGTAAACAGGGTTAAGTGACTTGCCCAGGGTCACACAGCTAAGTAAGTGTCTGAGGCCAGATGTGAAGTCAGGTCTTCTTGACTTCAGGCCCAGGGCTCTATCTACCTAGCTACTGCCACCACTGCCACCACCACCACCACTACTACTACCACCACCACCACTACTATTACTACTACTACTACTACCACTACTACTACTACTACACTACTACTGCTACCACCACTACCACTAATACACCTCTACCTCAGGATCCTCATCTGTAAAATGGGTTGTTATGGAGATCTAATGAAATAATACCTACAAAGCTCTTGGCAAACGTTAAAGAGCTCCCCTCCCCCCTCTCCTCCCTCCTCCCTTTCCTCCTCATTCCCCTCCCCTTCCCCCTCCCTTTCCTTCTCATTTCCCTCCCCTTCCCCCTCCCTTTCCTTCTCATTCCTCTCCCCTTCCCCCTCCCTTTCCTCCTCATTCCCCTCCCCTTCCCCCTCCCTTTCCTCCTCATTCCCTCCCCTTCCCCCTCCCTTTCCTTCTCATTTCTCTCCCCTCCCCCTCTTTCCTTCTCATTCCCCTCCCCTTCCCTTTCCTTCTCATTTCTCTCCCCTTCCCCCTCCCTTTCCTTCTCATTTCTCTCCCCTCCCCCTCCCTTTCCTTCTCATTCCCCTCCCCTTGCCCCTCCCCCCTCCCCTCGCTCCTCCCCCCTCCCCTCGCCTTCCCTTCCCCTCCCCTTCTCTGCTCAGGGCAGTGCTGGCCTTCCACAGTTCTCCCCATCGCCCCACAAGTAGTGCTCTCCTTCTGAAGCGCGCCCCGCCCATCAGGCCTCTCTAGCCGGCTGCCCTGCCTTTTTCCCTTCCAAGGTCAAACATCCCCTCCTCCAGGCAGCCTTCCGTGACTGCCCTCCCCCTGCGTCTCCATCTGCCTCCTCTCTCACCCTTCTCGGGGCCAGGCCGTCTCTGGGTCTCTCTGCGGGGTCCGGCTCTTGAACCCCGGTACTGGACTATAAACCTCGAGGTGTCAAAGGCAGCACGCGCAGGGGCTGCGGCTGCGCATGCGCCCGGCCCCGAACGAGGGCAGAATCTGTTAGTTTCAAATCCCAGAGGCGGGGCAAAGAGTGGTTAGGGTGAAGAAACCAAAGCGTCTCTTCGTGACTGAGCATGCGCCAGCGTTCCGTAGTTTCCATTCAATACCCTCAAGCCGGAAGGAGCCATCAGGTGCCTCGTTAGCGCAGTAGGTAGCGCGTCAGTCTCATAATCTGAAGGTCGTGAGTTCGATCCTCACACGGGGCACAATACTTTTGCCCTGGGACGGGGACTCTCGGATTCCTAGAACGGTAGTTTTTACGCTTCCATCTGCTTTGGAGATCCTGCAGACGGAGGCCGAGATTCCGGCCTGGTTTGGCTATGGACAAGGGGGGACGGCGCTCACTCGGGGAGTCCAGGCGTTCTCGCCTTCGCGGCATCTGCTGGGTCTCCCTCCTCCCTCCGGAAAGTGCTGGATCTGAAGCTGGAAAGGACTTGTGGCCCAGGCGACACCCACGCACGGGTTTTACACAGGAGGAAACTGAGGATGTGAGCAAGGTCCTGTAACGGGGCCGGGGGTCACAGCAGGACTGCGCAGACCGGACTGTGCTGAAATGCGTGCCAAATGAAGGCAGGGTGAGGAAGAAGCGGGGTGGCGCTCCTGGGAGCCAAACAGGTGAAAGCGAGGAGGGAGTGCCGTCCAGCCAAAGGCTCGGAGGCAGGAGATTCCTCGAGTTGATGCACTATGGCAAATTCAGAAATATGTTTTTCATGACTTCGCATGTCTAATGGGTATCGACATATCGCCCGCCTCACGGGCTGGAAGAAGGGGGAGGATTTGGAACACAGTAAAAAAAAGAATGTTAAAGAGGAAGAAAGGAAAGAAGGGAAGGACAAGGGAGAGAGAAAGGAAGGCAGGCGGAAAGGAGGGAGGGAGGACAAACTGACGGCGTGCCGAGCCTCCAGGAGACGGTCCTGGGAGGAGGGTGCGGGAGTAAAGGTGTTTGCAGGAAAGTAAAGACGGACAGATGCACAGAAACCCGAAATGTGTGCGTGTGTGCGTGCGTGTGTGCAAGGCTGGGGCACACCCCCAGGGGCCAGCAGGGGCCAGCCGGCAGGGGCCCCGTCCGCGGACAGGGTCGAGGTCCGAGCGCCCGAGGCCGGCTCCCTCCGCGGGACAGTGACCTCAGAGCTGTTTAAGGACAGCGCAGCGGGAACATCATTCCAGCTTTACAGAGGAGGAAACTGAGGCCCGGGCACGTTCCCGCAGCCGGCGCCCGGAGCGGGCGGAGGGGGCCGTGGGGGAGCTCAGCCGAGGAGGCGGCGCTGAAGTCGGCTTAAATCCAGGATGATGTTCGCCAGGAAAGCAAGGAAGCCTCCTGCTCAACTTTGGAACTGAGGAGCGAGCCGATCTCAGCGTGCTCCCAACAGAAGTCGTTCTGATTTGTTAAGAAGCATTTCCACATTGGTCATGTTGTGAAAGAAGAATTGGAGCAAAAGGGAAAAACGGGGGTGGGGGTGGGGGAGAGGGAGAGGGAGAGAGAGACAGAGGAAAGAGAGGGGGAGAGAGACACAGGGAGAGACAGAGAGAGAGAGAGAGACAGAGACAGAGAGACACAGAGAGAGAGAGAGACGGGGAGAGAGAGAGACAGAGAGAGAGAGACAGAGACACAGAGACACAGAGAGAGAGAGACGGGGAGAGAGAGACAGAGACAGGGGGGAGAGAGACAGAGACGGGGGGGAGAGAGAGAGACGCAGAGAGACACAGAGACAGACACAGAGAGAGACAGAGACGGGGAGAGAGACAGAGACGGGGGCGGGAGACAGAGACGGGGGGAGAGAGACACAGAGAGAGAGAGAGAGACGCAGAGAGACACAGAGAGAGACAGAGACGGGGGGGAGAGAGAGACACAGAGAGAGAGAGACGGGGGGGAGAGAGAGGGAGACAGAGAGACACAGAGAGAGAGACAGAGACGGGGGGAGAGAGAGAGACACAGAGAGAGAGAGACGGGGAGAGAGAGAGAGACAGAGACGGGGAGAGAGAGAGAGACAGAGACGGGGGGGTAGAGGGAGAGAGACGGAGACAGAGACAGAGAGACAGTGAATGAGAATAGTCTGCTTTGGTCTGCATTCAGACTCCCCAGTTCTCTCTGCACGTGGACACCATTTCCCATCCCGCGTCTTGGAATTGTCTTGGATCATAGCATGGCTGAGAAGAGCTAAGTTGTCAGTGCCTCATCACACAACGTCATGTCACTGTCACTGTATGCAGCGCTCTCACTCAGAGCATGGCTGAGCCCTTCCAGGTTTTTCTGAAGTCAGCCTGCTTGCCATTTCTTGTGAAACAGTAGAGTTCCCTACATACGTACTTGTTCAGTCATTCCCCAATTGGTGGTGATTTTTTTCTCCCTCTCTTCCTCCACCCTTCACCTGCTGAGCGCACCCCCATCATGCCTCCAGTCACCCAGGTTCCCAACCTAGGAGTCCTCTTTCACTCATCATTTTCCCTCATCCCTTACAGCCAATCAGTTTCCAGGTTTTGTAGTTAGTTCCTACACTGTGCCTCGGTTCATCTCTACACTGTTTTCTTCTCTTGGGTCCCCTACCTCTTTATCAATCACTGATTGTGCCTGGCCAAGCCACAGCTTGGATTGTTCCCACCACTATGCTTTTGCTCCTACACAGGAGCAAACAGGAGTTGCTGAAATGAAGGTGGAGAAATTCATACCCCTGCTCTTATGGGGTCCTCTATAATTTTTTGTTTTTTGTCTCAACTGGGCCCTCGCTGCTGCTAGGCAATCCTTCTGTGCCTCCTTTATCAACTCACTGTCCACAGGGTTTCTTCCAAAAATCCCCATTCTCTTAACCAAGAGATTTGCCTTACATTTTACAGAAAAAATTGAGGACATTGCCTGTGATCTCCCCTTTCCTTTCTTATCTCCTGTCACTCTGATACCTTCTGCCCTCCTCTCCTCCTTCATCCCTGTCTTGCATAAAGACGTGGCTCTTTTTCCTTGCTGAGACAAACCCTCTACTCTCACAAATGATCCCATTCCATTCCTTCTCCTCTAACAGATCGCCCCCCACCTCATCCCACCCCACCCCGATCATCTCTACTCTCCCACTTATCTTCAATGTCTCCCTCTCCACTGGCTTTTTTCCTGCTTCTTACAAACATGCCTGTCTCCATCATCCTCAAAAATCCTCACTTGTTCCACCCATCTCCATTAACTGTTATCCCATGGAAAGACTTGTATGAACTGATACAGAGTGAAGTGCGTTGGTATAAGAACACTTTATGCTCTAACATCAATATTAAAAAATGAAAAAAATCTATGCACTTTTATAAATAAAAGGGGCAATCTGCAAATTCTGTTATGTAAAAATGAAACATCATAATTTTTAAAAATCTATGTTGTATCCCCCTCCCAATAGAATGTACGCTTCTTAAACCAGGGACTTTTACTTTTGGTCTTTGTATCTAGCCCATGGCATAGAGCCTTGCACATAGTAGGTGCCCCATAAATATTTTTTAAAATGTCATTGAATTATTAGTGCCTGTGCTTTTGGCCGTGAGATCTCTTAGTAAAAGTCCTGACAATTCAAATTCCTTATAACTACACTGTTATGTTTTTCTATCAGCTGGTCTACTATGGGGGGGCAGGAAGGGGTGTGACTGGGGGTGGTAAGGCACAGAGCCAGTAGCAGCAGAATAGTACAGCTGGCTCTAGTGTCAGAGGAAGTAAGATTTCAATTCTGCTTCTGAAACTTACTCTTGCTGCTACCTTAAGCAAGTTGCTTAACCTCTGTAGACCTCAGTTTCTTCCTCTGTAAAATGGGAGGTCAGACCAGATGATTACTGAAATCCTTTACAGAACTATATCTTTACTCAACTGTTCTCCACCATCCTTCTCTCCTCAAGAGCCTATATTTTCTTACAGGAGTGGACCTTCTCATTGAGAACCAATCCAACCATACTAGAGAGTAATTTGGAACTATGCCCAGAGGGCTACAAAACTGCACATACCCCTTTGACCCAATAATATCGTTACTAGTTCTGTATCCCAAAGAGATCATAGAAAAGGAAAACGGACCAACATGTACAAAAACATTGATAGCAGCTCTTTTTTGTGGTGACAAAGAATTGAAAAATGAGGGGATGCCCATCAGTTGGGGAATATCTGAACAAGTTGTGGTATATAATTGTAATGGAATACCATTGTGCTATATGAAATGACAAGCAGGATGCTCTCAGAAAAACCTTGAAAGACTTACATGAACTAATGCAAAGTGGTGTGAGCAGAACCAGGAGAATGTTGTACACAGTAACAGCACTATGTTTTATGATCAACTGGGAAAGACTTAGCAATTCTCAGCAATACAATGATCCTAGACAATTCTGAAGGACTCTTGATAAAAATGCTATCTACCTCCAGAGAAAGAAATGGTAAGAGTCTGAATGCAGATTGAAGCATTCGTTTTTATTTTTCTTCTCTTTTTTTGTTTGTGCTTTCTTTTACAACAGGACTAATATGGAAATATATTTTGCATGACTGCACATCTATAATCTTTATCAAATTGTTTGCCTTTGAACAAAGAAGAGGAGGGGAGGGAGAGAGGAAGAGAATTTGGAACTCAATTTTAAAAAATGAATGTAAAATTATTTTTACATATTATTAGAAAATGTAAAATATAATACATGGTGAAAAAGAGAGGACCTTCTTGTTATACAATGCTATTTTCCCCTACTTCTTACCTCTACTAACCTTTGTCTTTTTTAATATTTTATTTTTTCCAATTATATGTAAAGATAATTTTTTTTAAGATTACTTTTTAAAAGTTTTGAGTTTTGATTTTTTCTCCCTCCCTCTCCACTTATAGATTGTATATGTGCAATCATGTAAAACACATCTCCATATTAGTCATGTTGTGAAAGAAGAAAACAGACCAAAAGGAAAAAAACACAAAAAAGTGAAAAAAATAGTATGATTCAATTTTCATTCAGACTCTAAAGTTCTTTCTCTGGATGTGGATAGTATTTTCCCTCATAAGTCCTTTGGAATTGTTTTGGATCACTGTATCATTGAGAAGAGCTAAGTCATTCACAGTTGATCATCATACAATGTTGCTGTTACTGTATACAATGTTTTACTGGCTCTGCTCATTTCATTTGGCATCATTTCATGTAAGTCTAGGTTTTTCTGAAATCTGCCTGTTCATAATTTCTTATGCATTCCATTAGTATTCCATTATATCCATATACTACAACTTGTATAATCATTATTTAATTGATGGGTATCCTCTCAATTTCCAATTTTTTGCTACTACAAAAAGAGCTGCTGTAAATATTTTACATACATGTGTATCCTTCGCTTTTTCTTTTATGTCTTTGGGATACAGACCTAGCAGTGGATACCAACCTTTCTGATTAATGCACATTCTTCCAGAGCCTCATTGAGTCTGACTGCCTCATATCAGCCGATACCTAGGAAGCCAAATTCAGTGTGTTCCATTAGGATATCTGATTCACCATGCTTGCTACCTGTACGTAGTACCTTTGGATATAGAAATCTGAAGCCACAGGTTTCGGGGCTGGGGCCTTGGATTTTTGCCTCCTTCGATTTTCTGGGGGCCTCTACAGTTGTTCTTTCTACATTCTAATTATTCTTTATGGCATCTAATATGGTAAATATACATATCTCAGCAATTTCTCTGTCTTTCTTTTCAATTTAAAAACCTTTTAGTTAGATTTGCAAGGCTCCAGGCTGATACATTTTAAAAAAATCAGCTCTTCTTAGGTGCAATCACTCCCTGGCTAGGATCCCACTGTCTCTACATTTAAGCTGTAGTATAGCAAACCCATTCTCACCCATCACTTTATTGCATTTATTAAACACTTTCTGTGTGTCAAATACTGTGGTGCAGTGGATAGAGAGCTCTGGGCTTAGAAACAGGAAGACTCAGTTAAAATCTGGCCTCAAAATGACTTAGCCTTGTTTGCCTCAGTTTCTTCATCTGTAAAATGAGCTAGAGAAGGAAATGGCAAACCACTTCATTATCTTTGCCAAGAAAACCCCAAAAGGAGGTCATGAAGAGTAGACACCACTGACCATCAACTGTGCTACATGCTAGGTATTTCACCAAACGGCCTTTCTTTTCTTAAGTTCCTTCCTTTGACTGGGAATAGTGATGAAAATATTACACTTTGCCACTAAGTTTTTAGTTTTTTCATTAATTGACTTTATTAGAAGATTTCATTATCTTCAGTAAAGTTTCCTAAGATATGTTTTGGTAACATCATTTGTACCCACATGAATCATCAGAAGTTGGAGGAGTTAGCAGCTTCCATATATTTCGGGAAGTTCTTCTCTGTTGTAGAATCCTGTATAGTCAATACAATAAGAAGACAGTAGCCCTCTTCACTGATGACAATAATAACAGCTAGCATTTATGTCATTGGATTTGAACTCAGGACTTTCTGAATCTAGATTGAGCATTTATCCGCTGGGTCACCTAGTAACCTTACTGAATAATAATATTTATACCGCCTATGTTTTCAGGGGTTGTGGTGAAAGTGCTATTCAAATGTGAACTGTTATTACCTCATGAGGCATTGTGGGTGGATAGAGGGTTGAACTGGAGTTTAAGTTCTGCTTCAGACATTGAAGAGCTGTGTGATCATGTAATGTCTCTTGCCTTCTTTTCCTAGCTATAAAACCTAGATAATAATAGCATCTACCTCCCAAGGTTATTGTCAGGATCAAATGAGATCATATTTGTAAAGCATTTTTGCAAATCTTAATGTATTATGTAAATGATATTTCTATTGTCCTATTCGATATTTGGATGGTTCTGTTAGGAAGTCCTTCATGGGTGCGGTCAATAGTCAATAAACGTTTACTGAAGTGCTTACTATGTACCTGGCAATGTTGCTGGGCAAGGAAGCTGGAAAAGGGTGGGATGGGAAAGAAGACATGAAGACAGAAAATGGAATTGTCATTTTCAAAGAGGATCAGTGACGTCATGGGTGATGCCTTGACTCCTGTGAGAATGTTATCTTAGTGAGTCAGAGTGGCACAAAGTCATCAGCCTTACTCTCTATTCCAAAGTCACTGAAGTCCAGTGGAAGATAAAGTCAGGACGACTGGTGACAACCCAGAATGCAGTGGATGACCTCGGTGTCTCTGATGTCTGACCAAGCTCTAAGCACTCCATAGTGTCTGCTTCATGGTCACTGGAGCGATTTGTTCCCATCCCCTCATTCTAGCATGGGGAGCCTTCACATGCTTGGGGCAGGCACCCCTCTACCTCACCAATGGTTTTGAGGCCCATCGGTTACCCTCAACCTTGTTTGGCCTATCTGCTGAGATGGTTTTTTACCAGGATGTGGCTTCTGTGCATGCTACAGCTTCTTGGAGCCACAGGTGAGAGTTAGGTGAAGGTGAACACCAAAGGTGGATGAGCAGCCCTGAAATGGGGCTCATTAAATGCTCACACCAGAGGTACTAGTTCTCCCTGAACACCTCATACACCCTGGAACTGGATTTAAATGAGGGAGGGCTGTGTAAAGTCACCAACCTGACTTTCTCCTCTGGAACCATCTAGGTCCAGTGGCCAGGATGGAAGAACCAAGGACAAACAACCATCACAATATCCTGGAAGATGGACTATCAAGTACAAGGTACAGCAAGTAGACCAGTTTAGCTGGAATACAGAACGGGGGACGGTATTATATAACAAGCCTGCCAAGGTAGGCTGGCTGGAGCAAGACTATGAAGGGCTTTATCGGCTAAACAGAGGCCTTTGTGTTTTATCCCAGAGGCCACTGGGAGATCGATTAGGAGGATACTGAAATAACCTAGGACAGAGTGAAGGAGGGCCTGGCTGTGACGCAGTGGCAGAATCAACAAACCTTGGTGACTGTTCGGATCTGAGGGGAATGAGGATGAGATTCAAGGATGAATTCTAGAGATTAAAAGGAATCTTTGAGTTTTAGGTAATTGGGAAGGATGGTGGTGCCCTCAGCTTTTCCCTTCAATTGTACTATGATTGATCAAAAGTCAGTTGCTATCTGTGTGACCTTGGACAAAGCACTTCATCTCTCTAAAACCTATCTCCTCATATATCCAAATGAGAATAATACCTGCTGGATCTGCCTCACAGGTTTGTTAGGAGACTCAAACTACACAATTGCTGATTATTATTGTTTCAAAATCTTGTCTCTGTTAAAGAAACCTTTCATAATTAAAAAAAATCCCACAGATCATTAAGGACATTTAGAAATATCCCATTACTGAGATGGGGAAAAGCCTCTAGGTTCCCTTCTAGTTCTGAAATGGGCAGGCAAAAACACCAGGTGATGCTCCTGGAAGTGTGAGGAAATCATACTTACAATAAGTCAGGACATCATGCAGGTGTTTAAAAAGTACATGAAACAGAGTTATAGCCACAGAAGTTTGAGATATAAAAGAAGATGTTTCCCTGCAGTCAAGATAGACTGTCTCAGCTGAAACCCGTATTCGTTTTCGTTCTCTTCACTCAAGACGGTTGCACTGAATTCTCCAACAAAAAATAAAAACAAAACAAAACAAACAAACATAACCCAAGGAAAGGTAAATATGAATGAACAATGATAAAGGACTAAGTAAGAATAAACTACTTACATTCAACTATGGGGAAATGACATATGCGTCCCTTCTGCGTCCTATCATCAGGGTTCATAGTGAGAATCCAATTAGAGAAGGTCTAGGAGTAGTTCTCTTATGTTTTGATCTTAAGAATGGAAAAAGAAAGGAAGTGGAATACACAGACTGGGAGGGAGAAGGGAAAGGAAGTTTAGGGAATATTATCTCACATGATCAGAGTTCACAAGTAGATATTTGTACAAACAAGAAGAAGGTGGAACTGACTGGCTGACACTTGAACCTCCCTCTCATCCAAACTGATTGAAAAAGGAAGAACACACTCAGAGTTGGGTACAAAAATCCATTTCACTCAATAGTTTGTTTCTCATTGGTATCTTACAAAAATTTACTGACTTCTGTGAGACCTGCTTGAGTCCTTCATCACCTGAAAAAGGCAGAAACCTGGACTGGCCAATCTAGAGGACAATTTGAGCCCTTCTGGACTGACATATCAATAATATTATGTGATACTCTCCAAGTGAACCCCAAATTCTCCTGTGTATCAACAATCACAAGACCAGATTAAGCTTGCACAGACATCCTGAGTCAGGCGCACTTCCTTACTTCATGACTGTATAATCTGTGCAGCCTAACACCAGTTCTGACTATAGCTGTGCATGCATGCATGCCCATTGGCTTTGAGAGGAATAAACCCATAAACAGTCTAATACTGTTTGTCTTTCTTAGACCAAACTCTGAAGGTTGATACCTCTCAAGGGAGAGCATCTTACTTTCAAAATGAATTTGACCTCCATAACTCATCATCAGA
Organism: Bettongia penicillata ogilbyi; assembly: GCA_023548195.1. Taxonomy (NCBI): domain Eukaryota; kingdom Metazoa; phylum Chordata; class Mammalia; order Diprotodontia; family Potoroidae; genus Bettongia; species Bettongia penicillata. Next base: position 1,384,971 of record JAJHZJ010000107.1, on the reverse strand, counting down.
GTAATGTGAAAGAAATTCATTTCACTCAAAAGGAAAATAGGAAAGAAAGGAGAGGTTGGAATTGAGAGGGGGCGTAGATTAAGGGAAGGATTCATCCTAAGCAAACAAACTCTAACACTGCATAAAAATATTTATAGCCCTTTTTGAGGTGACAAAGAATAGGAATCTGAAGGAGAGCTCATAAATTGAGGAATGGATGAACAGGTTATGGTATGTAAAGGTGATGGAATATTATTGTACTGAGATCTTTATCAGCATAAAGACCAATGAGGATTCCAGAGAACTAAAGAAGAACCATGCTATCTATCTCCTGAAAATGCAAAGGAGACAAATAATTTTTTGACTCAAAATGAAAAAAGAGAAAAAATTTTTTTGGGGATGGTTAATGTGGAAATTAGTTTGACTGATATATATATATATATATACATATATTTATATACATATTATATATATATCTGTAATGGGTTTTATTTATCTCCTGTTCTGAATTAGGGAGGGGGGAAGGTAAGCTTAGAGTATGTAGGTAAAAAGGTGGATCTTGGCTGATAAAAATGTGTATGTGTATGTGTGTGTATTTTTTTAATTGATTCTCTGCAACTGCAATTTCAGTTCTTTTCACTTCTGTCTTTGGAAATGGTACTTGACTAAGTTGTGTTGCTCATGAATTAACCTTCTTTCTCCTTGAACAAGGATTCTTAACCTGTGGTCCTGGATTAGATTTGGTGGGAGGGGCAGGGTCTGTGAACTTAGACAGAAAAAAATAAGGACCCTCATTAACTAACTAAAAATGTAAGATTTCCTTCAATAATGAATCTAATCATTATGAATGAATCTGTGAATGAATGAATGTGAATGAATGAATCTTAAATGAATCTGTGAAGGAATCTGTAGACTACCAGACTGCCAAAGACCTTCTCAACACACAAAAAAGTTAAGAATAATCTCTATCCTGGACTAATTTATTTTAATATCCTTAACTTTTGTTTTTATTCCTCCTTTGGGGATCTTGTTGCTTTTCTGTAGACTTTGTCTTGTTTCAGAATCACAGGTTCTGAGTTGTAAAGGGATCGTGGGAGTCAACTTAAGCCAACTCCACCTCAACAATCATTTTCTCCTCTACAGTCATACTTGACAAGTCATCAGCATCAAGTCACTTTGCTTGAAGCCCTCCATCGAGGAGGAAATGTTAGGACTTTTTTCTTCTACTGAGGTCAAATCTCTACAAACTCCAACCATTGTTCCCAGTTCCATTCTCTGGGGCCAAGCAGAATGAATCTAATCCCTCTTTCTCTTGACAGCCCTTTGAATACTTGAAGACAGCTATTGTAAGTATTTTTTTTATTTTGCTTCTCTTTGCTCTGCCAAGGAAAATGGTCTTTGGACTGGACTGGACAAAAATGTAGTTTATCCGGGTCTGGTGGCCTGAACCAATTAAGATTCAGTTCAATCAACATTTATAAAATGGTCAGGCACTGTGTGTTAAGAGCAGTGACACAAACAGACAGTCCCTGCCCTCAAGGAGCTTAGAATCTCACAGAGGAAGACAATTCAAAAAGTTGGAATCACCAGGAGAAACCCCCAGAGGGTACTCAGTGAGGGGGGTATGATGTCCAGTGGAATGGAGAACAAATCAAGAAGGGAATTAGTTACATGGAAAACTTTGGAAGGAGTTTAATGGTCCCAAAGTTTCTCCACACATCTGGTCTTTTTTATCAGGAATGCTTAGATATCTTCTATTTCATTAAAGCTCCATATCCCCTCTGTAACATTATACTTAGTTTTGCTGGGTAAATCATTTTTGGTTATAAGCCCATATCCTTTGTCTTCTAGAAAACTGTATTCCTAGTTCTCTGTTCCCTCATGGTAGTGACTGCTAAATCCTGTGTGATCCAGACTGTAGTTCCTTGGTAATTGAATTCTTTCTTTCTGGATGCTTGCAACATTTTTTTCTTTGGAAAAAAAAAACGAAGGTCTGAATTTTGGTTATGATGTTCTTGGGAGTTTTCATTTGGAGATTTCTTTCAGGGGGTGCCCAGTAGATTCTATTTCCACTTGGCTCTTTGGTTCTAAGAAATATGGGCAGTTTTCTTGAAAAACAATGTCTAGGCTCTTTTTTGGTAATGATATTCAGATAGTTCAATAATTTTTAAAAAAACTTTCATTATTTTTTGGTTACATTTTAAGTTTTGAACTGCCTCCCTCCCCACCCTGCATTAGAGAAGGCCACCACTTCACACACACACACATGCACACGTAAAACCACACTATGCATAGCTCTATTTCAATCAGTTCTTTCTCTGAAAGTGGATAGCATCTTTCTTCGTAAGTCCTTTGTAGTTATTTGAGTATTATAATACTCTGAATAACTTAGTTGTTTACAGTTATTCTTCAAACAATATTGCTGCTACTGTACACAATGTTCTCTTGACCGCTCACCAATTCTTACAGCACAGTGGTATTCCATCACAACTTGTTCAGCCATTCCCCAAGTGAGGGGCATCCTCTCAATTTCCAGTTCTTTGGCATCACAAAGAGAGCTGCTATAGATATTTTAAAACATATATTTTTTTGTTTTTCCCTGTTCATCTTGAGAAAACAGCCCTACTAGTGTTATTACTGGGTCAAAGGATATACATAGTTTGCGGGCATAGTTCCATATTGTTCTCCAAAATGGTTTTTTTCAGTTCCCTCCAACAACTTCTCCAATCCCTTCTATCATTTTAGCCAATCTGATAGGTGTGAGATACCTCAAAGTTGTCTTAATTTGCATTTCCCTAATCAATATTTATTTAGATCATTTTTGTATGACTATATATAGCTTTGGTTTCATTTTTAATAGCCTGTTTATATCCTTTGACCATTTATCAATTAAGGAATAACATTCTAATAATTTGACAACGTTCTCTACCTATTTGATATGAGATTTTTATCATGAAACTGTCTATAAATTTTTCTACCAATTTTCTCCTTTCTTTCTTTTCTTGGTTTTACTTGTACAAAATTTTCAATTTAATATAATCAAAATTATCCATTTTACATCTCACAATGTTATTACTGGTTTATTCATAAATTCTTCTCCTATCCACAAATCTAAGTAATATGTTCCATGTTATTCTAAATTACTTATGATAACTCCCTTTATATCTGGGTCATGTATCCGTTTTGACCTTATCTTGGTAAACTGTTGTAAGGATCCTGGAAGGGTGGAGTGAAAGGCCAAGCAAAGTAGAAATCTTATGCTATTTTTGTTTTACTAAACATGCCTCTGACCAATGTGATTAAGGAGGTTCTTTCCCATCCATTGTGGGGCTTGGGAAGATTTGTAGGAAGGTTCATGCCTTTTGTTAATGAAGCACTGATTTTCAAAGGATGTGAGGCCCTCTGGCTCTAAAAAGTGTATAGACTCTGAGGTGCAGTTTTATTTTGAGGCTTACTGACTCAAGTGTTTGGCCAGGAAAGGACCCTGGGAAGTCACTAAGGAGCCCCCCAGTTTTGAAAATTTGGATGTCAGTGCTTCCCTTTCAGGCAACTATGGTCAGACAGCTGGACCTGTCTGTTGAACTGTGATGTATGTATTGATTATGGTCAGGCAGAGGAAGCCATGTCTGTTGATCTTTGATTTCTCTGTATTTTCTTTGAAGTTCAGAGTGTTGACTCCCCTGAACAAGGTGAATGATATATGTACTTGGTTAAAGGAATTATACATGTGCTTGATTAAAGTACTGTTAACCTCTCAGAAGTTGCCTTTCCTTTTATGAATGCAGATCTAAGAACCTGTGCAGGCCTTCCTGTGCACGCTGGAATGCTTACTGATACAACTGTGAAAGATATTGGTCTATATTCAATTTCTGCCAGACTGCTTTCCAGTTTTGCCAACAATTTTTACAAAACGGTGAATTCTTATCCCACAAGCTTAAATCTTCACATTTGTCGAACATAAAGTTATTATAATCATTGGTCCAATGTTCTTAAATTTGTTCTTGATATGTTTTCAGGTCAGTTGTTTTTTCTATGAAGTACTTTACATTTTCTTCCCTTTTTTTTAGTCTTTTGATTTTGTTTTGTATTTTTTTGTTGCCTCATGGAGCCACTGGCTTCTAATTTTCAGGGAGCTGGGCAAGGATTTGCACCTCTGTGCCAAGCTGTTAATTCCCTTTCCAATTCTTTTTTTCATAGCTCTCATTTCTTTTCCAGTTTTTTTCCTCAAGTGTTCTCATACCATCGATAAAACAAATAACAATAACAAAAACATCTCTAACTCCTTCAAAAATTCTTGTTTCGTGTTCTCCAGGAATTTCAGTGGAGTTTGTATCCAAGCTGTATTCTCTGAAGCTTTGCTTGGAGATGTTTTGGAGACATTCTCTTGTTCCTGTTCACCATCCCTGCCACCATTATGGCTCCTTACGGCGAAGTTCTTTTTGGTTTATCGGTTCTTCCAGCCTCCTCTTGACCTCAGGCTTGACATCTTGACTGGGTTTTGCCACATTTCTGAAGGAAAGGTCTGGAGCTGATCCCATTGCTGTCTTCTTGGGGTATTGAGTGGTTTAGGATCTCAGGGACAGGCTGGAGATGTGCACACTTCCATGACTCCGAGTGGTGTGATGAGGTAGGGTAAAATGTGATTGCTGCTGGCCTTATCTGACTTCTGCAAGTTCCTGACTGGGTTTGAGTTTGGATTAAAGTAGACTGCTACTGGACTTTGACCTTATTAGCCAAATGAAAACCTCTCTTGGCTCTAAGTGGCTCGACTGTAGGCTCCCTTTTGCTCTGGGATTCCTGCCTTGGTTATTCCTTTGCAGACTGGGTTAGAAGCTGGAAATCAGGCCTTGCTTTTGGCCTGAGGTATGAGCCACACTATTGATGTTGCTGCTACTAGCTTTTGAACTTCCTCCTCTCTTGGTACATAGTCCAGGCCTCCCTACCCAAAAATGCTTTTGTTGTGTATAGGTCCCCACAATCTGGGATTGGGTAGTGGGTGACAAAACTGCCTATTAGCATTACCCCAGTTTCAGTACCGTGAGGGCATCCCAGGACGGGTTTCTACTAGTGTGCAGTTTCTCTGTGGGTGCTGGAGGGCTCCATGTACCACATGCTCTTGCTCGGACTGTACTCCAATGTATGTGCAGATCCATCTCCCATGTCAACCTGGGCTGGACAAAGGACTCACCCTGAATTTTTCTGAGTTCTTCCATCAGGATTTGGTCTGGTGCATTTACTACTTGTTTGGCAGTGGTAGACAGGAACTCAGGTGCATTGCTTCCTTCTACTTTGTTATCTTGGCTCTGCCCTCAAAGAATCATATTTCATGGGAAGAAAAGTCCCTTTCACCAACAGGAAGCTAATACTGAAACAGATTCTATATCACCAGAGTTCAAGAAGATTTGAAATGTTTGATGACAGTCCTGCTTGGAGAGATCGTCTGATATTCCTTCTAGCACTTAGATTTTATGAAGCTATACCCAGGTGTGCAAACCTCCCTATAATTCACAGATTGTTAACCAAAAAAAGTTTTGTCTTTCCCTTAGGAAGATGATGATATACAGATTCACCCCAAAAAGGTCCTGAAATTTGAGTTGGCTTTCTAGGGCAAAACAGAAGGAAAAGCCTACTGGTGGAAAAATTTCAATTCTAAAAATTTGGGACCTTAACCTGCAATGATCCATGAAGAGCAAAACATTCTCAACAAATAGGTTAATTAGTTTGATCATTAAGAAATTCACTTTTGATGCAGAAGAATAACAGTGAGGGTATTCTTTTGTTTATGCTGCTAACTGATATCTTATAAAAATTAACTGCCTTCACAAGGGAGAGCATCTGACTTTCAAAATGAATCTGACCTCACTGATTCACCATCAGACCAGGCCCTGTGAGGATGGGTAAAAAAGCAAAGTAAAAGAAACAGAAGAACTTATTAATAAAGCCAAGTTTTAGCTCATCTAAAAAAAGCCCAGGTGGGGAGGTATGCAATGGAGTGGGAAGCACCAAACTCTGGAATTAGGAACCTGGGTTTCTTTCCTGGCTTTGACAAGGAGCTATTAGACACATGTGACCTTTGGCACCTTGAGCAAGTCCCAAAACTTCACTGGGCTTCATTTCCTCCTCTCTAAAAGGGCTTAGGTAGATGGCTAAGAGGTCCTTTCTAGCTCCTGATCTAAGATCTTAAAGATTATTATTGCAATATGATATATATATACACATGTATGTGTGTGTATGTATATATATAATATATAAAGATTAAATTTTCTTTTGCTAGAGATTTTTAAGAAGTAAAATAATTTAAACCAAAGGCAACTTAAATGATTTCAAAATAAAAAAAGATGATTTTATTTCAAAAAGCACAAGAAACTATTTACAAATAAACTGTCAGAGATTACATAAAGCATACATTATTTTTCTTTGATACCCTATCTCTATACACAAAAAAGTTAATTTATGCAGAATTTAAAATGATCTAAAATCAGTTTCTTTGATTGCAAAATAAGCAGGTATCTTGATCTGTTTCAGGTAATTAGAAGATCTGTGTCATGAGGTTGGTGGGAAAGAGAGATGTGGTATCTCTGACGAGCCTGCTGGGCATGCTTATATCGAAGTTTCCTTATTTCTGACATTAGTTCATGTTCCTTCCTTTCCAGCTCTCCTCGTTTTCGATCCAAAGAAACTTGCAAAAAAAAATTTAAAATAAAAAATCAGGTTGATTCACACATATAAGCAATATGGGTACCTTTATTTTCACAGACTGACGTGTTGTAAAATCAGTAAGGTAAAACAGATTTATTAAAAAGCACCTTTTTCCTGAACATTCAAGGATTTCAAGGATATTGATTTTCCATTCTACAAATTGGCAATCAGGTCTGTTAAGGAAAGGGTTTAGGTTCATCTGTAAATGTCTACATTCTGTACAATAGGAGGATTCTTCAGCCTCCCCATTGCCCTCAAGTATAGAGAAGGAGGTGGTCTTTCTTCTTGCTATAGCTAACACTTCCACACTGACCCTGTGCAGTGAGAATGGCATGGTGGGAAGAACTGCCAGTGGGGGAACCCTTCTCCTTTATCTTTCCCCTATCCCTAGAGCCCCTCCAGGGCAGCTGGGCAGGAAAAGCAACATGGCTACCCACACCACTTGAATGAGTTGGAAGTCATCAATTACAAACCTACCAATGAATTAGAGGCCCACCAGGCCTTCTTTTCTCCCCTGCTATGATGCACTTCAGACCCCTGGGCACTGTCACCTATACCCATGGTCCCCTGGGCCTTGTAATCCACCCCCTGAGAGAGCAGCTGAACCCTTATTCTATGTATGTCTCCTCTAATTAGAATATGAACTCCTTGAAGGCAGGCACTGTCCCATTTTCTTGCTATGTGTCCCAAAGACCTTTGCACAGTATTAAATACATAGTAAATGTGTAACCATTTTGTATTCTTTCCCCTTTGGCGGTAACTGTACTTAAGGCACGCTTATCTCCTCATCCTTGCTCCAGCTACCATTTTTCTTCTCCCCTTCATTGTTTAACTTCTAGAAAGAAGAGTGTACATTCTATTCTCAATATACTGCAATCTGGCTTCTAGCCTCACCACAGGGTACTCTTTCTACCATTACCAGTGAGGATTTCCAAATCATATGGCCTTCCCCTCCCCTCCCAATCATCACCCCCCAATCCATTCCTTTGTAAAAATAAGTTAGATTCCCTGAATCTGGACCAGCTCCCTCTCTGCCATGAACACCAACTACAAGTGCTTTGCTGCCAATGATGAGTGTACTTTTTACAAATTCCAAATACTTGTGTGGGAGGGAGGACACAAATATATAAAGAAGTTGGGGGCAGCATTACAAGTTGGAAGAATCCCAAAAATGCATTCCTTCATAGCCTGTCTCCCTCATGTAGACAGCTATATTTGAACCTTAAGAGCCTTTGGGTACCACAGGACAAACTCTCATTGCCTGCTTGCTGCTTCTGAGTGGAGCCAATGGATGTGTGACTGCTTATGGGGGAAGACAGCATGACAGAGTAGAGACAATTGTGGATTTGGAATCAGGAGACATGGACTTAAATCCTAGGTCTGCCACCAAGTGCCAGTGCAAGTGCCTATTTTGGGCAGGACATCCTTTTCCTCCAATTACTCACAGTACTATGCCTGGGTCCCTCCTATGCATTTATCACATTTCCTGTCTAACACTTCAAGTTTTATTCTTTCTGATTATATAGGGACAGGTAGGTGGTATGGTGGAGACAGCACTGGGCCTAGAGTCAGGATCTGTGTTCAAATACAACCTCAGACACTTCCTAGTTGTGTGACCCTGGGCAAGTCACTCAATCCTGTTTGCTTCAATTCCTCATCTGCAAAATGGAGACACACTGGAGAAGGAAATTGCAAACCATTCCACTATTTTTGCCAAGAAAACTCAATGGACAAAGTCCATGGGGTCATGTTAGAATCAGCAGGACTGACAAGTGAACAACAAAAAATCATATAAAATTGCCTTGAGCCTGAGATTGTGCTGCTCTGAATTCTTATAGATTCTCAAACCTCTTTGGGTCTCCATTTCCTTATCTGTAAATCAAAGGGGCAGGACTAGGTGACCACTCCATCGCATGTGCTAATGATAGGAAATCTTTATACAGCAATTTTCTTTGTGCCACTGTGTTAGGCACTTTATAGAGAGCCCAGCCTGCGTCTCCATCTTGGCCTGGACAGCCTATCAACGGCACCCCAAATTCACCATGCCCACATCTGAACTTAATCTCTGAGCATCACAGAAACATTTCCACCTGATTGATTGCAGAGGCTGTGAAGGGGCTGGTTCTATGCCTAGAAGGTATTCCCTCCTCCTGCCTGGCGCTGCCTTTGAAAGGAAGCTTGTCTTGATCCCTAAACTACCTGACATTTATTTTGTTGCACATGTCTATGTTTTCTCTTCCAACAGCAAATAAGACCCTTGGGAGCAAACAAGATCCAAGATTATTCACTGTTGTGACCCTGATGTGGAGCACGTTGACTGGCACAGATAAGCACTGGATGACAGGTTGTGGCAAGTTCTGCAAAGCACTCCTCATTCATGCATCTCTCAGGCCCACAGAGGCAGTTAAAAGGAAGATGTCCAAAAAGGTTTTGATCCATTTTGCCCATCAGAAAGCAGCATGGTAGGGGAACCAGCTGCCCCTTTCTTGGGCTCCTACTTTTCCCCTCCATGAACACATAAAGCTGCTTCCTCCATTCAACAACAAAACAAATAGAAGTGCTTCTCTCCAGGGAACAAAGTCAGTGGATCAAATGTCGACCAATCAGCAGGAAGCTGCTTCCCTTTCAGAAGGCCATCTTTGCTGTTCCGATGGTCCATCAAAGAGTTAAGAGCAAACTAATGGGGGCTGGAGTGCCCAATGCAGACAGATAGATTGAGAAAACAAAGTAAAGGAAGGAGAAATCATAACAGGTTGGAAAAACAATGGGGAGGTGATTTTACACCAAGTGGATGAAACACTTTCATTAACATCCAACCATAATTTTGATAAACTCAAAGTGTGTGAGAGATTGAAGGACTGGCTGGCCAGAGGAACAGACAATGAGGCTGGGGAATAATGTAATTAGTACTTGGCAAACAGTTTCCCCTCCAGCTTTGAAGGCTAAACAAGTTTCTGGACATTTCGGAGAATACTGCTGTCTCCATTTTAGGACCTCTGCCCTTCAGATCAGCAGCTAATGTGGTACAAATTCAAAGTCTTGATGAAACACCAATCCACTAATGATACTTACACCAAGTACTGCAAAATTAAAACTCGTGAGAAGAGAACTCTCCTCCATGTAGCAACTTACAATGTGTTTCAGGATCAATCCCAGGAACATAGTTGAGATGGTCTTCAGGAAGGATCACTGAAGAAACAGGTTTCAGTGGACTCTTGGCTTTTAACTCCTGAAGCCTCTCTGCTACAAAAAGGAGAGGGGGAAAAAGGGCTGTGTTTGTGTGGGTACAAATGATACATGTGTGGTTACATGACGAGAGTCATAAAACACAGTCTTGTGGAGTTCAAGGAGAAGGCTGACACCTTCCTGGAGGCAAGAAAAGGACAGTCCAAAGGAATGCAACTTAGTCTTAAAAACTAGACTGAGAATGCAGATCGAAGCATATTTTGTTTCCACTTTACTCTTTCTCCTGGTGTTTTTTTTGTGACTAACATGGAAATATTTCTCATATGATAGCACATGTATAAAGTATATCAAACTGCCTACCATTTTAGGAAGACAGAATGGAGGGAGAAAAATCTGGAACTCAAAATCTTGTAAAATGGATGCTAAAAATTTTCTTGACATGTAACTGGGGAAAAAATAAAATATTAAAAAAAAAATTCAAATGGGACTGACACCACTCCACTGGGCTTGGCACCTCAAGCTATTGCGACAGATTTTGAACCCTTTAAACGGATGGCCACACAAACAAGTCGCAAGCTTCAAAAGTTCCATTACAGGCTGGCTGTTTGCTTCTATTTTGAAAATGGGGACTGAGAGCCAATGCTCTCAATTGTGGCTCGTGTCCCAGACTGGCCTACAAGGCGCATGTACCTGACAATACAATACAGTAAGTCTCAGATCCTGGGGGGTAAGGTGGAGGGGCTCTGAAGAAGAAGGGGGAGAGAAGGAAAGCATACAGCCTCGAAGGGAGGAGGACAGGATGGCTGGAGGTAAAATTTCAAACTAGGGTTTTGGTTTCTGGAAGTGTTCCATCTCCCTTTCTGTATCTCTCACTGCCTGATCACTCTTGCTCCAGGTCTTGAGGGCCCTCTTGTTGCCCACTGAAGCATGCCTACTCTGAAAAATTAGACCACAGTATGGAAAATAACATGCTGAATTTATTATGTATTTGAAAAGCAAACGGTATGCAACAGAGATTTGCTGGTTCTCATGACTTCTCCTGCTCTACTTTGCTCATTTTCTTTGTTTTTAAGTGCAGAATGAAACAAATTAGGGGAAAAAAGGCCTGTCCAATGCCTCAAAGGGCAACATGAAATACATTAAATTTCCCATTCACCCCAAACTCCCTTTGGGGTGGAGCAAGAGGAACAAGATGGGTAGAGAAGGGAGCACGTGGGGAGAAGACAGTAAGTTCAGGCCGGGAATAAGGCCATAGTTGGCCCTCTTCCCCAGAGGAAATAGGAGGACACTTTGACAGAAACAGCAGTGATTAGTGAATCCAGAAATGTAAAAACAGCAGGCTTACTCTTGAACAATGTTCCAGGTTAGTTAGTGCGTGGGGGGATTTTCTTACCTTTGACTGATGCATTTGTAAATGGCACTAGCTACTTGTTTACATCTGATTATAAAAGCAGCACAAGTTCGAAAGTTCAAAGGTCATTTGTGGTTGGTCTGCAGTCTCGGCAGAACTGGCCAACTCCAGACTGAACCATGCATGGACTGTGGGCAAGGGAAAGACCTCTCTCCACATTCCCCACAAGGCTATAACACAGGCTGAGACAGGGCCCTCACCCCAGGCTTTGTTTTAATACCAGTAAAATAGAACTAGGAAAGCTGCCTGGGAGTGTGAGCTGCTTCTCTCTCCCATGAAGAAGAACTGAATGAACTGGCCAGAGGTTCTGATCCAGGTGACTTTGTTCTGTTTCTGTTGCTTCTGTATTTTAGCATCTTCCTCCCCTGCTGAGCCCACAAAGTCCATACATGTACTAAGTTTTCTTCTCCCTCTAAAGGAAGCATCAAAATAGGCTCTGGATGGGGAGGGGTAGTAAAAACTGAACATGGAAGGGGAACCTATTTCTAAATATTGGTCATTTCCGACTCAAGGGAACTGCTGCTTTATAGGAGGAAAGAACTTTCAATATTCAACTGTTACAATCTATCTTGGGGCCTTTTGCTGGTTTTGTTTCACTTACTAATAAAATGGTGGTGTAAACAAGTAAGGCTAAACCGATGCTGCTGACAATGGCTACTAGGGGCTATGCTTTTAAAAGCACGCCCCTTCATCTGGCCAGGGAGCAGCAGTGAAAGGCCGTTCGGAAATCAGAGAGGAAGTGTGCTCACCAAAGTGTTCGTCCTGGTTTTGCTGGTAATCATTTGTGTCAAAATTAAAACATTTCCTTCTGATGCGATTACATAAAGCAGCAACTGAAGGTGATGACTGCAAAGGATGCCCTTCATCTCCTTTCCCCTAAACAGAAATGAAAAGACCAAGAAGAACCAAGTCGAGGTGAGCAGAAGTTATGACCGGTGTCCAGTTAGGTTTAAAACAAACTAATAATACTTGCTCCTATGGGCATTATAAGCTCTCTATCTCTGCTATCTTAAAATACATTTCAGAAAGGTTATCCTCTGTGATCTAGGAACATTTTAGAAATGACGAGTAGGATTCTAGAACTTGAAGAGACCTCTGAGGTTACCTGTCCCAGACTCTTCATTTTCTAGATGAGAAATCTGAAAACCTGAGCACTGAAGTGATGAGAAGGCCACAAGAGTGAGATTACAGCTCAGGGCCTGATTTCAAAATTCTGCACATTTTATGAAGAATAAATACTTTGAGAGTTAACAATAGTACCACCATCATTATATAAAAAATTAATATTCTGGAATATATGAAAAAACATGATACCAAAGACCTGACTGATTATTTTGTGAAAACAAATTATTTTTTAAAATTTGTGCCTGGATGGATATATGGTATCTTTCTACAGTACTCGGGGACAGGCCTCTGATTTCACTGATATTTCAATGGATTCTAAGATGAGGAAACTCTCTCTACCAATGTAGGTCAGCACCTTTTCCAAAATCTTCGATCTGAGAGGGTTGGCTGGGGGTCTAAAAGGTTAAGTGACTTGCTCTAGGTCACACAGTGCCAGAATCTGTCCCAGTTGATACATGAGTCTTTTTGCCTCCAAGACCAGCTTTACTCATGACACTTCACTGCCTCTAGGCAAGCTATTCCACTTAACATTTGGATCAGCGTTTAGAAGAAGAAATTTCACCTTAATAAGTGTCTTAGGTACTTAATAAATCTCTAGTATGTTACATTTTCAACATACTTTACTGTCACATACAAAATGGAAATAAACTGTACTGAATTTAGATGATATTTATGGCTTGGGATTACTGTACATAAAGAAAATTATAAACATGTAAGAAAATACCTTTGTTTAACCAATATGCAAAAACAGCTATGAACTAGGGCTATATATAAACTATATTTTCCCCACAGGCCTTCCAAAAGTGACAGTGAAAAAATGTTAATTATGTAGGTCAGATGTAAAAAAAAAATCATGTGTTTCATGTGAAATTTAACAAAAAGATAAACTGAGGCAATTCTCCACACAAGATATCATTTATTAACAGGGGCATGTGACCTGATAATAAAGGATGGGTCAAATGGCACTGTCTCTGGCCAGAAGACCCCAAACTGAAGATGCAACTCATTTTTATAATTATAGAAATTACATCACTGGATTACAGGACTGGGGAATCACAGCCCCCATGAGGGATGAAGACTACCTCTCTCTATATTTAAGGGATGCTTTTAGGAATTTATGGGTCTTGGCTGTAGCCTGGGATTATTCATAGAGACTGAGGTTCACAGCCTGGGCAACCAGAATTAGTTAAGCCCACCTTAACTGCTAAAGATGGGATAAGGTCAGTCAGCCCTAGCTTCTCAAGAACACCGCACAAACCTTGCAGGAAATGTTGACATAATGTTTTATGAGCCTATTGAGAACAGAGCTTTTCTTTAACTGACACCAACTGTGGGAAAGCTTAGTGTAGGAACTAACTTCAGAGGCGGGGAGGCTGACCTTAGCACATGAGCTTCTTCAGCAGAGACAGAGAAGAGGAATATGGTTACAGAATAAAATCACTTACAGAGTAAAATCAAATATAAAATACAGGAGCAAAAATTAGCTAAACTTCTAAATTTCAGCCAAATATGATGTCCTGCATATTTGGTTAAGAACTGGACTATTTTTGGAAAAGCACAGAACTTGGGAGTTAGAAAACCTAAACCTGAATCCCAGTGGTCTTGGGCAAGTCACCTGATCTCTCTAGGTTTGTTTCCTCATCAATAAAATGGAGACACAAATGCCCTACACCCATCTCAGGGAGCTGCAGTGAAAAAAGTGCTTTTTATAGGCATGGGGGACAATTAAATAGATCTTCCTTTACCTCTACAGATAGGAAGATCCTGAAAATACAAATTTTATCATAACAAGTAAAATTATAAGTATTACAGGATATCTGAGTTGGAAGGGATCTCAGACGCCATCTAGTCTCACCCAAATCTGAACGGAGATCCCTTCTACAACAGGTCTTAAAAGATGCTCCAGAAAGTGAAAAGAGCAGAACCAGGCAATGTTGTAACACAGTATCAGAAACACTGTAGGATGATCAACTAAGAATGATGGGCTCTTCTCAGCAACACAAGGATCCAAGACAAGACAAAGGACAACGCTATCCATATCTAGATTAAAAACCAAACTGATGGACTGGGAATGCAGATTGAAGCACGTTTTTCACTTGTTTTATTCTTTTTGGAGGTTTTTATCCTTTTGATATGTTTCTCTTTCACAACCGTGACTCATATGAAAATATGTTTACATGACAGCACATGTATAACCTAAATCAAATTCCTTACCATTTTTGTAAGAGGCGAGGGGAAGGAGGAAGAAAAATGTGGAACTCAAAATCTTGTAAAGATGAATGCCAAAAATTGTCTTGACATGTAATTGGGATGAAAAATAAAATGCTATTTAAAAAAAAAGATGCTCCAGCCTCCACTTGAGGGGTACTGACATGTGGCAGCGCATTCCATTTCTGGAGAACAGCTTTGTCAGGAGGTTCTTATTTGCTGCTGCCCCTGCGAGTCTGCGTGTTGTTCTTGACTCATCTTGCCCACCATTCCTTATCGCACAATGATATTCCATTGCATCTACACATCACAGTTTTCTTACCGCTCTTGTATTGATGGGCGCCCACTCTGCTTTCTAGTACCACAAAGAATGCTAGGGATAATCTGGGATATATTGGTCCTTTATGGTCTTGGACTTCCTTGGGTTACATATCCAGGACTGGAATTGCTAAATCAAAGGGTATGGCCAACTGATACTTTTCTTGTTTAATTACAAAGAAAAAACCAGAAGTCAGGCCACTTCACAGTTTTGCCAACAGAGCATCAAGGTACCTGCCCATGGCTTCTCCATCACTGGCTGTTCTTGTTTTCTGCCAAACTACACGACATAAAATAAAACCTCAGAATTGTATTAATTTGTCTCTCATACTATTTGTAATTTAGAGCATGTTTTCATGTGAGTCATTTCTAGTTTGCAATTTTTCTGAACATTGTTCATATCCTTTAACAATTTAAAAAGTCTTTTTTTTTAGAAGTATATTAGCAGAGAGAGGAGGCTCAGAGGGAGTGTGCTCCAAGTGGATAAGGGTCTGACGGTGGATAAAAGATCTGAGAGAAAGTGGAGCTGATCTCCTTGTACTTTGCTTCTGTGTTTTCTGCTAGTTTTTTCTGTATGCTTGTTTGCCAAGGAAAATGGTCTTAGGATGGAAAAGGGTGGAACCAAAATGGCTAATAGGGATTCTGTACACAAGACAATTACATTGAGATATCCCCTAGGTTTCCTTGATGAATCCAAGGCACTGAACTCGATGAACTCTATCCTCAGGTACTCAAAGAATCAGCAGATGTAATTGCTGAGTCAAAGATATCTGAAAGTCTATGACTAACAGTGATGTTACCCCAAGGCTCTGTCCTGGGCCCTCTCTTCTCATGCTATGCGCTTTCTATTAACCCTCATGTTTCAATGTATCTCTCTCCAGTCTGGCTCCACTGAATATTCCATTGGCATCTCAAATTCAACAAGCTCAATTCACTTCTCTAAAAGCCATCCCTCTTCTAAACATCTTTGTTTCTGTGGAGGGCACCTCCTCCTTCCATAACTCAGGTTCATTCCTTGATTCCAAATTCCCCTTTCATTCCATGTATATCTAAACAGCTGCCAAATCTTGTTTTTTCCTCCACTTTCTCACATCTGTCCCCTTTTCTCAACTCACACCGATACCTGTCTAGTTCAGGCCTTTATAACCTCTAGTCTTAAAATGTCATAGATTGTTGCAACAACCTCTGAATCACTCTCTACCACCTGAAGTGTCTTTCCTTTTCTGTTTACCTCCCACATAGCTGCTAAAATTATTTCCCTAAAACATAGGTCTGACCAAGTCACCATCCCCTCACCCCCTCACTCTACCTCCAGTGGCTTCTATTGTCTCTAAGACCAAATTGCAAACTTCTGTCTCACATTTAAAGTCCTTTCTGACTTGGCTCCAACCTACCCTTCCAATCTTACTAAATTTTGCTCTCTTTTACACTCTACAAACCAACCTAACAGACCTGCTGGCTGTTCCTCACAAACAACATTAACCGACACAGGCTGGGGGCAGCTAGGTGATAGAGTGGATACAGGGAAGACCCCGGATTTTCCTGAGTGAAATCCAGCCGCAGATACTTACTAGCTGTGTTACCCTAGGCAAGTCACGTAAACCTGTCTGCCTCAGTTTCCTTATCTGTAAAAGGAGCTGAAGAAGGAAATGGAAAACCATTTCAGTATCTTTGTTAAGAAAACCCCAAAAAGGGTCGCGAAGAGTTGGACATGACTGAACAATAAAATTGCTTAGGCTGTCCCCCCGTGCCTAGAATGCACTCCCTCCTTAGCTTTGTCTCTTAGAATCCCTAGTTTTCTTCTATGGTCAGTTCAAGGGCTACCTCTTACATGAAGTACCAACTGCATATAAAGCATTAAAGCACTGCTTCTAAAGCAGCATATAAATGTGAACTGTTGTTATAAATTGGAGGAAAGAATACTTTTTTAAAATCACCTAGACAAGATTGATGAGGCTGAGGAAAGTGGGGAGAAAAAGACAAGTAAGACAATGCAGATTAAGAACTTGGGACCTAACTATTTCCCCCCCTCACTTCTCCTTTTCATCCCCCCTGCCCAGACCCCTGACCTCCTCCATTTGCTGCTAGGAGCTTCACTGCTGACCCTCGCCCCTAAACTAATTGTACCTATTTTTTATACGCTAAAGATCATAAGACTGTAGGTTTTGAGCAGGAAAAGACCTTAGTGGCCATATGTGGCATGGCCAGTCCACCTTACAGATGAAGACCCTTAGGCCTGGACAAGTAAGGTGATCTGTTCAATGTCAAATAGGTTCGAACCCAGTAGGGCTCAGACTCCAAACCCCAGTATGCTTTCCACCATATACCAGGTTGTCCATGTTGATTTTCCCCAAAAGAATGTAAACTACCTAAGTTTAAGGAAAGAAGTGTATCATTTCTGTCTTTATATCCCCAGTTCAGCCACATGGGAAATGAGTAGGTCTTTAATAAATGCTTACTGACTGCCAGGGTACAACAATTTAGAAAACACAATTACAAGCTGCAGAGTATGAGAAGTCAGGCAGCATGATGAAGAGCCTTTAGTCAATGTCATCTGAGAAGTGGCTAGAAGAATCAAGGATGTTTAGCCTCAGAAAAGACTGGAGGGACTGCCACCTGGAAGAGGGATGAGACTTCCGGCATCTGGCCCCAGGGGGCAAAACTGGGAGTGAGGTGGAGAAGCTGCACAGTAGGAAGTCTAGCCTTGTTGTCTCTTCTGAATGAGAGCTTATCACAAAGTGGAATGGGTTACCTCAGATAGTTGTGAGTCTTTAAGGAAAGGTTGTACAACCACTTGTTGAGTTGACAACTGTTTGGGGTACAGACTGGCTGCTGAGAACCCTCCCAACATGAAGACCCTATGATTCTCTGACATCACTGCAATACACAAATTAGTCAGACACACTGTCTGAGCTGGAAAGGAGCACTTCGTTCTGCCCCCGGGTTAGACAGGGAGGCAATATGAGGGAAGGGGGTGGAGGGATGTAACCAGAGCCAGAGACCTTCCTTCCTATTATTCTGAGGTGCCTCTGCTCAATTTCATTCCCAAAGGCACAGGAGAGTTGCATGGCCTTTTCTATGGCCACAAAGTCACAAAGGAGCCTGCATACACTGAAGCTAATGAGAAAAAGGCTTATGAAATAAATAAGGAATAATAGTTAACTGTTAAGCACCATTTCAAAATTTAAATCATTTTAGGAAAACATATAATAATGTTCAACAAATCCAGTCCTTACCGTTTTTGTTTCCAACCCCTTCAATGCATTTAATGCATCCAGTTCTTTGGCTCCGCTGTTCCGAAGAAGCCTGGCCATCTCCTCATAATGTTCTTTGCGCTCTGCCTCATCCAATTTTCGTTTAAGTAAAACCTGGATTTGCCAGTCAGTGTCAATGCACGTTTGTTCAGCATTTGCCAATGTTTCTTCAAGCAACTAAAAGGACAAATTACAGAAACACAGTTAATATTTTGAACTAAGCTGAAATCTGTAATATGAAAGGAAGCTGCAGTCAAGCTGTTTTCAAAATATTTTATGAATAACTTACATCAACATACAAAAAGAATTATGTGTTTTGCAGAATTTCAAGTACTATGTAAAAGTTATTATGTAGTGTTTTAAAATTTACAAATTGTGATGTTCCTTATAACAACCTTGTAAGGTAAATAACAGTAATTATTCCTATTTTACAGATGAGAAACTGAGGTTCAGAATAACTTGTAACTGGTCATGAAGCTATTTCAGAAACATTATAATGGTGACATCAATTTTGTAATTTTTTATGATCTTTTTTATGTTACATTTTAAGTTCCAGACTGTCTCTCCCCACTAGAGAAGGCCACTATTTCTCTTACCCACACACACACACTAAATGTTTAATGATTAAAAGGATGGCACAGAAGAAACAGGGCTAACTTTACACTAATTATTGTACATTCTTACCTTGTGTGTTTTCAGATTGTGACACTTATCCCTTTCTACAGCTTTATGAAACCTGCGCTCTTCCAGGTCAATTTTTCTTCTGTAGTTATTGAGATCGTCTTTCATTTCTTGTGTAGCTACTTCCTCATTTTTAGCAAGTTGCTGCAAAGAGTTTGAATAATCAATCTTTTTTACATTTGGTAACAAACTCACTTACATGACTTTTATTGTACTGATATGACTTCAATATACATGGTAGAATAAAAAAATGTTCCCCCAGCTAGTACCACTTATCCTTCAGGGAATCTGTGGGCCGAGCGATGTGACTAGTCCTTCTCCCCTGGGATGTCACAGTTCATCCCTCTCTACTTTCTTATCCTATGCAATTCTTGCTTATTTTCTCCCAGAGATCCTCTACTTAGGTTCTATGTGCTAGAGACCTTCCATCCAGGTCTTTTTACATTTTGAAAGTACTGGAGTATCATTAAGGCTGTCCATTTGTTGTCCCCTAAAATAAGATACATGGCTGACCCATCCTATCTCCTTATCTAATCATGCATTTGGTTGCTGACAAGTTGTCAGTAGTGACAAACTCAAGCAGAACTGGATCCCTATTGGCTTTATATTGACTTAGAAAACTTCAAATTAACACAATCAGTGTTGTATTGTGTTTTTAAAAATTTTGTTAAACATTTCCCAATTACCTTTAAATTTGGTTCAAGTGGCCCTCTACACTGGGAGTTTTGCCATTTCTTGAAAATAGGTGATTGCTAGAAAAATGCTTCTGTGTACCTTTCCAGTGCCCCTTGGGTCACCCACAATTTCAATTACTTTGGAATCTGCAATATTCCAAATCTTACAAGTGTAATACATTATGGGAAGAATATGTTAAAAAGATGAGTTTTATGTGCCAGGGAGTAGTGCCTAGATTAAAGCCTAAAGCAGTTAGTCTGTCAACAAGCACTTGTTAAATGCCTCCTCTCTTCCAGGCACTCAAGGATGCTTGCTGATTGACCAGGATTGTTGAAAGCACTGCACAAATTCCCAAATGCAATGCAGCATCCTCAATTCCTTATTCCTATTCAATTACAAATTCAATTCATTGTCCACTAAGCAGTTTCTGTTTCAGATAAATGTGATGTACTGCATGGTCCCTCTTGCATAGTAAACACTTAATAAATGTTTGTTAACTATTAATTCAATGGAAAGGTCATGCAACTGGATATCAAAGTCATTTCATTCATAGGAACCAACGGAACTTTTCATTCAGTTTTTCTTGATTAATAATTGTTGGTCCAACGTCTTAAATGTTCATGATAAAACTGAGGAAGCATCATTCTAAGATGATGCAATGAGCAGAATATTTATTATCCATGAAAAAGATAATCTGGAGAATCTCACCCTCAATGGGGAAAAGTTCCTCTCTTCCATTTGGACCCTGCATAGGATACCCTTCCTGAAAGTGGCAAACACTTTTAGTGAGTATACACCTCCATCTTTTGCCTCATTTGACATTAATGATTGGAAAGCCACTGAGCAGTTATTTCGATGATCCACTCACCAAGTAATTTAACATACACACAAGATCCTTAGAAAGCCTTCCAGTTGCAATTTGCTCTAAGTAAAATGCATCTTTGTCATCAATAAAATAATAAAACCCCAGGGATCTTCTATTCTTCACCTTTCAGTCAACTGTGTGTGTGCAAAACCGTGGCCTATGGAAGAAAACGATGTGTGCTGCAAGGCCGACTCACCTCCATGAGACTTTGTCTACCATGTCCCAGAAACCTCTTCTCTGTGAAAGCTCACTTGGCCCTTGGACTACCTCTCACACTCTAAGTACCCTCTGTCTTCCAGAATATCTAATTTAAGGAGGGATCTGTCCAAGGTCAATAATGCCTTCATTTCTTCCTAGGCTTCACTTCTCTCCTCCTGGACATTTTCTACCATGCCACCCTGTCAGGTACCTTCACCACTGTTCTCTCCCTTTTCAGCCTCTTTTATGTGCTGTCTTCCCTCTTTAGAACATAAGCAACTTGAGGGCAGGGGGATCTTTCTTTGTATTCGCATTGTATTCTTAGCACAGTGCATGGTTAACAAGTACTTGTTGACTGCTTGTCCTCTTTTCTCTTGACTTCATTCAGAATACCTTCAATACATGTGAGTCATTCTCAGAGAATAAAATAAATAAATAATAAAAATGACAATGGAGTCACCTCAGTGAGCAATGAGGTATTTTCAGATGCTTTTGTTTTTGTTAAAATCAGTCATGCCTTCTTCCATTCCCTCAGCTTTCTTAGAAAATTAATCCTCAATTCTTTTAAGATCACATTGTCTCTGGGACAATTTTCTCCAAGTATACTTATTTGGGTTCAGCCTCTTTTCCAGAATTCAGCACAACAGGAATTGCCATACGAGGTCCAAATGTCATAAATAAAATAGATTTGTTGTAGAAATGTAAACATATTTTTTCCATTTTCTTTGTTAGCTATTTTCCTGCCAGTTTCATTCTGAGATGCTGTTGGGATGATGTGGCTTAGTTCAATTCAATCCAACAAGCATCAAGGGCTATGTGCAGGGACTGCACTAGACACCTGGTCTTGTGCCAAGCTTTTGGGGGAATTCTGTTCAAAATCTTCTTACCATCTTCCTCCAGCGCTCTTTATGGATGCACAGGGAACCTAAACCAGAGCTGCCATATCTCTCTACCAGCTAGGAGAACAAGTATTTGGTGGCTCTGACAATTTCTGGGCTCTTTTTGCCTCAGTGTCACAACTGCTTCATGTTGGTTAAACTTTTGCCACAAATAGCGACAATCAAGGTCCATGCCTTTGTTTTTCATTTCCCATTTTCCCAGCATCAATGACTCACTGGACTAAGTGAGGATTAAAGCTGTGGTGACTGAAAACAGGGTTGTCTTCTCATCTTACTTTTTTTGTTGTGCCCTGATTCTGACCTTGGATCTACCTAGTCACAGACTATGTAGACAGTCAATGCTGTTTGTGACATTATTTGGTGCTTGCTGTGTCCAGCATCTTCTCATTCTCTTCAGGAAAAAAATATCTTCAGGAAAAGATATGCAAATGTGAAACTTCTGAATAACTGAACTGAATGAAGCCTCTGGATACTTGAGTCATATATTCCAACATGCTTTTCAACAACATCCTTCCTTGTGTCAACCTTCATATTATAGTCATTAAGTGTCAAAGTCTGTGTTAAACAGAAGAGATTTGAAGAATCTCTTCCAAGTACTTTGCAGAATTTCTTGACCCCTCTATCTGTGACAGACGTTGGTGTATTAACTGCAGCTATATTCATGGAGGCTTTTTTGCTTATACAAGATGAAAAAGATTAAGTGTCTCATGAATTATGGGCCCATAATAGCCTACCAATTTTTTTGCTTTTTCTCTCCAAGGAAAGCATAGGAAACACCCTTCTTGTTAGCTGCAATTTCCTTTTGTCTTTTGATTTTATGTCAAGAATAAAATCATTTATCACCATTCAGTTCTTCTAACAATTATGAAAATTTGTTGGTCACAGGACAAAGCTCTCACACTTGGAATACAGTTAACAGTATCTACAGACCACTAAAAACTTGGTGTTTTTGTACCCTCTGTTCCCTTTTCACCACTTTGCTGCCATCTTCGTGGAAGGAGAAAGAGGTCAGTTACAAAGAACAAAAAGCTGGTTTTTATTTTTCTTTATTTTCTGGATAGTTATGAGCAAAAAATTCATGACTTACAATGCCAATTTACTAGTGATAAGATTCTGAATTTAGTTAGACTGGTCCTCAGATAGAAGACTGTCTGTCAGAAATGTACTTTTTGAAATAAAAACTTGTTTTTTTAAGGGAAAATTCATGTAAAGATTTAGATCAATGAAGACAAAAAATATAATAAGAATTTGTAAAAGCATGATACCTAACTCTTGTTAAAGGGGACACAGAGAATGTATGCACCTTAGACTTGATTATGCAGATTTATTACGTGGATGATCCCTTATTTGAGGGAGGACAAGGGTAACTAATGCTAATGATAATGTCAAAAACAAAAGAATATAAATAAAGAAGTGATAAACATCTTTAGAAATGGGCAGATGAAAACAAAAGGGAATTCAGAGGAGAACAAATTAGGACAGCTTTGAAAGTAACATCTTGACTTTATAATACACTTTAAAAAAAGAATAAAGCTGCATGTGATGGAAATTCACGGGTTCATGCATAATCTGTTTTCTATTTTGTATATGTAAATGTTCCCCTTTTTTAGTGTTCATTAAATTCATGAAAAAAAATTAAATGAAAATACAACAACATCAAAAACAAAACCACCCTTACTTTCCATTCCTTAATCTGAATTAGAAAGGTTTTATGGTATTCATGTCTAATAAGCAGACTACTTTGTCAGCTTCATTTGCATGAAATTCATGTGTTAAACTCCTAAAAAATGAGTTCTCTCCATAATCATACTGTTAATTCTCTCATAATACACTCTTCTTTCATGGAAAGCATAAAAGTAAACTTCAGGCCAGCTTCTATTATGATGAACTCCAAATCAATGGACTAAAAATTTAAGTAGCCATACACCTACTGCCCCAACATGAATTAAAAATTCAACTTAATGGTCAGGATGGAATTAAAATGCTGCAACCAATGGTGGACTGATCTAGACTAATACATAAGATTTCTCAAAAACAGATTTTATCCTATCTGCAAGAGTTAATTTATACCTGTTCTAAGAGTCTTCTCTGAGTTTCAATTTCCAACCTCTGTAATCCTACTTCTTTGGCTGTTGCCACAACTTCTTCACCTCTCAAAGATGCCTACAGCAGAACAACACACAGTGTTACATAACAAATTTGTAAAATACTTTCATCTTAGCGGTAAGCATTCTTAAATAATTTGATAAACACACTATGAAAATGGGTGCAATAACAGTAAACAGGTGCCTGAATGAGACATTTAAAATATTACTCCTAGATTTCATTGTGAATAATCTTTCATTTAAAGTTGTCTCCTAAATTAAGAGAAAACACTATTGCCATATGTTCATTTCTGATGCTCACAAGAACAGATGGTAATTCCTACCATTTCTGGAACGATCACTACAAATTGTGGCAAGTTGAACAGTCTAAAGTCATAGCTGCTATAACCTAAGTTGTGTACTCTTACTGATTAAATGTAGTAGTTACTTAATGGTCTTGTCTGACAACTTTTAAAATCAGTATATCGTAATGCTTGGCAACGTGGAACTAAGAGTTCGAATTTCTTGTACCCAGTCATAACCATTCCCCAGCATTTACAGTATGTTTACCAAACTAACCTAAGTTTTCAGCACTGCTCATGTTACTACGGACGCCATTTTCCCCGAAGTCCGAGCGCACAGTTTTAAGCTTCAAGCTTCAGAAAAACAAGCGCCGCAGCCTACCAACAGTGTCTGAAGCTTAAGCATTTAATTTTTGTTTACGCTTAACGTTGGTAATTTTGAAAAATGATTCTTTTAAAATTTGAACAACACAAGGCACTGTTATGCACTGTGTACAGTGGTTTCTGGACAACACTTTTTGAGACTGAGGGGTCAGTAGAGAAGGCCTCGTGCTTGGCCACCTGATCTCTCTTTACTAGACTCTTTCTTGTGGGGTCATGTCAGAACTGTACTATACTGTAGCGTACCAAAATCTTATTCTTGGAATGATCCTAAGGCTCAGACTATAAATGCAATCTTTTCAGTCACTGGGAAGTAGTTGTTAAGTTCTTACAAGGTTCGAAAATAGACTAGAGTGCCATATAGCAAAAGATGGTGGTTATATCGAATTTTGATAAGAAACATCAATATTCTAAAATTTAAAGTAATTACTCTGTCAAACTCGTTTGGTAAGTCTGTGGTATTTATACTTCTGAAGTGACTAAAGCTAAAAACTGCATGAAGACTATTAGGATACTCTATCCTATTCTATCTGTCAGTCAGCAAACATAAGCACCTACTGTATTCCAGGCACTGTCCTAAGCACAAAGGATACAATGAAAGGCAAAGGATAGTCCTTGTTTTCAAGGAGCTAACATGCTCCTTGAAGATAACATGCAAACTACTACGTACAACGCAGATACATCAAGATAAACTGGAAATAATCAGCAGAGGTAAGACATTATTAGTATTAAGGGGAATTAGGAAAGGTTTCTTGTAGAAAGTAGAATTTTAGCTTAAACTTGAAGGAAGCCAGGGAAATGACATGGCAAAGACGAGGAAGGAGATCTGGGCATGTGGGACAGCCAGTAACTGTCCCATGTAGGGAGATGGGAAACCTTGTGGGTTTAAAAGTAAAAGGATATTCTATCTGATTCCAGGGGCCAACAGAGTTCACAGAATCAGGGGAAGACATAATTAAACTTGTCTTTTCAAAGGAAAATCAATTTGAAAGCTGAACTGAGTATGGATTGGAGAAAGGAAGGCTAACAGACTACTTTATTAGTCCAGGTGTGAGGAGATGAGGGCCTGAGCTAGGCTGGTGGGAGAACTGTTACAAAGGTGAAACTGACAAGGGCCAGCAACAGACTGGGTGGGAGGGGGAGGTCTCAGGAGCCACAGTAAGGTGCTGAGGATGACATCGAGGCTGAGAACTTGGAGGACTGGGAGGATGGTGGGGAATCACAAATTCATTTGGACATGCTGACTTTAAATGTCTACAAAACATTTTGTAAGTTCTACAAGTTACTTTATAAGTTCAAGATGTCCAACAGACATTTGAAGAAGGGAGACAGGAGGTCAGGAGTCAGGAATTAGCTCGCACACTAGATTCCTGAAATTAAATCAAGAATGAAGTCCTTGTAATTGTTCCCCATATGAACACACTGAAGAGCAAAGATAGGATATTCCATGCAGTACTTTGGGGATTGCTTTATATTCTCTGCATCCCTAAAAGACCTATGGCCTGGTCTTGAGGACACAGTACCAGATGCAACTTTTCTATGTGGCTTATATAGGAGAGCAGAATGTTTTCCTGTTAGAGGGCTATTTGGAAATCTGTCAGTTTGTTCATACATTTTCCCCAAAACAGGAAATTGGTTTATTTCTTTTCTCTTGCAACAACTAATATGTGGATAAGAAAAATCAAGACCTAAACTCTCAGTCTTCAAGTTATTAATATTAGAGAGGATACACAATATTACATACTTCAAAGAAATGGGAAATAAAATTAGTTTTAAAACTTATAAAATAATTTGAATAAATTAATAATTAATCTAATCATTTTACTATTCATATTAATGTAAAAGATATCCAAGTACACTGGATATTGAAATGGAACTTCTTCTGCCTTAGAAAATATTCAAAGACAATCAAGATAAAAGGAGTCAGAAAACAAAGGTTATTGTCTGACTGTATGAGGTATCCCAGTAGAAATGGACATTTTCCATGGATAATTTTTAAAAAGGGAAATTACTGTCTTACTTCAATTCTCTTGAGAAAATGCATCAGTCATCTGATTCATATAACAATTTCTCAGAAAAATGTACTTAAATAAGAATAACAAACCTTTCTTTCAATTTCATCATCTAGTCTTCTCAATTCCATTTCACGCTGGTCCAGCTGATTCCGCAGAAAACGCTTTCTCGAAGCATTAAGAAGCTGTATTTCTTTTAATTTCAGATCTCTTTTCACTGCAACTAGTCTTTAAACGCAAAATGCAACAAGAACAAATAAAACCTTTCCCAATATAGCTCTAAATTGAAAAATATTAAGTTTTGCAACAACAGCTGGCCTTCACCTATTCTCATCTACTTTCTGTTTAATGGGTTCCATTGTCCCCCAGCTGTGTTTACAATAGGGAAATGAAAGCTTCACAATGACAAAACGAGCCTCGATTCACCATGACTAGAAAAATTGCCTATGTGCCATTGGCTACCTCTTTCATACTCAAAAGTTCCTCTGTTAAGTCTGTTATTCTAATTGTTTTTATCAAATAAAAACCCATTTCTAACTTTTGTTCAAAAGAAGAATGTGACATTTTGTGCCGGGCTACATCCAACAGCACTGGGTTTTGTTTTTAGCATTTATTAAAAGGAAGCCAATGGCTCAACTCAACGGTTATCTTTTTTTTTTAATTCATATTGCAAATAAACTTCTTAAGCCACCACTACAGAATAGGAATCAAAGCATACTTCACAACTCCAATTAATCCACTCCCAACAATTTTAATTAACAGATATTTTGAATTTCAAATTTGTGTGTACAAAGAGGCAGTTTACTAAAAGAGGGCCTTTTTCAAAAGGCAAGTTCTGAATAGTATAATGGAAGGGATTACATAGTCAAGAAAAAAATTTTAAGACACATATGTGCTATTATAAAACAAAATTAACAAGATAGTGTGACACAGAATTTGAATGAAATAAACCAGCAAAAGCTGGTTTATCTAGAATTCTATTAACCAGAACTTCTGTGATTTGTCCATAAAGCCACAGATGTTCATGATGATGGATGGCTCTGTGGACACACAAAAAAACTGCGCTGTCTTTTAAGTAATCAAAGAAAAACTAATTTTTATTCAGAGTAGTTCTAGTATAAAGTGGGCTTTATTACATCCTCCTTATTTGACACTTGGCCAAACTCTGCATGGTATAAAGGTATATGGAAATCAAATACTCAATCAGAATGCTCCTAAGCTAAGTTGAATTTCTAGTTCAAGAGTAAAACAAGTAAAAGACAATGAAACCTGCTGTTGTGACAGACAGTAAGAAGTGGTGTCCTATGGGGTACCTGTCTCTTTGTTCCACCAGCTTTTTCTCCTCTTCCAGAAGAATGTCCCTCCTTTTGTCCTCAGCCTCACGCAGCAGCTCCTGTTTCTGGTACCAAATATCATCTTCATCTTTCTGTCTCATTATTTCGGCTTCCATTTCATGAACTACCTGCCTGAGTTAAAACAATTCCATATACCGTTATGAAAACTGAAATCAAAAGACCAAGGTCAATCAAAAGGCCCTTTGCTTTTAAACATTTTTATGATGAATGTAAAAATTTGCTATTCTATCATAAGAGGACACTATGGTTTTGTTCAGAACAAAATAAAAGTTTAAAAACCCTTCAGAAAATACTTTCTCAAAGCTTTAAGAAGTAGGGTATTTTTACATTTTCAGATCTCTTTTCACTGCAAGTAGTCTTTAGTAGTCTTTAAATCCAAAGTGCAACAAGAACAAATAAAAACCTTTCCTGATATAGTTCTAAACAGAAAAATATTTTTTCCATTTAATAGTATTTTATTTTTTCCAATTACATGTAAGGATAGTTTTCAGCATTCACTTTCATAGGATTTTGAGTTTTAAATTTCTTTCTCCCTCCATCCCCTCTGTAAGACAGCAAGCAATCTGATATAGATTATACATGTACAATCAGATTAAACATATTTATTTCCACATTAGTCATGTTGCGAAAGAAGAATCAGGACAAAAAGGAAAAATCACAAGAAAAAAAGTAAAAATAATATGCTTCAATCTGCATTCAGATGCTATAGTTCTTTCTCTTGATAACGGATAGCATTTTCCATCATGAGTCTTTTGGAATTGTCTTAGATCACTGTATGGCTGAGAAGACTTAAGTCTACTACAGTCAATCATCGCACAATGTTGCTGTTCCTGTGTACAATGCTTTCCTGGTTCTGCTCACTTCACTCAGCATCAGTTCATATAAGTCCTTCCAGGGTTTTCTGAAATCTGCCTGCTCATCATTTCTTATGGAACAATAGTATTCCATCACAATCATGTATCACAACTTGTTCAGCCATTCCCCAACTGATGCCCATCCCCTCACTTTCCAATTCTTTACCACAATAAAAACTGCTATTAATATTTGTGTACATGTGAGTTCTTTTCCATTTTTGATGAGCTCTTTGAGACCTACTAGTAATATTGCTAGATCAAAGGGTATGCAGTTTTATATAGCCCTCTGGGCATTAAATTGAAAAATATCAAGATCTGTCACAATAAATGATCTTCACCAGCTTTAAAAAAGGGTTAAAAATCCATTTTGAAATGCATTCTTATGAATAACCCTTGTTTATATTCATAATATATTCAATTTACAAAAGACAAGTTACCATGATTTTCACTTCACAACAAATAACATGTCTAATGAAGAACTTTGCAAACCTTAAAAGGTCTATTAAAATGTTTTCTATTATCATAATTATTACTGTTGGTATTATTCCATGATTACCTCTCTTTTTTTTTTTTTATTTTCTAAATTTATTTATTTATTTAAATTTTTTTGCATTCATTTTCACAAATTTTTGGGTTCCAAATTTTCTCCCCTTTTATCCCCTCCCCCCACCCCAATACCCCAAGCAATCTAATTTTCCCTATCTCCAATCTGCCCTCTCTTCTGTCATCTCTCCCTTCTCTTGTCTCCATCTTCTCTTTTCTCCTGTAGGGCCAGATGACTTTCTATTCCTCCTTAACTGTATGTCTTCTTTCCTAGTTGCAACAACAATACTAAACAGTTGTTCCTAAAACTTTGAGTTCCAAATTCTCCTCATCCCTCCCTCCCCACCCATTCCCTTTGGGACAGCAGGCAATTCAATATAGGCCATATCTGTGTAGTTTTGCCAATGACCTCCCTGATAGTCGTGTTGTGTAAGACTAACTGGATTACCATCCCTCCTAACCTGCCCCTCATTGTTTCTCTTCTGTCTTTTGATCCTGTCCCTCCCCAAGTGTTGACTTCAGATTGCTCCCTCCTCCCTTTGCCCTCCCTTCCATCATCCCCCCCTTGCAATATCTCTTTCTCCCCCACTTTCTTATACTGTAAGATAGGTTTTCATACCAAAATGAGTGTGCTTTTCACTCCATTACCTCTCTTTCAAGTATTCCAGTTCATCATTCCTTATCCTTTCTAGCTCTTGAGTCTGATAGTCCACGATGAATTTAGGATACTTATTAAAGACTGGATATTGGCTTTTTGTCAGGGGGACAAAGTCATCAAGTATGGTCTCCGGATGAATATCAGCAGGAGTGCAAAGCATGAGGCGATAGGCTTCTTGAATTACAACAGCTATATCCAGGTTATTACGATGGTGGAAAAAATACTGTAAGAAAAATGTCTTTTAATATAAGGTTCTCTTGTGAACGTAGTTATAGAATATGATATAAACTATTGTTTAAAAAAGTCAAAAATGAACAAAGTAAAAAGTGCACAACAGAGAACAAAAGAAAATAGGAAGCAAAGAAAAGATGGAGAGCTCAGAACACAATGTGTAGTATTTATTATGTAGGCTTTCTTGAACTGGAAATTTATTGCTATATATTATGAATCCTCTCTTCTGCTGTGTACACAGCAATGCTTTTATTCTTTTATTTTGTATTTAAGTTTATGGTTTTTTTCTTTTCTTATTGTGTATTTAAGTTTAAAATAAATTAATAAAAAAAAACCCAAACAATAAGCTTATTTTCAATAGGGAATTTTTCCAGGAAGGACAATGCTTTTCTTAATATCTATACGGGTCCCAAACTTAAAACTTTACATGTATTTCCATAAGGTAAGACCATAACTTACCAAAAATATGTGCTTGAGGAAGGGAATTTTTATGATTAAAATGAAAAGACTTCTTGTACCCAGACAGAATGAATGACCTGACAGCAATGATAATCATTCCTGCTCACATAAAAGTACCTAATGCTTCTGAGACATATTTACTTAGTTCTTTAAAGGTGTCAGAATTCTTTCCCCATTTTGCTAGTCTTTCTACCAGCAGAAAACCTTGTTTTAATTCCCTAAGTATGACTGACATAAAGGCCCAGAATAGATGATCCCATTTTGTCATGGAAACTTCATTCAGGCAGTCTAACCAACAACTTTGTTGTCAACCTCAGACAACAACATCTACAGCTTTCAAACCATTTCTTCATGCAGAGCAAAATGAGCAGAACCAGGAAAACAATTTATATAAGAATGCTATAAAATGAACAATCCTGAAAGACTGAAAAACTCTGATCAATGCAGTGATCAGCCATGATTCTACATGACTGAAGAGGAAACACATTCTCCACTTCCAGATAAAGAGGCAATGCATCCAGAGTACTGAATGATATATACCTTCTTCGGAAGTGGCCAATGTGGAATTTGTTTTACTTGACTATAGGTATTTATTACAAGTGTTCTTTTTTTTTTCCTGGGGTGGGGAAAGGTAGGGGAGCAAGAAAATAAATGCTTGTTATATGGGGAAAAAAATGAATTGAAAAAAGAATATTAGAAAGTGAAAAGAGACATTTCTTGAGGCTATTTCTCTGACATGCTTTGAGGCATTACATACTCTATGCTCAGTTGGGTTACAAGCACTTTTAATTAAAAGAATACAAAAAAATAGTCAAGAGATAGGGTGAGTTTCTATTAGGATAAATAGCACAAGGTATTCAATTGTAAAAAAGTAAAAACCACAAAAACCAATGCTATTGTGCCTCTTTTTGGCAAGTGGTGCACACATCTGAAAAACTTCAACTTATACAAACCACGGATTTGTACCTCAAAGTCATCCTTAAGATTACAGTTGAGTAAAGGGGCCTTGCAGCAGATGTTGTAGGACACAACGATCATGAGGAGGAACGAAGGGTGATTAGAAAAGATGTTGTCAAATACTCTAAGCCATTCTTCCCTTGTAAGAACCTCTGAGAA
Organism: Bettongia penicillata ogilbyi; assembly: GCA_023548195.1. Lineage (NCBI taxonomy): Eukaryota > Metazoa > Chordata > Mammalia > Diprotodontia > Potoroidae > Bettongia > Bettongia penicillata. The sequence continues at coordinate 1,353,478 of JAJHZJ010000107.1, read as the reverse complement.
CACAGTTTCTAGGAGGGGCCATGCGTATAACTAAAATAAACAAGAAAAAGCTTATCAGTTTGACAGGTGCCTTTCAAAATGAACGTACTGGTAATGCTGAGTAATTCTGGTTTGACACCCAAATCATTAACACTGAACAGTCCTCAAAAGAATATCTGTAATTTTTACCCTTTACTACTTTATAGGTTTTGGAAACAGACAGGATTTTTGGGACAAATGTGGAAAAAAACGGTATTTGACATATGTATAAGGTTTGCAATGTGTTTTATGAAAGTGCCCCACAATTTGCACTGATGTCTAAACAAAGGTCAACTACAAAGGGTGGCTTTGGTCCCAAGAGAGCATCCTACCTGTGCTGTCACTCCACAGTTCATATAGTGCTGCAGCAGCTCCTTGTCATGATGGGCCAAAAGATTTTCTATCATACTGAGGATGTTGATAGGAGGATTAGGAAAATATTCAAACCAATGTTGACACCAATTAACTATGAAGGAAGAAACGGACAATGATCACATTCATGTAGCTGTGAGAACACTCTGTAATTGTGGGGTAGCATGTGATAGTGGAGAGAGGGTGGGGCCTGGAGTCAGGAAGGTCTGGGTCCAACTCTAAGCTATGGATTGTGATCTGCTTGATGAAAAACGTTCCTCACACCAATGAAATCACTGTCCCTTCATGTACAGGGTGATCCTAGCTGACTAAAACATGTCCATTTATAGTGGGCACAGAAAGCAGAAGACACAGACTTCTGCATTAGAACAATGGACTAAACAGCTTCTTGCTTTTTAGAAATTTTGCAAATTCACTGAACTTCTAAAAGGCAAAGAGGAGCAAAAAATATGATATACAGCACTTATAACCCTAGGCAAAAAAATACAAGTCTCCAAATGCTATTTGATTAAAAAAAAAACCTTTATGATAATTAAAAAATGAAGGAAAAAATTCTAAATCATGCCCTCATGCTGACAGTGCTGGTCACAGGCAGGTACTACTCTGAAGACTCCCCCTCATAGGGAAGAGGGTGCCTGATTCCTGAAAGGCCTATGTCATTGATCACATCCCACCCCAACAGGAAGGCTCCTGATGTGGATATGTATGATTTTCCAAGGATTAATTGAGCAAAGTTTCCAGAGGCTCATCACCAACTTGGTTGCAAGGTGATGAAATTTTTGGACAAAGTCACTACTGAGGATCAAGGGACAGAAGGGCTGGCAAACAGTATTGGTGGAAAGAATACCCACACTGAAAAAAATAATAAAAAAATAAATTAAACTTAAAAACAAAAGGGTTCTGAACTACTGAATTAAGAAGTAATCAAAGTCACAGAATCACAGCCCCTCAAAGCTGGAAGGCCCCTCAGAGACTGTCTAGTCCAAGCTACACCGCAAGCACAAATTCCCCCAGCCACAAAAGCCCTACTTAAACGATTATTTAGCCCCTAATTCAAGACCCTAATGGTAGGAAAAAGTTCCCAAATACTGAACTTAAATCTGGCTCTCTGTAATTTCCACTCACTAGTCCTACCAAACCAAGATAAATCAAATTTCTCCTGCATGTGACAGTCCATTAAATCAATAAATCATTCGATAGGCATTTTTGAATGCTTACCATGTATCAGGCACTGACTAAATGCTGGGAATACAAAGACAAAAATGAAATATTTCCTGCCTTCAAGGAGCTTGCATCCTAAAGGAGGTGACAGCATGCATATAAAAGAGGTATATGTAGCAATCAGACACAGAGTAGATACAAAGTCATCTTGGAGGAAAAAGCACTGGCAGGTGGGCAACCTGGAAAAGGCCTTTTGCAGAAAGTGGCATTTGAATGGAAGTCTTAAAAAAAAAAGCCAGGGATTCTAAAAAGCAAAGGTGAGGAGAGAGTTCATTCAAGGTAAGGGGGACAGAACATGAAAAGGCACAGAAACAGAAGATTGAGTGTCTTTTATTACAAGAGGTGGTGTGTGCAGAGGGGATGCCTGTATTAAGAAGACAAGAGGAAAGAGCTACGCTGTGAAGGCCTTTAAACACCAAAACAGAGTTTATATTTGATCCTAGAGGTAGTAGCATGGAAACAATCACATGATTGTGGACAGAGACAGTAGCGGCTAGAAGGGCCTGGTGTGCTACAGTTTACGGTGCCACAAAGAGTCAGACAGGACTGAATGACTGAACCACAGAGGTAAGAGAGCACTGGAGGAGACATGGTTAGGTCTACACTTTAGGAAAATCACTTTGGCAACACTGCAAAGGGTGTATTGGGGGGAGTGCAAAACTAGAGGCAGAGAGACCTATTAAGAGGCTATTGCAGTAGTCCAGATGAGAACTAAGGTCTGAGCTATGGTGTGGCTATGCAAGTAGAAAGAAAGGGGTGTATATGAGATGTAAAGAAATGACAAGCCTTGGCAAATGACTGGATATGGGGTGGAAGTGAGAGTAAGGGGCTGAAGATAACACCAAGATTTTGAACCTGGATGTCTGGAAGGACTGTGGTGCCCTTGACAGTAATAGGGAAGTTTAGAATTGGGAAGGATGTGTTTGTACATATGTGTGCATGTGTGTTGGCTGGAACAGAAGGGATTATGAAAGCTGTTTTGGATATGTTGTTTTGAGATGTCTATGTGGCATATTGCTGCAAATGTCCAATGGGAGTTGGGGATGTGAGTCTAGAGCTCAGGAGAACTAAGGTTGGATAGATGTCATCTGCATAGAAAACTGAACCCATGGAAGCTGAGCTTATGACATCACCAAATGAAAGTATAGAAATGATTTCTTTTAGAAAGGGCCCAGGGCACAGTAAGTGTGACACGGATGAAAATCAAGCAAAGAGAACCAAAGAGGTGTCAAGACAGGTGGAAAAAGGACTGAGAGAATAGGGAGAGGAAAACTTAGGAGAGGAGAAAATATCTAGGAGGAAACAGCCAACAGTATTAAATGATGAAAGGAGTTCAGGATGGATGAAGATTAAGAAAATGTCTTTAAATCTGGCAATGAAGAGATCCTTTGGAGACAACAGGTTACATTGGATAATGAGGGCTAAAGGCAGGGGTTTAGAAGAGAGCAAGGGAGTAGGGGCACCATGTGTAGATGGCTTTGTCAAGGACTTTAGCAGAAAAGGGAAGAGGCATATAGGATGATAGATAGCTGGGAAAATAGGACCTAGTGAGGGTTTTTCAAAGATGAGAGAGACCTGAGTATATTTATGGGCAGCAGGGAAGAAAGGAAGGCAGCTAGGGAGAGAATGAAGATGAGAGAGAGAGATAGAGGAAGAGAGAGAAAGAGAGGTGACAATAGCTTGGACAATTTTCTGGAGAAGATGAAATGGGATGAGATCAAAGGTAGATGTAGAAGAGCTGGCCTTAAGAAGGAACCTAACTTCATCAGAGAAGGTGGAGAAGAGAGTGGGAGATGAATACAGGGGGAATATGAAAGGAGGAGAAGTAGAGAAGGAGGAGGTGTAGCAAATGGCCTCAATATTTTCCAGGGATATATGAGAAATCCTCAGCTGAAAGGATGGGGACAGGGAGTGCTGTAGAGGGCTTGAGGATCGAAGAAGTCTGGAATAGGTGCTGTGGGGCAGAGAACCAATTAGAGACTAGTGGAAAGACTGTCCTGCTACAGTGAAGCCTCAGATGAGATCAGATAACATATACTGTAATGGACCCTCTGAGCACAGTTGCATGACTTGTTCCAGTTCCATTCAGCAGATGGTAAGAACAATCCAGAGTTACGGTTTGACAAGGTATGATTCAAGAGGAGAGGACGGTGGAGGGTTGAGCTAGGGATTGGAGGTTACAGTGAAGTCGACGAACATGTTTAGGAATAATATAGCACAGAGAAAGGATAAAAGATGTTTCAAGTTAACTTTCACATCATTTCCTCCCTAACACCTTAATAAGCTCCTTCTTCTACAACCTAAATATCCCCAATTCTTCAGACAATTCTCACATGACATGGTCTTGAGTCTTTATACCATCTTGGATGCTGCTCCACCTCAGCACACCATGATGTCAGTGCCCTAATACCTAGTGGTCAGAACCAAACACAACAATCTCAAGATGGCAGTCTAAGATTTTAAATGAAAATAGCCAGCTTTGAAAACCACCTATTTCTTCAAAACTTTTAGTTTTGTTATACTAATGATTAATAAAAAACACTAAAGCTATCTTTAATTAGATTTTTTTCCTTTTGTTATATACAGAGTGGTCCATTTAAAATAGTTCCTATTTAAAGCCTGGATTAAATTGGACTGATAGATCAATATGTCAACAGGCCTACTAAATTTTATGGATGGTCCAAAAAAGAAGAAAAAATAAATGGACATAATTCTGGCAAGTTCTCAAAACTGTATACCCAAATAAATAAGCATATACTTATTACTTTCCACTTTTTAAAAGAGAAAAAAGGGAGTTTGGTTAGTGCTTTGGGATAAAATATGCTTGCTGAGACAAGGAGATACTGAAGGCAATTAGATCAGCTCTTTAAAAAACACATTAACTTTGAAAGGAAAATCCATTTGAATCAGGGGTTCTTCACCCTTTTCTGTGTATGTCTTGGCAATCAATCTGGTGAAGTCTATGAATCCTTTTCAGAATCATGCTTTTAAACATATAAAAATGTATAAGATTACAAAGGAAAATAATTAGATTGAAACAGTTATCTAAATATAAAAAAAAAAAACAAGTTTAGAGATGTCAGGTTAGGCACCCCTGGCTAAATAAATGTTGTTTAACTAAAAGAGAACCCTGACCCACACAGAGTTAATTTTCCATGATTTCAGGTAAGCTATGGCGTGTGTAGTGATCCTGAAAGTCTGGGCCAGGAATCCCTTCTCTAAATTTATTGGAACAGTTTTTTCTTCTGCTCTGATTATAATGGTTGTAGCAGAAGTCAGAGCTCAACAGAGGGAAAGAAGACCTGTGAGCAGAAAGAGCTAATAGGAGGAAAAAGGAATAGAAGACTGTGTAGGAGCCATAACACCACTGTCTACCCCTCTCCCTCACCTCTCCACACACCCAGAGATAGATGGGCTTTTCCTCTTGGCAGGAGGACATTTAGCTGACAACCTATTCCAGGGGGCTCCCCTTGCTCTTGAGGGTGACTACAAAGTAATGAAATTAAATAAAGGTCAACACGGGGAAGAGGGCTACTGGAGGAGTTTACCATGAATATAAACTTAGACATTCAAATGAGTGTTGTCCTTCAAAGCTGCCACCTGGGGCACTAGACATTTATCCCTCATACCAGATGCTCAAAAGATCTTGGAAACTCCTCTTTGAGAACTTCTTTCTGTGTCAGTTTACAAGCTACATATAAGATAGTCTTACTATATAACAGTCAGGGGCAGCTAAGTTGTGCAGTGGATAGAGCACCAGGTCTGGAGTCAGGAAGACCTGAGCTAAAATATACTTTCAGACACTCACTCTGTGATCTTGGGAACGTCATTAGTTGTTTGCCTTAGTTTTCTCATATATAAAATGAGTTGGAGAAGGAAATGCCAAACCACTCTAGTATCTCTGTGAAGGAAATCCCACATGGGGACACAAAGAATCAGATATGACTAAAATGCCTGAACAAAATGCACCAGTCACATCTTGCTTTTGTCCAAAGGGACTCTCACAATAACTTACTCATCAAATTTGGCTTTGGAAATAACTAAAAATCATATCCATCCTCAAAGGATAACAATTTCTCATCAATAAAGATAGTAAACTTCCTAAGACAAAAAACAGAGGTGCCAACTTGCATGAGGAATGGTGTTTCCACTCAAGAGAATGAAATCAGCTCTGGAGTTCCCAAAGTCTTCTGAGCAACTGGCAACATCAATGAGCTAAGGGTCTAACATCCCAGAGTGAGAACAGTCATGTGGGTATGTAAGTTTTCTTTCATTCTTAGAGTCACACTCACACAGCAGTTCTACTACATGTGGAAATCACATTTTTCATTTCTACAAAAATCCATAAATCATAATCTCAATTTTCTAAGTAAAATACAGTATCTCCAATGATTTGATCAGTAATTCAGATCAGTTCTGGCCGATCTGATTCTGCTGGTGGGAAAGAAAATGCTTCCTTATTAGAGATGTGTTACTTAAGGTCATGGAGATTTCATGCCATGAAGGACAATTTAATTTCGTATTTGAAAAAGCAAAGAACTCATGCAACTTGAGGGGTAAGTAATATAGGCCTACTCTTTATACTCAGCCATATGCATCCATCCAGACTGTTAACATTTGTTTCTCCCTGCAAAAAGACTTCGGATGTCCACAGTTAAACTCTCAAAGTCATTTGTTCTCTACATACTCAAACTGATCAGACTGAAAGTTTACAGTCTAATTGCTAGAGCAGTCTTTTTCTTCTACTTCATTGTTAGTATCTGCATTGCTGTTGGAAAAGGCACTTCAAAAAAAGCACAAGAATTCACCCTTTAACTGTAATTACTTGATAAATTTTTACTTACTTATGAGAGTGGCAATAACTTCAAAACAGACGAGTTGGTTGTTCTGGAATAATTTTACGAATGGAAATGCTAACAGAGGAAGATATGGCGTGTCACCAAAGATAGCAGACCAGTGAGCTAATGCAGACATGGTCCTGTAAATGAAATAATGCCCAAGAGGTTAGAAAATATTTACAAGAGTTTAAAAAAAAGCATGCTTGACATTGGTTTTTTTAAAGGAAAAAATTTAGTCTGGAAGTATTCTCCCAAATGTAGACTAAAATCCGAAGATTCATAGACATACGTATGACCTAGCACTTGCGGAGGAGAAGCTAAGGTTTTGCTCTGTTTCCAACAGGCTGTTGGGTCCTGAATAAAGTTTAACATATTACAAAACTGTTACAAATTAGAAAGATGTGGATCGATCCAGCCGCATTAGAATAATCTAATGATAAACAAGTCTTAAGACCCACTAACAGTTATCTTACCTGGAAGAACAGCTTTAGTCCCAGGATTCTAAGCTTTAAATCATTCACTGCTTCTTTTGATAAAAAAAAAAAATGTGGTAGCGCAGCAATTCAGTATTTGATCTTCTCAGTATGCAAACGAGTCTAAGAGATGACAATCTTTTAGCTTCCCTTCCAGCTCTGGACCTCCTGACCCTATTTTGGATGGTACTTCTGTTCATAGAAAAGCAGCAATGCTGCTCATTGCTGAGCTTTCAATTGGAGAGATTTAAAATAAGTTTCATAAAACTTCAAAAAGAACAAACCAAAAGAATGGTAAAATAAGGTCTTTTGCTACGAATGTTTTGATTATCAATTTTTGCCTATGATTTTGTGCTTATTACAACAGTCAGCTTGGTTACCCATCTGTGAGGTGGATCATTCATAGGAGCCCTCTCCACTGACCACCTGGACCTAGGACACCGCTAATAGACTGCTTCTGCAAAAGGCCATGATTTAGGAGGAGGCCAGAGGCAGCGGGTGTCAGTAAGTCTGTACTCCAAAGGCCAACATTCTAGATCAGTGGCAACTCTTCTCCCCTCTACTGATGTGGTTCTTTAGAAGTGAACAGACTACAGGTGGGGAATCCGTGCCCCTCTAGGTCCTTAAGTGCAGGACTCTGACTGAATAAACACTTCACAGAATAGACTTCATTTCTCTGCTGTACGTTGGTCATATTCTATTGCTCCAAAGAGAGGGATAAGGATAAAGTCTGAAGCTGTGATTTTCACTGATGAAGACACTCCCTCTACCAATGCAGGCTGACACCTCTCTGCAATGTCTGGTCTTAGTCTAGTTCTGAGCCTAGAACAAGGACAGGTTAAGTAATCTGTCCAGAGTCACACAGCCAAAACGTGTATGAGGTAGGACTTGAACCTAGGTCTGTCTGCCTGGCTCCAAGGACTCTCTATTCATAACATAATACTATCACTTCATTTGAATATAACTTTAAGCTCTTAACAAAATATAAGGAAACTTCAGCTTTAAAAATAAGTGGAAAAACAGTTTCCTATTTTGTCTTTTACTTTCCATGTAACCCAATGTGTAATTAGGAATTTTTCAAACCAAATCACTTTAATTCACAGTATGAACAACCAATTCAGAGACAACACACAAAACAATATGGACTGGCATTCTGCCAACATGGATGAAATATGATGAGTTCTAATCATGGGATATCATGGGGCCTCTGAACAAGGTTCTAGCTCCTCCTGAATTACATCTTAAGTGTAGTTTTATTAGCTTGTTTGAAGTATCCTGGGCTCCTAGAATGTTAGATACATCTGTATTTTAAAACGATTATGAAAACCTTCCCAAGTCAGATATACATTATTTCAAGATTACACGTATCATCCCACTGGCATGGATAATTGAGAACTGACTGATTAAAGGCACGCTTTATCAATTAATCAACATTTATTTTAACAATGGATTTTCAAAAATATAGTATCTGTTCTTTACAGTCTTTATAGAATACTAACTATTGTACATACCTCTGTAATATTCTCAGTAATTTTCTACTCTTGATGGGATATTTTTCATGAATGTTGAGAAATGCACAGTGAGTACCCTTATCTAGTAGGCTATTAAATGCTGAATAATTTTCCGGCAATCGTAGTAGAGAGCGCCAAATGAACATCCTGAAATTAAGACATAATTTTACAAAAACGTTTCTCTCCATAAACAGGGAATGGCATTAAGGAACTGTTTTTCTTTCTTACCTATACTTTGTGGGATATTCTCCATAGCCTCTCAATAAGGTTTGTAGACTTTTTTTGCATAATCCTTTGGGCAGGTCATTCTACAAAAAGGAAGATGGAAACTCAGATTAATTATCTATGTGATGTGACCTATTCCTTACAACTTGACTTTCTTTTCTTTTTTGCATTAACCTGTATCTATCTTTTAAATAACATTTGTTTCATTGATCTATTTCTATGAATATTTTTAGCACTTTAAAAAATAATGTTTCTGTTAGGCCTTTACCACCCTATAACATTCAAATTTTTATTAAATATTGGGTAAGGAAAAGTTATTTGTGGAAGCTACACTCCAGGGTCATCTCTTAGGAATGTCTTTGACAAAACTATAGTAAATAAAGTTTATATCTTACCTCTTTATTTTCAAGGTCAGCATCCATTATGTTTCTTAATATTTTAGTTCTTGTTCTGCAATCCTTTGCTTTCCGTGGTCGCTGTACCTTTCCTCCTGTCACTCTTACTTTAAGTTGACTTGGTCCTGTCTTCTTGGACAAGTCTTCAATTACTTTCACTAGAGGAGGAGGTGGCTAAAAGAGAAGAAAACTAGTGGTTACCTTGGAAGAAATGAGACTGCTATGCTAATTCAGTTTTACTGTTTATGGTCATTATTTAGGCAAAAGTCTATGAGAAATTTCTGAATAAAAAAACTATACAGGATAAAATTTATCTTCCTTCCTTCTCCCTCAACTTGCTTCCTTTCTTCCTCCTTCCCTTCCTTTTCTAAACCTGGGTCTCCCTGTCTTTTCCAGGCAGATTGGCACAAGAGTTCTTATCTGTTCAGTTTCTAACCTACCATGGGTCCCACCTCTCTAGGCAGCCTGGTGGGCCCTTGCTTCTCAAGGCTCATATTTAATGCCAGACATAATATGGATACTTGACTCTCTTAGTTCATTGTGGTGCACAACCCCCAGGCTCAAAACATCTGCCAGCCTCGGCTTCCTTAGCAGTAGGGATTTCAGGCATGTGACACCACACTCAGTCTTTTCTTTTTGAGTAACATTTCAAAATACCTTTCTGATGAACCATTAAAATATACAAGGTATTTGAATCAAATGGTAATTATAAATGCTGTGAATAGCAACTCATTATCCCTTGAGGATGCAACTTAAATCAGATAACAATGAGGCAATGGCCAGTAGCAGCAGTGGCAGAAGTATCTACTTATTCGGCCAGAACTTGAGATTTTCTGGACAAAGGCACGATTTGTGAGGAGGCATGGTCATCTGGCTGGATGGAGCTTACAAACAGCAATCAGGTGAGCAAGGCGAGATTCCAAAGAGAAGGAAAAGGTAAGAAGGACCAGGAGGCTGGTAAGTCTTTGATGATTTAGTGTGCTTCATATCTTACCTTATTTATTTCTTGGGTTAAAACCTGAACAGAATATACATTTAGGCTTCCATTTTCCATCACTGATGTAATATAGCGCCCATTTGGACTAATTACTGATGTGCTGATTCCTTCATCAAGGGTCCCAATATCAAAAAGAAGTTTACAGTTTTGTATATTGATAAACCTCATAATGCCATCTTGACCCAACACTCCAAGAATCTAAAAACAAAGACATAATATCTAAATATAGAAATATGATTTTAAACATTTCTCAGAAGAGTAAAAGCTGTTGGGTCTGAAAATATTTTACTGCAAAAACCCTAAGTATGAGTATTAATATAGGTGTAAGTAAACAAGAGCAACATAGGGACTGGGATAGGGATAGGACCCGTGATTTCACTAGCACAGGGATCTCCCAAATGAGGAAACTCCCTCCTACCAATGTAGGTTGGCAGCTTCTAGTCCTAAGAGAGTTCCTCAGAGACCTAAAAAGTTAAAGGGATTTGCCCAGGGTCACAGAGCCAGTACAAATGAGATTCAAGACTTGGATCCAAGTATTCCTGGCTTTGAGGTCAGCTTTCAATTCTTACCTCTGCTGCCTCAAAAATAAGACCAACTATAAATCAGTCACCAACATAGAGTATGTAATGTGCCTAAAAATTTACAGCATTCAATCAGTCTCTTCAGGAAATATTATATAGTTCAGAAAATATATATACTCTTTTAAAAAAACTTGTATTTGACTTTAAAGGTACAAAACTAACCTGATTAGAACCAGCATCAAAACTGTCAGGAATAAATTCTATATGGCGAATAGATCGGATTTTTGTAGGCAATTGGATTATTCTAAATAACTGTTGAGTCTCCAAACACCACAAGTGAAGATGGTTCGATTTACCTCCAGCAGCCAAGATTCGACCATCCCTACATAAGACAGGTTAGAAATTTTTCCCTATCAGCTAAATCAGAGTGAAAATTTTACCCACAATGACTATCATGAGTTACTATCGTATTACTCCTTGGAAAAATATTTCCTATTTAGAGAAAATAATAATGTTTATAATTATAAAACTATATGTTCACATATAACATTTTATATTTACTCATGTGATATTCACACGTACACACATACGTATGTAGATATATATGATTAGAAAGTAGCTGTCGTGATATACAGAAGAAAATAGGAATAGGTTGTGTACTCCAGAATAGTGAGAGATGAGATGTACTGCCACTCCCCCTACCCATTTTTGTTTTAAGGGATGGTTCACTGAGAAATGTAAGTAATATAAAAATAAAAGACATCAATAAAATTTATTTAAAAAAAAACTGCAACATACCTGGTAACAGCAAAAACCTTATACTTCAAATCAGACCCAGCAGGTGGTAGAGGCAATTGATATTTACAAACAAGCGTATCACATTCCCAGGCAAAGATGGAATTGTCTTTAAAACAGCTAAGGATAGTGTTGCTGAATGGAAGAAAGAATACCTGAATGGAAAGAACACACATGTTTTTTCAGTAAGAAAAATAAACAAAATTCTTTTTTGCGCAACATTTTGCATTGGGGTCAGTTTTTCTTAATTATTAAAAACAAACAAGCAACCAATATTTTCAATAGTATTCTTTACTTACCAGACTTACTCTAAAAGTTTCCACAGTTCTAAAGTTAAGTCAAAGTTAATAAAAAATGCAACCATTCTAATTCTAGTTAGTTCTCAGAAGAAAAACACTTAATTTTATCAGTATTTTTCAAGTAAAAAATGCGCTATTTGAAAATATCTATAAATTGTTATATTTTACTACACTCATTCCTTATGCGTGTGAACAAATGAGAATAGAAGATTAACTTAATAATATTTTATCAATACACTCCACATTGGCCTTACTGGAAAGGTCTCAAATTGTTTCCTCCATTTTAATGATGGGCCAATGGAGACACTAAAGGCAACCAGTGGCAACATTAAAAATACTCACATTATTTCCATTTTTCTACTATGTAAACACTAATCAATGCTTTCACTTGAAAACATAGTAGTGTTTCCAACAGTTTGACATAATAAGTTTTTTTTTTTTTGAAAAAGCACTTATTAAACACCTACTATTTACCAGGGACTGTGCTAGGAGCAATCAATACTGATAGAGTACTGACTGAATGTACTCTATGTACTTACAAAGAGCACTTGATTTGAAGTCAGAGGATAATCTGTGTTTGAATCCTGGCTCTTCCACTTCCTACCCGTGGGACCCTGGACCAGTGATGACCCCTCTGAGGCACAGGTTCCTTATTTGTAAAATGAAGGCATTGAACTACATGATTAAAGAGGGTTTTTTTTTTACTCTAAATTTATGATCTTGTGATCACAATGGCATCAACCAGCTCTACATACAATAAACATACCAAAAATACAATATGGTATATGTTGGCTAATTAAAGCAAGTTCTGTATTTGTAGGAATACTAACTCAATTGCAGGCTGATATAGCCGAATTAAAACTGAATAGGGATAGAATACAGCCCTCCTTGCCTTTTGCCTTTGGCCCCTTCGTCCCAAAGACAGGCTCTGGTAAGGCTATATATTAACTGGTTTGTTGTGTAAAAAATATTTTTAATATGAAGGTCTATAATAGGATCCATCTGACAGCAGATGTTTTCAAACATATTATCAAGAGGTTCACTTCTTAAAAAAGAATTCTGAGAAAATCCTTGTTAAAAAAGAAGTTATATCTAAAAGACTCGTGATGGGAAGTGCTATCCACATACAGAGAAAGAACTATGGGGTATGAATGCACATCAAAGCAGACTATTTGTTATCCTTTTCTTTTGTTGTTTTATTTTGTTTCTTCTCTCTTGTGGTTCCTTCAATCCCTTCTAATTCTTCTTTAAAACATGACTAATGTGAAAATATGTTTAATAAGAATGTATATGTAGAGCTTATATCAGATTGCACACCATCTTGGGGAGGAGGGAGGTAGTTGGAGAAAATTTAAAACTCAAAAGCTTATGGAAGTGAATGTTGAAAAATAAAGAAATGAATTAATAAAAAAATTTGAAAAAAGAAGTTTTTTTCTAGAAAAGTAAGAAAGGTTATTCCTGCTCATGAAAGTAAAAGCTTATAAAAAAACGAGCAGAACTATCTTACAGGGTTAGCTCTGACACACTAGGGACTAGATGACTGTTCGCTGGTAGGATTAAGATTTTAACAGAGATTATCATCAAAGGGAACACTGTTATCACTTCAACAGCTTAAGGAATCCTCAACCAAATTCACTTCTGAGCCACAACTTCTTTATAAACAATAACAGAAAAGGGTCTGATGCTCTGTGGGAAGGGCAGACTGGTCTTGGGGGAGCTGGCCTTGCCTTACTTATCTCTTTCAGGACTCTGAAGTTCCGGTCACTAATATCGGCAAGTTAAGGGAAAACGTTCAATTCAAGGATCGTTTACTGAACACCTGCTAAGGGCAGAGTCCTGCTCAGTGGTACTTCTGTCAGAATCCCTGTGGTGCATATATTCTTTCACATGCATCACATTTTCAGAATATGAGAGTGATTTCCCAGGGATTCCAGTCATTAGAGGCGCAGAAATCACAATGCCAGGATTGCTCCCTACAGAGACTAGCAGGAGTAACAATAACAACTCTAACTAGTAACATTTATCTGCACTTGATGGCTTCCTAAGTGCTTAACATACCTTATCTCACTCAATCTTTACCCAATCCCTAAGAGGCAAGCACCAGAGGTATTATTCTCATTGCAAGGAGGAGGAAAAGCAAGGCTGAGACAGGTTAAGTGACTTCCCCATGTTTGTACTAATATGTGAATAGGCAGCACTTGAACTCAGGTCTGCTCTAACTCTTGTATTAATCTCTTCACATATCTTGATGTTTCGTATCCATATCTCACTGAAAATGCTAGAACCCTACTTTCACAAAAGACATAAAGTTAAAATGAGATTTCTGCCTCTACAGAAGTTAGTCGCTGCCCCTGTTGCTGCTGGGCACAACAACCTCTGAATGCTCAGAGTGAAGGGTTTGTGCTGCTGAGGCTATTTTTGAAAGTATAATGTAATTCGAAGGAAAGATAATTTAACACACAATTTTTCAGGAAAGCATTCAATTGCATAAAGCAAGTCAGTTGAACATATCAGAATTAAAGATAAAAGGGGATCAGAGAGCTGAACCAGAACTTCATAGCAATCCCCTTTATTCTCCAGGGTATAAGGACTCATTCTAGACTCTTCACACTCTCCTATTCAAGCTACTGCCAATGCCTGTTGATTTTTACTTTCAATAACATCCTGCAATAGCTGCTGGCGGGTGTGCCTACTGCAAGTCTCTCCTCACTCCAATCCATCCTCTATTCAGTTGTCAAAATGATTTTCATAAAGCCTAGGTTTGACCATGTCACTCCCCTACTCAGTCAACAGCAATGGCTCCCTATTACCTCCAGGAGCAAGCCCTTTGTAACCTAGGCCCCTCCTTCCTTTCCAGTCTTCTTGTACCTTATTCCCCAACATGTTGTCTTTGATCCAGTGAAACTGGACTCCTCTCTATTCCACAAACAAAACACTCTTATCTCTTGGCTCTGGGTATTTTCTCTACTTGTCCCCTATTCCTGGAATATTGTCCCTCTTCCACTCCAACTACTGACCTCCCTGGCTTCCTTTAAGTCCTAACTAAAATTCCATCTTTTACTGGAAGATTTCCCCAACTCCTCTTAAGTCTAGTACTCCTCTCTTAATTATTTCCCATTTATCAGTATATAGCTTGTTTGTATTTTTGTTTACACACTGTCTCCCCCATCACATTTAAGGTCCTTAAGAGTAGGGAAGGTCTTTTCTCTCTTCCTCTTTTTTATCCTCAGCACTTAGCACATGCCTGGCACATAACAGGAACTTGATAAATGTTAACTGATTGACAGAATTCAGAATGAAACAAGCTCTGTTCTGTAACCTGTGCAAACGAACTGCGAAATGCAGAAAACTGGGAGAACTGATGCAAAGTGAAGTCAGCAGAACTAGGAAAACTATACACAACGACTACAGCAATGAACAGAAACAACAGTGAAATGAAAGTCAACCCTGAGAGGACAAAGTGCACCTCCTGTTCTTGGGGAAAAAACACAAATACTGTCAGGTCCAGATGATATGATGATCCGTTTTGGGGAATTGCTGACTTGCCCTGTTCTTTCTTTAAAGAATCATAAAGCCACATGGCATGGCTCTCTGGAGAGAGGATGAAGGAAAGATACATTTGGAAACAAAGGTGACTTTATAATTATATAGTAATAAAAATACTTTCAATAAAACATCAGAATTATCAGGGCTACAAAACCATCTAAAACTATCCCTAAACTTTCTACACAAGAAACTGAAAACTGGAGAGATTAATTCACTAAAAGACCTTGTTATATGGTGGTCCCAGGAAAACAGTCCCTGAGAGTAATGTCATCAGGAAGGGCTCTAGTAGAATAGTTTCCCACCAATAAAATCATGAAAGTAATACTCAAAATCATCAGACAGGAGCCAATATACTTGTTTGGACAGCATCCTGAAATTTTAAAAGAATTAAACTTTTATTTTATTTGAGTTACTACAATTTCCTCTTTGCTGTAGTAGGTTTATTTTATTTTTTTTTTTATAAAACTCTGCTCCTTTCACTACTTTAAAACATTACACCCAATTCCAATATACCAAAGGTGCCCGAAATTTCTGTATCTAATTCTCATTCATAAGCCACAGAGCCTTAGCATATGGAATCCTATAAATCAGGTACGTATTTTTATCATTCAAATGTCCACAAAAGTTAGAATTGGCAGCTCTCCAGCACTGGTAGCCCGTCTATAAACCTGGCGCCAGTCCCATGGACACTGACTGCAATCCTGTGGCAGGGAGAACAGATGGTTTCTGTGACTTTGTTTTATAATGCCGGTTCTGCGGCAGAATAAAATCCCAATAGAGACAGAGAACAGTCTCTTCTCTTGGATTTAAAATTCAATTTAAAAGCTAAGGCAATTAGAGAAGGAAAAGACTAACTAGGTAGTTGGTTCAAATCTCTAATGAATTATCTTAGTAGAACTTTTATCTCTTTAATTATTTAAACGAAAGGACTCTGGGATGTCTGTTGAAATGAATTTTTGTTATTAACATGAGATAGCCATACATAACCAAAAATGAAAAGTAGTATCACTTATACATTGTAACATATAAAAGTATGAATTTGACTTAGGTAGGTGTAAAAAAAAATTATGTAAACTGCTACCTACTCTTTTGAAAAATACTATATAGTCCCATGGTTGTATTAAGAAAATGCACGCTAAAAATATAGTCTGTGGCCATGGATGGCACCTAAAACTCTGCTGGTTATTTTGCTTGGCTGTCTAAGTTAGAAGAACACATATGATCAGATGGTACGATGCCAAGAGTCACTTTGATAAACAAAGGCAGAGTCTAACACTGACCAGAAAATCCTTGAAAAACACAATTACAGAAACGCATTCATTAGAATCTAGAACTGAAGTGAGTTATTTCTTAACATGAATTCCCTCTCTTTACTGACCTTTTGTATGCCCACAGATTGGCTGATATTCAGCTTTCTTTTTCTCTGAAAAGTATCCAGGTCCCAGAGCTGGGCCGTATCAGAAGACGTGGTGATGGCATACCTCCCCGATGCATGGACAGAGATAGAAAATATTGAAGATTCATGTCCGCTCATCCAGCTAACCAGCTCCTTGGTGACTGTAATACAAACTTTAAATCTTAAGAGCTCTATTTGAAATCTGCTGAATTTTTAGTGTATCAGGCTAGGTTTTATAACAAAGAACTATCTTTACAACAGACTCAGAATTGTAAATGCATGATGAGTTCACTAAAGGCATTAAGACATTCTGGAACAACCCATTCCCCTAGTAGAACTAGGACAACTGCTTGTTACAAAGAAACCTATCTAAAGCAGAAACCACAACTAGGGAAGAGGTTTTTAAGTCTAAGAAAATGTTTCATGTTATTTCTAAGTTCTGCATAAATGAGCATCTTATATAACTTGCTTCTTTGATGACTGAAATTCAAAGCTTAAGTAAATGTCTTGAGATCATTCAATCTCCCAGTCTACTATTGTGAAGACTGTTTAAAAAGTGTATTCAGTATTATTCAAAACATTAAAATTCTTCCAGTATCTGGCTTTGTTTGTAATTAAAAGGCTTAATACCAGTAGCAGTTATGCCCATAGAAATTTTAAAAAGGTAAATAAAAACAGGAAAATTTGCTCCTTGAGTATGAAGAGAATAAGATTATTTTTGACTCAAGTGTGATATCTGCTTGAATTGGTAGTGACTTATTTCCTCTACAATATTTGAGAAGGTTTAATAGAGTTTTACCAGATATGACATATTCAATTTAGAAATCAGATTCATAATTCATGACTCAGTGACCACATTTTGAAACTAAATCCTGGCCAAGAAGTCTTTAAATGGTAGCCCATAAAGTCTTAGAGGGAGCTAGGCTGCTTGGAACATAGAGTGCTAGGTCTGGAATCAGTAAGACCATAGTTGAAATCTGTCCTCAGACACTCACTAACTGTGTGATCCTAGGCAAGTCACTTAATCCTGGTTTGCCTCAGTTTTCTCAAACTTAAATTGGGGATAAAAACAGTACCTGCCTCCCACAACTGTAGAAAGGATCAAGTAAGATAATATTTGTGTTATCTTTGCAAAGCACTTTGCAAACCTTAGAGTGCTTTATATATGCTATTATTCAGGTAGGTAGATCTTTATTAAATAAGTACAAATAAAATATCATAAAGGAATATATCTAAGTTAAAAGTCCGTATATTTAGAATCGGAAGGGGTCTTAGAGATCCACAGATTCCAAACCTCTAATTTTATAGATGAGAAAACTAAGACCCTACAGGTAAAGTGACTTGCCCCTGTCACACAGATAGTGAGTGACAGAGTAGGAATTTGAAATCAGGTTCTCTTTAAATTCATCGCTTTTTCATAGCATGCTGCCTCCCCTTCCTGAAAGGCAAATTACTTTTAAGGAAAACTAATCCAATCCATACTCTCAAAAGAAAAATAATAAAAGATATCCTGCATAACAAGTTCACTCGTTCACACTGGTCACTTTGAAATATGTATCAATGTGTGATTGTACTAAATGACATCTATATTTCCCAGGACCATTCAACTCAGCAAAGTCTGACAGATAACCTTTCACCTTCTCTTTCCCAGAACCAGGTCACTACCTTATTTCTGGGCCAGTTCCAATCCATGCCAACAAGCATATACAATCTTTTTCACATGTACATGCTCGGATCCCCAGTAAAAAAGTAAATTTAGGTGTATATTCCTAGTAACCAAAACAATATCGTGGGGATACTAAATCATCTGATTAACGTGCTCATGCTAAGATACCTAAAATTCTTTAACTATAACCATGAAGTCACCAACATTAGATTTTTATATCTGAAAATCAGTACATATCATGGGGCAGCTAAGTAGTGCAGCTGGTAAGAGTGCTGGGCCTGGAGAGAGAAAGGGTCATCTTCCTGACTACAAATCCATCCTTAGACACACACTAGGTCTGTGACCTGGGCAAGTCACTGAACCCTGTCTGGCTCAGTTTTTGCATCTGTAAAATGAGATGAAGAAGGAAATGGCAAACCACACGAGGATCTCTGCCAAGAAAACCTCAAATGGGGTTACGAAGAGTCACACATGATGGAAAAATGACTCAACAACAACACGGGTTGTGGCACAGGTGAGGAAGGAGAAGATCAACTGCTCAATATAGGCTTCAAGGAAGACTATTTTTTCAGTACAACATCTAAGTCAATGGTTCTGGGGCTATCTTTTTGGCATTACAAAAATCATGAAACATGCAGAGTAGTCTCGGAACTTTGATTTCATAGAGGACTGCATAATTAATCTACTTAATTATAGTTCTTAACTGTGGAATGTGTGAAAGATAACATCACTGGGTCTGCCACAGTGTTAAATACCAGAGCTGCACTTGAACACTGGAGCAATAATAAGTACGAAGTTTGGTATGACTTGCTCAACTAGCATAGTGGGATGGATGTTACAAGTGGTAAAGGATCTTATATAAGCCACAATCCTGGAACAAACAGCAATAGCTTAAACAGTATTTACTGAGTGCCAACCATACATCAGGCTGTCTTCAGTGTTTGGAACACAAAAATCACGACTGGAACAATCCCTACTCCACCTAGGGCTGGAGTGAAAAAAGAACCTGGGAAACGATGCACAGGATGACTGCCACCATAGAAATGGAACAATAAAATGGCGCTAAGTGCTGGGAGGTCATAATGAGCAAGCTTAGTCTTGGAGAAAAGTAGAGAAAACATGCCTCCCTCTCTTCGCTGAAAAGGTAGGCCAATATAGGTGCACAGCAGTATATATACCATCAATTACAGGCGATATATTGACTGATTTTGGGAACAGTTTTTTTTTCTCTACTTTCTTGTTTTAATATTTTTGAGTAATGGATGGGGAAGAGAAGAAGGAAGAGAATAAGCAGTTACCTATCAGCTACTGTATGCCAATCACTATGCTAAGCACTTAAAAAGGATCTCATTTGATCCTCACAATAACCCTGAGGGGCACATGCATTATTCCCATTTTGTAATTGAGGAAACTGAGGCAAAGAGACTTGCCCAAGTTCATACAGCTAGGAAGTGTTGGAGGCCAGATGTGAACTCAGCTCTTCCTGACTCTAGTGCTGGCACTGTATCCACCTCAGTGCTACCAGCTCTATCCACTCTGTCAGAAGCAGCTGGGATATGTTGTGATGTAACAAGAAAAAATATCAACTAAAAACAAAAGGGAAAAACCTCTCATGCTGATCATCTAATCCAAGGATTTCCAATGAGTCAATTACAACTGCCCAATTCATCTTTATGATTGACTCCACTGCTTACCCATGGGCCTGCAACTACCACCATGTTTTCTTTCCATATATGATTCTTTTGGTGGGGATGGGGAAGTAGAGCCCATTCCAAAAGTAGCTGACCTAACCCCTCGGTCAGTTAGGCTAATGGGTCAAATGTCTGCTGACACCATCCCTGGCACCTCAGGAATTGTTTCAACTCAAGAAAATAAAAACTAAATGTCTCACAGAAAACACAGAGAAGCTTTGATCTACTGAATACTATTTCCTTTGTCAGTATACCTCATCTTTACAGTAGGTCTACTGCTGAAATGGCATGAGGTTTAAGAAATTGTAGTAAATTAAACTGCATTTAAATTTATTAGGAGAGCTTAACCTTCAAGTAAATACTAAGGTGAATCTTCTATAAATAGAATAATTATAGCTTAGTTGATCTTTTATATAAATCTGGATTTACATATTCATCTCCTTAAAAGCTTATACAGAAGTGTCGTTTATTTCCACTACAGATGTGTGTGTGTGTGTGTGTGTGTGTGTGTGTGTGTTCGTCCTTCATTGCTGAAGAAGACCATGCCATCAGAGAAATGATGACATGACTTACACTTGACTTTGTTTTGAGTGACGGAGGGCTGTGCAGGTTACCAGCCTCACTTCTCCTCCGGAGCCATCTGAATCCAGTGACCAGATATTCATCAGGATGACTGGAGATGACCCAGGATGAGGCAATTGGGGTTAAGTGACTTGCCCAAGGTCCCACAGCTAGTAAGTGTCAAGTGTCTGAGGTGAGATTTGCAGGTCCTCCTGACTCCTGCACTGGTGCTCTATCCACTGCACCACCTAGCTGCTCCTTCCACTACAGATAAAAAGGCTAAGGAGTGGTGCAGACTCCCCCCACCAAAAGATTCTAGAATCTCCTACCAAGTATGACGCAGCTCTAAATCTACAGAGTAGAACAAAGGAGAGTATTTGCATGTCTTGCTTTTGAATCATCAATTATACCGTACCATATTACAAAAAGATGAACAGAAAGATTTTTACCTGTATCAAAACACTTAATGGAATAATCTGCTAAAGCCACAAGGAATTCGGACTTCCTGTGAAGATTAAAGGCCAGAGCTGTGGAAGCTTGATTTGTTCGCTGAACAAGGGTAAACCTATTTAAAAAAAATAATCAATTAGTAAAAAGAGACTACTCAGTTCATTTGATTTGCATGAAGATAATCAGCCCTTCACAACGTATACCCACCTTAACTTTCCAGGCTATTATCCATCCCTCCCTTCCATGCTTTCCATGTTCCAGCAGATGGGCCTTCTGGATGTCCCTCACAAAGAATGATCCTTCTCTCCTTGCTGACCTTTGCACTGGCGCCCCTCCTGGGAGAGATGCTCTCCTTCCTCCCTCTCAGAATCCATCCTTTCAGACTCAGTTTACCCACTATCTTGGACAAAAAAGCTCTTCCTGGTCCCTCTAGTGGCCAGGACTCTCCCCTCCTCCTTCCCAGACTACTCTGTATATACTTTGTGTATTTTGTATATATAGATGTGTGTTGTCACCACTTTTAAAATGGAATGTCCTTGAAGGCAGGAACTGTTTCACTGTTGTCTTTGTATCTCTCACAGTACTTGGCACCCTCAATAAATGCTTGAGGTTCAATGATAATTAATCAACCTAGAAGCAAATGAAATATTCTTTCCAATGCCTATGTCATTTCCTGGAAAAACCTCCCTTCAAAAAGCAAGAAGCTTTGGCCTGCTCTGTTTCTTACCTGGACCATTAGTCCCTCTTTAAGCAGTGCGGTGTGCCCTCTGCACTAATTCAATGTAGTTCAGAACTCCTGAGTTCAGCAACTTGCCCTGCCTCTTTGAATCTCATGCTGCCAAATGAAGAATCTCCTTGCTTACCTGTTTCCACTCAGGTCAAAAACATAAATATTTCCTTGGTGGTCTCCAGCAATGAAGGTATCTCCTGTAGAATCAAAAGCCACGTTCAAAAACCTCAGAGACTTCGGCTGGTACTCTGCAGCAGTGTGAACAATGTTCACTATGAGTCTGTTTTGAATGAAAAACAACATTCATCAAAGCACGTCAGACATTGCTGAATTGAAAAAATATGGCTTTGGTGCCCTTTTTAAGGTTGAAGAAACAGTGTTTACAAAATAAATTAAATACTCCCCCCTACAACTCAAGAATCAATTTTAAAATAATTTCTGAGAGAAAACATAATAATAAGTTTCGGGATCATTTTCTTGGGGGAAGTGGGGTGCTGGCCTACAGCTGTGATTTTACTGATTTGGGAAACTCCCATTATCAGTGGAACTCGGCACCTCTTATGCAACTTAGGCAACTGGCTGGGGCAGTGAGGAGGGGCCCAGGGTCACATAGCCAGTATAAGTCAAGGTCATACTTGCTCCTGGGTTCCAAACCTGCTCTCTTCCCACTCCATCATGCATTCAGCCAATCACTGTTAAAGAAGAAATTGATGTAAGAGACACACTGTAATGATGCTTGGTGAAAATAACTAACTTATGAAAAGTAGAGATTCTGTTCGTTAGAAATTGCCAATAAGTGAGAACTGCTCAATGTCAAACAGCAGTTACAATGGGCAGATGAGGCTCCTCCCCTGGCATGTAACTGCATTCTGCAAAACATAGTACCTATGAAAGATTTCTTTTAATTTCTACCCTGTCTAATATAACACTGATACTCATAACATTTGAGGCCTTTAGTTAACACAGTTTTATTTAATGTTTTTTTTTTAAATATTTAACTTTTTACATTCATTTTCACAAAATTTTGGGTTCCAAATTTTCTTCCCTTTTATCCCCTTCCCCCCACCCCAATACACTGAGCAATCTAATTTTCCCTATCTCCAATCTGCCCTCTCTTCTGTCATCCCTCCCTTCTCTTGTCTCCATTTTCTCTTTTCTCCTGTAGGGCCAGATGATTTTCTATTCCTCATTAACTGTATCTCTTCTTTCCTAGTAGCAACAACAATACTAAACAGTTGTTCCTAAAACTTTGAGTTCCAAATTCTCCCCATCCCTCCCTCCCCACCCATTCCCTTTGGGACGGCAGGCAATTCAATATAGGCCATATCTTGTGTAGTTTTGCCAATGACCTCCCTGGTAGTCGTGTTGTGTAACACTAACTGAATTACCCTCCATCCTACCCTGCCCCTCATTGTTTCTCTTCTATCTTTTGATCCTGTCCCTCCCCAAGTGTTGACTTCAAATTGCTCCCTCCTCCCTTTGCCCTCCCTTCCATCATCCCCCCCCCTTGCTTATCTGTTCTCCCCCACTTTCCTATACTGTAAGATAGGTTTTCATACCAAAATGAGTGTGCATTTTATTCCTTCCTTTAGTCAAATGTGATGAGGGTAAACTTCTTGTTTTTTTTTTTCCTCAGCTCTCTCTTTTTCCCTCCACTAAAAAGTCTCCTACTTGCCTCTTAAATAACATATAATTATCCCATTCCATTTCACCCTCTTTCCTCCCACTACATTTCTCTCTCACCATTTACCTTAATTTCTTTTAAGGTATGGTCCCATCCTATTCAATTCACTCTGTGCTCACTGTCTCTGTATGTGTGTGCATGTGTGTATGTGTGTGTGCATGCATGCGTGTACATGTGTGTGTGTGGTCCCACCAACTACCCAGATACTGAAAAGTTTTAAGAGTTACAAATATTGTCTTTCCATGTAGGAATGTAAACAGTTCACTTCTGGTAAGTCCCTAAAGACTTCTCTTTGCTGTTTACTTTTTCATGCTTCTTCTCATTCTTGTGTGTGAAAGTCAAATTTTCTTTTCAGCTCTGGTCTTTTCATCAAGAATGATTGAAAGTCCTCTGTTTCACTGAAAGACCATATTTTCCCCTGAAGTATTATACTCAGTTTAGCTGGGTAGGTGATTCTTGGTTTGAGTCCTAGTTCCTTTGACTTCTGGAATATCCTATTCCACGCCCTTCGATCCCTTAATGTAGAAGCTGCTAGATCTTGAGTTATCCTGATTTTATTTCCACAATACTGGAATTGTTTCTTTCTAGCTGCTTGCAAGATTTTCTCCTTGACCTGGGAGTTCTGGAATTTGGCCACAATGTTCCTAGGAGTTTCTCTTTTTGGATCTCTTTCAGGTGGTGATCGATGGATTCTTTCAATACTTATTTTGCCCTCTGGTTGTAGAATGTCAGGGCAGTTTTCCTTGATGATTTCATGGAAGATGATATCTAGGCTCTTTTTTTGATCATGACTTTCAGGTAGTCCCATAATTTTTAAATTGTCTCTCCTGGATCTATTTTCCAGGTCAGTTTTTTTCCCATGAGATATTTCACATTCTCTTCCATTTTTTCATTCTTTTGGTTTTGTTTGGTGATTTCTTGGTTTCTCATAAAGTCATTAGACTCCATCTGTTCCATTCTAATTTTGAGAGAACTATTAAATTCAGTGAGCTTTTGAACCTCTTTTTCCATTTGGCTAATTCTGCTTTTGAAAGCATTCTTCTCCTCACTGGCTTTTTGAACCTCTTTTGCCAATTGAGTGAGCCAATTCTTCCAGGTGTTATTTTCTTCAGCATTTTTTTGGGTCTCCTTTACCAAGGTATTGACCCGTTTTTCATACTTTTCTTGCATCTCTCTCATTTCTCTTCCCAGTTTTTCCTCCACCTGTCCAACTTGCCTTTCAAAATCCTTTCTGAGCTCCTCCAAGGCCTGAGCCCACCCGACATCCCCCTGGGATGTCTGGGGTACCGAGGCCCCGCCCTCCACCTCTTTCCCTGATGGCAAGAATATGTCCCCCTCCTCGTCAGATCCGAAAGTCGGGATCATTTGCATTTGTTGGAAAAAAATGTCTTTAGTCTTATTTTTCTTCCCTTTTCTAGGCATTTTCCCAGCCAGTTACTTGACTTCTGAGATTCTTGTCCACCCCCGCCTAGATCCACCCAGCTAGTGCTTGGGGTCTGAGATTCAAATGTGCTCTCCGCGCTAATCAATGTGAGCTTTAGTTCTGGTGCTGGGGTGGGGGCAGGGCCGCCTCCCAGGCTCAGCTCCCTCAGGGGCTTTATGCAGAGGCCTTCAGTAATGGAGCGGGGTGGGGCAGGGCCGTCTCCCAGGCTCAGCTCCCTCAGGTTGTTTATGCAGAGACTTTCAGTAATGAAGATCCTGCCTGCTGCTGGGGGAGTCCCGGGCTGCAGCCACCGCTGCCTCCGCCCGCTACCCCCGCAGCTGTCCCCCGCCTCTGCCACTGCCCCCTCCCGAGGGGGCCCGAGTCACGGAGACACTCCGCTCCCCTCCTCCAGCCCAGCAGTCTCTCTCACTGACCTGTAGCTTCTGTGGGCGGGGGGACTTTCCCGGCTGCCAGAGCTTCCGTCCCTGAAGCCTGCTCGGGTCAGCTTCTCTGGGGCCGCGGGCAGGGCAGTGCTGGGGTGGGGTCCGCTTTCCGGGGTGCGACGGACCCTGGGGATGGCTCTCCAGGGCTCTCTGGAACTGAAATCTCTTCCACTCTGTTTCTGTACACCTTTCAGTGGTCCAGAAGTTATGGGGGTCTCTTTTTACATTAATTCTATGGGCTGTGGTTTCGGAGCTCGTAAACCTGCGTCCTTCTACTCCGCCATCTTGGCTCCACCCCTTATTTAATGTTTTTTAAAAAGTCAAGCTGATATTTAAATATTTCACTCTCATATAAAGCAGTTAGAAATGCATAGGGGTAAACAATGACAGGTCAAATATTATTATACCCTTCAAATTTCAAGTAGATATTTTTTCTAGGGTTACTTCCATGACAAGAATAACAAATACTGACTTTACTAAAATTTCAAACAAAACTGAACTGCAAAAGAATGTACAAAAGCCTGCACAAGGGAATAATATAATTGCTGGCTTAGCATGGTCCGCAGTGGTTTCCAACCTGTGGATGGAGGACCCCTGGAGGGCTGGTGGCTTGACTGCAAGAAATCAACTACATGTAGAATGTTGCATTTTGTGCCTTATTTAGTGCCAACAAAATAGGCAGTGTGATTTAGTCTTTTCTAGACTGAATGAATATCGCATATGTATCTACTTGCTATTTTTAAAACCATTACCAACTTGATGTTAGTTTTCTCTGATATTATTTTCTGATAATATCTCTGATATTATATTCTCTGACATCTATTTTCTCTGATATTATCAGTACAAATACTATTATCATATGATAGTTATGTGAATTTTTTTAATGTCAAGAGGTCCTTATCCTTGAAAAAGTTGCTTAAATAAAGAAAAAAACTATTGGTCTTAGAATAATGCTATCGGGAGGCAGCATGGTACATTTAAAAAAACAATGGCTTTAAGAGTACGAAGACCTAGGTTCAAATTCTGCCTGTGTGACTTTGGGGAAATCACTTAATCTGTCTGACCCACAGTTTTCTCATAAGAAGTTAGACTTGAGGTTCTTTGAAATTCTAAACCCATGATCCAAAGAAATCAGAGGTGAAGACTTAATGATGATGATAACAGCTAACCTTTCTATAGAGTTTTAAGGTTTCCATTGTCTCATTGGATTCTAACACCCACCTATGGGGTTGGTATCAACCCTTGTTTTGTGAAGAGATGGTCACACATATTTAAGTATAAGGAACAGATTCAAGCCCAAGCTTCTCCCAATTCCATATTCAGTACTCTTTCCACTTAAAAGATGTAACAAGCACACCAGAGTGGAAAGCATTCTTGACCTAGAATCAGGAAGGCTTAGACAGTGACTGTGCATGACCACAGGAAAGTCCACTTAACTTCTCTAACCCTCAGTTTCCTCATCTGAAAAATGGGGATCATTTTGTATTATTTACTTCAGTCTTAGAGTGAGGAAAGTGTTATGGAAACAGTTAAGTCGGGGTTGTTGTTTTTCATGTGTGTGCGTGTCTACACTTGTGATTTCTAGGGCATGGGGTACTTGTAGGGAGACTACATTCACCCATGGAGACCAGAAACCATTCTGTAACTTAGAGTCCTAAGAGCTGCATGGGATGCTGAGGGTCCAGGGCCACAGAGCCAATGTGTCAGAGGCAGGGCCTAAACCCTGGCCTTCCTGACCTGAAGGTCAGCTCTTATATCTATTCTTTCACTAATTCTATACTGACAATCTTCATCTCTAATGTCTTTCATTCTTTTTTTAGATCTTAATTTAACTGAATTTGTGTGACTTTCTAAATCATCTAACTAGAAACATTTTCTTTATTCCCACCTTTCACCAATGCCCAGTAAATCCAGTTAGGGGACAACATCACGTTACTTAGGATCACTCTGAGTAACAGCAAAATTCATATAGCTATTAATTCCCAAGAGAAGGAAAACAATTTGAAACCAAAGGTCCTGGGATGGCAAATAAACAGCTCAGAAATCTGGTTTTGAGGGTTAAGTTATGGATAAATACTTTGTACAATTATTGCTGTTAGCACCTATTACATAAGGCAGTTAATTTCAAAGGGACTGTGCAAAACTCAGAGCAAATGTAGGCTGCCTAATGTCAGGAACAAACCCTGGGTTGTATGAAGAGAAAGTCTGTCTTTTTACCTCCTGGACCATGCCTACTCTGCTTTCTGATATTTTGCACTGTAAGAGAACAAGAGTTCTTATATTCTGGGGTATGGGGGGAAAGGAAGGAGATGACACCTGGATGCATTATCACACCTCTAGAGGAAAATGAGCTTTCATAACAATTAGGTACAGAGCACTGCTTGGACCACAGTGCTGTGTTGGAGGATGATAATAGCAGGATACCAGCAGACCACAATGTTCACATACTAGCTCATCACAATGCCCTTGCATTGAGCAAGTGCTCAAGAAACATGCAATGATGCTCCAGATGAACAATGATCAAGCTCAGAACGGATAATGATAACAATAGCTAACATTTATATGGTGTCCACCATGTGCCAGATACTTTACCATTATCTTCTTTCATTCTCACAAAAACCTTGGGAGCTAAGTGCTATTATGACCTTCATTTTACAGATCAGGAAATTGAGGCAAACAGTCACAGCTAATACATTTCTGAGGCTGGATTAGGAGTCAGGTCTTTCTGACTCGAGGCCCAGTGCTTTATCCCCTGTGCCGCCCAGCTGTCTATGATCAGACTAGATCATAAGTGAGAAAACTACTGTTAAAGAGCCTAATATGCCAAATGCTGTAGAAGTTATTAAAAAAGAAAGAAAAAAAGCAACATTCTCTCAGTGATACTACTGGATAGCTTTTGATTATGGAATACCAGGAAAAAAGCTGCAAGAGACCTGAAAGGCATGGGAAAACTTCACAGTGAGTGTAAGGAGGTGACAGTACGGTACCAATTATGATGGCAAATGAAGTAGACAGGCCATGCAGAGTGAGAAACGGAGCTGATGGGCCACACTGGGAGCCACAAAATATTAAAAGAACCACAGGAAGGTCGGCAGTGCACCAGGTGGGGCACCTCCCCAAAACAGAAATGGAACTGAGATGCTAATGGATTTATGAAGGGGCATACCCAGAGAGGAAACATGCTGCTACAGCAATAGGACTTCCAGAAAAACAGCAGAGTGGAGAAATGTTAGGGAAACAGTAGCAGTCAGACCCAAGAGGCCACATTTTTAACAAAGGCATTGCACAGCCCTTGAAGTGTGGTAGTAGACGCTGCTCATCTAGCAGTTACAGTAGCAAAGACTATGCCCATGTCTTGTGTCTCTGACTTTGTGCCATCCATAAACTGAAAATCTTTATCAATGGGAAATGCTCACGATCCAACTTTCCATTCCTGGTTCCAATATGTAACATGTCATTCAATCTAAAAAGTTATTAAACACCAAAGCAAACAATGAAGGTAAGGGTGGAGAATAAAGTATATATACACAGGCAAGTAAATCTGAGGTAAAAATGTAGATCCTAAACCAGATCACAGATTTAAGAGCTAGAAGGCACCGTAGATATCATCGAGGCCAACATCCTTATTTTACAAATAAGAAAACTTGGGCTCAGAAGGGTTATGTAACTTGCTTATGGTCACTTGGGTAGTAAATGGTGGAACTAGTTTTGAACTCAGGTCCTTAGATTAGGAAATGGCACTAAGAAAGATGATAAGGATTCCAAGAAGTAAAAGAAAGGAGAGAACACATTCTAGGCTCAGGAAATAGATATTTATTCCATAAAAGATAAATGATCAAAGGATATGAACGGATAATTCTCAAAAGAACTCCAAGGCTATCAATAATCATATGAAAGTATGCACCAAATAATAAGAATTCAAATTAAAACAGCTCTGTTATTCCATGTTTACTAAAAAATTTTTAATAAAAGGAAAATGACAATTTCTGGAGGGGCTATGGAAGGACAGGCACACTCATGAACAAGAGGTGGAGCTATATGGTGTTTCAATAATTTTGAAAAACAATTTTTTAAAGTCTATTCCAGAAGTCACTAAATTGTATCTTTAACTCAGCAATGCCACTACCAAGCTTTTAACCCTAAGGAGATAAAAGGACTAAGGCGAAAAAAAAAATTCATAGCAGCTCTGGCCAAGCAAATAATGGTAAATTAATGTAATGGAATATTACAATAAGAAATAGTGAAAGGGATGTATTCAGAAAACGCTGAGAAGACTTAATATAAACTGGTGTAGGGAGGACCAAGTAGAACCAGGAAAAGTACATACAATAACTATAACAGTGTAGAAGAAAACAACTTTGAAAGATGATCAATCATAATTTTTACCTCTTAACAGAGGAGTGACAGACTAGAGGTAAAGAATGAGATACATTTTCTGACATGGTCAATGTATAGATCTGTTTTACTTGATTATACCTGCTATGAGGGATTTTTTTTAGGGGGTATTAGGATGGGGAGAGTAAAAATAGTGATGTAAAAAAATGAACTTTAATGAAACATTGATAAAATACACAGAACAGAGTAGAAATTCAAAAAGACAAAAACAGGATGGTGATGGAACTATCATATTGAAATGATTATATACTTTTAACATAACACCCCAAACTATACATAACTGAGACTCAGTTTCATGTACATATTTTTTTTGTACAGGAAAATGATTATGTTTGTTGATGTCTATCCATTTTTTTTAAATACACAGACAGAAGCGGGACTGCCAAATTCAGACAGCAAGCTTGTAGACCAGTGTGGATATAAAGTGGTTTTGAATCAGTCAGTCAACTAGCATTTACCAAGAACCAATTTTGGTACTGTGCTAAAAGGTGGGGATAATAAAAAATCAAACATGTAATAGCCCTGGCAGTTAAGGAACATACATTTTATTGGGGGAAAACAAGATGTACAGTACATATATACAAAATATATGCAAGGTAAATACAATGTAACTTTGGTGAAAAGTAGCTGGGGAAACAGGGCAGGCACTATTGTACTCAAAGGTGAGAATGTGGAGTCAAGGATAACCCCAAGGTCACAAACGTAGGTGACCAGAAGGTGGGTAGTGCCCTCACCAATAACACTGAGGACTGGAAGAAGAAGTGGACTTGAGGGAGGAGAGAAGAAACAGTTCTGTTTTGGATGTGCTGTCACATCCCTACTCTGTCTTCTCTTCTCTAAGCTAAACACACCCAGTTCCTTCAACTCATCTTGAAGCCCATCACACTATCCTTGTAATCCTTCCCTGGACAATTTCCAATTTGTCAATGTTTTTACTACAACATACCATCCTGAAATGACATTGTCTAGCTGGGGCAGGAGAAAGATGACACTCCCCAGTCCTGGATATTATGCTTTCTTGGCTATCTTATCATACTAGTTAATGCCTATTGAACTGGTGGCCTACTAAAACCCTCTGGATATTTTTCAGATCTAATACCGTCTGGACAAGGTTTTCTAAATCTTTTATTTATAAAGTTGACTTTTAAAAACCCAAATATATATTTGTGTCTTTTAAAAATGAATCTGCCCTGTGCTACCATCTTTGTATAATCTCTCACTACCACCTGACTGGCCAATTACAATATCCTTCCACTCTCCCTTTTTTGCAAATTAACCATACTGATGCCAGAACAATTCCTTATGCAGATATCTAAACTTGTTGCTCAGCTCAAAAATCTTTAAGGACTCCCCATTGCATAATGACTACATTCAAACTCCTTTGCCTAGTAATTCAAATGCCTCCACAGTCTGTGGCTTTCCTTTCAGGTCCCACCTCATGGAGTTCAGACAAGCTGTCCTACTCTCTGTGTCTTGGCTCATATGTGATTTTTTATGGTTGAACTATCCTCCCACCATTCTTTGCCTACTGAATTCCTACCCAGTTTTTAGGGCCCGATTCAAATGTTACCCCTTACATGATTATGCCTTTCTTGATCCACCATTCGTAATGACCTTTTCCTCAGACTACACATAACTGTTTCACAACTTTTGGTTCACTTATCAAATATGCATCAGTTATCTGTGTTTGTGTATTAATCTTTCAATTAGACTGTAAGCAAAACAAAGGCAGGAAATTTGCCTTCTCTAAATCTTTTCTTCTTCTGCACTAGTGTAATGTTCTATATCCTTTAATGTTTGTTAGGGGGATGAATGAGCACTGTCCTCTGGGCCTTTCACAATCACTAATCTGACCATGGATTACATGGCTAAATAGCCCCGAAGACCACAGAAATAGGTAATGAAATAGAACAGAACAAAAATAGGAGGAATGAGGTGTATAAATTCTTTCAGGTCAAAGCACAATTTCCTATTCTGGATGAGGGAGTTAACTATATAAAAGCTAAGTATTTTGCTTTTTTCAACTGAGTATTTAGTTTACTCAAAAATAAGAAATTGTGCATCTCTGGGTTGGACACAGCTATGTGACATAACATCAGAATCAGCATTATGACGTAAATGGACCAGAATTAGACCCACTAAATCAGGTGTTCTTCACCTGGATCTGTAAATTTTTAACAAAGTATTTGATAACATTGACTCAATATAAATAGCTTTCTTTTTAATCTGTGTATCTGTTTTATACATTTAAAAACTTATTCTGAGAAGTGATTCATAGGTATACCCACTCTGTGAAAGGGGTCCAAGCCAAAAGGTTCATGACTCCTGCTCTACATCAAGGTAACACTCAATAGTTGGCTGCTTTGAACCAAGAGAATATCACTGTGAACTTGAGCAGTAGCCATCAATTTATATGTCATTTATCTGAATACCTTCTACATATATGTGTATATATATCATCATCTTTTAAAAATGAAGGCTTGCCATTTTTACACAAATCACAAATGAGAAATTGTCCTACAAGATACAGCTACAATTTGTAAAATTTTATGAACAGCTTATTTTGATCCTCAGATAGAAGGCGACATCATTCTAATCATAGGTTATTTTTAAGGATAGAAGAAGCCCAAATAAATTCCTCTCTTCTCAAACAAGCTAATTACTTCTTAGTTACAGGAAGAGCCTGTATTACATCATATGTATATTACGTAGAGTTCTGTATTAGTATTGATTTGCTTTTAAGTGCTATCAATGGGAGCACTTGGAAACTTCCTACAAATGACTCAGCAACACTTCACACTCATTGCTGGTTCAAAATCATATTAGGTGGCCTATTGGACAGAACTGTTTCTTTAGTTTACATCTATTTTCTGTTTAGTAACAAATTTACTTAAGACCCTGAACTTCAACCCTTAGTCTACTGATGGAATCTTCTTAGCAATATTCAATGGACAGGCATACTGGGGATCTTGTACCCCAAAACGATAAACAAAAGGTTGACAAACCATTTTGGATAGAAGTAATCTTAAGAGATAACCTACTTACAATGTCTTAGTCTACATAAAAAGTCTGAGAAGTTCACTAATTTGTAGTTTTTAGCAGACTCAGTCCTAGAATCCAGGATTCCAGAGTCTGGGTCATGTGCTCTTTCACCTTATTAGGATAAATGCCTGTGAGCATATTTCTCTCGTAAAAGTCTCATTTCTCAAATATATAAGGAACTGTGAGAAATCTGTAAAAACAAGAGCCATTTCTCAGCTGACAAATAGTCAAAGGATATGAACATGAAGTTTTCAGAAGAAATCAAAGCTTCCAAGAGTCACATAAAAAATGCTCTAAATTACTGATCAGAGAAATGCAAATCAAAACAATTCTAAGACTCCAACTCACACCTATTAGATTGGCTAACATGACAGAAAAGGAAAAGAACAAATGCTGGAAGGGATGTGGAAAAATAGGGACATTTATTCACTGATGGTAGAGTTGTGAACTAGTCCACCCATTCTGGAGAGCAATTTGGAACTACACCCAAAGGGCTACAAACTGTGACCCTTTGACTCAGCAATACCACTACTAGAGGGGCACTTAGGTGGTGCAGTGGATAGAGCACCAGTTTAGGAGTCAGGAGGACCTGAGTTCAAATCTCACCTCAGACACTTGACACTCACTAGCTGTGTGACATTAGGCAAGTCACTTAACCCCAATTGCCTCATCCTGGGTCATCTCCAGTCATTCTGATGAATATCTGGTTACTGGATTCAGATGGCTCTGGAGGAGAAGTGAGGCTGGTGACCTGCACAGCCCTCCCTCACTCAAAACAAAGTCAAGTGCAAGTCATGTCATCATTTCTCTGATGGCATGGTCTTCTTCAGCAACGAAGGATGAATATACACCACTATTAGATCTGTATTCCAAAGAGATCAAAGAAAAAGGAAAATGATCTATTTATACAAATGATATTTATTGTAGCTCTTTTTGTGGTGGCAAAGAATTGGAAATTAAGGGGATGTTCATCAAATGGGGAATGATTGAACAAATTGTGATATGTAATTATGATGAAATGCTACTGTACTATAAGAAATGATGAGTAGGAAGGGCAGTTTCAGAAAAATCTGGGAAGATTTATACAAACTGATGCAAAATGAAGTGAGAGCATCAGAAGCACACTGTACACAGTAACAGCAACATTGGAAGGATGATTAACTGTGGGAGACTCAGCTATTGTAATCAATACAAAGATCCAAGACAATTCCAAAGGACCCAAGATGTAAAATGCTATCTGCTTCCCTAAGGAGAACTGGTGAATTCCAAATGCAAATTGAAGCATCTCTTTTTTAAAACTTTATTTTATGGGTTTTTTTTTTTTGCAATATGGAAATGTTTTGCATGACTTTACATATATAAGCAATATCAAACGGCTTGCTTTCTCAAAATGGGGGGAGAATTTGGAACCCAAAATTTTTAACATGTAAATTGGAAATATACAACAAAATAAATAAAGATGTTTTTTAAAAAAATAAATGCCTGTGAGTTGATAGGTTCAATTTGCAGGACATTACATACATTTTTGAATATGCACAGTTAATGTGAAAATTTGATTTTTTTTGACTATGTACACATTTTTTACAAGAGTTTCCTAACGAGGAGAAAAGGTAGAAGAGAAAGAAAATAATTATTAATTAAAATAAATTTGATTTTGTTAAATCCATCTTAAATAAAATAAAAAAAATTTAAGTGAGAATAATAAATACTTATTCTTAGACCACAGCAAAGGTTACCTTATGAGAGAACACCCAATTTTCCAACATCAAAGGTTTGTTTTCATCTCCTATCCTCCCCTTCACATATTCTCTCTCTCCTTTCTTCTTAACCTACCTACCCTCTCCACATTCTTTCCACTTCTAATCTATGGCTAATTGCCCATTTGGGGCAGCTATGTGCCGCAAGAAGACTCATTTTCCTGAGTTCAAATCTGTCCTCAGACTAGCTATATGACCTGGGCAAGTCACTTAACACTCTCTGCCTCAGTTTCCTCATCTGGAAAATGAGTTGGAGAAGGCAACGGCAATACTCTAGTGTCTTTGCCAAGAAAATCCCAAATGGGGTCATGAAAAATTAGAGGAGACTACACAACAACAAATGTCCATTTACTCAACAAACACTTACCCAGCGCCCACTGAGCACACAGTCAGGCGCTAAGAGCCGGCGGTGCTCCAGTACAAAAATGGACAAATATGGAAGTCCCAGTCCTCTGTGTCTACAGCCTTTCCTCCCCTCCACTCAGCCAGACGCCAGGGAGGAGAAGGCAGGACTCCAGTTTAACAAGACAGTCTCCTTCCCATCACATAACAAGCTCTTAATAAATGTTTACCGATTGACATGCAAGAGTGTGCATGCATGCATGGCCTATGCATCATGAAAAAGAAAAAAATGCCCGTGCATCTGGGAAAGCTAAACAGGTACTGGAAAAAAAAACGTTTCCTTAAATAAAAGGAAAGGAGTAGTACAACAGACTCCAAGTGTTGGGTTCAACCGCCGACTCCGACCCTTACTGATCTCCCCATCTGTAAAATAAAACGAGGGTCCTCAGCTTGGGGCTGCAAGGAACCGCAGGCGCCGTCGAATCCAGTACCAATAAGGAAACTGATGCCAGAGAGAACCCAGAAACCACGGGATCCAACGCAGGGAAAACCGACGCCACAAGCAGATGCGGAGGCTAAGGGGGGAAACTGATGCCCAGACACCCCCAACCCCTGTAAGAAACACGCGCCCTCGTTTTCACAAGCAGGATGCGGAGGCCACTAAGCCAATCTCTTGTTTTTTACAAAGAGGGACACTGAGGATCTCGTGTTGACAAAAAAGAAAGCTGATGTCAAAATGAGCGCGCGGAGGCCAATCATCCAAACCCCTAGTCCTTCCGTTTTCACGGACGCCTGGGGCCGTCAAACTCAACGCCCCCCAAGTTCTTCTGCCCCTCTAAGGCCTTTACGTAACTCGCTCAAGGTCACGCTGGGATTCGAACCCCGGTCCCTACTGGTCCTAACCCTGAGCTCCCCGCACGGCTCCAGCAGGCCGCCGGCCGCTGCGCCTACGGTCCAAAGGGATGTCCGAGCACCCCGGCCGCTCTCACCACCCCCTCTCCCACGCCCGCAGTCTTTACCCGTCCCGCGTCGCCGGGCAGGGCTTCCGGAGCCAGATCTTGCCGGACTCCTTGCTGCCCACGTCGGATTTCTGCATGGTGGCAGCGGCGTCTTGCAGCGGTCCGTTCCGGCCCTCAGGGGCTGCGGTTGATTAACCGTCCCCCGCACCTTTCCCAGGCTCCACCACGCTCAGCCCGCCCGCTCCGCGGGAAGGTCGAGTCAGGGCCGCAGGTCGAAGAAACCCGGCTGCCGCGGGCGAACCAACATAGGCGGGGGCGTCCGCTCAAGTTTGGCCGGATGGCCGCGGTGGCTTCTTCCAACTCTGAGACTCTGAGATTCTAGTCTATCTGCATAAGAAAACGAAATTTTATTTTTAGCTGTTCACATTGGTTTTTCCTTAAAACCGCCAAACCCCAGCAGCCGAGCGGCCCGTCCTCCCCTATCGATCTCCAGAATGGAAAATTCAAGCTTATGAACTCCTTGGGCCCCGCCTCTCTTCCAGGGTTTGTCCTGGGGGAACGCTAGGGCTTCTGGGAATGGTAGTTTACTAGCCCTCTCAGGCTCCTAAGATACCGGGCTGGAGGGACCTTCGAGGCTCCTAGGACCACAGATCTGGAGCCGGAAGAACCCTTTAGAGGTCTGGGAGCCCAGCCTCTCGTCGTACCGAGTAGAACGCTGAGGCACAGAACAATGAAGGACTTGGGTGCCACTGGAAGGAGAATCTCCGCCGGTGACACGCGGGACCAGTGGTGGCCTCCCCTCAAGGCCCTAATATCGCCCTCCTAGTTTTGGAGAAGGCTAATTGGGGGGTGTGTGCGTGTGGTGTATGTGGTGTGTGTGGTGTGTGTATGTGGTGTGTGTGGTGTGTGTGGGTGTGTATGTGGCGTGTGTATATGTGGTGTGTGTGTAGTGTGTATGTGTGGGGGGCGTGTGTAGTGTGTATGTGTGTGTGCGCGTGTGTGTATGTGAATGTGATGTGTGTGTGTGTGTGCGTGGTGTATGTGGTGTGTGTATGTGGTGTGTGTAGTATGTGTGGGTGTGTATGTGGCGTGTGTGTATGTGGTGTGTGTGGTGTGTATGTGTGGGGGGCGTGTGTAGTGTGTATGTGTGTGTGCGCGTGTGTGTATGTGAATGTGATGTGTGTGTGTGTGTGCGTGGTGTATGTGGTGTGTGTATGTGGTGTGTGTGTGGTGTGTGTGGGTGTGTGTATGTGGTGTGTGTGCATGTGGTGTATGTGTAGTGTGTGTGGGTGTGTATGTGGCGTGTGTGTATGTGGTGTGTGTGTAGTGTGTATGTGTGGAGGGCGTGTGTAGTGTGTATGTGTGTGTGCGCGTGTGTGTATGTGTATGTGATGTGTGTGTGCGTGGTGTATGTGTATGTGATGTGTGTGTGTGTGCGTGGTGTATGTGAATGTGATGTGTGTGTGTGTGTGCGTGGTGTATGTGGTGTGTGTATGTGGTGTGTGTAGTATGTGTGGGTGTGTATGTGGCGTGTGTGTATGTGGTGTGTGTGGTGTGTATGTGTGGGGGGCGTGTGTAGTGTGTATGTGTGTGTGCGCGTGTGTGTATGTGTATGTGATGTGTGTGTGTGTGCGTGGTGTATGTGGTGTGTGTATGTGGTGTGTGTGGTGTGTGTGGGTGTGTATGTGGCGTGTGTGTATGTGGTGTGTGTGGTGTGTATGTGTGGGGGGCGTGTGTAGTGTGTATGTGTGTGTGCGCGTGTGTGTATGTGTATGTGATGTGTGTGTGTGTGTGCGTGGTGTATGTGGTGTGTGTATGTGGTGTGTGTGGTGTGTGTGGGTGTGTATGTGGCATGTGTATATGTGGTGTGTGTGTAGTGTGTATGTGTGGGGGGCGTGTGTAGTGTGTATGTGTGTGTGCGCGTGTGTGTATGTGAATGTGATGTGTGTGTGTGTGCGTGGTGTATGTGGTGTGTGTATGTGGTGTGTGTGTGGTGTGTGTGGGTGTGTGTATGTGGTGTGTGTGCATGTGGTGTATGTGTAGTGTGTGTGGGTGTGTATGTGGTGTGTGTGTAGTGTGTATGTGTGGAGGGCGTGTGTAGTGTGTATGTGTGTGTGCGCGTGTGTGTATGTGTATGTGATGTGTGTGTGTGCGTGGTGTATGTGTATGTGATGTGTGTGTGTGCGTGGTGTATGTGTATGTGATGTGTGTGTGTGTGCGTGGTGTATGTGGTGTGTGTATGTGGTGTGTGTGTAGTGTGTATGTGGTGTGTGCGTGGTGTGTGCGTGTGTGCGTGGTGTGTGCGTGTGTGCGTGTGTGTGTTGGACGGGGAAGACAGGGCAATTGGGGTTAAGTGACTTGCCTAAAGTCACACAGCTGGTGTCAAGTGTCTGAGGCTGGATTTGAATTCAGGTCCTCCTGACTCCAGGGCCGGTGCTCTATTCCTTGCACCACCTAGCGGCGGGGAGAACTTTAAATGTTAACTAATCCCTCAGCAGGCATTTCTGCTAAGACTTGAGGTTAAAAATCAAGTCAAGAACCATTTATTAATCCCCTACTGTATTCCAGGCACTGTGCTAAGTGCTGGGGATACAAAGGAGGTCAAAAACCAGCCTTTTGGGCTTCACAGTTTATTGGGAGAGACAACATGCAAATAACCATACACACAAAATATAAATGAAGAAGTGAGACAGGGAGCTTATAGTCTAAAAGAGGCCCAGGGCAGGGAGTTCTACTCTAGACAGTAATAATGTTTATATTGATTTGATTATGATTCCCCCAGTGGAGACAAGAGGTGGAAATGGGGGTGAGGGTGGGGTGGGAGAGGAGGGTATGTGGCAGAATGCCCCTGGGTTGTAGACACTGACATCCTGACTGATGGCTGGAAGGAAGGGGACCATGACCAGGGGGGTGCTAGTACTAGGTATAATGTGTTTCAATTTTCATTCATTCACAAATCTGGAATTCAGCTCCAAGGAGGGTGTCTCCCTGGGGTGGGTAGGGCATAATTTCTCAAAATCCTGGAGGGACCTAATAGGGAAGGGGGTAGAGGGCAGGGGAAGGGCAACACCAGGTTAAATGATAAGATGCCTGTGCCTGATTAGCCCTCATGGAAGGCAGGAGAGGGATGTGAAGCCAGGTTTGGGGCCAACTAGCTCCCATATTTACCTAAACCTGGAAGGGAGAGACCTTAAAAGTCATTTAATCTAACTTCCTCATTTTATAGATAAGAAAATGAGGCAGAAGAAAGTTAATTGATTTGCCTAAGGTTTCACAAGTAGTAAATATAGGTAGGAGTTGCTAGTCCCCTTTTTACTGCATAGAACTGTTTTCTATATATTATGTATGCTATGTGAGTTTTCACTCTGACACTTAGGCAGGACAAAAAAATGTCATTTATTTCCTTCAGCCTAAATCTGCCTTTTTAACTGTTTCTTCCTACTATTCCAAATTCTGCCCTCTAGAGCAGAAATTCTAAGCCTTACTTTTATCATGACCCCCTTTGCCAGTCTGGTGGATTCTATATATCCTTGTTCAGAATGAGGTTGTTAAATTCATAAAGTACGTAAGATTTCAAAGAAAACAAATTATATTGAAATATAAGATGCCCATCAATTGGGGAATGACTAAATAAGTCATGTTATATGATTGTAATGGAATATTTTTATGCTATAAGAAATGACAGGCCGGATGATTTCAGATAAACCTGAAAAGACTTACATGAACTGATACAAAGTGAAATGAACACAACCAGGAGAACCTTGTACACAGTCACACCAATATTGTTCAATGATCTAATATGAATAACATCTTCTCAGCAATACCATGATACCAGCATACCAATCCCTAAGAACTCATGATGAAAAATGCTATCCACCTCTAGAGAAAGAACTGATTTTGTCAGAATATAGATTGAATCATACTATTTTTTCACTTTTTTCCTTTTTCCAGTCTTCTTACACAAAATGACTAATGTGGAAATATTTTACATGATTGCCTACATTCTCAGGGAAGGGGGAAGGGAAGAAGGGAGGGATGGACAAAACCCAATAAATGTTAAAAACTCCTTTTACATGTAATTGGGTAAAAAAATAAAATATTAGTAGAAAAAAAGAAGCATAAAAGAGTAATCTTAATGATCTCAATAAAGTTAAACTGCTTACATTCTTAGATGGAAAGATGATACATGTGACTTCTAAACTTTTATCATTATTAGGGTAGTTAAAAGGAGTCTATATAGATAGAGTGCATGGATGTGAGTCAATTATGTTAGATTGATCTCCAAAAAAGAGGAGTGAGAAAGATGCATTGAAAGGGAAAGAGAAAGGTAGAATGGGAAAAATTTTTTCACATAGAAGAGGCATTCAAGGTAGAGCTTTTTATAGTAGAGGGGGAAATAGAGTGTGGGGTGGCAGGCAATGCTTGAACCCTTAGCAAAGACATAAGTTACAGGTAGACAGAAGGTATAGCAGCAAAGAGCCAGGCTGGGAGTTAAGGATACCCCAGGTCCTGGGCAGACTACAGGCAGCCCACACACAAACCCCAGAAGAAGGCAGGGCTAACCCAGCACTAAGGAAGTACAAGGCCCAGACCATCCACATCTAAGCCACAGCAGGAGAGAGGACTAGATCAGCACTCAGGTAGCTCCTGACAGCTCACCCAAGCCATGGCAGTGACACACCAGAAGCTAAGCAGCCCAGCATCTAGGAAGCCTATATCCAAGCCATAAAAGCAGAAATGGCCAGACCTAGGATGCAAAGCACTTGGGGTCTTGTAGGAAACATGCTACCAGCCCAATTAAGAACATCTGATTGGGGCCTGTCAGTCACCGCATGGAAAGGATACAAATTTAGGGTCAGGAATATGCAAGGAGAAGGGGATAGAGATATTTTTGCTAAGGCAAAAACTTAAATCAAACTAGCAGGAAACTGAGCTAGAAACCATGAATTCCTACAGAAGATGGGATTTGGTCTTTGCCACAATATCCAGGAATAAAAATGACCAGTCCACTCCTTCCAAGATCCTTCTAAACCAAGCACAAAGTCTCCATTCAGAAACTGAGGCTGGAGATAGAAGTAAATGGAACAAAACACACAACAAAGAAACAATACTATGGATTGAGCAGAGACCAAGAGGTAAGCCTAGAAGACAGTAACACCGTTAAGTCCAAATAAAGCCTCAGAGAAAAGAATGGCTTGGCCGTAAGTACTATTAGACTTGTTGTTTAGTCATTTCCAACCCTTTGTGATCCCGTTTGGGATTTTCTTGGCAGAGATACTGGCACTGTCATTTCCTTCTCCATCTCATTTTACAGATGAGGAAACTGAGTCAAAGAGGGTCAAGTAACTTGCCCAGGGTCACATAAGCTAGTAAGTGTCTGAGGCCAGACTTGAACTCAAGAAGGTGAGTCCTCCTGACTTCAGGTCTAGCACTTTATCTACTGTGCCACCTACCTGTCCTGGAAGAAATGAAATCAAGGCTGTGGAGGAAAAAATGGTTCTAATAGCTTAGAATAGAAAATAGTAAATTTTATCCAAAAAATGTACTCCTTAAAATTTGAATGGGCTGAACAGAAAGCAATGATTCTGTGTGACAAGAAATATTAAAATGAAGTCAAAAGATTTTTTTTTTTTTGCCAAGTCTGACTCAGTTCCCCAGCTCCTATAGAGCATCATCCAGGTAATAAACACATCACATATAGGGTCAGCTTTTCTTTCATTTGACTTTGATGGAAGTCTATCCCTCTATAATTTACTGGGTAAGTCTTAGTTGCATGAGGCTCTCTAGAATGTTAAGTAACTTGTCCACAATCATACAACTAGTCAGTGGAAAACGTAGGTTTTGAACCTAAGTTCCTGACTCTGACTCCAACAGTTCATCCAGTATGCTCTGCTGCCTTTTCTCAATCAGGAGAAAACTGATATTAAAAAGATGGGGCTTTAAAATAGAGGGGAATATTTCCCTTGCCAACTCATGTTTTCAAGCCCAGTTCACATGTGTATCCCCTTTAACCCCAAGTGAAGTGCTGTCAGTTTGTATGAACTAGGGAAAAGAGGAACTCTCACAAATGTTCCTGCTTTGGCTCATGCCCCCATTCAAGAGAGTGGAAAAAATACTGGATTTGGAGTAATGAAGTTTGGGTTTAGGTCTTGCCTCTGACACATACTAAAATGACACATGTGTCATTTTAACTTCCTAGTGCCACAAACAACGCTCAAGATTACAAGTTGCAGAACAATAATTAATTGGTTTATTGATTGAATGAGTTTTAGTTTTCAAAATTCACTTTTATAAGATTTTTGAGTCCCTCCTCCCTAAGACAGCATGCAATCTGACATAAATGTAAGAACAAGGACCCTAGCATACACAGGAGGGGCCTGATGTACAGGAAAAGGAAAAGCAACTCTTAAGGGGTCAATAATCTTCTTTAATTACATTCACCAACAGGAAAAATACAAGCAGAGGAAATAAAGACTGACAGGGCTTCCATCTGCCTGACTGTAAACAATACATATATCACAGATCAACAGACAGATTCAACTGTCTGACCATTACATACATACATACGTACATAGTTACCAGAGAGAGAAGCACCAACATCTCAGTTTTTCAAAGTTGGGGGCGGGGGCTCCTTAACAGCTACCCAAAGTCTCATCTGGCCAAACAAGCACTTTCAATGAGTAAGCCCCAAAATAAAACCTCACATCAGAGTATTTGTACACATTTCAGAGCTAGAGGGCATGGTCCTCTGACCCGGTGTCTCAATAGAAATTAACAAAAGATATTGAGGCCTTTTAATGGGCTGGCAAGGACTTTCCCCCCACCCACCATTAACTGTACATAATAGGTTACACATGTACAATCATGTTAAGCATATTTCCACATTAGTCATGTTGTGAAAGAAGAATCAGAACAAAAGGAAATCATAAGAAAGAAAAAAAGAAGGAAAACAGTAAGCTTTAATCTGCATTCAGATACCACTGTTCTTTTTCTGGATATGGATAGCATTTTCTATCATGGGTCTTTTGTAATTGTCTTAGATTACTCTATTACTGAGAAGAGTTAAGCCTATCAAAGATGGTCATCACACAATGTTGCTGTTACTGTGTACGATGATGTTCTACTGGTTCGTTGCAAAACAATTTTTGGCATGCATCGGGAAGGGGAACTTTCTCACCAGAAACATCAGAAATTGAATCATTTTGGCACTCCCCAGGGTTTTCTTGGGGAACATCAGAACTTGGTTCATGCCTAGGTGGCTACAGAGAAGATAAAGGGCTGACAATTACCAGGTAAGCACTCATACTAACAATACATTGTTGAGGAATGTGAACAGTGCTTCAGACTTATGGTTCTACCCAAAATTTATGATCTTTCTACTAGAGGAAAGAAATCAAGGTCTCTAGACCTTCTTTGGGACCTGTACAGTCCACATACCTCACAGTGGTAGATAAGAAGAAGGTCCGGGGTTGCTCTTCTACATTTTGGTCCTATTTTTGTTATTCCTCACTACAAGCTGTTTGTTCCTGAAATTCTTTCCCCTTGAATCTAGGAACTCAACATCATTTGGGAAATCTTCTTTCCAATAATTTCTCTATTGTTCCATTGTTGTGGGCTTGTGACCTGTAATTCACAGGTTTGCTCATGGACACCTGTGTACTATGCTATGTACAGCCTCTAGCTCCTACCATCTTTGGGGCCATGGAATTCCCTTTTCTCCTTGGACCTCTTGCTTCTCCTTTCCTTGGGCCCAATGGTTTCATGAAGGAGCTTTTTGGATGCACAGGTTTCCACTACAAGGAACCAAATCTGATCCTTTCTATGTAACCCTTCAGCTCCCCTTTTTGAAGACCTAGC
This sequence comes from Bettongia penicillata ogilbyi, assembly GCA_023548195.1. Classification (NCBI taxonomy): domain Eukaryota; kingdom Metazoa; phylum Chordata; class Mammalia; order Diprotodontia; family Potoroidae; genus Bettongia; species Bettongia penicillata. Next base: position 1,309,871 of record JAJHZJ010000107.1, on the reverse strand, counting down.
CCAGGTTCTATGAAACCAAGCCCTGAATTAGTCAATAATTCTTAATATGGAATTAATTTCAACAAATTAGAGTACTCAGGTTCAAATCTCCCCCTCCCACTGCCGGAAAGAGGGAACCCCTCTCTAGTCCCAGGTATCTGGGTATTCTAGATTTTGGCCTCTCAATGCTATTGTTTTTATGTTCATGCTGTCTTTTACAAGGGACAGCTAGGTGATGCAGTACATAGAGTGCTAGGCCTGAGGTCAGGAAGACCTGACCTCAAACACTTAACCAGGTGAGCGACCCTGGACAAATCACTTAACCCTGTTTGCCTTGTTTCTCATCTAAAAAGTGAACCGGAGAAGGAAATGGCAAACCACTCCAATATCTTTGCCAAAATGGGGCCATGAAGAAGTGACTGAGCAACAAGTCTTTTGTGACAGCAAGAAGAAAGGCATTACTGGCTCTTGGTCCCTCCCAATAGCTTGGGGAAACAAGATAGGAGCCAGCATCATGACCTCCATTTCTCCTCCATTCTTGCTCATTCTCTCCAAATATGCAGACTGGCTCCATCCTAGTTCAGAGGTTTCCCATTCCAATTCAAACACTCCCCCATTCCCTAATTTATTGTACAGGCAGACACTAGGCAGCTGGGTGGTGGAGAGGGTAGAGCTTTGGTTCTGGAATCAAGAAGACATAAATCCAAATCCGGCCTGAGACGCTTCTTGTGTAACTCTGGGCAAAGCCATTCTCAGCCTCAGTTTCCTCATCTGTAAATGAGGATAAAATACCTATCTCCCAGGGTTGTTGGGCAGATCAAAGGAGGTCTTATTTGTAAATTGTTTGAGAAACTTTAAAATGCTATAACAATAATAATAAAGGTCATTATTATATTTATTATTTGTCAGTGCTTGGTGGGCATGCCTACTTCTCCTTTTCTTTGGAGCTTTATGGATGAGGCCACCTTGCCACATCATCCAATGGCTCCTCAGTTGGGTCATCACTAGTTCCCCTCTCCTTATTCACAATGAAAGTGCTGGACCAGAAGACCCTCCTCATTTCTTTCTAGCACTAAAGATCTTATAACTTCTGCAAAGTAGATGGGTAAATTACCAAGGTGTCAGGCTACTGAGCTTAATTTCCAGAGGCAATAGGATGTTGCTACTTCCTTCCCCCAAGGAAAAAAGTTAAGAAAATATTAGTTTCTCCATAGGCTGTTGGGCAAATGCTTGCTATCTGTTTAATGTGATACAATCTTGACTCCATTCCTCCATCCATTAACTCAGTAATAATAATGATTAGCATTTATAGAGTATGTTACAAAAATAATCTCATTTGATCTGCAGCAATCCTGGCAAGGCATATGCTATTATTATTCCCATTTCACAGGTGAGGAGAGTGAGGCAGGCAGAGGTGAAATGATTTACTTAGGAACACACAGTAAGCGTCCAAGGCTAGAGTTGAAATCCGGTCTTTTTGATTCCAAACCCAGTGCTCTATCCTCTGTATCACTTTACTGAGTAATTCGCACATGACAGACACTGCACTAAGTACTGAAAGAGAGACAAAAATAGTCCCTGTCCTCTTATAGACCACAATCACTCCATTTATGAATGCTTTTCCATTCATCTCTTATGCGTTGTTTCTCTTGGGTCTAGTGCAGGGGTGGGGAACCAGTGGTCTTGAGGTTGTAGGTTCCCTCTCCCCGTATTAGCATCTTCTCGTATGACTGCTATCTCCAGTTTGACATAAAAAAGAAGGGCCTGAGACTTGTGCAGGTCTTTAAAGAGGAAACAGAATTAGGATAGCTAGAAATGAAGGAGAACAAGAATCCTTTTCCCATCTCATCCAGAGGCCATTTGCTGCTGCTATACATGAAAAGGAGAAAAGCATTCTAATCGTAGGAAAGTCAACCATGTAAAGGAAATTGTCACATTTACTTAAATAAGAGGAAATATTTGTAATGCTACTAATGAATCCAAAAGCAGGCAAAGCTCTCACATTCACTACAGAGCCCAGCTTTTCAAGCCTGAAAACTAAAGTGACGTGAGAGAAGGTATGACAGGTGAAATGTGACAGAGGAGATTCCTTTTTTTCTCTAGTGTGAGTTAAGAAAGGGAAAAAGGAAATCAAAGAAATGTGCTGCCAGCCTGTTAAATAAATATTCATGGCTAGGTGTTCTCATAAAACATACATGAAAGCCACCGGGGCAGCAGTTCATGTATAATCAAAAGGAATCCTTGCTTCCAACAGAAAAAGTAGTGTTTGACTGGAGAAAAGTTTGAATGTTAAACCTGACAGGAAGGCACAGAAATGATTCCCATATACCAGAAGATAAATGCTAAGATGAATGATGCATATGTATAGGCATCATTGGAGACCTCAGATAGAGGGAGATCACAGAGGTGGAGGCTTTACAGATGGGACTAAGATTGGACAGGCTCCAAGTTCCCAGGGTTCCGATCAGCTACAGTTCTCCTCCAAGGGGTAGAAAGAGCAGCAGGGGCAACCCAGCTCTTAGCTGCTCGCACAGGAATCTGTATACACCACGTGGTTACCTAGAGCCCCTGATACTTTCAGCTAGTGCATTCCTCTGCTTCATCTAAAGATCTGTTTTTCTCTTCTCTCTCCTGTAAGTGGGGCACCCAGTTGCGTCCAATGGTATCAAACTCAAATAGAAAGAAGGATTCCCTCTGAGCCATGTATTAACTACGTTTTATTGCATTATTTATTTATTTATTTTTGTTTCTTTATTTTGATTTGGTTTGGGCCCACTTGAGGATTTCAGTGGGCCAGCATGCAGGCAGCCACAGGCAAAAGTCTCTGACACCTCTGATGGAGTACAGCAGACTTTTATTAAGTACCTAATGTGGCTGGGGCAGTGAGGTATCAAAATGGACAGTACTGGACCTGAAGTCAGGAGTCATCTTCCTGAGTTCAAATCTGACCTTAGGCATTTACTAAACTGGGAAACCTTTAGCAAGCCACTTAACCCTGTCTGCCTCAGTTTCCTCATCTGTAAAATGAGCTGGAAAAAAAAATGGCCAACCACTCCAGTATCTTTGCCAAGAAAACGCCCAAAGGGGTCATGAAGAATTGGACAAGACTGAACAGCAAAAATCGCGGTCAGAGCCCTCACAGTGTTAGGTGTTGAGGGAAACTCAATATAATACAGTTCTTTGCAATAAGAATTGACATTTATATAGCAATTTAATGTTTACAAAGTACTCTACATGTATCAGCTCATGGTATCCTCACAACAATCCTCTGGTAGATAACATAGGCATTATAATACCCCCTTGATGAAAAGGAAACAGGTACCAATAGATTAGGTAATTGGTCTATGTGCACACAGCCAATAAACCTAAGCGGTGCAGAAGACCTTAAACTTTTAAAAAAATACTTAAAAATACTTTTGCCCCTCCTCCAGGGGCAACTCGGGGTCCATAGGGATAGTGTTTATACTAAAACTAAGAGATGTGCCTTATACAGCTGCTTGGAATGTTATATCTATGCAAACTACCAATTCACTTCCACTGAGACTTCGAAAATAACTTCCTAGCATTTCCCAACATCCATAATGTCCTTAAGCTTTCCAGATTCTACATTTCTGTCCAGGACCAGTGAATAGAGCACCATCCTTGAAGTTAGGAAGACCTGAGTTCAAATCCTATTTGAGACTTGAGTCTAGGCTATTTGTATAAACTATTTGTATGACCCTGGGCAAGTCACTTAACCTCTATTTGCCTCAGATTAATAGGGTACTTGTGATGACTAAATGAAATAATAATTGTAAAGCACTTAGCACAGCGTCTGGCACATGGTAACCATTATATAAATGTCAGGTATCATCATCATCATTGTTTTGGGGAACCTGGAATAATTCCAATAATTTATAACTCTTGATTCATGTGTTCTTACCCTCTTGAATTTCTACCCTTCTCAGAATAGCCTCAAATAATTTGCTCAATTGGCATACAGGTTAAAATGCATTGTGGATATTCATTACTGCAAAGGATAATGTAAGCTCCAAAGCCATAACTTCTGGTAAAGTTGAATTTTTAACAATCACCCCTCATCCTTTTTTCTATCATGCCTCTTTGTTCGAACACAGAAGGAGAGAAAGATGCACCCAAAGCCCTTCATAGAAAAATTCTACCAAGCATTTTCTATTTCAAAATCACAGGGGAAAGAGGAAGGTATTGTACCATCTGGTAGCTTGCATGGCTGGCAGACACTGTCAGTTGATGATGTAAGGCTAACAGACAGAAAAAACCTGCTGCCTAATATTTTAGTCCTGGAAAATCTCCCTGGGCTATCCATTAAACCCAGGCACAACCAAGAGAGTGTAAATAGCCAGAAAGAGTGAAACTAGAAAAAAGGAGGTCCACAAGACAATCAAGTCCCTTTTTATAAAAGTCTCACCAGATTGAAACACCTAAGAACCCTACACAATAAGCAACGATGATACCAGAGGACCAAGGATAAAGCATGCTACCCACCTCCTGACAGAGAAGAGAAGGACCTGGATAGGCAGAATGTCACCTTTTTGAAAGGAATTTGTTTTGCTTGATTATATATATTTGTTGTGAAGTTTGCTTCTTCTCCCCCTCCCCCCATTGCTGCCTCACTGGGTGGGGAGGAGATGGGAGAAGAAATATTTGCATGTGAATTTCTAAAAATTAATCTGTAAAAGTCCCACCAGAAAATGAGACTAGCATGAGTTCTGACCCCTAACTTTTATGGCAATCCTCCCTACTGCCCAGTAGTCAGAGCCATTTAGCTGGACCCTTCTGTTTACCCCTTAAAAAGCAGGGAAACAAGAGGAAGAAGAGATATAGGTTGAAGCAGAAAGGTGTTTCAGACTGAGATTTTACCTTTTCAAAAGTTATGAAAAGATGAAAGTGCTCCATGAGCCGACATCTCTGCTCCATGAACTAGTAAGAGAAAGCATCTCTGAGTAGAGTTTTGTTAGTGACTGAGAGGACAGATCCACGCTGCTAGTGGCCCAACCATCACATTAGAGTCCATCTCCCAAGAGGCAAAGTTCTGTTCTGGTAGGGTTCACTCAGGGCATGACTGAGGCAGATCATTTTCCCATGCTTGAGCCCTTGTCTCATCTTGAATCCAGGCATCATCATTGATAATAGCCTGGGAAATGAATGACCTGGAGCCAAGATTGCCCCATGAGTCATAACTATAGTAATCATATTTTCCAAACCAAAAATTGGGATATATGGTCATAGGATCATAGTATTAACCATTTTAGAGTTGAAAGAGATCTTTGAAAGAGATCCAAAGTCTTAATTTTACAGATAAGGAAACTGAGGCCCAGAGAGGTTAAGTACCGTGCTTAAGATCACACAAAAAGTGGAAGATACTGAAGCACAGGAAGTCTGACTAGAGCCAATGCTCTTCCTACTACATCATTCTGCCTCCTAAAACAAAAATTGGGACACATGGTTCAACATTTTTCCTGTTACTGTTACTACAATTTCTTGAGCTTTTTATATTAATATATTTAGTTGAGATTTTGTAGGCTTTATGAACTCAGCTAATGTAATAATAATTCAAGGGTCCCTATAGATACCCGTCCACTAAAATCTGAGCTCACAAGCACCTACTGATATATGAATCTTTAAAAGCCATACAGAAGACAAAATTAGTGTAAAAGCAAAGTCATTTCTTAAAAATGGCATAGTAATACAAGTAGCAATAAAACACTTCCCCCATAATCCTGGGGCATGCTCTCCCACAAATACATTCATTATCAGTTCTAAGAGTACATATATGGGGAACATTGCTGGGGTACAAGCACAGAGGTGTACTCATTGTGAGAGCCATTTGTAGTAAGAACACACCTAGAGAACCAAATCACACCACCAGCATTGTACAGCTTCCAGTGTTTATCACCATGCTGCTCCCTGGTAGTCTTGTGCCCTATGCAGGGGTGGACTGGTAAATGTTTACCAATCAGCTCTACAGAAAACAACTGTTTGCAGCGTTATTAATATTTTCTCCATCATCTTCTTAAGCTTAAAAAGTCAACAGAACAAGTCAATAGAACAAGCAGTGTTTACTGATTTCAGAGCTATAAATGCTCATACTGAAAATTCAGAGCTGCTCTCATATATCCCTATCAGTAAGTGTCCTCTAGGTATATTCTCTGCCAGTTACTGCTCTGCAAGATGCTGTGATTCTAGATTTGTATTCTCTACTGAATGCTGCCAGGCACAGCCCCACCAGATACGATGTTCCTGGGGAACATCCTACCTCCTTTGTGGAGGTAAAGAAAGAGGGGCCTTGTATTCTCTGTTTCTTGACATGAAAGACTCCATTTTAGATCTATCTCCCTTTGGTGTAGAATGAGCAATCTCATGTGTTTGAGTTTACTCCTGTTTCCCTTTGTTCTAAAAGGCTATGCAGGGAGAGACAACTGTGGAAGAAACACATTTTTTCTGCTTCTCTTAAAGAGGCTGAATTTAGAGAAAATGATCCCTTTGTCCTGCCTGAAATGACAGTTATAGACAGTTTTCAACAACAAATTATTCCCTTTGAGTATAAAAAATTTGCTATCTACTTAGGTTGTAAGACTCTTTCCTGCTTCTGTGCAGGGACCTTCATAAAATTTTTCTTTGACTTCATCAGCATTTGTCATGGTGGGAGTATAGGCACTGATGATGGTGGCATGGCGTTTTCCCGTGAGTGGCAATCGCATTGTCATGAACCTGTCATTCGCTCCTTTTGGCAGGCATACCAACTTGCTGATTAGATTAGTTTTGATGGCAAAACCTACGCCAACTTCACGGTGCTCCCCTTCACTGTGCCCACTCCAGAAAAAGGTGCATCCAGCTCCAGCTTCAGTAAGCTGGCCTTCATTTGCCAACCCTTGTATCCTTCAGGGCTGCTATTTGGATGTGATACCTGTTGAGTTTTCTTGCAATAAGAGCAGTTCTTCTTTTGGGTCTACTGGATTTTGTGTTGTCTATTAGTGTGCACATGTTCCACATGCTGATGGAAGTGGAATCATCTCTGCATCTTTGCACTTTCATCTTTTCATACTTTTTTTGTGTTTTGACCACATAGTGGGATTCCCACCTGCCGTGGTAATCAGGCCAGGGCTGGGTAAGCAGGCAATGTTTAGGGCACCTTTTCTAGCCACCTTCCTCACACCAGGAGGTGAGCAGTGCAATCCTTAAAATGCTGCTCAGACACCCAAAGGGTTGCTGAGTCCCACTGTTGCTTCCCTATAAAACGACCCTATGGCCTGGGCTGTCTGTGTGCAGGGTCGTGACTACAGCTCCCAGTGTATCCGCACCTGCTGCTTCATCACTTGCCTGTCGCCACAGGACTCTGAGGCATAATAGTGAAATGGTATGGGTGATGTCTTTTGATTCGTGCGTAAATTGGATTTAAGTGAGAGAGAGCTGCACGAAGTCATCAGCCTCACTCTCTCCTCCTGAGTCATCATAGTCCAGTGGCAGGACAGAGTCAAGAGAGAAGAGGCATTAATTAGACTGATTACCATACTGAAGGGCTACAGAGTCATTGTGCTGACTTCATTGTTGTATGCCTGTGAAACATGGACAATATAGCAGCACCATGACAGGAAACTGAATCACTTCCACTTGAATTCTCTTAGGAATATTCTGAAAATCACCTGGCAAGATAAGATACCAGACACTGAGGTCCTTTCTCAAATTAAATTGCCAAGCATTCAAATTAAGTTTCAGAGAGCTCAACTCAGATGGGTTGCCCAGATTGTTCAAATGCAAAATGAACACTTGCCAAAAAAGATTATTTTATGGAGAACTCACATAGGGCAAGCATGGTGGTCAGAAGCAGAGATACAAGGACACTCTCAAGGTCTCTCTTAAGAACTTTGTAATTGATTGTATGACATGGGAGACACTGACACAGGACTGCTGAGCATGGCATGCTCACATCAGAGAAAGTGCTGTGTTCTATGAACAAGGCAAGATTGAAGTAGCTCAAAAGAAATGTGAGATCCACAAATCTAGAGAATTCACCCCAAATGCTCACAAAGACTATTTGTGCCTGCCCCGTGGTAGAACATACCAAGCTCTTATTGGTCTGATCAGCCACAGTTGGACACACTGTAACTTGACTCTAACCTAGTGATGTCATTTTGGTCCTGTTCCAGAAGGAACAACAGCCACCATCACCACCACTACCACCACCATCACAAAGAGGACCTAATCTAAGTGAATTCCAGCCCACGGTGTTTTCAGGCTTGGGAAGGGGGTAGATCCTTTGCCTAGAGTGCCCAAGGCTAGGGATGGTGTGAGGGTAAATGATATAATCATGTCTCCCAATTCCTCATTAAAATAGGTCCACCTCTCATTATAATATTCATTTTCTCATTAATTGTTAAATAATCAGAGTTGATTACTACCTGTCAGGAACACCCTCTCTTCTAAGGGCACATAAACACTGAGAGGTCTCCATGATTGGTCTTTGGTTTATGAGAGAAGGCCAAACGACCATCCTCTTATTAAGTATTTGCTAGCCATAATTAATAAAATGATTAATTACCCAGAAACTAAATCTCTCAAACTTTTTATTCATCACATAGGTGACGAAATCCTAGATAGGAAGGGACAGAAGGCAACAAGTGGAAGAGATTCTTTGGAGGTAAAATTGGCATCCCTTGCTTAGAAGATCAATTCTGCTCTCTCCTTCCACTGCTATGGTAACAAACGATGACTATCAAAGGGATCATCCATTGAATGGGATAGAAGGAGATACCATCGACATAACATCATGGAATATCATAATATCAGCAGGTAGGTTATTATCTACTACTATATTATCTAAACTGTTTAGGAGACATACTTGTCCTTTACTAACTTTATCGGCCTGCATTTGCAAATATGTAATGGACATACTTAGACGGATACTAAATTTTCTTTGAGGTCACGAAATACTCATTCAGTCTACTTGGATTAGTTTCAAATGAACATGGCTGACACAATCATTGATGCTTAGAATACTTTGCCCACCAAAACTATCCCTGTGTGCATATCATTCTTATAGTAACAGAAATAATATTCCATGACAGAAACAGACCAAATGTCCCACTTTCCCTGAAAAACGTGAAATTGCTTTCCTTCTCAGCATTCATGGTCTCAGTTCCCATAAATACTATTTGTTTGTTCTGCTAATGAGTTCTTTGTGTAAAATAGTACCTCCTATTTATGAGAGCTCCATAAGCCCCAGTATTTTCCTCTCCCTTCACTGAGAGCACAGTAAGAGCACTGAGCCCCTTCTCTTGCTTTTGATGGAAATTTTGATATTATTATTATTAGAGATGCAAAGTAATTTTGACATTGTCACTGAAATGTCACTCCCCTAGGGAGTCTGGAGAGGTATAGACTAGGGCATTCCAGTTGAACTTAGGAATTGTCAGTCATATCTGCTCTGCAAATGAAGTGAGAATTTGATGTGTCCCTCAAATTACATCACCTCATCTCAACTGAGTCTTAAAGAATAGCAGTACACCAGATTTCCCAAATTAAAGGATTTCTGACCCACATTAGCGCCAATAATGGCTGAGGTAAGGGAGCCGTTGTTTACTGTGGGACGCCTGAGGATGTCAGAATACCACAACACTGGTGTCTGGACCTGAAGATTGCATCAGGGGACTCAGGCTGCTTTGAAGAAAAGGAGGAGAGCTCTAGGAAGGAGGCATGATGTCAATGGAGAACTGGAGAAAGAACCCTGAGGCTGTGGGATACTGGTGCTCAGCAAGGGATGACAGTATTGCAATTTACCCTTGCAAATATTAGACTTAAGAAACTGTAGAAGAAGACAACCCAGAGAACTGAACACATGTGGAGAGGGTTGGCAGCTTGGCACCAGAGGCTAGGCAAATCCTTTCATCTGTAGGGTATCTACAGATTTCCTTACTGGACAGCAAGAGACCCAACTGAAAAGAGACAGAAGAAATGATTCTTTCTCAACCTGTCCACTTATATGCAGGTTGGACTGTTATCCACCTCCACACAATACTCATAATAACTAGAATTTATATAATGCTTTAAGGTTTGCAAAACACTTTACAAATATTATCACATTTGATCCTTACAACAAGCCCTGGGAGATCAGCGCTATTATCATTCCTTTTTACAGTTGAGGAAACTGATGCAAACAGAGGTGACTTGCTAAGGGTCACACAGCTATTAAGGTTAAATTTGAACTTGGGTTTTCCTGACTCAGTGCTCTATCTGCCTCTAATGAGATAATACATATAAAGTGCTTTGCAAGTTTATTTAACAATGAATTATTATGTAAATGTTAATTATCATCATCATCATTTTTCCTATTTTTTTCCTTTTTTGGAAATTGGGTCTTTCTATCTCACTCAAGGTGGAAGTGTAGCACCCACTCACGAACCTGATCGAGCTGCTGGTCAGCACTAGAGCTCCGACCTGCTCCATTTATGACTTGAACTAGTTTATCCCTGTTTAGCCAGTCTGGTGGCTTACCATATTGAGGTTGAACTCAGCACAGATACTCCATTGTCTTTACTGCTTTAGCTCAGGAACTCCTAAAGGGTTTCCTCTGGTTCAGCTTCCTCCAGGAACAAGAATTATAGGCACGTGCCACCATGTCTAGCTTGTTTGGTATTAATTAAATACTTTTATCATTTCATTTATGATTTTATAGGACATGTGAATCATATACTGGAATAGGGGTGCAAATCATATTTACATGTAGTTAGTACTACTCAAAATACTTAATACTGTATTTAGAGGAAGGTTCCAGAGTCGATGGGAGTTGGAGGGGCATGCTAGATTTATGGTGGTATAAGTATTAATATTCTCATTTTTTTAAAGATGAGGCTAAAATAAGTCAAATGACTTATTTAATGTTACATAGTTGCTAAATAGCAAGAAGAGTTAGGCTATTAGAAGAAATTAATAAAATATAAACCAGGATACAGGGATTCTTCATTTCCATCCTCAAGGCCACATGGCAGTAAGGAAATAGGCCCAGATGCTAATTTATGAAAGGTCAAGGAACCACATTTTACCCAAGGGTAGAACAAACCTTACAAACTAACACATGAATGTTTTAGACTTACTGAATAGGATAGAGAGAAATGGAACCATGATGAAAGTAGGACTTTAAGGAGTCAGTCATAAAGACTTCTAGGAGAAGGTTTCTATGATGAGAGGATTAAAACTAGAAGGGGCTTCAGACATCATCTGACACCTAAAGAAGTAAATGACATTGTGGTGTGGTGGTGACCTAGGGTTCTGTCACTGCAATGCAAGTTCTGGAAAACTGGAAACATTTCAAGAATGGACAAGCTTCTGGTGATGGGCTCAAGGACCAGCCTAGAAAGACTGAGAGGAACATCTCCAGAAGGTTAGCTTTTGTTGTGGTTGTTCTGTCCTGTCTGACTCTTGACCCCATGGACTATACTGTCCATGAAGTTTTCTTGGCAAAGATACTGGAGTGGCTTGTCATTTCCTTCTCAAGTGGATTAAATCCAGTGGATTAAGCAGAGGTTAAGTGACTTGCCCAGTGTCACATAGCCAGTAAGTGCCTGAGGCTGCATTTGTACTCAGGTCTTCCTGACTCTAGGCCCAGCATTCTAAGCACCGAGCCATCTAACTGTTCTGGAAGGTTAGCTCCTTGGTAATGAATCCCTGGGCCATGGTAGCTCATGAAGAGCAACTATGAAAGCCCAGAGGTCTTGAGATCTGTGTCACTTGGTTAGGTGATGCTGACATGAAAGTTTGGCTTAAAAAAAGGCAAACAGGCTAAATGCATACTGTTTATTCCCTTAAAGCTAGCAGTTACATGGCCATGGAGCCAGAAAGAAACCTCTGACTGAATGTTGCAGGAATTGATGGGGTGCTTGGGTGCTTGTGCTTGGGCCCCAATTCTAAAATCACATTTCTCTTTAAAAGTCACATTTCTCCCTAAACTCAAAACACTATCCTAGGCAGTTTCTCCCCAGCCTGCCGTAGCAATAACCATTATCTTCCCTCCTGCTACAGCAGCCAGTTGCACGTATAGAATTTATTAGGTGTGTACTGGCTGAACTGGCTGTGCACTGGGTCATAACGACATTTACTACTCCCTGATCAATCATATGTATCCTAGACTTAGACATACATATACTCCCTTACATTTATCTTGTCAAACAAGACATTGATGAGAGAAGCCTATTATTCCTAAGCCAGTGCTAACCACTAGTTGACTTAGTTACGTTTCAGGTCTAAAACCACACCTCCATGGGCTATTTCCCAAAGAACTCTGGGTAAAATACCTGCACAGTAGATACCAAAAGTATATGTTCCTTAAAGAACTAACCAGTCCTTAACCACTCCCTAATCCCACCCCCAAACACCTAGTTAGCATATTTGGCACATGCTTCACTATAGAACATCCTATATAAACTCTACCTGTACCCCTCTAAGGTTGCAGGTAACCTAAGAACTCTTGCCCCCTGAAAAGCTGAATAAATCTTTACCTTGACCTCAACAATGCTTAGTCCATGAATTCATTCCAGGTGACCTGCCCTTGTACTCTGGTCTTTGTGGGTGTCTCACCACCCCCTTCCAGCCCTCATTAGAATGACCAGGCTTAAATCTATTTTAGGACAATCCAAGAGTGTCTGTGTCCGTCAGATTTATGGTCTCTATATGTGTTTATTCCATGAGAAAGGAATTTTCTTAATTGAATAGGCTGTAAATACAATAAGATATGAGAGTTGACAAAGTTTCAATTGAAATTATGACCTAGGACATCTGTGTTTTCTTTACCATTAATATGCCATAACATAGTATATGTCTACAAAATATTAAGATGTGGAAAAGGTCCCATTATTCAATATAGTGTCTCTGGTTAAGAGTCTCATAAAGTATGCTAAGTCAGCCCCATCTGGCCTTGTTGACATAAGAAGAATACTCTCTGAGTTTACTTCGGAGAACAAAGAGACTCTTAGGTTCAGGATCTTCTTTTGATTGATTAATTCAAGCTCTGGCCCTTATTAGAGTGCAAAAATGATATTAAATGTTAACAGTGCGAAATGATAATAATATGAACATAACCATTGATTTTTGAAGTACTGAAGAAATCCTGGTACAGGCAGACATCCCTGCAAAGAAGCTAGTTTATATACAACTGATTTATTCACAGTGTATAAACTGTGTATACACTGTTTATAGTTACCAGATTTGCGGAGTATGGTGGGAAACTTGGTGATTTCCAAGAGATTCAGGGGAATTGTCAAATGTGCTTACCAACTTCTGGTGGGTATATACTATGGGAACTTCAACAGAATTTCATTTCACTGCATTCTCTTATATTAAAAAATTCTAGTTGGCAATTCTAGTTGGCATTACTCAAAGTTCCTTTAAGTCACTTCACTCCCTGTTGTCCACTTAGCTCTTTCTCAGCCTTCACCAAAGGCCTTGTTAAGACGCAGAATGAAACCATGCTCTACAAGAACATACGTCCTGGAGTACCACTATTTGGTGATGGTCTCTCTAAGATTCATATTTCAGGAAAGTTTCTACCACCATGCTATACTTTATTCCCTACTCTGAGTCAGGCACTGTGGCAATCAAGGGCTGGGGATATAAAAGACTATTCCTGCCCTCAAGGAGCTAACAATCTACCAGGGAAGACAACACATAAGCAAATATATGCAAACAATCTATATACAGGATAAATAGGAAATAATAGGACAATGTGGAAATTTGTTTTGATTATTCATGTTTAAAACAGGGGAAAAAGTACAGGTTAATTTAGTAAACCTGTGTTTACTAGATAGTGTACCCATCCAAAACAGCAAGGCATCTTGAGGAGAAAACAGGATGGGGGATATGGCCAGAGAATTAAACTAAAGCTACCAACAAGACTATCATGTCCAGAATACTTTGGGCATGGTGGAAATTGTCCAGTTCATTGAGCCTAGGCAACAGACATGTCTTCCTGGTGACCACAATAACAATACTATTAATCCTTGGGCCTGTGCACCCCCTTCTACTTCAGAAATGATGACTTAGTGGAGGAAAGTGGGGACAGGGTGCTAAGAATCATTGCTTCAGGAACATCTATAAACTTCAGTTACTGGTGTTCTATATGTGAGATCCTTGTCCAAATGTTGAGGTTGAGGGGTGCTGAATACCCCAAAATACCAACATGCTGGGTCCTGCCTAAATGAATTCCACTCAAGCTTTCTTTCAGTCAAAGAAAAGCAAAGTTTATTTAAGATCCGCCATATTGGCCACACTCAAGAAATCTGAGCATTTGTGATGCTTCTATTGACAAGCAGGTTAGATAAAATCTGAGCTAGATTTGAACCTGAGCATTTTCATGGGAGCAACATGGATCTTATATACAGAAAGACTGGGGAGGGATCTAGGGTTGGCTAAGTAATCTGGGGTAAGTAGACGATGATTTGAGGGAGGTTCTTGATGGGACTGGCCAGTAGCTGAGGTAACTAGAAGTCAGATATCAGGAACCAAGAAAATGGGATTTTGATAGGATCAAGGGTGGGAACTAATTGGAGGCAATCTGGAGGTAACAGATAATGGAGGGCTAGGCTAGGTTAAGGGTAACAGATTTGGGCATGAAAAGCCAAATCAAGTGAGAAGATTCAAGAAGAGTTCAAGGTAGGGTTTTCTAGGGCTTATGAACAATTGGGACTCAAATTCTTTTGGGGTAAGGGGTGGAAGATTTTGGCTTGGGTCTGGACCCTATCACAAAGCCTAAAAAGTTGATATACTACTTAGAGGAAAGGAATAAGGTCCTACAGCCTTTCCTAGGAATCATACCAATCCTGCCACTTTCATTATGAATTGTGAGAAATAAATACTTTTCTCATAAATTTAATAACTAACTTTTCTATTAGGACCAAGGTTTTTCCCCTTTTCTACTTCCTCACCCAGAAACCAACCTGTGGGAAATTTCTCTGAGAGATTTACCCAGGCCAACATCTAATCAGACACTATAAGAAATTGTAAGTTTGGGCTAATAGGTCTATTCCTGCTTATTGCGTTTTTTCAGACAGGTCCTGGGAAAATGTTGATTCTCCTTACAAGCAAGACAGGTGACAGGGAAATTAATGTCTCTTTGACCAAGATTTGAATGACCTAAGTCACTTATCCCAAGACAGCCCACCTCTCATTTGATTAACCAATCAAAATTGAATAGGCTGTCCTTGGGATCATCTTTTCTTAGAAGGGCATATAAACTGTGACCCCACCACAGTTAGTGGGTCTTTGGTCTGAGAGAGATGGCCAAATGACTGTCCTTTTATTAATAACCTGCTGGCCTCTTTAATAAAATGATTAAATTACTCAGAAACTATGTTGCTTGAAACTTTTTAATCATCATAGAATGAAACCCAGAGAAAGAAAGGAGTGGAAGCTAAATGGAAGTATAGTCCTCAGACTTTGAAGGGGAGACAACTGACTTGGTTTTATTGTAGATCTCAAAGTAACTGAAAACATTAATACGGTCAACTTATATTGCAGTGTTCACGCTAAATATTTGGGGGAAAAACCCTGACAATAATTGCAACTTATGTAGCAGCATGTGTTGCAGGATGAAGAGATAAATAAATTCCATTAGAACATGATAATGAAGAAAATTAATATTATGTTTTATCATTTGATATTTAGTATTAATTTGTAATATACCCTTTTCTGTCAGACTCCTCATCTTTTAGCCTAACTTAAAATCGACCTCTCCCAAACTGGATGAGGAATATAATTACTACCAGCCTCCAAGGTGTCTGCCTGGATAGGAACTCTGCTTTTGTTTACCCGATAAACTGAAGATATCCAGGACCCAGGATGAGTCAATTGGGATTAAGTGACTTGCCCAAGGTCACACAGCTAGTGACCTTAAAGCCAGCTGTCCCATCTGGGAGGATAAGTACTAGTCTTTTGGATGACTTGTGAGGGCTTTTCCAACTCCAAATCTATACTCTGGACTTAAATGTCAAGGGCATCTAGGAGGTGCAGTGGATAGAGCATCAGTGCAGGAGTCAGGAGGACCTGAGCTCAAATCTCACTTCAGACACTTGACACTCACTAGCTGTGTGAACTTGGGCAAGTTACTTAATTCCAACTGTCTCATCCTGGGTCATCTCCAGCCATTCTAATGAATATCTGGTCACTGGATTCAGATGGCTCTAGAGGAAAAGTGAGGTTGGTGACCTGCACAGCCTTCCCTCCCCCAAAACAAAGTCAAGTGCAAGTCATGTCATTATTTCTCTGATGGCATGGTCTTCTTCAGCAACAAAGGACGAACACACACACACACAAACAGAAGACAGTCAGAGGAAGGTCCTTCCCCAGGACCATGTCCCTTAGTCTTTGCTTTTCCTAATTTGCAACTCCACTCCTGCACTCCAAAAAAAAGATGAAGTAATAGGAAGGAGCTGAGAACTCTTAGCCTATCTTCTCATTTAAATGTCCACCAATCAAGGTTGCCTTATATCTGCCAGGGAAGGCCCAAATAACTCATTGTGAGGCCAATCAAAAGACACGTTTGGGTATAAAAGATTCCCGTCAACCCTCTTTCTGGGTTCCTTTGTTACCAGACTGCATGCCCCTGCTAACAAAGGATATCTGGCTCAGAGTCCACCTTTTGTTAAATTCAAGCAATTACACTAATACCTCGTAGACTTGAAGAAAGCCAGGGAAGCTTGGAAAGTAGGAATAGGTAAGGACAGCAAGAATTATAAATTTAAATGGGAAAATAAGGGTCAGAAATAAGAAATGAGAAAAGCCATAAACTTTTAGATTAGAAGAAGTTTCACATCTATATTACACATATATGCCTACTTTAGTTAGTGAGTACAGGAAACCATCACAAAAAAAACAAAAGATCACATTTTAACAGAAGAGAAGTGACTCATTACAAATATAAGAGTATTCCTGCTTCAGTTTTCTGAAGACCCTCAGTCAGAGGTGGGGAACCTATAGCTGTGGCCCTCTAGATCCTCAGCTGTGGCCCTTTGACTGAGTCCAAGTTTTATAGAACAAATCCTCTCAATAAAAGGATTTGTTCTATAAAATTTGCACTCAGTCAAGAGGCTGTACCCAAGGATGTAAAAGGTCACATGTGGCCTCAAGTCCACAGGTTCCCTACTCCTGCCCTCAGCTCAACGACATGTTAGATCAAAGACTAAAATTAGTCTAAAAATGGGGAAAAGATATCATATCCAAGTACATCCTCACTTATTTAAACAAGTTATCGATGATGGAAAATGGGATACGGACCAAAAAAGGTCTCATAGACTACAATGTACAATGAATACATAAAAATTTATCCAATATAATCAATTGTCCTAACAGGGTGAGCAAAACAGTATAAAAAGTGCTTTGGTCAACACTTGATTTACTAGTCAAGTAAAAAGATGTGGTAATACCATATTAGAATATAACCTTGTTTGCAAAATTGTATGAAGGAGGATTAAGGAAGATTATGATTTAGTCCTACCTCATAAAACAGAATCAGGGAACAGTAAAACCAGTTTAAAGAAAGCCTGGTGAGAAACTCATTAAGCAAAGTCATCCCAAGGGCCCTTAAGGCTAAAAATGGAAGGATTGCACGAAAAAAGGAAATAATTTGCGAAGATTTTGATGTGTGTGTGTGTGTGTGTGTGTGTTTTGCCATCATAGACAATAGAGTCACTACACTTGAACTCTGACATCAAAGTATTGCATATACTTATATAGAAAGTAGAAATAAAGAGGAAAAAAAGGCAGGAAATGGAGTTGGATTAGAGCAAGTGTACACAGAGAAGATATGTGCTAGAGGCAAAATAGTAATGAGGACTCTGGAGGACTGATTCACGTCTGAGAATAGAAAGATATCAAAGATGTGAGAAAAAAAATTGTACTTGATTATTACAGGGAAAAAATGGTGATTAAAGGACCCAAATAATTACAGATCTAATAGTGACAAGCAGAAGGAGGTGGAAGCCATGGTGCCTGGTCAGCCCATTTCAGGGTCACAGAAAGAGAGAGGTTAAGACAGCAGCGAGGGAGTAAAGTACACAAACAGCCTGTGCCAGAGTCAACCAGAGACAAAGGTGGTGAAACACATGGGATCTTGCAGGAAGCCTGGTACCAGGGCAATCAAAAACATCTGGCTGGGGCTTGTCAGGACCATAGCAAGGGAGGGAGCCAATTTCTGGTAAGATTCTATACAAAGAGAAGGAGAACAAGACTGGGCTGAGGCCACTAGGATACTAAACCAGTAACTGGAGATTCCTATAAGGGGAAGTAAAGGAGGTGTCCTAGTCACTAGTGTCCAGCATGGCAGAGAAAGACTACATAGGGAAAGACCAAGCAAAGTCTTACCACTTTATCTCAGAGTGCAGGAGGCAAAAGAGTCTAGCCCAAGTATAACTGAGAATCTGAGGTCAAAGTTATGAGTCAACAGAAGAAAATAATAAGCACAATTTGAAAAAATACTGTTGGTTGAACAAAGCTCAAGAGGCAAACCCAGAAAAAAGAGAGTAATTCACAATGCATTCAAGTAGAGCCTCAGAGAAAAGAATGGCTTGGACACATGGGCTCTAAGAATATATGGAAGTTATTAAAACAAGAGATAAAAAATGAAATTAGAATTGACACGAGATCTGGAGGAAAAAAATTGAAAAGGAGTAAACAGTTTAGAAAAGAAGGTGGAAAACCTTACTGAAATAGTAGACTACCTGAAAAATAGAATGGATCAATTAGAACTCAATAACTGCATGGGAAAATAAATATTAGCATAAAAAAAAGTTAGAAAAAATAGAAGAAAATACAAGCTATCTACTATCAAAAAACAACTAACCTGGAAAACAGGAGAAACAATTAAGGAATCATGAATCTCCCTGAAAACAAAGACAACACACACACACACACACACCCCACACACATAAACTTCACATTTTTTAAAAAAAGATTATGCTTTATTTTAACATTCATTTTAAAAAATTTTAAGTTCCAAATTCTCTTCCTCCCTTCAGCCCCTCTACCCATTGAGAAAGCAAGTAATATGACATCAGTTAAGCATGTGAAGTATGCAAAGCATATTTCTATATTAGCCATGTTGCAAAAAAGATAAAAAGGAAGAAAAGTAAAGAAATGAAAAAAAATATTCTGCAATTTGCACTCAGAGTTTATCACATCTCTCTCTGGCAGTGGATATAATTTTTTTCATAATGAATTGTCTTTTGGAATTGCCTTAGATCACAGTATTGATTAGAATAGTTGTCTTTCACAGCTGATAACTGTTACAATATTGCAATTATTGTGTACACCTTATTTTAAGAAATCATAAAAGAAAACTGCCAAAATCATTTAGAACCAGAGGGATATGTCTAGTCCTGTGGTTTTACAGGTATAATGACTACCTGAAAAATAGAATGGATTCCTTTTTAAGAAATTCCTTTCACCATTTCTGATCTGTAACTTACTTGAAATTATAGTCTCAGAGAATTGCTTAGAGCACTGGGCAGTTAAGGAACGCTTGGGGTTACACAGCCAGTATAAATCGGAGGCAGGTCTTAAAGCAAGATCTTTCTTAATCTGAGGCTGAATCTTTATCCATTATGCCACACTGCCTCTCTAGGATCAGAGGACAAGGCAAAAATACAAAGAATCCATGGGTTAACTCCGGAAAGAAGCCCTAAATTGAAATCATATAGAAATGTCTTAGTCAAAGCCAGAGTATTTGGGTCAAAGAAAAAATATTAAAAGCATCCAGAAAGAGTTCAAGTACTAGGGAACCATAGTTAGAATCATATGTGACTAAGTTGCAACTACTTATAGAGGAGAAAAATATCTTGGAACATGATACATCAGAAAGCTTTCTTTCTTTAAGGTTTAAAAGCTTCCAAAGCTTTTAAGGCTTTTTTTTTAAAGTTTATTCTGACCAAGAATATTATACTGCAAAACTGAGTACAACTTGGAAAGTTAAAAAAAGTAGATCTTTAACAGAATAGAGGACTTTCAAGCAATCTTGATATTAATACATGAGTTACCACCAGGGTAGAAACTTTGAATGCGAAAACAGAGGACAAAAAACCAAAAGCAAAACCAAAAGGAAATACTAAGCCTAGAAAAGTAAATGCATTTAAGTAATGCGAGGAGGCTAAATGTTTACATTCTGATTCAGGAGAAGAGACAAATGTCCCTTCAGACTCAAAATGGCTTGTTAGGACATTTAAGGAGTAGAGAAATATAAACATAAGACCTGGGAGTAGTTTGTTTTTATATTTTATACGAATTCCCCAATATTTGGGAAGAAAGAATGAAGGATAAGGAATTTATTTCTAATTACTGGAGTGCTCTACAAAAGTGGCATCAAAATCAAATAGAAACAGACCCCTCTGTTGTATATTGACTTAGAAAACCACTTCTGTGTTATACTATATTTTGGTTTATTTTGTTAAACATTGCATAAATACATTTTTAATTTGATTTTTGGCCACTTTGGAGCTGTGTCTAAAGTTTGTGGCACAAAGTCCACGAGTCTGACAATTTCGCAAACTGGGGGTGCAGGAGAGGGCATCTCATGAATCACATCCTTATCTGAACTGGGAAAAAAAGAAGCGCTAAACACATACATACAAATAGTTTGCTGTGAACATATATTAAATTCAGTATGCAAATAGGTGAGGACAGGGAGATTGCAGAGTTGGAAAAGGAACAAGCACAAGTAAAACGAAGTTTAACTTCAGAGGGTGGATCATAAATCAGGGAATCACAAGGAGAGAAAGAAAATTTAAAGATCAGCATTCAGAATCATAGGCAAAGAGGAGTGGTGTCGGACTGCTTCAGTTATAATTTGCTTTTGTTGCTGTTCAGTCATTTTCAGTCATGATCCCTTTTGGGGTTTTCTTGGCAAAGTCACTGGAGCGGTTTGCAATTCCCTTCTCCAGTTCATTTTACAGAGGAGGAAAATGAGACAAATACGGTGAAGCGACTAATAAGTGTCTAAGGTCAGATTTGAACTCAGCAAGATGAGTATTCCTGACTCCAGATCCAATCTTCTTATCTGCGATGCCACCTAAATGCCCCTATAAGTTGCTAATGCTAACCATATATTTTTTCTTTCACTATCTTCTGTATTGTAAATAGTGGAATGGGGCAAAAAGAGGGAAAGGTATGAGGCTATGATGGAGGGAAAAATGCAATTATCCATCATAACCATAAATATAACTTATCCAGTATGCAGAGAAGAGCAGCAGAATGAATTGTAAAGTAGAATCCAACTATATGCTATTTACAAGAAACACACTTGAAATACAGAGATTCAAAAAACTAAAATAAGGGGTTAGAGAAGAATTTATTATGCTTCAAGCAAATTATAAAAAAAGCTGGAGTGGCAAGGCAATAATAGTACATGGTTAAAGTGTTAAGCAAGGAAAATACATTAAGGTACCATAGAAAATAAAATACTCTCTCTCTGTCTCTCAATATATGTACCAAAACTACATAGTATTTAAATACCTAATGGAAAAAAATCAAATTACAGAGAGAAATAGATAGTAAAATTATAATTGGGAGGTACTCCAACGTGACCCTTCCAGATTTAGATAAATCTAATTAAAGGATAAACAATAAAGAAATTAAGGACCTGAATAAAATTTTAGAAAATATTATAGACCTGCCAGTTTTTGAGTGGCAATTGAAAGGTTCATATTTACTTCTTGGTTGTTGTCCTTCGTTTTCAAAGAGAACCAAAATGACATCACCATGATAAAGTGAAGTTTCGGTGTGACCAACTCTGGCTGATCAAACCAATACAAGCTTGGGCACAGAGAATCTATATGAATTTTGGGGGTGGATACTCCAAATTTGCGCATCCTATGTTAACTTTGTGCTGTTTCAATTCTGCTTTGCTCAGAGAACACAGCAGCCTTTCTAATGTGGGCATGCCATGCTGAGCAGTCCTATGCCAATGTCTCCCATGTTGCACAGTCAAATCTAAAGTTCTTGAGAAAGACCTTGAAAGTGTCCTTGTATTGCTTCTTCTGACCACCATGTGATCGCCTGCTCCATATGAGTTCTCCATAAAATAATCTTTTTGGCAAGCATATATTTTGCATTTGAACAACGTGACTAGCCCATCAGAGTTGCACTCTCTGAAGCACAGTTTGAACGCTTGGCAGTTCAAGTTTAGCAAGGACTTCAGTGTCTGGTACCTTATCCTGCCAGGTGATCCTCAGAATCTTCCTAAGACAGTTCAAATGGAAGCAGAGTCAGTTTCCTGGCATGGCACTGGTAGACTGTCCATGTTTCACAAGCATATAACAGTGAGGTCAAGACAATGGCTCTATAGACCTTCAGTTTGGTAGTCAGTCTTAATACCTCTTCTTGCCCTAACTTTTCTTTGGAACTTCTCAAACACTGAGCTAGCTCTGGTCATGTGTGAATCAACCTCTTTGTCAATGTGTACATCCCTGGAAAGTACACTACCAAGGTAAGTGAGCTTATCCACAGCATTCAAAACTTCTCCACTTGTTATAATCAATGGTTCCACATATGGATGGTGTAGTGGTAGCTGATGGAGCACCTGTGTTTTCTTGGTATTAATTATTAGGCCAAAATTAGCACAGACAGCAGAGAATTGATCCATACTTTGTTGCTTCTCAGCTTCAAAGGATGCATTAAGTGCATAACCATCTGCAAACAGAAAATCATGCACTCCCTCCAAGAGGCTTGGCTTGGCTTGGCTTGTAGACTTTTCAAACTGAAGAACTTACCATCAGTATGGTAGTTGACCTTGATGCTGTTCATCCTCACTGAAAGCATTTGACAACATGGATGAAAACATCATTCTAAAAAGCATGGAAGCAAGCACACAGTCCTGTTTCACTCCACTGGTGATTAGGAAGGCATGAGAGCATTGTCCACTATCCAGAACCCAGGGAAACATGCCATCATGAAAGTGATGTACAATATTGATGAACTTCTCTGGGCAACCAAATTTTGACATAATTTTCCATAAGCCCTCATGACTAACAGTGTCAAAGGCCTTGGTCAGTTCTACAAACGTGTGTAGACCTCTGTTCTGTTCCTGGCACTTCTCCTAGAGTTGTCAGGCAGCAAACATCACATCGACTGTTCCTTGGCCCTTTCTGAAGTCACACTGGCTCTCAGGTATATGACCATCTTCCAGGTGAAGGGTCAGCCTATTAAGGAAAATTCTAGCAAGAATTTTGCCAGCAATGGTTAAGAGAGAGACCCCCTGTGATTGTCGCAGGACAAATTTATTCCCTTTACTTTTATAGAGATGGACAATGGAGGCATCTTTGAACTCCTGGGGGATAACTTTGTCTTGCCATATAATGGTTTTGAATCATTACAAAATGTAACCGTGTACTAGAGTAAAAAACTTGATAAATGTAGAAAAGCAAAAAAATTAAATATTTTCTTTACTAACCACAATTTAATAAAAACTATAATCAACGAAGGGCCTTTGAAGAGTTTACGCTTTGATGGTGAAAAAATAATTCAATCTTGTAGAGCTGGAGGCTCAAAGAAAAAAAATCACAGAAATCATAGAAAATTCCATCAAAGAAAATGCCAACAATGGGCCAAAATACCAAAACTCCTGGGATGTAATCAAAGTAGTCCCTAGAGGAAAAATTCTATCTTTAAATATTTTCATTAAAAAAAAGAGATTGAGAAAGAATGACCATCTCAATGAATCGGGAAAATACCTAAACACCTTGAAGAACAGCATATAAAAAAATCCCAAATAAACTCCAAAATAGACATTCAGAAAATTAAAGAAGAGATAAAATTAAAATCACTACTGAATCAATAAATAAAATTAGTTGTTTCTTTAAAAAAAACAACCAAAAATAAAAAAAACTAAATAAAACTAAAAAAAAAAATAATGACAAACCATTAATTAATTTGAACAAGAAAGAGTCAAACCAAATAGCCATAATAAAAAATGAAAAAGAATTCATAACAGATAAAGAGAAAAATAGAGGAAATCATTAGAAACCATTTTACCCAATTACATGAAATTACTGATAAATAAAATGGATGAACATTTACAAAAACATAAAAGATCCAGAGTAACAAAACAAAAAAGTACAGAATTTAATAACCCAATCTCAGAAAAATAAATTGAAAAAGCCATAAAGGAATTCCCGAAGGAAAATAAAACCAGGACAAGAAAAATTTACAAATAAATTATATCAAAAATTAAGGAACAATTAACTTCAATTTTTTGTAAACTGTAAAAAGAGGAAAAGAAGGCATCCTACCAAACCATATTTGTCTCATTATCTGCTATGAGACAAATATGGTCTTGATAACCTAACTAGAGAGAGAGAAGTCAGAAAAGAAACTGTAGCCTTATAGATTACAAGGTGGTCTTTGATACCATGCTGGTTCTTCGTATAAAACTATATTAAAGTTTGTGTGCTGAGGCTCTAGGTCTTTGACCAGTAGGCAAAACCATTGCATGTTTCCACATTCAGAAACTACCCCACTATGTGCTGCACAATGAAGGCCACTGAGATTTTTCTTTTTTGGCATTTGTTTTCCTTCTTTCCTTGTGAGAAGTAATAACATTTTGCTAATTGCTAAACCTGCTCTTTATCTGAACTCTTCTGCATTATATTACCTAAATTGATTTAATGATTCGAGGTTATTTATTAACAACCTCTCTGTTCCTTGGTATTCTTATCTGTGAAATGAAAAAATTGGACTAGAGGGCCTCTTAGGTCTCTTGATGATTTAGGTGAAAGGGAGGAAGGCCCCTTGCTCTGCTAGTTAGCTATAGTTTCCAATGCCTTCAAATTCTGGAGAAGCTGAAATCCATTCCTACAGGACTACTAGACTCTTTCAGAAAGAACCAGATCCCTTCTTGGAATCAGCAGAAAGCCCTCCCATTTCTGGAACTTTAGCTATGTCCTAGTGGCAGGATTTCATCTCCAGTTTTATTTCTTCAAAACCTCTTGTCTTAGAGGAAGCTGGGGTTCAGGAAGCAATCTCCTCTTAGTCTTGTACAGCCATGTACTTCTGTAAAAGGATGCCATCGCCACAGGTGAGGACAGAGAATCGCTCTCCTGGAGAAAGAGTCCCAGCCCTCCAAAGAGATACCAAGGAAAATGATGAGTAAACTCCTAACTTAGAACTTGCTGACTCCACAACTTACAGGATTGCTTTTTAAAGACGACCAGTCTTCATGCCATCAAGATCAGTCTAGTTGATTGTCAGCTGTTACCAAATGATTTGGTTGTTGTTCAGTAGGGTCCTCTTCTTCGTGATCCCATCTGAGTTTTCTTGGCAGAGATACTAGAGTGGTTTGCCATTTCCTTCTCCAGTTCATTTTACAGAGGAAGAAACAGAAGCAGTCTGGGTTAAGTGACTTCCCTAGGGTCACACAGCTATTGTTATGATTTGTCCTTCATTCTCAGAGAGGACCACTGATATCATAAACACGATATCTTGACTTGGGGATGAGTTGGATTTGAACGAGACCGTGCTCTCTCCTCCAGAGTCATCAGTCCAGATAAAAGTAGAGATGACTAGTGATGGCTCAGAATACAGTGGGTAACCTTGGCCTTTCTAAATTAAGATCTTTCCCAGGTATCAGTTTGTCTGAGGCCATACCCATTCAATAACAAGGGCTAGGTAAGAATTGAAACGAAAGATGGGAGAGGAAGAGGTAGAGGAAGGAAAGCAGGAGGAGAAGGAGGGTCACCCCTTTCCACAAGTACACACAGCTTCCATGGGAGTTGTAGCCTTAAACCTAGACCACAGTAGTGAGGCATAGTTGTAAGAAATAGGGTCACATAGCTGCACTCTATCCACTGTGCCACCTAGGAGGTTATTTAGGCATTTCCTTTTACATTTCATTATCTAGTTGTTTAAAAAAAAATTCTTCAATTTGATCAGAGACTCCTGTGATCCATCCACCTCCTTCAAACTACTTATCAAAAGGATCACAGGAAATATCAATTAGAGGCAAGAAAGTCTTGTCTTAGGCATTGCTCCACTATGCAGTAGAAACTGTCTCTTAAGCTTTTGACATTAGCTATCACTGTTCTCCTTTCATCTTTTTAAGTATACTTTACCATCGCATAACTTAATGATAACAGGTAGCACCTTAATAAATACTTCTGATGATGACAAGGATATAAGAAGAATTCACTTATAAGAAAAGGCTGTTAAATTCCAGAGCAAGCTATTGGAAAAGGCTGAAGAATTTCCTTTTCTGGGTAGGTAACAATAAAGATACAGTGGCAGCTGGTGATGATTACAGTGAGAGACAATCAGCTTGGTTTTCATAGAAACACAGGGGCAGAAGAGGATTATGAAGGTATCACCTAATCCTAATGGACAGGACTAAAGGGAGGTGAGATTCTATCTTGTTTTTAAAGATACTCATTCAACAATTATTTATTGAATACTCTGGATTCAGAGGATCCAGGTTCAAATTCTACCTCTGAGTCTTAATGCCTGGGTGACTGGGCAAGTCACTTAATCTCATAGGGCTACAGTTTCCTTATCTGTAAAATGAGAGGGTTGGGCTAGAAGGCCTCTAAAGTTCTATCTACCTTTGGATCTAGGATGCATTATTCTGTTAATGTAGGGGACAAGTACATGTGATCCTTGATCTCAAGGAATGTATAATCCAGTGGAGTGAACAGGAAAAATTCACAAAAAATTAAAGACTGTTTATGGAAGGAGAAAATTCTTTTGTAGTTCACCAGAATCCATCACTTTTTACTAATGAAACTACTTTCTTTGCTCTACGTATAATTTTTTCTTCCCCTCCTCTTTTATCTCTGACTCTTCTTCCTGACCACTGGCTATCAAGTGAATGGATAGGGGAATCATCCCTGAGATCCTATATTTTATGTGATTTAATAAGGTCTCAGATAATAATTGCTCACATTTATATAGTACCTTGCCACTACTTTTATATAGAGACAGAGCTACATATTGTTACATATACATATATGATAATATGTTTACAACTAGTTTTATATGTAGTTATTTCTAATTATGTACTTATATATAAATATAGGTAAATTGTATAGTTTTACCTGTTTGCTACTAGCTTTATATTTAGAGCTACATAGTTACATATATATGTAGGAAGATATGTTTACAACTAGCTTTATATATGCTTACTTATAACTATATATTTATATGTAAAGATGTTATGTAGTTATATGTTTGAAACTAGTTTTATATAGAGAGCTACATGTAGTTGTATATACATATATAATTATATATGTTTACAACTAGCTTTAGGTATAGTTACTCATAACTATATATTCATATATAGTTTTATGTTTGCAACTAGCTTTATGTAGAAAGCTACATACAGTTACACATACATATACAATTAATGTTTACAAGTAGCTTTATATATAGTTACTTATAACTATATTTACATATAAATTAGTTTTATACATATGTTTGCAGCTTTATATATGTAACTATATATATAAATATCTATAAGTATATATTATTCAATCCACTCTTCATTTGGTATTCGGTATTTTCTTGGCAAAGATATTGGAGGGGTTTACCATTTCCTCCTTCAACTCATTTTACAGATGAAAAAACTGAGGCAAACAGGGTGAAGTGACTTGCCCAGGGTCACACAGCTAGTGTCTGAGGCTGGATTTGAAAGGTCTTCCTGACTCCAAGCCCAGACTTCTATCCACTCTACTACCTAGCTGCCCTATAACTACATATACAGTATGTAGCTATATAGAATCACATATGTGTGTAAACATAAGTTATAGATATAAGTATGTTATAGAGTGTTATATATGTGTGTATGTAGAATCTCATTTGATCCTGAGGACCCTGGGAGGTGTTATTATATCACCCTTGACAGATGAGCCAGCTGAGGTTGAGAGAGGTTAAGGGACTTGCCCAGGGTCACACATCTGGCAAGTGTCCGGGGAAGCATCTGACCTCAGGTCTCCCGCACTTCAGGACAATGTACCCACTGCACCACTTGGACTCCCATTTCTCCTTTTCACAGACCAAGGAACTGTGGCACACAATGAGTGTTTTTCTCAGGGTCCCACCACAAGACTCTCCTAAGTCTCCATCCGGATCGTTTCTCACCCCATCACATTTTCATCTATGTAAGTTAACCCTTTCCCAAGTCGGTCCACCCAGGAGATTGGGAGGCGCGAGATGGGAGGGGAGGGGGGAAGGGAAAGAATGCGGCCCTGCCATTGGCTGACACATCTGACGCGGTTGCTCCAGACAACCTCCGTTCCCCGCCCCTTCTCCCTCTGGCCCCACCTCCGGTCGCCCTTCCAAGCCTTAAGGTTGCGCTTCCCCTTTAAGAGGCTGGATTTCCGGTGGCGTTGCCCCGGGAGTTGGAACGGGAAGTTTCCTTCCCGGAACACCCCGCCCGCCGCTCTCTACCTCCGAATTCGGCCCCGCCACGTCTTGGGGGCTGCACCCGCTGGTCTCCGCCTCCTGTGCCTGTCTCCGCCGCCTGCCGCGGCTTCCGCCTCCACCCCTTCGCGGAGCCGGAGCCGGAGCCGGGCCGGCCGCGTATCGCGGGGGCGGGCGGGGGGGCGGGGAGTCGGCGACGCTGCTGGTCTCCGCGAACCGGAGCGGCTAAGATGTCGGATCTCGGGGACTGGTTTAGGAGCATCCCGATCATCACGCGGTACTGGTTCGCCGGCGCCATCGTAGTACCCTTCGTCGGCAAACTCGGCCTCATCAACGCAAGCTACTTCTTACTCTGGCCTGACGCCTTCCTGTACCACTTCCAGGTATCGGCCCACCTCGGGACTGGGAAAGAGAGACGAGGGGGTGGGGAAGCGCGAACTACAAATCCCAGGTGACTTTGCGGCGGTTGGAGCCCGGCGGCCTCGGGTCTGGGCGCGTTTTGAATCACGGGCTTTGTAGTCCCGTGTGTGCGAACGTAGGCTTCAGAGCGTAGGGTGGGGTCAAGTCCTAGGGAATAGGATGGAGAGGTCAAAGGCTGGTCTGATTTTCTACTCCTTGAGGATTTTCACTTTTTAACTCATTTCCTTTTACTCTGTTCAGTAAAATAAGGCCTAGATAATCAAAATGGATAACAGCCCGGAGAGGCAGCGTGCGGTACGGTCTTGGGATTTACCACTGGAACACCTGGATTTAAATCTGGGCCACCTTGGGTAATCCTAATTCATGTTGGGCCTCAGTTTCCTCATCGGTGAGATGAGGAGGTTGAATTGGTTGGACCTTTACTATCCTGAATCGTGTCGTCTTGATGACTAATCAGGCCTTCCAAACACAACACATATTATGGGGTCATCTGCTCAGTAGTCTAGGACGTTCCTAAATTGGATTATATTCACAGGGTTCAGAGTAAAGCATTAGTGAAGGCTGGGTGATTTTATGAACTACGGTGTTCTAACCTTTCTTCCTTCTCTCCCTCCTTCCAGCCCCAGAGACACAAAAGAGGAAATTAAGAGATGGTGACAATTCCCAAGGGATTGGTTCCCAGATGCCTAAAGTGTCATAGTTACCAGATGGAAGGAGGAGAGGAGGTGTAGGCTTTGGGCTTATTTGGGAGCCTGTGTCCTCACTTGGGTGAATGTGGGTGGCACTTTGTCATTTTATCTTGTCTTGGGAGTTTCTTTAGATTCAACTTAAGGTCCCATTGGAAGAAGTCTTTGATAGGTGCCACTAATTTTCAAAGTAGATATGATTACATCATGAGGGATGCACAGGAGAAGTCAGATTCTGATGTGGATATCAAAATTTTTGAAGAAATTTATCTGCTTTCAGGTGTTAAGACTTTTATGCACTAATATGGTGTTGTTCAGTAGTGTCCTACTCTTCAGTGACCCCATTTGGGGTTTTCTTGGCAGGTACTGGAGTGGTTTGCCATTTCCTTCTCCAGCTCATTTTTAAGGTGAGGAAACTGAGACAAACAGTTAAATGACTTGCCCAGGGTCACACAGCTAGTAAGTGTCTAAGGCTGAATTTGAACCCAGGAAGATGAGTCTTCCTGACTCCATGCCAGACACGC
Source organism: Bettongia penicillata ogilbyi (assembly GCA_023548195.1). Taxonomy (NCBI): domain Eukaryota; kingdom Metazoa; phylum Chordata; class Mammalia; order Diprotodontia; family Potoroidae; genus Bettongia; species Bettongia penicillata. Next base: position 1,279,867 of record JAJHZJ010000107.1, on the reverse strand, counting down.
TGTATCCTCTGTGCCACCTAGCTCCCTAGTCTTATTCTGTGGATTCTAATTTACTGTTGGTCATATCACATTTTCTGAAATACAATGATAACTGACATAACACTTCACTCATAACTCTTGTTAGATTATATACTACAACTGTTATCCCCATTTTGTAGATGAGGAATGGGGCTCAGAGGTTAGGTAACTTGCTCCTGGTCACAGCTAGTTAATGGCATAACTGGGATTTGCATCTAAATTCTCTTACTCTAGTAGTGTCACATTCAAAAAGAAAGGGATTCCCTGCCAGCAGCATATTGAGACAGAAAACCAGTTAACATTATCTATTTTGTATTGTGTTTATGTTCTGTTAAACATTAATCAAGTACATTTTATTCTGGTTCAGGCCACACTGGGGAATTCTGCAGGCCTCAGACCATGAATTTGATACCCCTGAAATTACACCATGATATTTCTCAACAGTAAAAATCTAATATAACACATGCTATGTATAGTCTGTATTCTCACCTCCAGTGTTATAAAGGCATTCCTCTCTTTCTACCTAGTGTTATCCATTTCATTATCAGCTAATGACCAAATTTGTTTCTCTTGATTTTTGCTTTATGAATCAACAAATAATGAGTGACCACTATATATTTCTTCAGAAAGCCTGTCTTGATTCCCTAGGGCCTAGGCAGCTAATGTACTCTCTCCCCAAACTATCTTGTATTTATTTTATTTTGTATATATTTAAGATATGTGCATGGGTATAGTAATATTGTTCTCCTCGTTAGAATGTCAGTTTCTTGAGGGCAGGGAATGTTTCACATTTGTCTTTTTTATCTCCATATCATAGCACAGTGCCTGGCACTTAGATGTGCTTACATACAGTCTGTTTGTGGTTACTAAATGGCCCTTAAATTTGTAAGTTGTAGAGAGGACGTTGAAAACTTAGATATTATGGATCTCTGGCTCTGCTCTTCTTTGCCTCCCCTTCCCCAAAACAAAAACAACTTAAAACTGATGGATTTGATGACTTAATCTTGCTCATTTTGTGCTTTTAGAGGAAAAAAAGTGGTAATATGAACTTTTAAGTAGGGGATGAGATTCGGAAGGAGGTGAAGAAGAGGCTTGTATGTCAGATGTAAACACCTCTAAACACCTTCCCTTGATTCACCTCTCCACCCTGTATTCTTCCTTATCAAACATTTGGTTCAGAATTGAGTTAGTACAACCAAAGTTCATTTTTTATGTAATCCAGTGGGCCTAGGCTACCGTACGCCAGTCACTTTCAGGATGACTCCTAGTACACCCTACCCCACCTTGTCTCTTTTCTCCATTTACTGGCTGTGTCCTTCACTCAGAAATTCTTGAAGCATGGATCAAACCATGCAGGAATACCAAGAAAACCCTGGTAAGTCCATCTGCCTGTCCCCTACTTGAAGAAAAGAAGTCAGTCAGTCAGGGAGCAGAGCAAGCATTTATTGTGGTCCTATATATACCAGACTGTGCTAAGCACTAGGGTTACAAAGAAAGACCAAAAATGGTCCCTGCTCTCAAGGGCCTCACAAGGATGGAGACAAAATGCACACAACAACTATGTCAAGCCTTGATATAGACAGGATAAATTGGGAGTAATCTCAGAAGGAAGGCACTACAGTGAAGGAGGGCTGGGAAAGACTTCTTGTGGAAAGTGGGGCTTTAGCCAAGACTTCAAGGAAATTGGAGAAGTCAGGAGGTGGAGATGAGGAGGGAGGGTGTTCAGGCCTTGGAGAATAGCCAGTGAAGATACGTGTAGAAGGCTGAGGGAGTGTAGTATTTGAGGAACAGCCAGGGGCCAAGGTCACTGCATCATACAGGGGAGTAAGGTATAAAGACACTTGAAAGGTAGGAAAGGGCCAGAATATGAAAGGCTTTTCTCCTAGAGGAATGCTTCCCAGCTTATTTGATGGGTCCTCTGTACAGAGTGTGGAGAGAGAGAGGAGAGAGAGAGTGTGTGTGTGTATAGAGAGATATATTCAGATTTTCAAATCTCATCAAGGTACAAAGCATTGAAAACAAAAGTCACACATATGTTCCCCCCCCCATCCCCAAGGAATTTCAGAAAAATTTTATTGCATGTCTACTCATTGGACAGATAAAGAAACTGAAGCCTCAGAAAGTGGTCAGGGCCACTCAGTCTATTGCTATTTCTACTTTATCATGTTTTGTATTCTACTCCACCCTGTTATTGTTACAGAGATGGAAGAGACCTCAGATATCCTCTAGGCAGCTGGTGTCAGACTCAAATAGAAACAGGAACCAAGTACATAAGAATCTCTTCTGGCAGCATATAAATTAGGAAAGCTACATATTGCCATTATTTGTGTTCTGTTATATTTTTATTTGTTTAGTTAAATTTTTCCTATTACATTAATCTGATTGTGGCCACACCGAGAAGTGTTATGAGCTGTGTGTTTGACACTTACCTCATTCCCATTTATAACTTAAAATCAATTGCTTATCCTTTTAATTACAGCTCTCTTCTCTGTAGCTTATTAGTTTGAAACATTAGGTAAAAGTTAATTATTTTTACTTGGTTTGGTGCAGCATAAATGTGTTTGCTACAGGTGCTAGTCTAGACCAATACATCTTGTTACCTGTAAGTAATTTGCTCTGTGTTCTAGGCTTGTAGTTTATAGTGTCTGCAATTTCTTTTTTCCTCTGTACCATCCTCATGTTTCTCTAGCTTTTCATTTCTCCCAGTGATCATTAGCATGGCTAATAATGGTGATGAAATCCCATTTTCTTTTTGAAGACTTCACTGGAGGAAAAGTGGACAATCTTGTTTGACTGTATGCCTCACTTTTTTTACAGACATACAGTGAAAACTTTGCTATCAGATTGGGGAGGATGTAGAATTGATATTATTATTGCTGTTAATAAGGCTTTCACTTATTTAACCCTTTAAGAAATACAAAGTGATACGTAACAGAGCAAAAAGTCTTGTCTCTGACATATAACTTTGTAGTCCATGGCAAATCACTTCCCTTTTCAGTTAACCTAAATTACTCCCTAAGAGCTACAGAGTTGCAAATTTACATTGGTGGAGGGAGTTTTCCTTACAGGGACTTCTACTGTACCAGTGAAATCATAGGCTAGAGACCCAACCAAAGAATTAAAAAAGCACTTTCTTCCTAACAGCCCTATGAGGTAGGTCAGAGGATCATAGAATAGATCTGGAAAGGACCTCAGAGGTCATCTTGCCCAATTTCCTATTTTGTATATAAGAAAATTGAGACGCTAATTGCAAGCGTTATTATGGATATTGTGGTCCTTTTGGAATCATGTTCGTGGGTTCAAATCCTGCTTTCTGACAATTACTAGCAATGCGGGCCTGGGCAAGTCACTTAACTTCTTTGAAACTAGCCTTTTCTCATCCTACCTCAGATGAGCCTTAAGTAAAATAATGTGTCTAAAGTGCTTTGAAACCTTCATAGTGCATGTGAATATCAGTTGCTGTTAAATGATAATACTACCATTTTACAGATGTAGAAACTGAGGCACAGAAAGATTAAGTGACTTCTCAGGGGTCACACTTCTGGTAAATTAGAACTAGAAAATTCATGTTGGCTGGATCTAGGCAAGTGCTCCATAATTTTTAGTATAGATTAGTGACAAAAATATACATGTAAATTTGTCCCTAAATTGAACTTGTAACAAATTTTCTTATGATTTCCTAAAATGTTCTGAAACTTTTTGCTTTCCACCTGTTTTCTGAACCTACAGAAATAGAAACTGAAATTACAGTTTTGACCTTAGAAAAAAATGATTCAGCTTCTAGCTTTAGCCTGTTATAGAGGCAATTTCAGATTTTCGTTTTCATCATTGCCTCTTTAACTCTGATTATTTTAACAAGGATTTCCTAATTGCGCTATTTTTCAAAATTAGTTTTCCATATTTTGCATTCATAAGAATAAAGTAACAATTTCTCATGAACTTCAGAATCTTGTTTGCAGGGAACATTTTCCTTCAAAGTTGATTCTAATTAGCTAAGGTGTTATAAACTATTTTATTTTTTCAATATGCTTTCATTTATTTTGCTAAATATTTCCCAATTATATGTAAAAAAATTTTTAACAACCATTTTTAAAAATTTTTAGTTCTCGTATTCCTTTCCACCTCAGTCCCCTTCTTGAGAAGGTAAACAATTTGATATTGATTATGCATGAGAAATCATGCAAAACATTTCCGCATTAGCCATAGTTACAAACTAGTTTAACTTCATGTTGGGATGTTACTTGTAAAAAAATTTATTTTTATTCTAAATGTAATGAAAAATGAACCCTTCCATATTCAAAGTAGAATATAAAAAGGGAGTCATGTGAAACTATGAATCTATTGTGTAAAATTAGCTCTTAAAAAAGTATATAATACATTCAATGTATTACTTTCAAAGCAGTCCAGCTTGCCTATGTTTCCTTCTGAACTTCCTTCTGTTCTCTTCTTTGCCTTTTAAAAAATACTTCTGTGAGCATGAGGTCACGTTCAAAGTGTGTTGATTCTGGCCTTGAATTACTTCTGACTCTCATTCAAGATTTATATTAAGAAATCAGAATTACTGGTTTCTAAAGCTTTAGGTTAATAAAATAGTGAATGACAGTATTTGCTATTTGAAAATTTGTGTATTTATTCCGTGATCTCAGCACTTAACTAGAACTGATTGTCTTATTTAATTTCTTTGTATGAAACCTAGCAAAGTATATAGCTGGTGTTTATTAAAGCTATTTTGGTGATAATCTCCATGACAAATTAATTTTTTCTTTTCATACTTCTACCAACTATATTCACACCATAATTAAAAACAATTCTAGTGTTAGTTATTGAAATTTTCCTAAGTGGTGCTTTGTTGTTTTTTGTTTTCTTTTAAAAAAAATACTTCATACTAAAATGGGAGAGAATTGATCTTCAAATTTTATTGAATTTTTTCAGGACATAATGAAAAACCTAACCATTCAGTCCTAGTCTGTAGGGAGACCCAGTATCCTTGGTTGTTTTTCAGGGTTTTATTTTTGATTTTCTTCTATCATGACATTCTTTCCTTGGTGATATAATTTACTTCCTTGGCTTCAACTATCACCTCTCTCTAGATGGCTGTTATATCAATCCATCGGTCAGTAAACATTTATTAAATGCCTCAGTGCTGAGGATACAAAAGGAGGCAAAAGGCAATCCTTGCCCTCAGGGAGTTCATTGTATAGTAGGGGAGACTACCAGCAAGCAGATAAGCACAAACCAACTACATACAGGATAAATAGAAAAGAAAGAAGAGAGTGAAGACACTGGAGTTAAGAGGGGCTAGGAAAAACTTCTTGTAGGAGATGGCATTTTAGTTGGAACTTCAAGGAAGCCAGAGAAGTCAGTAGGCAGAGCTGAGAGAGTAGAGCATTCTAGACATGGGGGACAGCCAGAGAAAATGCCTGAAGCCTGGAGATGGAGTGTCTTGGTCCTGTGACAACCAGGAGCCCATTGTCACTGGATCAAAAGGCACATGGTAGGAGCAAAGGTGTAAGAAGACTGGAGAAGTAGAAGGGAGCTAGGTTATAGAGGACTTTGAATGCCAAACAGAGCATTTTGTTTTTGATCCTGGAGGTGATAAGGAACCCCTAAAGTTTATGGAGTATATGGTGTGATCTGCACATTTGGAAAATCACTTTGGTGGCTAAATGGAACATGGCTTGGGAGAGGCTTTAGGCCCATAGACCCACCAGTAGCTGGGATGTATTCGAGAAATATTGCCAAGGTGAAACAGGCTGTGACAACAGATTGGATATGGGGAGGAGGGTGGGAGTTTGTGTGAGAGAGATACACAGGCATCAAAGATGACACCTAGGTTATAGTCTGATGGAATAAGAGGATGCTGTTGTCCTTTATAGTAATAGGGAGGATAGGAACTTGAGGAGGAAAGATACTCAGTTCAGTTTGGACATGTTGACTTGAAGATGTCTACTTTCCATCTTCAGGATGTCTGAAATGCTGTGGGAAATGGAAGATTGGAGCAGGAAAGGTAGAGATGGTGATTAAATCCACAAATGCTGATGAGATCAGGAAGGGAGAAGAGACAGAGCGCTATGAGGGACACCTACACTTAGAGGATATAATGTGGATGAGTCAGAATCAGCATGCCTAAACTGAGCCCCTCAGCCATCTCTTCCACTTCTCATAGTACATTTTCTCTTCCCACCATTGCTGTTCTGTATCTTAACATCACTATTCATATGCATATCACTATCATTCTTGTAATTCAGGTTCAAAACCTTGGAATTACCATTGACTGTGGTTCCCACATCCAGTTATGAAGGCATGTTGAGCTTTTATTCCCACTTCCCATTCATTTGCATCTGTGCCTTCCTTTCTGTACATCATCCTCAGATCTGCGTTCCTCTAGCCTGGATGCTCAAAGTTATCTCCTGGTAATTCCCAACTCCACCAATCTTCTTTCTGCCAGTCTACAGTGCATTCTTGCTGCCATGCTGTGTCACGGCCTCATTCAGAAATCTTCAGTTGCTCGTCATTTCCCTATTCCAGACCCCATTTGGGGTTTTCTTGGCAAAGATACTGAAGAGGTTTGCCATTTCCTTCTCCAGCTCATTTTACAGATGAGGAAACTGAGGCAAACAGGGTTAAGTGACTTGCCCAGGTCATACAGCTAGTAAGTATCTGAGGCCAGATGTGAACTCAGAAAGATGAATCTTCCAGACCTCAGGCCCAGCACTCGATCCACTGTATGACCTAGCTGTCTCCACTTCTCTGTTGAATAAAGTTCAAATTCTGCCTGTTAGTCAAGGCTCTCTACAAGCTATTTCTAATTACCTTTCCAATCTTATTTTCTACTATTACCCTGCAAAAACTTTGTATTATCCTATCCCTTTCTCGTCTCCAGGGTTCCATTTATATTCTTCTTCCTCTCTGTGATGCCTTTTCGTCATCTCTACTTGTCAGGTCATGCTTATTCTTAAGGCTTTGCTCAAATGTCAGTTTTATCCTGAAATCTTACTTGATCCTTCTAACAAATTGTGATCACACCTTTCTTCAAAGTACCATAAAAGAGTGCCTCGCACATAGGAACCACTTAATGTTTCTTGACTGACACTTTGTATTATGAAAGTCAACCCTTTTTTTCCTGCCTTTTATTATATTCATTTGTGTGGACAGGCAGTGTTGTGGATTTGAAATCAGGCACTGAGTTTGAACCCCTGCTCTATGTATATGACTCTGCTCCACCTTGTGGCTGTAAGAAAGTCACACAATTGCAGAATATGAGTTGAAAGAGACCTAGGAAACCCTTTAGGCCACAGGTTCTTAACTTGAGGTCTCCACAGGTAGATTTGAGAGCAGTGTATAAAGTTGGATGGAGAAAAAAAAAACTTCATTTTAATTTTCACCAGCCTTTGGTTTCCTTTGTAAGAAATTTTATGCATTTTTGAAATGTAAGTTTTAAAGACTCATTTATTTAAACACCTCCTATGTACCTGCCACTGAGCTAAGTGCTTTACAGGTATTATTTCCTTTTATCTTCACAACTACCCTGGGAGGTAGGTGCTGTTACTGTTCTTTTTTTGAAGGTGGAGAGAGTTGAGGCAAATTGAGGTTAAATTATTTGCATAGGATCACACAGCTAATAAGTGTCTTAGACTTGATTTGAACTCAGGTCTTCCTTACCCCATATCCATCATGCCATCTAGCTGTCTCCTTTTCTGAAAACATTGTCTTGAGGAATCCCTAGGTTTCTCCAGGTTACCAAAGGGGGATCCAGGACGTGAATGAAAGGTTAACTCTGATGTAGTCCTAACAGTTTTCTCATCTGTAAAATGAAAGAGCTGGGCTAGATGATCTGTAAGACCTTTATGAAATTGTTAGCTGTACCTTGGGCAAGTGATGTCATCTGCAAAATGGGAGTAATACTTTTCCTCCTTCACAGGTTTGTAATGAGGGAAGAACTTTTCATATTGAAGCTATATAACAATGCATTTTAAATGAATGTGATCTTAATATTTAAAGATCATACTATAAAACATAGAAGAGAAGGAGATCATATAAATCTGTTTTGTGGTAGAGTCAACCTGTGTCAGCAGAAATTACTGTTACTAGAATAATTTAAAAAATAGAGGGATTGGTTACAAATTTGCCTCAGTTTCTCCAGCTACAAAAATGGGGTTAATGATAACACATACCATTATAAGATTATTGAGAGGAACAGATGTGATATTTGCAAATCACTTTGTATAGTGTCTGGCACATAGTAGGCATGATGAAATATTATTACTGTTATTAAATATCAAGATGATTTTGGTATTACATTGCTAATTGTCAGCATTTAGTGAGCCATATTTGCTGATTATGCAACTGCAGGATTGACATTTAGTAAGAAAACTGGTGTTTCCTGATTTTTCATAAGTAGTGATACTTCCTGTTTTACAGTTGCCTGATCTTAATTTCAAATACTCCCTCTGCTCCCCTTCCTCGCAACCCCTCGAATTGAGCAGCTACTTAGTGATTATTTCCATTAGTGGCCTACCTCAGTTGCCAGCCCCCTCTCTTACTCAGTGATGCAAAGTGTTAGGCAAATACTGCTTTGTGTTTCTTCTACAGAACCCTAGCTTCTCAAGAAGTGCTCAATGAAAGAAAAAAAAGCTGAAAGTTTTAAGTTAATCAAGTCTACTAGAAAATACTTTTAGTCCTTCTGTGAATAAGTAGGATACTGTAAAGATTTGTTTTTAGAGATTATGTCGGAGTTCTTTATTTTTTTAACGTCACTATCACTTCCCTACCCCAAACAGATTGACACCTTGGACACCTCATTGCATACAATACCTCTAGTCCTCCATCGCGCTGCTGGGAGCGGGGAGATTTACTTCTTTGAAGTTATGAGTGCTCTTTGTAATGATCAGAGTTCTGGGTTTTTTTCTTTTATAGAAATTAATCTTTTTTGATATGAGCTTCACAAACATGAACATTTCACTACATAAAGAACAGAAAGGAAGATTCTACATGAAAGTGAACTTCAACTTTCAGGTTAAAAAATGTTAAATTTGGCACAGTAACAAAACTACCCTGTTTATCTATGTGACCTTTTAAACATCCTTCTGCTTTTTCTTGGGTTATTTAAAAAATGTTTCATTAATAAGCTTTTTTCCCTTTTTCTAATGATTTTGAATATAATTTTCCTTTATATTATTGTGCTCATTGTATAAATTATGCTCCAGGTTCTGCTTGTTTTGTTCTCTATCAGTTAATACAGATTTTCTCAAGTTTCCCCCAAAATCTTCATATTCATTTTTCTTGTGGCATGATTACATTTACAGTTGACAGTTTGTTCAGGTCTTTCTCAGTCAGCAGACAGGCATGTTTTTTCTTGTTTTTTGTTATTACAGAAAGTGATGTTATGAATGTGATGACCATCTTGGGATATTTGCCTAGGGAGTGGTATCGATGGATCAAAGGGCATTTGTTGATAGCTCCACTATGAGTTCATTCAAGTGTTTCTCTTCTCACAGCCCCTCCAACATTGACAAGTTTTGTTCTGTTGTCTTGTTCATTCTATTTGGTGTAAGGTGAAATGTGGAGGGAATTCTCATTCGGGTATGTGTTGTACAAGATGGCCCTGAGAACCCCACGATTCTGTGACATCTTCTTTATACTCTTTAGCACTCTTCTTTATACTCTGCTGCTATTTAAAACGAAACTCTGTATGGCTTACACAGAAAATCAATAGTTATGTTTTGTGTTTGTGTAAGCTTTTATTTTTTCATGCCTTATTTTATAGCTATACAATGATGTGGTAAGGAATTATTGTCTCCAGTTGATAAACAAGAAAATTAAAGCATAAGTTATGTCTCTAAAGTTATTCAGTATCTCATAGTCATGGGATTTTTTTAGGGCAGCTTGATAGTGCGGTGAATATGGTGGCAGACCTGGAGTCAGACGGAAGACTCCCTGAGTTCCACCTGGTCTCAGATACTAATGAGCTGTGGGACCCTGGGCAAGTCCCTTTACTCTTTATCACAGTCTTCTCATCTGTAAAATGAGCTGGAGAAGGAAATGGCAAATGACTGCACTATCTTTGCCAAGAGAATTCCAAATGAAGTCACAAAGAGTTGAACATAATTGAAAAAACAACTAAACCACAACAAAGTGATAGTATTTTAGAGGTGTGGATTATACTCTTCCTTTTAGATCCCATTGCTTCTGACTAGCTGATTTGGTTGCAAACTAGTGTATACTGATGGGCATTTGTAGTCTGCCAGTGTGTGTACACAGTACACAACTCCCTTCGAAATTCTGGAGATAAAATGAAAACTTCAACTCTCAGTATTTATTTGAGCAGGTGATCATACATAAAAGAAGCTGTCAGATTGGAAAGGAAGAAGAGATTTAGTAATACTTTCAGTAGTAATATTGTATTTTTATTGCATCCTAGTTTTCCAGGACAGTCAGTATTTGGGATAGTTTAATGTTTCACACAAAGAGTTGAAATATGGTTAAAGTCACTTTTTGTTGTTGTTGTTAAGCGGTTTCAGTCATGTCTGACAATTTTGTGACCCCATTTGGATTTTCTTGGGAAATTTATTGGAGTTGCTTACCATTTCCTTCTCCAGTTCCTTTTATAGATGAGGAAACTGAGGCAAACAGGTTTAAGTGACTTGCCCATCATCACATGGCTAGTAAGTGTCTGGGCCTGGATTTGAACTTAGGACATAAGTCTTCCTGACTTCAGGACCAGCCCTATATCCACCATACCACCTAGCTGCCTTGAAGTCACTTAGATGCCAATAAAAGCCAACTTCTTACGTAAATTTAATTACGAGGAAAAGGGTTTTTGTTTTTGAATTTCAGCAGCTGAGTTCTAAAGAGAAAGTTGCTAAAAATAGTGCTGTGGTATCTATTACATTTATAAAACTCAAGTCAGAAGGAATTATGGTAGTTTCTTGAATGAATAAAGCATTTATTAAATGCTTATTATGTGCAGAGCCCTGGGGATCAAAATAGAAAAGGAAGAAGGGGCACTTGTCTCAAGGAGCTCCCATTCCAGTAATAGCCCATGTGGAGGGTTTTGGCTGCAAGGGGCAAGGGTGCTCCTTTTAGTGTCATTTCCATTCATTTCTTTTTCAGTTTCTTAGGATGTAGTCTAATATAAGTGGCAATGGTGGGGTGGTTGGGTGTATGTGCTTGAACCCCAATTCTAAAATCATCTCTCTCTAAAAATCACATTGCTCCCTAGCCTCAAAACTATCCCAAGCAGTTTCGCCCCAGCCCAAGGACACAGCCTGCCCCAGCAACAACCGTTATGTCCCTTCCTGCTACAGTTGCCAGCTGCACCTTTAGAATTTGTTAGTTTGAACCAGCTGTGCACTGGCTGAACTGACTGTGTCCTGGGTCATGGCAACATTTACTACTCACTGACCAATCATATGTATCCTAGTCTTAGACATACTTATACTCCCTTACATTTATCTTGTTTAATAAGACATTGATGAGAACAGCCTGGTATTTCTCAGTCAGTCCTGATTGCTAGTTGACTTAATTATGTTTCAGATCTAAAACCACACCTCAATGTAGCCCCTCCTTGGTCTGATGTTCCTGATGAACTCTGAGTAAAATACCTGCACAATAGATACTAAAAGTATATGTTCCTTTAAGAACTGACCACTCCTTAATCATTCTCTAATCCCGCCCCAATCACCTAGTTAGCATATTTGGCACACGTTTTACTACAGAATATCCTATATAAATTTACCTGTACCCCTTCAAATCGCAGGTTCCCTAAGAACTCTTGCCCCCTGAAAAGTGTAATAAATGTTTACCTTTACCTCATGAATGCTTGAGTCCCCCCCCAGCCCTCATCAGCAGTGTAGGGGAAAGAGCACTGGGCCAGGAATGCAGTTGGATTCTGGATGTTAAGTGGGTCCCTTATCTATCAAGTGACTGAGTGGGACTGGAAAGCCACTTTTAGCTTTAAAATTCTGTTTCTGTTCAATTTAGACAAGGAAATGTAGGAATAGCTTCAGTCAACGTGTCATTAACATCTAGTGTTGTGAGATTCCCCCCAGGTGCATCCTGAGGTCAGACTTCTACCTGTTGACTTTGTTTTCCACCATGAACAGTAACTCAGAAAATGGCACAGAAGAGCAACAGTAGTACTTCTGTTCTGAGGACTGTTTTGAATGGTCAAAAACAAAAACCAGAACTGGGAATGTAAACAAATATCTTGTTATCCTTCTAGTTTCTTATCCCTCAATAAACTCCAGTGGATCACTGTTACCTCCAGGATCAAATATAAAATATGCTGTTTGACTTTTAAAACTTGCCTTTCTAGTCTTCTTAGTCCTTCTTCTTTATTGTTCTCTTAGCTTTCTTTACTTGGAAGATATTTGTGTTAGGTGATTCTCTCTCTGTGCTAAGTAATGATGAACAGTGACTCTCCTACCTACATATGGCCCTGTCCCAGTCGGACTATGCATAGAGTACCCTCACCTCTACTCCTTAGAATGCCTGAATTCTTCAGGACTTTGCTCTATCTGCATGAGGCTTTTTTGGGTTCCTTTCAGACCCCAAGGTTTTTCTGAGTATGTGAACTGAAAGCCTAGAAACTCCTTAAGGATATTTCATTTTTCCCTTTGCATTCCTATCACGTTGAATGGTGCCTGTCACAGAGGAGGTACTTAATAAATATTTATTGATAGATTACAGCCTCAAAGAAGCAGATGTAGGATTGATTATTAGGACTTTACCTTTACAGTTAGAGCTCTAGCACAGCAGACTGGGCTGCCCCAAGAGGTAATGAGTTTCTTCTCATTGGAGGGTGTTTCACAGGTAACACACAGGAGGCACTGGAGTTTTTGGACTCCAGCCTCTAACAGGTTTAGTCTTTATCTGGTCAGATAGGAAGGACAGGAAGACAGCTTCGGAAGGGTTAATAATCTTACTTTATTCTAGTCTGTTCTTCTCAAAGGGGTTGCTGATAATGGGGGCACCAATCCTACAGCATTCCCTAATCACCCTTCTTACAGAGGCCAACAAGAAGGGAGGGGCAACCACCCCGATGTCTTGATGGGATCATTTTTTTTAAAATTTATTTATTTAACTTTTTACATTCATTTTCACAAAATTTTGGGTTCCAAATTTTCTCCCCTTTTCTCCCCTCCCCCCACCCCAATGCCTCAAGCAATCTAATTTTCCCTATTTCCAATCTGCCCTTTCTTCTGTCATCCCTCCCTTCTCTTGTCTCCATCTTCTCTTTTCTCCTGTAGGGCCAGATGACTTTCTATTCCTCATTAACTATATGTCTTCTTTCCTAGTAGCAACAACAATACTAAACAGTTGTTCCTAAAACTTTGAGTTCCAAATTCTCCCCATCCCTCCCTCCCCACCCATTCCCTTTGGGAAGGCAGGCAATTCAATATAGGCCATATCTGTGTAATTTTGCGAATGACTTCCCTGATAGTCGTGTTGTGTAAGACTAACTGAATTACCCTCCATCCTACCCTGCCCCTCATTGTTTCTCTTCTGTCTTTTGATCCTGTCCCTCCCCAAGCGTTGACTTTAAATTGCTCCCTCCTCCCTTTGCCCTCCCTTCCATCATCCCTTCCCTTGCTTATCTCCTTCTCCCCCCCTTTCTTATACTGTAAGATAGGTTTTCATACCAAAATGAGTGTGCATTTTATTCCTTCCTTTAGTCAAATGTGATGAGGGTAAACTTCTTGGTTTTTTTTTTTGTTTTCTTGTTTTTTTTCTCAGCTCTCCTCTTTTTCCCTCCACTAAAAAGTCTCCTACTTGCCTCTTAAATGACATATAATTACCCCATTCCATTTCACCCTCTTTCCTCCCACTACATTTCTCTCTCACCATTTACCTTAATTTCTTTTAAGCTATGGTCCCATCCTATTCAATTCATTCTGTGCTCTCTGTCTCTGTATGTGTGTGCATGTGCGTATGTGTGTGTTCATGCATGCATGTACGTGTGTGTGTGGTCCCACCAACTACCCAGATACTGAAAAGTTTTAAGAGTTACAAATAATGTCTTTCCATGTAGGAATGTAAACAGTTCACTTCTGGTAAGTCCCTTAAGACTTCTCTTTGCTGTTTCCTTTTTCATGCTTCTTCTCTTTCTTGTGTTTGAAAGTCAAATTTTCTTTTCAGCTCTGGTCTTTTCATCAAGAATGATTGAAAGTCCTCTGTTTCATTGAAAGACCATATTTTCCCCTGAAGTATTATACTCAGTTGTGCTGGGTAGATGATTCTTGGTTTGAGTCCTAGTTCCTTTGCCTTCTGGAATATCCTATTCCATGCCCTTCGATCCCTTAATGTAGAAGCTGCTAGATCTTGAGTTATCCTGATTTTATTTCCACAATACTGGAATTGTTTCTTTCTAGCTGCTTGTAAGATTTTCTCCTTGACCTGGGAGTTCTGGAATTTGGCCACAATGTTCCTAGGAGTTTCTCTTTTTGGATCTCTTTCAGGTAGTGATTGATGGATTCTTTCAATACTTATTTTGCCCTCTGGTTGTAGAATGTCAGGGCAGTTTTCCTTGATAATTTCATGGAAGATGATATCTAGGCTCTTTTTTTGATCATGACTTTCAGGTAGTCCCATAATTTTTAAATTGTCTCTTCTGGATCTATTTTCAGGTCAGTTGTTTTTCCCATGAGATATTTCACATTCTCTTCCATTTTTTCATTCTTTTGGTTTTGTTTTGTGATTTCTTGGTTTCTCGTGAAGTCATTAGACTCCATCTGTTCCATTCTAATTCTGAGAGAACTATTAAATTCAGTGAGCTTTTGAACCTCTTTTTCCATTTGGCTAATTCTGCTTTTGAAAGCATTCTTCTCCTCATTGGCTTTTTGAACCTGTTTTGCCAATTGAGTGAGCCTATTCTTCAAGGTGTTATTTTCTTCAGCATTTTTTTGGGTCTCCTTAACCAAGGTATTGACCCGTTTTTCATACTTTTCTTGCATCTCTCTCATTTCTCTTCCCAGTTTTTCCTCCACCTGTCTAACTTGCTTTTCAAAATCCTTTTTGAGCTCTTCCAAGGCCTGAGCCCACCCAACATCCCCCTGGGATGTCTGGGGTACTGAGGCCCCGCCCTCCACGTCTATCCCTGATGGCAAGAATACGTCCTCCTCCTCGTCAGATCCGAAGGTCGGGATCATTTGCATTTGTTGGAAAAAACTCTCTGTAGTCTTATTTTTCTTCCCTTTTCTAGGCATTTTCTCAGCCAGTTACTTGACTTCTGAGATTCCTGTCCAGCCCCGCCTAGATCCGCTCAGCTAGTGCTTGGGGTCTGAGATTCAAATGTGCTTTCTGAGCTGCCCACCCGCCTGCTGATCAATGTGAGCTTTAGTTCTGGTGCTGGGGTGGGGGCAGGGCCGCCTCCCAGGCTCAGCTCCCTCAGGGGCTTTATGCAGAGACCTTCAGGAATGGAGCGGGTGGGGGGAGGGCGCCTCCCAGGCTCAGTTCCCTCAGGGGCTTTATGCAGAGACCTTCAGAGAAGGAGCGGGTGGGGCAGGGCCGTCTCCCAGGCTCAGCTCCCTCAGATTGTTTATGCAGAGACTTTCAGTAATGAAGATCCTGCCTGCTGCTGGGGGAGTCCCAGGCCTCCGCGGCCGCGCTGCTGCCACCTCTGCAGCCGCCCCCGCCTCTGCCTCCACTGCTTCCTCCCGAGGGGGCCCGAGTCACGGAGACACCCCGCTCCCCTCAGCCAGCCAGCCGTCTCTCTCACTGACCTGTAGCTTCTGTGGGCGGAGGGACTTTCCCGGCTGCCGGAGCTTCCGTCCCTGAAGCCTGCTCGGGTCAGCTTCTCTGGGGCCAAGGCCAGGGCAGCGCTGGGGTGGGGTCTGCTTTCCGGGGAGTGACGGACCCTGGGGACAGGTCTCCAGGACTCTCTGGAACGGAAATCTCTTCCACTCCGTTTCTGCACACCTTTCAGTAGTCCAGAAGTTATGGGGGTCTCTTTTTACATTAATTCTATGGGCTGTGGTTTCAGAGCTCCTAAACGTGCGTCCTTCTACTCCGCCATCTTGGCTCCACCTTGATGGGATCATTTGAGACAGGCACAGCATTCCAACTTGTGCACTCCCCTAAATCCCTTCAAGACTCAGTGGGGGCTGGTTGAGGCATGTACATGCATTATTCTCTGCATTACCCAAACCCGAAATGAGTCCCCCATGGACTTCCCACTCACTAACCAGTGCCCACTTGCTTTATAGGGCAACAGACTAAGAAGGCATCTTACCAACGTTAACTTTAAGCAATGTTGTCATTCTGCGCAAGTGTAGTCAGTATCACATTATATCACCCCATATCTCACTGTACAGTCTCAGTAGGACTGTCTATCGCTATAATTCTAGGAATTACTATCTAGGATCCTTGGGACTATTCTAGGAGTTATTATCTGACACCTGGTAAGTAGACATTGCCATGTCTGTGGATCCTGAGAAACTAAACTAAAAGGATAACAAAATCCTCCTTATTTTCAGAAAGTCTTCAGGCAAAGACTACATATTGGATATGTTGTACAGGTTAACTAGATTATTTTCTGACTGAGGTCCCTTCCATCTTGTAGACTCTGATTCTATAGTCAGTGTTATAACCTGGAGAAAGCGGGAGGGAGCCCTCCACCCAGTATGTACCTGGCAATCTAGAGATGGCCAGAAGGGGCATCAGTTGATAGAAAGGTTCTTACTGTTCTCCATCCTTCCTCCCAGTAAGTGAGTCAGCCTCTCTTTGCCGATTGGTCCTCCAGTTTCCCATGGTTAATTGGTATTGAAAGATGCCAACTAAGTTGGTTACTTTTGTTTATCCCCCTTAGTAAAGGCAACCAAGGTGGTTTGTGAGAGACCTTGAAGCTGAATCTAGCTTTTATAACGTGACATTTAGTTGAGAGGCAGCACCGAATGGTGAAAAAAGTATTTTGCTTTTTACCTGAAGTTGGAATTGTGTTTTGAATATTTACTACTCACTCTTTACTCATGAACCATTTTACCGAAGAGGAAAAGTGAGACTCCAAGAGGTTAACTGACTATGGGGAAGTCACTTTTAGAGCCTCACTTTTCCTCATCTGTAAAATGGTTCATCAGTACACATTAAGAGCTTACTCTCTACCAGACATTGTGCTAAGTACTAGGGATACAGAAAGGCAAAGAGCTCACATTCTAATGGGGGAGACAACACTCAAACAGATATGTGCAGAGCAAGCTATATGCAGGAAATAATTAACAGAGGGAAGATGGCTTCCCACAGAAGGTAGGATTTTAGTTGGGGCTTAAAGGAAGCCATGGAGGTTGGTAGAGTGGAGAAGGCAGAGCATTGAAGACAAGGAAGACAGCAGAGAGAATGTTTGAAGCCAAGGGATGGAATGACTTATTGGTGGAACAACCAGGAGACCCATGTCACTGGATCAAGGAGTATGTGTTGTTGGGAGGAAGGTTTTAAAAAGACTGGAAAGATAGGAGGGGCCTAGGCTATGAAGGGCTTTGAATGCCAAATAAAGCATTTTGCTATATGTTATATAATCAGACCTACTATATGATCAGACCTACATTTTAAAAAAATTGCTTCAGTGGCTGAATGGAAGATACATTGCGGTGGGGACAGATGTGAGGCAGGCAGATCCATTAGCAAGCTATTGAAATAATCAAGACATGAGGTTATGAGGGCTGTATTACAGTGGTGGCAGTGTCAGAGGAGAAGGGGGCATATTTGAGAGGTGTTGCAAAGGTGAAATTGACAGGCCTTGGCAACAGCTTGGATATAGTGCAGTGAGAGGTAGTGAGGAATACAGGATGAGGCCTAGATTGTCCTCAGGTCCTGGGGGGATAATGTTGCCTCTGCGGTAATAGGGAAGGTAGGACGGGGAGATTTAAGGGGGAAGATAATGAGTTCTGTTTTTGACATTGAGTATAAGATATCTACTGGACTTACATTTTGAGATGTCTGAAAGGCAGTTGGAGATGAGAGGTTGGAGGTCAAGGGAGAAATTGGGGAAGGATGTATAGGTCTGAGATTTATCAGCACAGAGATCATAATTAAATCCATGGGAATTAATGAGATCACCATGGGAAGGAGAAGAGGGCCCAGGACATAACTTTGAGGGTCATCTACAGTTAGAGGGTGTGATCTGGAGGAGAATCTAGCAAAGGAGACAGAGAAGTAGTGATCAAATATGTAGGAGGAGAGCCAGGAGAGAATGGTATCCTCAAAATCTCAAAGAAGAAAGTATCAGGGAAGAAAGGGTGATTAGCAGCTGCAGAGAAGTGAAGGAGAGTGAGGATTGAGATATAGGAAGAGATCACCAGTCACTTTGGAAAGAGCAGTTTCTATGGAATGATAAAATTGGAAACCAGATTATAAGGGGTTAAGAAAAGAGTGAGAAGAGAGAAAGCACCTGTTCTGGATGGCCTTTTCCAAAATAGTTCCTACATCACATGATTGTTGAGATAATATAAAGTACTTTATAAACCTTAAAGCACTGTATAATAAATAGGAATTCTGAGTAGCCTCCAGCTAGGCACTGCAATAAATGTCGTGTCTTGCCTTTGAGTATTTCTTTCCCTTCTTTGCTCTCCAAGTGTGTTCTGAGCTGAGAAGTGGAGCAGCTGGGGACAGTTTGGTGCTGTAGTAGATAGAGTGCTAGTTTTGGAGTCCAGAATATCCAAGTTCAAATCCTGTCTCAGATACTTGGTAGCTGCGCAATCCTGGCCAAGTCATTTAACCTCTCTTAGCCTTCAGTATCCTTATTTGTAAATGTGGGATTGTTATAATAGTATTCTATCTTAAAGGGTTCCTGTGAGAATCAAATGAGATAGTATTTAAGTGCTTTGCAAACCTGAAAGCTCTATATAAATGTTTCTTCTTGTTCTTGTTATTATTATGCTGGAGAAAGGCTTCCCAGGAAACAGTGGGAGTTCTTCCTGTTCCCAAATGGAGATTGGGCTTATAGGATTCTGGGAAAAACCTGGATGTCAGCAAGACAGAATTTAGAATAACTAGCATTTATATAGCACTTTAAAGTTTGTAAAAGCACTTTATATTTGTTATTCTCACTTGATCCTCATCACAGCCTGGTGAGGTAGATTCTGTTATTATCTCCATTTTGCAGATAAGGAAACTGGGGCTGAAAGGTTAAGTGACTTGTGCAGGGTCATACAGTTAGTAAGTTTATGTGTTAGGATTCAATCTTAAGTCTTTCTGATTACAAGTCCAGTGTCCTAGCCAATGTGCCACATAGATTACTTAAATGATTTCTTTCAACATCCGAGATGTTATTACTCAACACTATTAAACTGTAAGTAAACAGGAAAAAAAGGAGAGTGCTTTGCTAGGATCTAATTTTGACTTTATTTTGTTTCAGAATGAGCTAAACTTATTAATATTTATGAATCTTTGTTTTGTTTTGGACAGATATGGAGGCCAATCACTGCAACATTTTTTTTCCCAGTTGGCCCAGGAACCGGATTTCTCTACTTGGTGAATTTATATTTCTTATATCAGTATTCTACACGACTAGAAACAGGTATGTTTTTTTTTACAATGATTTCCATGTGAGTGTGTGCTTTCAGTGTGGTCTTTGCATAATATATCTGTCCAAATGTTTTCTTCTTTGATGGGATATTGAAGGCAGTTAAGAGAAGAGAAACCTAAAGTATTCCTGATATCAGAGAAAAACTACTTGTTTAAATGTTGACCTTTCATTTGTAATTGGGTAGATTCACTTTACTTTCATACTTTTTTGGTTGGGGGGGTGAAGTGAAGTTTCTTGGGTAATTAGGGTCAGATATAGTCTTAAGTGGAAGGAAGTCATTTACAAAGAGACTTTTAAGCTCGGTTTAACTACATACTCCGGTTCTAATCCTATGATAGATTTCCAGATTTATGGTTTGCATTATAGGTACACTGGAACAACCTTAGGCTAAAATTTTCTATTCACTAAATTGTAATTTATTCCCTGTGTGCTCTTGTGAATTGCTGCTTATGTTAAGAGATGCTAAATCGATACTACTGTGATAAAAATGTGAAAATAATTTGATTGTTAAGTCTAAATGGTTTGGAAAAGGTTGACTGACTCTAGAGTCTTTATATTCTTAAAATAAACTGACTGGCTATTAGTCCAGGATATAGATTGAGGGTCCTGAACTGCCCATGATTCTAATAAAGAATTTATGCCACTGAAAAATGGTAGTTACATCTTTGTTGTTTGGAAATATGAAACTTATTTAACATTTTAAACTTGAAAAAAAGTTTATGTTGCACTTTTCTTAAGCTGCTATTCTCAATGAAGAGCTATTACAAAAATGCACACATGTAGAGAATACAATCATCTTATTCTCCATGTATGTATATTATTCTTCCATAGATTTTACCTTTGGAAAAGAGCTTCCAACTCATTCAAATTCTTATTTTACATATGAAGAAACCTCAGAGAGAAGCTAGGTAACTTGCCCAAGGCTGCACAGCTATTTGATGGCAGAAGGATCTCCTGAATGTCAGCATTGAGCTAGAAACTGCAGTCATGTGTCATCCTGACCTTCTGGCATATACTTCCTAAGTATATTGCTTCCATTAATAAAATAGTCTTTTTGGATGACTTGTGAGGGCTTTTCCAACTCTAAATCTATACTCTGGATATCAATACTTAAATGTCATCCAAGTAGATTATCAGTGGCCAGTTGTTAATTCCAGGCTGACCCTCCCTAGTTTACATGGCTTCTTTGAGCCCACCTCTGCTTAGCCAGCCAATATTTGCTCAGGAAATACAAACTGATTTTTAATATTAATCAAAACTACACATAGTTAGATAGATCCATGACAAAAATAATGTGCATTTCCAGGCCAAATGTATTTTTTTTACAATTGTGCCTTACTCACTGGCATGGATAATTAAACCCTGACTCTGCACAAATGTCATTGAGGAAACATGAATTCCCATCAAATTACATAAGAAGTTTGAGGTAGAAGAGCTTAGAAGAGTTTAGAGATCATTTTATTCAGTCTCTTCATTTTTGAGATGAAGAAATTGGAATCCAGAAGTTTTAAATGGCTTATTGAAGGTCACACAGCTTTTTTAGGACAGTCAGGATTAGAACTCAAGGTTTCTATCTTCCAGCTCAGTGTTTTATCCATGATACTATTTAGACTCAGTAAATTGGACTTAATGCAATTTTTATCAGCCCCAGGTGTTGCTGCCTGAACATTTACCAACCTGACCAAATTTTTCAGGTACTCAGTATGTGTAGTGCTTGCTTATTTATGAGGCTTCTGATTTGAATGGGAATTGCAATTTGAGGCCTGTTAATTTGCAAGTTTTAATTCACTCAAGTAACTGAAATATGTTTATTTAGTTGGTGTGATAGAAATTTTAAAACTGAAAGCCATTTTGAAGGTGTAAAGCCTTCATTCAGAAATTGAATTGGAATTTCATTTAGATCTCACTACGAGACCTTCACATTAAGTTTTTCTCAGTGTTGTGGTCAGAATTACTCCACACTGCAATGTGGGGTGGAAACAAAGGAACTTGGAGGAGACTGAGGCTTGGAGTTTATGAGCTTCCTCCTACACTGACCTGTGTTCTGCTTGGGAGTATAGATTTCCTTTGGTTTTCTTTTTAACCTCCTTAAATATGCCTTGTAACCAAGGCATTGTAACCAATCTTGTAACCCAGATTACTCTGGTTCAATTCTTGATTTACTGGCTGTGTGACCCTAGGGAAGTCATTTAACTACACTGAACCTCAGTTTCTTCACATGTAAAATGGTTAGTAATAGCAGCACTGCCTTTTCAGGGGATATTATCATATGTGATAATATATAGGAAGAGCTCCACAAACCTGAAAATGCCATATAAATGCCATTATTATTACTACTGTGACTAATAAAATTTAGTTCAGCTCACATATCTTAAGTGATTGCTGTGTCATGTAGGCCCTGTGCTAGCCACTGTTCCTTTTCATGTAATCAGCTGATAGGAACAAGTCCACTTTTCCAGCAGACACACCTTCCTGTGGAAGAAAAGGCAAGGAGGGGCAAGTGCTACCTCTTTATTTGTTCTGTTGGTCCTTGACCACCGTCTTTAATATGGGGGGAGGAGGAGCTGTACACCTGGGCAGCGCTGCCCTTTCTGAGGTGGCATTGCAGGCTTGGGTGTGTGTTGCAGTGACATGAAATTAACCCATGCTTAGAGATCCAAGAGTGTCAGGCCTTGTCTGGTTTCTGACATCGATTTTCTGTGTGACTCCGGGCAAGTCTCTTTCTTTGATTCTTGATTCTTCTATAAAATGGGGATGATGCCATCTCTCCGTACATCAGAGAGATTTCCTAGTGATGAGAGCTGGAAAGGGGGGGTGGGATGGAGGAAATTCTGAAATCCCCCACAGACCAGAGTACAGAGGCAGGTTATGGGCCTCCTGGAATGAATTTTCAGACTCAAGCATTGTTGAAGTCAAGGTGATAAAAGATTTATAATGCTTTTCAGCAGGCAAGAGTTTTTAGGAAACCTGCAACCTTAGAGGGGGACAGGTAAAGTTTGTATAGGATATTCTATAGTAAAACTGTGCCAAATATGCTAATGAGGTGATTCTGGAAGGGATTCTTAAAGGAACATGCACTTGTAGTGTCTACTGTGCAGGAATTTTATCCAGAGTTCTTCAGGAAATAGCCCAAGATGGAGCTACGTGGAGGTGTGGTTTTAGATCTGAAACATAACTAAGTCAACTAGCAATCAGGACTGACTACGGAATACCAGGCTGTTCTCATCAATGTCTTGTTAGACAAGATAAATGTAAGGAGTATGAGTAAAGTGTAAGATACATGTGATTGGTCAGTGAGTAGTAAATGTTGCCATGACCCAGTACACAGCCAGTTCATCTAGTACACGGCTGGTTCAAACTAATAAATTCTATAAGTGCAGCTGGCAACTGTATCAGGAAGGGAGATAACAGTTGTTGTGACAGGCTGTGTCCTTGGGCTGGGGCGAAACTGCCTGGGATAGTGTTTTGAGACCGGGGAGCAATGTGATTTTTAAAGAGAAATGTGATTTTAGAATTGGGGCCCAAGCACATGCATACAAGCACCCGTCAATAAGCTTAATATACCTTCAAAAGGAAAAGTACCATAGTCATGACTATAGATATTTGAAAAGATGATTGAAATCTGGAACATTTTAACTCCTTATTGCATGTTTTCACCAAGGTGGTTCTTTTCATAATACTTTGCAAATAACAGAATTTGCATATTACGTGGATTTTGAAGGGCCAGTGAATGATTTTTTTGGAGCTGAGGGGTCTAAGATACTAAACTTAGAGATTTTTAAAGAAATATTTTGTTGTTTCCCTTCAGATCCGTTCTTTCTCCTGCTGTCTTACTCTGCTTGATGTGTCATGACCCCCTTCTCTATGTAGTACTTTCAGGAACACTATGTTGCTGTAAAAGGAAGACCAACTTGGCTTATGATCATATGTTGCTCCAGTTACAGTGGAATGACTGTGGCCTATTCCATGCTGCCTTTAATATGGGGCCACTAGCTTTTTGTTATACTCTTCATGCTGTCTGCTATAGGCAGAGGGCCTGGGGTCAAACCCCATATTGTCATTACTAGCTCAGGGATTGTGGCCAAGTCTTTGAACTTTGGTTCTCAGTTTTCTAATCTATAAAATGTACACAATATTTCCATTTACCACACAGGGTTGTCCTGAGGAGCAAATGAGACATTGTGCATGAAAATACTTTGTAAATTATAGATATTATGTAAATGTAATTATTGATAATCATGTCGTAGGATTTTAAAGAAACCTGGTACTTTCCAGTCATTAATCCAACCCCTTAAAATAACAGATGATTCTAGGTATAGAGTAGTCAAGTGACTTGCCTGAGGTCACATGCACATAAGTGGTAAAGCTTTGACAAGAACCCAGACCTCCTGGGCTTTGTCCAGGGCCTCCTTTCCATGCTTGCTGCTGGTTGTGCCTTCACCTGCCATCCCTATAAGTCCCTCTTGGAGACACTTAGAGTGTGATTATCCTGAAAGACCTTTGGATTTGATCCCAGAGTAGTGCATCAAAAGCATATTGGAATTCAGATGGCAAAGCTGAGCTGATTTTACTTGAGTGACTTTAGTTTGGGGGCTTATATATCTGCATCATTTAAGATGTCAGAAAAGCTAGAGTTCTCCTTTTGTCATTTTATTCAGCAGGTTCTCTTCCCTCATGAAATTGACTTTTTTCAGTATTATTTTTTGTTCCCTCATGTATTCTGGATATGTGCTATTTTGTTTATTTAACTTTTTGCCACAAGATACATCTTGATCAGGAAATCTGAACTTGTTTATTTTTGTTTTCAGGGGCTTTTGATGGAAGGCCAGCCGACTACATGTTCATGCTCCTTTTTAACTGGGTTTGCATCGTTGTATCCTTCTGCTCATCATTACTTTCCATGTGAATGAGCCCCTCCTTTTCGTGTTTTAAAAATCCAAACAAGATTTCATCAAACCCTGCACATTGTTAGTCTCTTTGCTTGCTAGCTAATCCAGCTTCTTCTTAAAAGCTACTCCAGGGTTAAGAAGAGCTATGAAGCTTTTTCTCACTGTTTCCTTTGTGAGACTTTTCACATTGTTGTGTGGGTTTCATTCCTCTTCTTGCTTCCTGTTCTTTGTGTTCTCATGTGACAGCTTGTTGACTACAGAAAGAAGAGATGCAGTCCCTTAAGGGAGCTTTGAAAACTGGTTATCCTGGACAGTTAGTCTGAAATCAGCCTAAATCCTTTTATCACAACACTATTTCCTCGGCTTCAGGTACTCAGTGGTAATTAAGTCTTCCCCTTCCATTAAAGATTCTATCTCTGTAAAACGACAGAGGAGTCCACTTTGCTCTTTGCATCAACAGAATTGTCAGCAGGTCGGGCCCTCCATCTTCTGAGTCCTTACGACAGCCGGTGAGAGCAGCAGAAGGAAGGAACTCAGTGGTTCAGAGCCTGTTAAGTTTTGGGGAGCTGGCAGGAAGAAAAATTGCCTTTGGGCTTTTAAACTTCCGTTTTCAGCTTGGAAGAGAGCCAGTAAATAGGACCCTGTTGAGTCTTTTTCTCCCTTCTTTTTGAAAAGTTGTTTTCTAACTGTAGCCACACTTTGAAGTCCAGTAATGAGCCAAGCCCCAAGGAGCATTGGCAGGCCCAGTTTCATAGGGATGAGCACTTGTCTTCTCTGCATGAGAGAGAAATGCTAAAACTCTTAAGGGCAAAGGTTAGGCAGATTTGAGTTTTGTACATAAAAAGCAATTAATTTCTATTGTTGCTTGTTTCTTCATGGCATCTGTTTTAAAATGTGAAGAGTCACCACAGACTATGGCAGCGTATAGCATGTGCTTGGACATTTTAAACAAGCTGAACTGTGGAAAATGTTTTTCACTTCTGAATTTTACTTTCATGCTTCAGAGCAATGTCTTGAACTAGATAAACCCCCAGCATAAAACCTTCAACCCAGATTCTGTGAAGAAAAACCTTTTATTGAAAAAAATCACCACCAACCACCACCAAAAACTGATAACCAAATCCAATTTGATTATGTACATTATTTCCTGCTGAATTTTCTTTAACTGTACAAACTTAGATCACTGGTTTAATAATGGACATGCAGGTAAGTACCTCCATTAACAATACATTCTTAGTTTGCCACGATTGTTACTATATTAACTGCTTTATCAGAAGAATTGCTTGTGTGTTGCATGTATGTTCTCTGGTGTTTTGAAATATTAATATTTTATTCAGATTGAGCTTTTTGAATTAGAAAATTGGTGATATTTAAGCCAGTGATCTTGGTACTTATTTGCCTGTCTTTTGCATTGTGTTGTCTTTAGCTCTCTTAAGAAAGTGGGCATGATCCTTAAATGCCTTTCAAATGGGAGGACAGAAGGAATGGAATTTTGGAAAAGGCATATATCCATTTTCTTTATCTTAAACACTTGAGTATTTGTTAGTTTCCCAGCTGTGAGCTTAAGCCCTCCCTTCCCCTTTTGCTATTACTTCCCATGAGTTCTTGTCCAGTAAAATATATACATTGGACTGATTTATGTGTATTGCCTAATCCATCTGAAAGTGGGTAGGTTATGTTGCATCTGACCTTTACTTGCCTGGTGGAATTGATCCATTTGTTTCAAGATTTCAATTTTTTTCCCCCCGCAGTAATAGTGGTAGTAGTTATACTGTATTTTTTGTTACTGATGCTTTCATTTTTCCCTTTTGGTCAGGGAAATAGCTATTTGATTATTTCCAATTTATTCTGTATATATCTTGCTTATACATAATTTTTGTGTCTCCTTCATTAGACTGTGAACTCCTTGAGAGCAGGGACTGCTTTTTTTCCATTCCCAGCACTTCACACTGTGCCTGGCACGTAGTAGTTGTTACATAATAAATGCTTAATGGATTGACTGATGATCAGTTGCTTTTTTATAAACTTAAAAAAAAAAAGATTATGGCTTGCATAGCCTAAATATAAAACCCACCAAATTTGTATCATGTTCCTTTTTTCCCTCCCATTCCAGCGTAGGGGTACATGTTCCCTCATTTTCCTTTTTTACATCCATATTTGAGTTGCTTGCTTGTCTCATCAGGTTAAGTTCCAGCTTGATAGGCACTAGAAAAAGTCAAGAGCTAGATGGATTTCTCTGTGAGTCCCTCTCTTACTTGGCCTTACATGTGTGATTTCTTTTGCAGTTGCTGATGATTCCTTTGATCATGTCAGTGCTCTATGTCTGGGCCCAGCTGAACAGAGAAATGATTGTATCATTTTGGTTTGGAACACGATTTAAGGTACATTCTCCGAAGCAGGAATTCATCTTCCTTCAGCCCTCTGGAGGAAGGGCTCAGCCTTCTTTTCTTCAGCTCCAAGATCCAGTTTCTGGCTCCTCCAGAAGAGGTCACTGCAGAGCAATATACTACAGGCAGCTCCAGGGGCTGAGTTTTTATTTATTTAATCTACTTAAAAAGACTAACCTTGTCTGAACTCCTATGCTATTTTAATATGGGTAACACTTGTTGGAGCAAAAGGTGGTGGGTGCCTTACCTCACAAAAAGGTCAATTTGTCTGAAGGCAGGTGAGTTTTTTCTTGTTGAAGTCAGGTAGGAGGAAATGCTTCATTATTTAAAATCCTATTTTTTGAGCTTTTCCCGTCTCCTATTCTCATTTCATTTGAGTACAGTTGTGTGAGTTTCAGGCCTACCCACGGAATGAATGATTGGAATGTGTACACTTTCATTTCTCTTCAGCTATGTGACAGAAACAGTCAAGGCGCCTTGTTTTCTACAGTTGAAGAAACTAAGGACCAGAATGGCTAGATCTGTTTGTGCAGCTAGTTTACGGTAGAAATGGTTTGTTTTAGGCCAGTGAATAGCGTCTCCCTTGAAAAGTACAAAGCATACTGTAAACAGCGCCTTACAAACCAAGAGAAGAAGGGGGCCTTCCAAGATGGAGACAGTGTGGGTCAGTAAAGTGTCAAACTGGGGCTCTGATCTCAGCTCCTTTGGCTTCTGGTATTCTGGGACAGGATGAGTCGCTTCACCATTCTGATGTACAAGTAGCAGTAATACCAGCCCAGGCCCTGCTTGACAGGCAAGTCATGTAGTAAAGAAATGAAAGGTGCTTTGTGGACTTTGTTTTACTCCCTTTCTCATCATTTAGAAACAACAATAACAAACCACAACCATGAGGTTTAAAAGTCACATATATGCATGACCTGTTTCAAGATCACGTACATATATGATCTTGCCCACATATGGTTTCAGTTTCTCTTACATGAAGAGTATAGAAGTGATTGTTGTATTCACAAAGGGTTTTGTAGAGTTCCATTCCTGGGTATCATGACTTCATGACGTGCCAACCTAATACTCATTTGTTTGTGTATTTCTTTTTAGGCCTGTTACTTGCCTTGGGTCATTCTTGTATTCAACTACATTATTGGAGGATCGTAAGTATTATTATATTTTGTTTCTTTGGGAGCTTAACCTTTTCTCTCCTTTATTTTCTCTTCAGCCTTTATAAATATTAAAATAGAGAGTGCTAGCTTGGAATGTTCTGCTATTCCCATGAACAAATGACTACATTTCACTAATATGGCATGCCTCTGTTCCTTATTGTTACAGCTTATTGAATCTCAGGGGGCTAAGGACTTTTAGGTTATGAGGTGGTTGCTATTTTAATTCACTATTGTTGGATAGCATATTTTAGTCATGATAGAAAGTGTCTTTGACCTTTTTATGCAGTGTTTTCTTCATGTATTCATTTTTCAGATTGAGTTGGTGAATATCTAAAATTGCATATGGATTGACTGCCCCTCAGGGATTTAATCTTTAAATATTCTAACTAAAATGATTCATTTTATCTTCAATAATCTTAAAATACTTAGGAAACTCATGTTGAGATCATTCCACTAGTCACAGAAGTGTAAGTGTTTTTAGGTGGAATTTATTATCTGAAGTGGAAACAACTTTTAAAGTACAAGAAAATTCTGTCAAAGTTTGTATATGAGGCCAAATATCAGAGTCTCATTTGAATATTCTCTCATTGTTTTCCTGTGTGATAGTCTGGATTTATATCAAACATTATTTAGGTGTGGAATGGTGAGTCAGACTTAGGAAAACATTTGATCTAATGGGGACAAAAATGTTACTCAGTTAAAATTTAATAAAGAATGTAAGTGGGTAGAAATAAGCTAAGTGAAAATAGTATTCAACATTCAGTAAGCATTTATTTTTGAAGCTTTTACTATATGCCAGGCAGTGGTGATAAAAAGACAAAAAGGAAATAATCCCTGTCCTCAAGAAGCTTTATATTCTAAGAAATCTTTATTTCTATGAAGTGTCATCTGGTTTGGAATGACTCCAGTAGACAGGATGTCAGTTAATACATTGTTAGGGTTGTCTCTACCGAATACTAGTGAACTGAGAAAGTTAGTCATATAAAAAGTTTGTGCACTGAGAACCTGGGAAAGGAAACTGCTTTTCCAATACAAATTGTTAAAACAGGAGAGAAGAATCCCATTTGACAAAACGGGTAGTTGTGGTTATTGACTGACTGCTGACAATAAGCAGAGTAAACTTTAAAATAGAGACTTTACATCTGGCTGTTGGGGGAGAGAAGAGAGTTGGTGACTTCTATAATATTAAGTACATAGAGATTTCTAAATGTAGGGTTATGAAAGAACTGGAAAGGGAAAATATTTAGTATAGGGATGCCCAGTGGAGATCAGGCTTCCTTTTGTAAGTAGTCATGGTACCTTAATCATCCATCAGATTAATGTTTTAGGGAATAAACTGCAAATAGGACTTCCCACCAATCTGTCCTACCTTCCCTACTACCATTTTCTTTTTGGCAAAGTTGGGATCATAATAGTAGTCGGAAGCCATCTGGTATAAATTCTCTCTCTTCCCTAATTCCATACTTCAGATCCCATCAACGTTGTCTCCTGTGTGCTCCAACTTTTCTGTGGTTTCTGCAGAGGTAGACTTTATTCTTGCTAAGTCTAACCTCTCTTTTTGGGTCCTTCATTCCATCCCCTCCTTTGGATGTTTAAAAGTAAAAGCAAACTTTCACTTGAGTCACCCACCCCCTCAAGCTACCATTCTACCTTCTTTTCAAACTTCTGGTTAAAGCAGTTTGCATTGAGTTCCTTTACATTCTCATCTCCCATTCACTTTACAGCCCTTTACAGTCTGGCTTTCAGTCTTACTTCTTGACTAAAGTCAGCTTCAGATTTGTGATGCAGGCTCCCAAGGGAATCTCAATCACTAAGTCCAGTGTCCTTTGCTCAGTACTCGCCCTGATCTCTTCGGTGTCCAGCACTGTTGACTACCACCCTCTCTTCCTAGATAGTGTCTTTTCCTTGGGTTTTCATGGCACTGCTCTTCCCTGAGTGGTCAGTTCTTCTTAGTCCTCTTTCCTGGGCTGTCTTTGTCATTATCCATGTTCTGCCCCCTCAGGGGCTATGCCCCACCTGGGCTCTATTCTGGGCCCTCCTCACTTTCTCTCTGCTCTCTTCATTGAAGATCTCAACAGCTCCCGTGGAAGTCGTTTGTCAGCCCTGTGCAGATGGCTCTGAAGTCTTAATGCTCCTGAGTTTCTAGTCCTGTCATTACCAATCGTCTTCTAGACTTTTCAGCCCAGTTAGTCCAACGGGTGTCTCCGCTGCAGCATGTCCGAAATGGAACTGATCTTTGCCCCTACTTTTCCTTAGTATTCTGTTTCTGTTGACTTCACTTGTCATCCTTCTTGTCACCTAGGAATCATCTGAAGTTTTTCCTTCTTCACATTTCCCAGTGCCTGTTTTGCATGACTGCATATGTATCAAATTGCTTGCCTTCTCAAGGATGGGGGAAGGTCAGGAAGGAGGGAGAGAATTTGAAATGCAATTTTTAAAATTGATTGTTAAAATTCTTTTAATGTAATTGAAATATTTAACAAAATAAATGTCTTTTTTTAAAAAGAAAAGAAATAATGAACAACTTAAATTTTTAAAAAAGCCTTTCAAACCAACCAAACAAAAAAAAGACATTCCCCATTTCTAATTTGTTGACTCCAACTTCACAATATCTCTCATCCAACTCCTTATATCTACCCGTTAACCTTATTCAGGCTTTTGTAGTGTCTTGTCTAGACTTTTGAAGTAGTCTCCTAATTGACCTCTCCTCTCTGCTTGTAGCAGTAGAGACATTATTTTTTTCTCTTTCCCTTCCTCTCTTCCTTCTAGCCTGCCCCACCATGGTCTAGTCAAATGGGCCAACTTTTGATGTTGCCTTTATACAACATTTCCTCCCTTTTTTGTGCCTTGGCACAGGTTGCTGTGTGTCTGGAATTCTGTGCCTCCTTTTCAAGACTTTGCTTAGGGGACACTTTCTACACAAAGTCATTCATTCTTACTTACTTCCCTACCCCATGCCTTTTATTTACTTTTTAATGTATTTTGCAGTTTCTCATCTGTGTACCTACTGTTTCTCTCATTCGAGGGTAAGCTTCTTGAAGTCAGGGTCTGTTTCCCTTTTGGCCAGCAAAGTATTTGGCACAGGGTATGAACCAAAGTGAATAGTTGGAACTAATGACCTTGGAAGAGTTTCAAATAACAATCTTCTGCAGGGCTAAATTTTCCCTGCCTGTCACCGAAATTCCTTAACAGGAGCAAAGGCTCATAGAAGTCTTCTGTGGTCCTGGGGCTTGATCACTTCCTGAGCCATAGTGAAAGCCACTGTTGTTGATATCTCATGGAAGCAGAGTTGATAGACCCTGGCCTTGGAGTCAGGAGGATCTGCAGTCAGATCCTGCCTCAGACACTAAATGGGCTCTGTGATCCTGGGCAGGTCACTGCTTCTCCCAGCCTCAGTTTCCTTTTCTATAGAATGGGGGTAACCTCACAGGGTTGTTGTGAGAATCAAATGAGATAATGTATGCAAAATGCTTTTTAAGTTGTAAAGCATTATATAAATGTTAGCTATCTTGTCATCATCCTCCTTGTCATCATTGTAAAGACTCAAAGCCATTCATTGTTTGCAAGATTCCTGTAAAATAATGTGACTTTTATTTTTCAGGGTTATCAATGAGCTGATAGGAAATCTTGTCGGACATCTGTACTACTTCTTAATGTTCAAATACCCTATGGATTTGGGAGGAAGAACTTTTCTGTCTACACCTCAGTGTCTGTGAGTGGTTTTTCTTTTTTTCCAATGTAATTGTTACCACTTATCTTTCACCAATCCTGCCAGCTTCTCTGTGAGCTAAATAGGATGGGAATTAACTTCACATTGGGAGAAGAAATATGAGGCAGAAACAGTAAATTACTTGAGAAGGATCACAGAGTTAGTGGGAAGTCAAGTGTGATTGAGGACAGGTCTCTCAATTCCTAAGCTACTCCTCTGATCCTTCCATAGTTCTGTGAGTGACTAGCTAGACCATTGGCCTATGAAACACTATTTCTACAGAAATTGTGGGAAATACCCCCCGCCCAACAAACCCCTCAGTTTAGGGGCAACTGCACTAGACAGAGGATTGGCATTATCTGTATTTTACTCCATGTTTACATAATACCGTGGAGTCTTAGACATCCACAATTGGATAGTGATCAGGTAGGACAGGACAGTCCTGTTCCCCCCTCAGTTTCCAAATAAGGAAACTGCAGCTAAAAGAGTTTGAGCAGTTTGCCCGAGGTCGCAGGGTTAATGAATTACAGAGATGGTTTGCTTGATTCTCATTCCAGCATTGTGATCACTCTAAGTTTGTTGAATACCTGACATTTGAAGTAACACTTACTATTTGGAAATCAGAGTGGGTTGTTACTAACATCTAAATTTCTTCAGGCTTTTCACCCATATTTCTGAACACTTGAGGTAGTGATCGGTAAAGTGAATTACATTAAGCATAGAAAAGGCACCTTCTGTTAAGTAGATGTAGAGTTTTCAGAAGCACATCTCTAACATCTCTGTCTCCCCATGATATCATACCTGACTTTTACTGTAGAAATTGTATTAGAGACAAAGATGAGAGTGTGATTGAGACAGTACTTTACTGTACTTCAGGTTTATTGTGACTTATGTAGGTTAAGTGCTTGATACATAGGAGGCACATGGAATCTGTTTGAATTGTAAACGAATCACTATTTTCCCAACTTTATTTCTGTTGAAAAATGTATTTTATTTTCTAAATGTCAGCTAGAAAATGAACTTTTAATATTCAACTTGTTTGTAAAGGACTATCTCTGTTGTGAATCCTTGAATGGGAATATTGTCAGGTAATTCTGGTGGTCAGGCTGTGGGGGAGAAGGCAGTGCTACCCTGAACCAGGCTGAATCCAGGAACAGATCTGAAGGAATACTGAATCTGATTAGGAGCATCTCCCTTTAGACATGGAGGGGAGAAGTAGAGAGGTCAGAACCCCAAAGGTCAGAATCCAGGTTAAAGGGAAGTGCTAGAGTGCATAGAAGAAATTATTTAATGCTTTTAACCTCTGCCAAAAAAACCAAAACAAACCCCAAAACAACTTACTGGCGAGTTCCTTAGCTATATGTCATTTACATGCCCCAATTCTCACATTTTTAGCAGTTATGAATAATAATGACAAAATCAGTTAGTATGAGGAGGCTTCCGAAAGGTCCATCCAGGTTGTGGTAGGAAGTTGAGGTCCCCATAGGGAGGAAATCTGCTGATGGCAACACTGCGCTCATCTTCTTCCTGCTCTAAAATCCTGATAGTTGATCCACAAGTATTAGTACCAGAAACCATGCTAAGCCCTGGAAATTTATATTTGTAACCTCTTCCTGTACAGCTATTTTCCTTGAATCTGGGAAGGCCCCAGTTCATGCTTGCAGGAAGAGTGGCTGCATTTGGAATTGGAGGACCTGGGTTTAAATTACGGCCTCTATAACTGCGGGCAAGTCACTTCGCTTCTGGGCCTCAGGGTACAGATTGAATGAGGCTCTGCAGGTCTTTGGTCCTGTGACTCTTAAGTGATTCTAGCTGACCAGACAAATTCAGGCCTAAGAATGGGGAAGGAGTCAGAGGACTTCAGTTCTGATCTTAACTCTGCTCTTTTCTTGGGCAAGCCCGTTAACCTCTCTGTACCTAAATTCCCTGGTTTGTGAGATGAGGGGCTTGGGTTCAGTGGTTCAGAAGGTCTAATCCAGGGATTTCCTGTGAGCATCCAAGGAAAGAAGCAAAAGCCTGTTAAGAATGGGTCAGCCACAGAGCCATCCGGATGCCCAGGCCTGGCTGGCAGTCATGTCTGATCTCATGTCTGAAACACAAAAAGGTTTTGAAATCCTAACAACTTGTGTCTAGGTTGTGCTTTTTACTTTTTAAACCATTTTCTCACCCTGTCAGTTTGGCTGATTTGCTGTCCTGATTCCCATAATTGACAAGAGAGGGAGAGCCCTGGCAGTTTAGGAAAAGCCTTGGCTGTGTTTGTGCTCAGGGGGGCTGTGGTCAGGAGAAGGGTATAGAGGTTGGAGGCTAGAGGCACAAAAGGGACTTAGTTCTCTTTTGAACTCTGTTGCTTCTAGTCTCTGAACACAAATGACAAACCTGCTTTTTAAATGATCACAGGGTACAACCAGCTGAATAACAGATTTTTGTCTCTTTGACATCTCCTTGGTTGTGCGAGATAATTGTATTAACAAAATCAACTACAGTTTGGTTTGCTTCCTTTGGAGGAAGCAGGTAGCTTCTTGTTCCTCCCTCCTTACCCCCTTCCAGCCTCCATAGGTCACAGGATACTGAATGCAACAGTATACATTAGATTTGTAGTGCACAGAGGCAGGCAGTTCTGTGATTTCTAATGGCACTCTGGCTTTCTTCTGGAGCTTGTCGACTGGTGGAAGCCTTTCTGTTGCATTTTGTAAGATGATCACATTACAAAATGTAACTTAAAATATGTTCATTGCAAAAGCAATAACTGCTTCAAAATTACCATAAATTTTTGTTGATTATGTATAATTGGGTGTCTTTTTATACTAATTACTTGCATTTAATTTCCCTGTAATATGTTTGAGCAGTGGAAACAGCTTCAGTATTGTCTTACAGCAGCAAAGCAAAATTGCCCTTAGTGTGGTGTCTTTTTTTTTATATGAATATTGTTATGTTAGAACCAGTCATCATAATGTTGAATAAGAGGCTTTGAAATGTACTTTAATTTAATATTCAACATTTATTTGTTTAAAGAGGGGAAATGTCAGTGTTAGAATGTTAAGATGTGGCAGTGTTTTTGGCATTCTGTTTTAAAATGGAATCCCAGAGGGGTAATGTTAGATAGGCTCCTTTAGTTACTTTTTTCTGATGCAGAATGATTCATTGTGCTTCTCAAGAAAGAAAACAGTGCAGTGAGAGACAACATTCATGTCAGGGGGAATAACATCATATGTTTCATTTCTAAGACTGAGAGTAAGTATCACCAGAACCAAGAGTTAGAAGAGGTTTCAAAAGCTACCTGGTCCAGCCTGTACCTCTTTATGATGTTTCTGGCTAGTGAAAACTTCCAAGTGAAGGGACATTCACTTACCTGTCTCATGTATTGTGCCTGGTCCTGTCTAATGGGGCCACAAGGTTTATCCTTCCACATGAGAGCCCTTCAGCCACATGAAGACAGTTATCATGGCCTCTCCCTGCAGCCAGTCTCATCTTTTCCAGGCTGAACAACATCCCCGGTTGGTATTTTCTAGCTTGTCAGTGTTTTTCTTACATGTGGTACCCAGAACTGACTATGATATTCTAGATGAGGGCTGACCACTGCAAGAGGTAGTTTAGTTGTGTGTTTCCTATCACCTCCCCCATATTCTCAGTGCTTCCTGAGATCACATTAGTTTTTTGGCTGGCAGATTGCAATGTTGACTTTTTGAATTTGCAATTCACTAAAATCCTCAGGTATTCTTCAGAGAAACTACTGTTTAGCCATATCTCTGTCCTTTACTTGTGAAGTGGGTTTTTTGATCCTAAATATAGTATGTGTTTGTCATTGTTAACTTTTTTCATCTCAGATTTGGCCCAATGGTCTTGGTTTTTGGAGTCCTCTGTTTTTGACAGTCATCCATGATGTTAGATGTCCTTCTCCATTTTGTGTCACCTGCAGCTTTGATAGGGATGCCATTTGAGTGATAGGAGTATTAAATAGCATAGGGTCCACCAAAAATCCCATAGGCACTCTGCTTGGGACCTCTGAGCAAGTCAGCATCACCCCTTTCAATGACTACTCTTTAGGTTTAAGTATGCAGCCTGAATCCACCATATAGTCATTTAACTCCCCCATTTCTCCAAACTTTCCATATGAAAAGCATGATTTATCAGCCAATCCATACATCCATTTTAGCACTTTTAGGCCATCATGCCAGGTTCAAATCAGTAATTATTTACTGAGTACTGATTAAATGATCATATTAGATCAAGAAAAGTAGGGGTAAAGGTCTTCACGGAACCTGTCCTTTTTTTGTTGGGGACACAAACCACATATGAGGCCATAGGAGAACAATGTAAGATCAGCAGGTAATAAGAGAGCCAGATTGTATGTGCCAGACAGCAGTTACTGGAATAGGAGTTCAGAGAGAAGGGAATGCTCAGGGTGGGCTGGAGTAATTGGCTGAAGCTTTGTTATGGAGACACTGGCTTTGGAGCTAAGCCTCCAGGGATGGTGAGGATTTGGCAGTGTGCAAAGCTCCTGTGGACTGTGTATGCTTTGCCATGGCACAGTTAAGCTAGATTCCATTCAGAATATGGCTCTGTACATTTAGTTGCTTTTTTATTAAGTGGTGACCCTGTAGCTTGAAGCTTCTTCAGCTCTCTACTTTGTTTTTCCCCCTCCAAATCTTGAAAAAACATTTTGAACATAATAGCACAAATCTGAGCACCCTTATACAGCTGTTTTCTCCCTATCCCCTACTGGAAAAGGTATGACTTTCCAGCACTTGTAGAGCAACTTCTCAGCTGGGAGGTGGCAGACCTATTCTAAAATTGATGCTCAGGGATGATTTAAACCTCATCATTTACTCTTTTGGTTTCTATTTTATTCACAGCAGACATTTAGTGCCTGAAAGTGTAGAGTATGGTACTGTGCTAGATGGACAGGTCCAGTGAGGTCTGCCCGCCTGTTGGAAGGCTGAGGATGTCAGGAAGATGCATTGAAACTCCACACAGTGGGCATTAGGAAGCACTGGCAGATTTTTGTGCTTCTCTAAAATAGAAGGACTAAAGACTACAGTATGAAAGGAGATTTAAAAAAATTAGGATTCTTTTTGTCTGGATGCAGCAACTGCAGTGATGTAATTGAAGTTTATAAAAACCCTTTCCTAAATTCAACAGTAATATACTTCCTAGTGCTTAATTGGAAAGAGGCTGCTGTGGAAATATTTGTGAAGAAAATGCTACATAAGTATGAGTTGTTATTTTTATATTCTGAAACTGAAGAATGCTTACCCAGTAAGAATTTATCTTTTAGAGGTGTGAATTTAAAACTTCAGTTTTGTGGAAATTCATCCCTTTTTTTCTCTTCCTCCCTCCTCTTCTCCCCCTTCCTTTTTTGTTCCAGGTATCGTTGGCTTCCTAGTAGGAGAGGAAATGTCTCTGGATTTGGTGTTCCACCAGCTAGCATGCGGCGAGCTGCAGAACATCAGCTTGGTGGAGGTGGTCGGCACAACTGGGGCCAGGGCTTCCGACTAGGAGATCAGTGAAAAACTCAGTGGTGTTCAGCAAACAGTGATCCTGGGCAGTTCAGGATTCTTCCTGGTGTGGGTTGTGCTTAAGACCTGTGTTTTATCTAATGCTGGTGGATCTGACCCGTGCAGAATGTCATTTTTTTCCAGTCCAAGACAGATTGTTAAAAGTCCCGAAGAGAAATGTTAAATCTTCCTCCAAATTAGTGATCACACTCTACTCTTTACTATTCTGAAGAAAGAAACATCAACTCTGCATCTTTCAAAACCAGCTGCTGTTTTTGTGTCTTTTATGCTTCCTCCCCTTTTCTGAACAGCGGGTACTCTGGTCCAAGTTTGAATTGCTCTGTAAATTTTTGTTTCTGTGGCAAACCAAAATTTTGCCAAAAGACGATCTAAGGAAAACCCTCCCACCCCCCACTCCTCTCCCCACCCCACCAAAAATGCCATTATTCTTTGAAATTTAGAGGTCATTTATTTAGTGATTTTATGGTGAACTCTCCTACCTTACAGTACTGACTCTTCTGGTCGGCTTGAGTGCCAGGAGCTATTGTGGAAGGACAGTTTTCCTTGCCTGTGGTGGAAGAAAGGAGGAGAGACACCAGAACTTGAGAAAGAAGATGGGGAGAAGATTGACCGTGAGCAGAAGCAATAAGGACAGAAGCTGGCTTTGGCCCTGATTCTGAGAATATTGGGTGTTGGTAGAGTTCCAGCACTGACTCCTCTGCGGGTTCTCCTGTAGAGCTGCAGCCAGACCTCACCTGTGACCATTTGCCACACTTCTTCAGATATTTTTGTGTTTCATTTGACATTTTATTGAGTCATTGAGCCATGCAGATTTGTATTAGGATTAGCAACCTTGTGTCCATCATGGATTATGAATGGGAGAGCGTTGCTTGCCAGAATCCCCCCTTTTAAAAACCAAAACCAAATAAAATATATGAATTGATCCCAAACTGCATTATATACTAAAAGTTAAATATTTTAAAAGTGAACACAAGAAGGCCCAAATGGGTTGCAGACATCTTTTGGGTTATCAGGTGTATCTTGAATTGTTTCTGTTTTTGTCATTCTGAGACATGAGTGTATGACTTCTGTGAATCAAAACAATTTGGAAATCTTTTTCCTAAGTGGGTTATCTTTTGTTCCCCCATCAGAGCAAGGTTTGTCACTAAATAAAGCTTTTGAAGCCTACAGTGTTTCACACAGCTAAATGTTTCTTATTTCAGCCTGTGTTTTTAGTCTCAAGTCAGCTGACTTTGCTGTGATGTCCTTACAGTAGATCCACAAATTTGAGTCAGGATGAACTAGCTTCGAAACCTCTCTGATCCTCAGTCTCATTGAAAGAGACACCATTCTAGACCCTAGAGTGCATTTTGGTTTTCCATACACGGGCATGTACAAGGAATTCAGGGATGGTTATTTGTGTTGTTATTCAGGGCTTTGTTGGTGGAAAAATAGTTTCTTATTTTCAGTACTAAATTGACATCTGCTTTCTTAACACCTGCCTCTCCCATCCATTTTTATTTATATTTTTTAAAAAGTAGGCAGAGAGCATTTGAAACTTATTGTTATACATGTTCTGCTGTTGGCCATAAATAAAATTTACCTATACAATTTTAGAAACCATTATTCCTACTATGTTTTGTCTGTACTACCCCTAGTCTTGGGCATCCCTGGAGTAGTCTGATACTGGTTTGATATTTTCTTTTTTAAAATGGAGCCTGATGGTGGGCTAAATGCCAGCTGTTTACAGATCAACTGCAGTGGTTTCTAAAACTTCACAAGTGATCTGCACTGTGCTCATCGTAACATTCTCTCTTAACACTTCTAAGAAGATGTAGTTGATTGATCTTATCAGGATCCCTTGTTCTGCTTGAGGCTGGAGTGATATTAACAAAAAGTGCTCCTTATACATGCTAGCCTCACTAGATAAAGCCTATGATGACAGTGGAGTCTCTGTGCTCTTCTATAGAGGATATTTCTTTGTGTGAATAAACATTTTGTTGGCATAAAGATGATAAATTTCACAACTTGAAACATTGTACTGTCTGTTTCATATTACCATTTTCTAGGGTGGTGCTTGTGAGACGGAAGTCCTTGTTTTGAGCCTCCTGGGCTCATTAACCCCATGTGCCCTCTTGCTGCAGACTGTACTCCTAGCCTCAGCCGTTTGCACAAGGGTCCAGTAAGGGCTTATGGGTAACTCATTGCCAGCCATTCCCATAGCTGGATACTGGACTTCAAACACTTTACCGATAGGGTGAAAACGGCCTCACTTGGTGATGAATGGCTGCCTTTGATAGCACATGCTCAGTAGTATTTTCAAAACCGTTAAGTGGCAATGTCTAAAGCAATAATAAACCTCTAAAGCTTAATAAATGTTGACTGACTGACTAAAGCAGCTGTCTTCCTGTGCCTGTCTTGCTTTTTGTGGACAGTGAAGACTTGTACTTGGAATATAGTGGCGTTCTTTATCACGAGGCATCACTGTCATCAAGTTACAGACTTTATATGGAGGTGGTTCTTGGGCATGTTTAGTTTGTGGGCTAGTGACAGAGTAAGGTCTCTCCCTCCCCACCAAGTCCTTTTCCAACCGTTTCTGTTTACTGTGACAAAACAAGCTGACAAAATCCACCAGAATTCATGGAAAATTGAAACTCTTTTCAGCGTGAACCTGGGAGCGTGTCTGCTTCTACTTAATGACTGTTGAGTTCCTGTGTGTGTGTGAGGCATTGTGTGAGTCATGCTTCCTTCTAGTGAGGTCCTTAGGGCCATATTGAGGATAAGGCAGGCACACGAATAATCATAAAACCAGGCAGCAAGGATGGGCTATAGGAGCGGACTCATTGTATTTCAGAAGAGACCATGATCACTTGTAATCTCAGGAAATTGGGAAAGTGTCAGGGAGGAGAGGAGCTGTTAGAACGAGTGTTTCAAGCTAAGTAGCTTTTTGATAGAGATTGTGAGCAGGTGGGGATGTCTGTGGCATGTAATACTTAAATGCATGCATTTATGCCTGTGCATTATGTATAGGCATAAATCAGCCTTTGAGATTTCTTCTATAGACCCCAGTATACAGGACAGCATATTGTCTAAACTAGGGGTGGGGAACCTGTAACCTCTAGGTCCTCAAGTGTGGACTTTTGAATCCAAACTTCCCAGAACAAATTCCATTAATAAAAGGATTTGTTCTGCAAAACTTGAACTCAGTCAAAGGGCTGCACCCAAGCACGAGAAGTCCACATGTGGCCTCAAGGCCGCAGGTTCCTTGCCCCTAGAAACGCTGTGTACTTCATGCTTATAGCATCTGTGGGGAAAAAAAAGAGCACAACTGGAATTCTAATCCTTTGTTCTCAGAATTTTTCATTGGCCTAATGGCAGCCAGGCTTTCTTGGTGTTAGTGAAAGACCACAAGGTTATTGTATGAAATGTATCACTTTTTAGAATGAAACAAGTTCCCATCTCCCTCTCAGGTTGGTTCCTCTTTCTGCACTGGTTTTTATTTAGGGTACTAGACCTGTTGAATTACTGAAAGGAAAGGATTTACTTAGGAGGAAGGCGTGAGGGTTGTTTGTTGGACCTACCAGCAAGAGCGCTTGACTTAGCCCAAAGACTTGACTTCATTTTCCTTCTTTGATGCTTCACCATTTGTGTACAGTGTCTCTGGGTTTCATAATAGTGCTCCCTCCCATCATGGACTGATGAGGAAAGTGCTTTGGCAGTTGCAACGTTCCCTATAAATGTGAGCCCAGCTTTCAAGTGTGAGACTCTTAGGAGTCTAGTGTTAGGAAGATAAATGAAGCAGCACAGTAATAGTAATTAAAAACCCAGTAAGTGAGACTTAAAATCACTTGAACAGTAGGAGGCTCTGTAGAGATATTTACACATCAAGAAAGAACATTGAATTTGGAACCAGAGGAACTTAGTTCAAATCCTTACTGCCTGGGTGACCTCAGGAAAGTCACTTAACCTCTCTTGGCTTCCATTTTGCATCACCTGTCACAGGAGGAGGATGGATCAGCTGAACCACCAAGATTTCTCCTAGCCTCCAGTCTGTGGTGATAGTGCCATAAAGCTGTATTGAATGATCTTTGGTGTTTTTCACCTCAGATTCTAGGATTACTATCCTTTCTCCTTTGCTCTGATTTGACAATATAATTAATATCCAAATGAATAAAGAGATGTAGAATTCCTGACCATTGTTAATTGCTTCATTATCTGGATTGCTCTAAATACTTTTGGTTTGCCACTCCCTGTAGGTAGGGCCAAGCTGTTTTAATGGGACCAGTGAAAATAGCAGCTGCTATTTGTGGGGGTGGGCAGTCCATACCTAGAGATGAAAAAGCTGTTTAGCAGGAGGATTTTAGCAGGAGTTGAAAAGTTAAGTGATTCTGTCAGGATAAAGCCAAGACCACACAGGATAATATGCAAGTAAGTCACTTGGCAACTTAGACTTTTTGCTACCTTTTTAGAAGGGAGCCCACAAATCATCTAGGCCAACACCCCTGCCCTACCATTTTCTTTCTTGAATATCTACCATGTGGGTACTCCCTCCAGTGGTGTAGATTATAACTTTTCATCTGTGCCCTCTTGTCTATGTTTTGCCTTGTGTTATAGTATCTACAGTAGTATGTTTGGAGCATCCTTTGGGTCTTTTGTCAGGTCAGTATATGGCCTGACCATCAGTGTTTCCTCATTCATACTACGTGACTGGCTTGCCTTCCTTTCTGGTCGTACATCTCTTTGAACATACACACTGTTACTTTGTTATTAGTAATAGGCTACTGCGTATTTATGTTCAAAACTTCATAAATCAGATCTGTAATCTCTCAAGAATTTGGCCTTCCTAACCATCCATATTGAGAAAAGAAACCCTCGAACATTTTTTTTTTCAAAGAAGTTAAACACAGATCCAGGGACAGAAAATAATAAATAAGTTTTGACAGCTAGTGACTAGCAAAGCTGGGGCTAAACGCAGTTCGTCTCAGGTGACATCAAATACCATCACTCATTGGTACTGCCAAAGATAGGCTGATAAAGCAAGTGCTCATGGTCTAGGAGTTTCTAATCTCATTCAACAGTGACAGACAACTGGCTTTGCCTAAGGATGCTGACATTTATAGCACATTGATTCTCTTTCCTCCCTTTCCCCTCCACTCCTCAAATCCCCTTGTTCTCCAAGTTTTGGCTCTGCAACTGTAGTATTGGTTGCTTCCTTTACAATTGAAGTTCCATGCATATTTTGCCCAAATATCCTCTTTTGTGTGAATCTGGCTTTTTCAGAAGAGTCAAGTGTGGCTTGCCCTTGGTTGCCTTTTTCAACGTGATCTGATTCCACATGAAGGGACAGACCTGCAGAGAACAGCCTCAGTCCAAGGTTAGTAACATTGGGAGTATTGGCTTTCTTAACTTGTCATTTTAAAATACAACATTGGACTGTTTATTTTAAGAAAATGTATCTGCTGGCATTAGCTTTGGTACCAGATCCCTGCTTGTTCCCAAAGAATCAAGGGTCAGCCAATGGTTAGTAACTTGAATTTTCCAACAGGCATTTTGAAATTGCCATTAAAGCAGAGAGACATTTGCTGAGTACTTAATTTTTCAGCACCAAAGTAAGAACATATCTTTTTGGTAAGGGGTTCTATAGCACCTAT
The DNA here is from genome assembly GCA_023548195.1 of Bettongia penicillata ogilbyi. Lineage (NCBI taxonomy): Eukaryota > Metazoa > Chordata > Mammalia > Diprotodontia > Potoroidae > Bettongia > Bettongia penicillata. Next base: position 1,237,042 of record JAJHZJ010000107.1, on the reverse strand, counting down.
GGTACAGGGGAAAGAGTATCAGACAAAGAGTTGAGACATGAGTTCTAGTTTTGGCCTGACTTCTAGTTTTGGGTCTTTTAGCATCTGTTTGACCATGGGCAGATCACTTAACCTCACTGGAACTCATCTATAAAATGAAGGGATTAGACTATATAATCTTGGTGTAGTGGAGATAGTACTGGACTTGGAATCCTTTTCTAAATCTTCCCTTTCCCCCCAGCACAACTAGTAAGTTGTGTGCCCACGGGCAAGTCACTTAAGATTTTTGGGCCTGAATAAGTGTAAAGTGAGAAGTAGGACTCTGGCCTCTAAGATCCCTTTGGGCTCCACAGCCAGGATCCTCTGATGTCCAGTTTTTCTGCTATAATGTGTGATTCCATGTTGAGCTTCTCTAAAGATAAAGCAAATCCCTGCCTTCTAGGAGTTTACCATTAAAAAATGTAACACTTACAAGAACAGAAGCTATATGTATGTGTGTGTATATATATATATATGTGTGTGTGTGTGTGTGTGTGTGTGTGTGTGTGTATGTGTGCTACCAGCTGATCCCTAAGAAGAATTGCTGAAATAACTTAGACCAGCAAGGATTTGGGATAAATCAGTATAGGAAGGCTTCCTGGACATAAGTCTGACACAGGCTTCAAAAAAAAAAAAGGTAGAAACATGCTTTGCCATTAACAGCTGACAATACTTTGTAATAATTTATGGTTAATAAAATGCTTTATATACCTAGATTCCTACAGAAACCCTGTGAAGTATCTGTCCCCACATTTTACAGTCAGTTAAGTATTTCTTAATCACCTACTATTCGTCAGGTACTGAAAGAGTCCCAGCCTTTAAAGAACCTACATTCTAATGGCAAGTACCATGTTTTTGCCTCTCTTTGTATCCCTAGTGTTAGCAAAGTACCTGTGATACAGTAAGTGCTTAATGTATGTTTGTTGACTGACAACTCATTGATATATATACAAAGCAGATATTGGGTAACTTTGAAGGGGATAGTAACAACAGCTGGGTAGACCAAGAAAGGCCTTATGCACAAGGTGATGCTAGAGCAGAGTCTTGAAGGAGGCCAGGAATTACAAAGCCACAGAAATGGAGTGTCATGTGTGAGGGACTTCCAGAGGGCCATTATGTCTAGGGCAGTGATATGTCAGTGAGGGCAGTGATGTGTCAGGTGAAATAGGACCAGGTTGTAAAGAGCTTTTCCTTTTTCAATTTGTTTTAATAATTATATTTTTTCCTCAATTACATGTAAAGACAATTAACATTCTTTTTTTAAAATCTGAGTTCCAAATTCTCTCCCTCCCTTTCCCCCAACAAGATGGTAAACAATCATGCAAACAATAATTTTATATTAGTCATGTTGTGAAAGAAGACACACACCAAGAGAGAAAAAAAAAACCATGAAGAAAATAAAGTGAAATACAGAATTCTTCGATTTGTATTCAGACTCCATCAATTCTTTCTCTAGAGGTAGATAGTATTTTTCATCATGAGTACTTTGGGAGTTGTGGATCATTGTATTGCTGAGAAAAACTAAGTCGTTCACAGTTGATCATCATACAGTATTGCTGACTGTATTCCATGTTCTGGTTCTGCTCACTTCACCTTGCATCAGTTTATGTAAGTCTTTCCAAGTTTTTCTGAGATCATCCTGCTTGTCATTTCTTTTAGTACAATAATATTCCATCACAATTATGTACTACGTATAACTTGCAGCTATTCCCAATCTTCCCTCCCTCCCATCACACCCCAGCTTCTCTTATCTCCTTCCCTTCTATTTTCCTATAGGGCAAGATGGATTTCTATACCCCATTGTGTGTATATCTTATTTCCCAGCTGCATGTAAAAAACAATTTTTTAACATTCATTTTTAAACAGGATAATTTTTTTTAAGACACAGATCTTATTTACTCCCATTTTCAAAGATCTTTGGTGGTTCCCTGTTGCTTCCAGTAGAGAAATGTAAACTCCTCACCTGGCATTTAAAGCTTTCCACAATCCTCCTTCAACTTAACTTTACGGATTTATTTTAAAAGTCCCTCTCCCCCCACCCCCTCTCCCATCCCCACACTCTGCATTCCAGGTTTATGTCCTATTACCTTTCCCTGAACTCAAGCTTTCATCTCCCATTTCTTTGTACAATCTCTCCATCTTGCCTAGGATTCACTCCCTTCTTCCTTTCATCCTAGAATGGCTTTCTTTAAGTGTCTGTTGAGGGATGTCCTCCTGCTTTAAGTTTCTCCTGATTTCCCTTCTCCTCTTCCATTGTAGTGCTTTGCTCCTCCTCCACTTGCCCTGTGTGATTAGTTACCTGTGCACATAATATCTTCCCAGTAGAATGTAAACTCAAGGATGGGTACTGTTTCACCTTTATCTTGGCACCTCCATTGCTTAGCACAGTGCCTGGCACATAGTGGGCAATTAGTGTTTGAGCTGAGCTGTTAATGATGAATATGTACCCCAAAGCAGTACCTCCAGATGTTTGTAATGTACGATCCCCCTGTTCTCAGTAGCCCATAGCGAACCCTTTTTCTGTCATGGTGATTTCCTCAGAAACCAGCTTTACTGGTTTGCATTGCTGGATAATTATTATATTTTTTCCAAGGCACATGGATAGTCCTTGCTCACGGGTCTGACATTCTTAGATGTCGTGCAGCATCATGTGCTATTCTGCATTTCCCAACAGTTAAGAGAGCAGAGAGGGAGAATCTGCTTGAAACAAAGAGCATCCACAACTACTTGGCATTCTCAGTCAGGCAATACACATTTACTAAGCCCCTACTATGTATCTGTCAGGCGCTGTACTAAGCTCTGGGAATACAAAGAAAGGCAAAAGACAGTCTCTGCCCTCAAGGAGTTCATAGTCTAATGGAAGAAACCATGTGCAAATAGCTATATACAAGCATACTATATACAAGTTAAATTGGAGGTGACCAATAAAGGGAAGGCGCTAGTTAAGGGGGAATTAGGAAAGGCTTCTTGTAGAAGGTAGGATTTTAGCTGAGACTTAAAGGAAGCCAGGAGGCAGAAAAAAGGAATAAGAAAGATTTTTTTGTGTGTCAATTCAGCTGAATAAATATTAAGCACCTACTGCGTGTGGATCACATTGCAGGTACTAGACAAGATACAAGGCTTAGATGATTTACTTCAGTTCGCTGATTAAACAAGCATTTATTGATCACCTACTACCCCTATTCTCTTCCTCCCTGATTTATGCATTATTTCATTCTCCTTGTGAGCTGTTCTAAACCCTCTTTTTTGTCCTCAACCTTCCCATAGCAACCCATCCCCTCAACCTCTGAACTGAAGACCTTGACTTCTACTTCACCATAAAAATTGAGGAAAATAGGATAGACTGCCTATTAGGCAAGAGCCAAAGAACTGTAGCAGTGAGATCCCAGTTCAAATAAGGTAAATTTGCAGTGGACCTATTCAGCACAGTTGCATATCTTCCTATTTCAGAGTTCAACATCATGTCTGTAGGTGGATGGTGGGAGTATTGTAATTGGGCAAGGTATGTGCGAAAGGTCAATGGGGTAAAGGACTTAAGGACGGTAGACAGTAAAAAGTTGAACTGGATAACTAGAGGACTAAGATTTTAAAGGGAGTAGAGTGAGTAGAGGTCAGAACAGAGAAAGGGAAAATAGGAAAGGGTACAGTGACTGGGGGTTGTGGAGATGATGAAGGAAAGGTTTGGTGAAGCGGGAGAGGGGACGAAGTACAGGAAGAGGTAAATAAGAGGCACTGGTCAGATAGAGCATCATTGGGATGAAACATTGTAGAGGCAGAACACACATTGGTAATTCGATCAAGTATGAGCATCCTTTTGTCCAGCGACTGTAGAAGTACAACATTTCCTTCCAATACCTGGGGGCACATTTTCCTCTACCACACATATCCCAGGCAGAGTGGGGCTCAAACATTTTCTTTTTAATTTTAAATTAAAAAAAATTTTCAGTTCCAAATTCTTTCTCTCCCTTCACCCTTCTCCCACTCATCGAAAGGGCAAGAAATATAATTCTTATTATACATAGGAAGTCATGCAAAACATTTCTGTATTAGCTATGACCTGCCCTGCAAAATCAATAAAAATGTAGAAAAAAAGTTTTATTCTGCACTTCCATCAGTTCTCTACCTGGTGCATTTTTTTATCATGTGTCTTTTGGATTTGTAGTGAATCAGTTACTAAGTCTTCCACAGTCGATTATCTTTACAATGTTGCTGTTAACTCTGTATGTTGTTCTCCTGGTTCTGATCACTGCATCAGTTCATAAAAATCTTCAATCAAACTACCAAAAATTATTTTATGAGCCAGAAAAAAATAATAACAAAATCCATCTGGAAGAACAAAAGGTCAGGAATACCAAGGAAATTAATGAAACCAAATGTGAAGGAAGGTGGCCTGGCCATACCAGATCTCAAACTGTATTATAAAGTGGTAATCATTCAAACTGTCTGGTACGGACTAAGAAAGAGACTGATAGATCAATATAATAGATTAGGTACACAAGACATAATAGTAAATGATCATAGTCATCTAGTGTTAGAAAATCCAGACTCCAACTTTTAGAACAAGAACTCACTATTTGATAAAAACTACTGGGAAAATTGGAAAAGTTTTGCAGAAATTAAGTGTAAACCAACTTCTTGCACCGTTTGCTAGGAGAAGGTCAAAAGGGGCATATTATTTAGACATAAAGGTGATACCATAAGCAAATTATTAGAGCAAGGAATAGCCTGCCTGTCAGATCTATGGAGAAAGGAAGAATTTATGACCAAACAAGACAGGGAGCATCACTAGATGTAAAATGGATAATTCTGATTATATTAAATTTAAAAGGTTCTGCATAAATAAAACCATGCAGCCAAAGTTAGAAGGAAAGCAGAAAGCTGAGAATTTTTACAGCAAGTATCTCTGATAAAGGCTTCATTTCTCAAATATATAAAGAACTGAGTAAAATTTTTAGATAACTGATTTTTTTTCTGAAAACTATCTATTCATATCCTTTGACCATTTATCAATTGAGAAATGACTTAAATTCTTATAAATTTTACTTTGACCGAGCAATAGCACTACTAAGTTTGTATCCTAAAGAATATTTTTTTTTTAAAAAAAGGTGGTGGGTGGGAAAGGATGTATTTGTACAAAAATATTTATAGCAGTTCTTTTTTGTGGTGGCAAAGAATTGAAAATTGAGGGGATGCCCATCAGTCGGGGGAATGGCTGAATGAGTTGTGGTATATGATTGTGAAGGAGTACTATTTTGCCATAAGAAATGGCAAGCAAGTGATACTCTCCGAAAAACCTGGAAAGACTTAGATGAACTGATGAAAAATTAAATGAGCAGAACTAGGAGAACTTTGTACACCATAACAACAATGTTGTATGATGATCAATTGTGAATAACTTAGCTATTCTCAGCAGTACAATGATCCATGACAACAAAGGATTCGTGATAAAAAAAAAATGCTATCTGTCTCCAGAGAAAGAACTGATGCGGTCTGAATGTATATTGAAGCATACTGTATTTCACTTTATTTTCTTATGATTTTTTTTCTTTTGGTCTGTGTCTTCTTTCACAACATGACTAATATGGAAATATGTTTTGCATGATTGCACATATATAACTCATATCAAATTGCTTAGCATTTCATAGAGGCAGGAGGTGAGGGAAAAACGAAGGAAGAAAATTTAGAACTCAAATTAAAAAAAATGAATGTCAAAATTTGTCTTTATATGTAATTGAGAAAAATAAAATATTATTAAAATAACTATATAAGTAAATAAGAAGTCATCAGTTTTTTTCTGAAATTATCCCTTTATTATTTCTTACAGCACAATAGTATTCCCTTACATACATATATTATAATCTATTCAGCCATTCCTCAATGGATTGCCATCCCCCACTTTCCAATTCTTTGCCACTACCAAAAGAGCTCTTCTCAATATTTTTGTAGGTTTATACATCATTTTCCTTTTGCTTTGCTCTCCTTAGGGTATCAATCTAATAGTGATATTGCTGGATCAAAGGATAGATATAGTTTTATAACCTCTTGGGCATAGTTCCATATCATTCTCTGAATGGTTGGACTTATTCACAACTCCACCAATTTTAGTGCATTAATGCACCTCTTTTCTTAAACTCCTTCAGCACTGGACATTTTCCTTTCCTGCCATCTTAGCCAATTTGATGGGTATGAAATTCAGAGCTGTCTTAATTTTCATTTCTCTAATTATTAGTAATTTAGAACATTTTTATATGAGTACTAATTACTTCAGTTTCTTTCTCTGAAAACTGCCTGTTCATATCCTTTGACCATTTGTCAATTGGAGAATGGTTCTTTTTAAAATTTTTATAAATTTGGCTCTATTTTCCATATATTTGAGAAATTAAACCTTTACCAGGGAAATCTGACATAAAATTTTCTCCTCAGTTTCCCATGTCTCTTCTCAATTTATCTGCATTGGTTTAACTCCCATGAACTTCACTATCTCTCGTTTGTTCATGAACTCTGCTCCTATCATAGATCTGACAGGTAATTGTTTTCCATGCTCCTCTGATTTGCTTACCAAATGGCCCTTTATGTTTAAATCAAATATCTGTTTTGAGCTTATGACATATGATGTCATAAGTATATATGAAATATACGATATGATATGCTGGTCTATGCTTAGTTTCTGCCAGACTACCTTCCAGTTTTCCCAGCAGTTGTGAATAGTGAATTCTTGCCTCAATAGCTGAGATCTTTGGGTTTCTCAAACAATAGGCTGCTATACTCATTTGCTTCTGTGTATTATGTACCTAATCTAGGGACTGGATTCAAACTTAAAGCAATTTGTACAAAATGTTTGCCCCACCAAGTTCACTTCCAAATGTAGCATATCAGTTCCCTCCCTCTTGTAGAAACCAGAATCATGACTGCAGGGTCGTTGCTGAGCTATGTCCCGGTTGTTCCTTAGGGAGGTAACATAAAGCCTGGCCTGGACTCCAGCTTTCAGACCCCTCCTTTACCCTCAGAATCAGGTGAGTTTCTTGCATGAGTGGACAAACCTCTGTTTATATTGCCATGATGAATGTAGATATTTTTGTCTGCCTGCTTGCTAAATTGAATGATAATAAAGCTCCAGATCATTTCATTTCTTGATACCAATTTTTTAGAAATCCCAAACCCAGATGTTTGCTTTAAGCTGAGAGGAGAGGTCAATTAAGCAGTCACCAATGGAGTGGCACATAACATTATATCTACCTTTTCAGTCAATGACCATTTGTGTGACCAACAAGTTATGAAACCAAATTAGAAGAAATATGGTAGAGGCAGAGAAATATTTACATTAAATATCATCAATAAAAGTCTTATATCCAAAGCATGTAGGAATATAAAATATAAGTGTAATAATATAATAAATATAAAACAGCCAGAACCTTCCCTAATAGATAAGTGGTAAAATAATATGAACAAGTAGTTTTAAAAGAATTGCAAACTTTAGATGATAATGTGAAAGCTTGTTTCAAATACAGAGAAATCTAACAGAAATGCAAATTAAAACAACTGAGATTTTACTTTACCCCTATGCAAATTGGCAAAGATGTAAAAAAAAAAGGGTGAGAATAGCTAATATTGTAGGGGTTATAGGAAAACAGGCACACAGATGTTCTGTTAGTAGAGCTGTAACTTGGTTCTGTATTTCAGTTTGGAATTATGTAAGAAGGGTGTCTAAACTGACTTTGATCCAGCAATCTTGCTCCTGGGTGCATATGCCAAGGATGTCAGAGATGGCAACAAAGGCCCAATAGTTGACAAAATATTCATAGCAGCATTTTTGTGGAACAAAGAATTAGAAACAGAGTAGGTGCCTAGAGATTGGGGAATAGTTGAAAGAAAAGTCAAATCTGTGGTCTATGACTGTAATGGGATATTATTGTTCAGTAAGAAGGGACAAATATGAAGAATTCAGGGAGACGTGAGAAGATTTGTATGTACTACTACCGGGTGAAATGAAATGAACTAAGAGAACAATAACATACACAGGGAAAACAGTGTACATGGACAAATCACTGAAAGGAAGTTGGACTGTCAGGCACGAAGAAGCCGTTGAAGGGTCTAGAGAAGAGATGATGGAACTTAGCTACTCCCTTACGTCAGAGATGGGGACCCACCAGCTAAGAATGTTGCTTACTTATTATTTGTGCCCATTGTCTCAGATGTTTTTGATTGTTTCTCTTTGGGAGGGTGCTAGGTGGGATGTGATTGTCATACAAAGACAACATCAATGCAATGTATTTTTAAAAGACTAATTCAGAAGCCTCCTCCCTCTGTCCCTCCCTTCATCCCTTCCTCCTTTTCTTTCTTTTCCTCCTTTTCTTCCTTTTTCCTCTTTCTGTCTTTCCTTCCTTCCTTTCTTCCTCCCTTCCTTCCTCTTCCTTCTTTCTGTCCTTCCTCCCTTTTCCTTCTTTCTGTCCTTCCCTCATTTTCTTCTTGCTCCTCTCCTACCTCATTCCTTTCCTCTTTCTATATAGCACAGATTTGTCTTGTCCAAAAAGTCATTGCCGTGGAAACTTGATGATCCAGATGAGCCGGCAGACTGCTCTGGGCTCCAGAAGTTCCTGTCATCTTTTCCTTGGTCTTGAATTGAATTCTGAGAAGAAGCTAGCAGGGCCGGTGGTGCAGGGAGACACTGAGCAGAGCTGATGGAGGCCCAGGGTGGGGTGACCACAGGACTCCATTGAGTGTTGCTTGACCATGGAGAAGAGCAATGATGGCTAGGAACAGAGAACAGTGGAGGAGATGGGCTATGTTGCTGAGGAATGAGTCTGGACCTGATTGGCTGAGCAGGCATGAGTCAGGAGATGGTCTTAGAGCTGGTGAGGAATATCAGCCCCCCTGGGAGCTCTTTTTTTCCTTCATTTGTTAATAAATCCCATCTCTTCTACTTTTCTTCTTCTAGTTTTCGTTTGTGTTCTCTAAATTGTTGTCATAAAAACTTGTTGGCCATCATTCCTAAGACTGCTTGGTTATTCAACATTCACATACCACACACACACACACACACACACACACACACACACACACACACATCACAGGATCCCATTCCTTAAAGGGATAGGAGACTTCTCTAGCTGGAGTGAAAATGATGGGAATTTGGGGGGGGGGAGTGTCCACACCCTCTTAGAACTGAATAAGTAAAAAAAATGCATTTATTAAATAATCGCTATGGGTCAAGAGCAATGCCAGAGTCTGGGGATATAAATATAAAAGTGCGATAGATACTCTCTAACCTCAGAAAGCTTACATGCTGGTCTTTTGGTTTGGGAAACAGTAGGGGGAGGAGGAAGAGAGTCTGAATGCCTGCGCTGGCAGAGTGGCTAGGAGAGAGATAGTTGGGGTGGAATGTGAAGCGTGGCTGGGGCTAGAGACATATAATAGGCAATATCACACCCTTACCCTTTAAGGTACTGGGAGCCCTAGGGCTTGTGCTCCAGAGCTGAGAGGGTTAAGTCCTCAAGGACAAGATCTGGGGAGATTCAGTAGTCTAAATGGTACAATGGCAGACAGCACCAAAGACAAGAAGAGGGGCAGAGAGAAATGTGGAAACCTGACTGGGGCTGGCTAGATGGAGAGGACACTGGGACACATTCATGTGACACCAATCAGGACAGCCTACTCATGTGCCAGAATAGGAATGCCAGGGCACAGAAGGCTAAGTCCCGTAGGTCAAGGGAGAAGTGAGAAAAACTAGGCATGGTCTACTTGTTTCCTTGATTTAAAGAGATTCGATTTTAGAGTGTTCAGATAAGGGACACACACATTATTATTATTACATATTATTTATAATACATAAGTATACATACACACATATTCCTATAGAAAGAAATCCCACAAGGGAAGTTAACTAAAGGAGGATGGGAAGCTATCAGGAATGAAACTCCAAACATACAAAGAGAAATAACTTCAATGAAAGAGGGAGTTGTTTAAAAAGACAGATGTGGATAATAGTAGGCAGCTGGGAGGTATAGGAGATAGAATACTGGACTTGGAGTCAGAAAGTTCTGAGTTAAAAATCCTGATTCAGATGCTTATTAGCTGAGTGACCCTGGCCAAGTCACTTAACTTCTTTCAGCCTCAGTTTCCTAATCTGTAAAATGGGTACTAGAGCCAGCTAGGTGGCACAGTGGATAATAGAGCACGAGTCCTAGAGAGAGGAGCACCCGAGTTTAAATCCAGCCTCAGACACTTACTAGATGTGTGACCCTGGGCAAGTCATTTAACCCTGTTTGCCTCAAAAAACCCTCCCAAAAGTGAAAAAACAAAACCCAACTAATACTACTAGCACTTACCTTACAAGGCTGTTGTGAGGGTCAAATGAGATAATATATGTAAACCTTAAAGCACTATATAAATATTGGCCATCATTCTAATAATGATAGATATTTATGTAGCACAAAAGTTTGCAAAGTACTTTCCATGTATTATCTCATGGACCTCACCTCAGCCTTGTGGAACAAGTACTACAGATATTATTATACCCAGTGTACAGATGAGGAAAGTGGATTCAAAATCAAAAATCTATTTGTTTTTTTGAAGTTACTCTTTAAACAGCTTCTATCTAAGCCATGTAATTAATTGTGAATGAATGTTCACATGTAAATTGGTCACTTCAGGCAAAATGATATTAGTCTTGAAAGTGAATGCCGGTGGGGTTGGAAAGTCCAGGAAAGAGCAGAACTGCAGAGTCAGGAATGGGTCAGAAAGAATCTTGGGAATGCCGATTGAGGCCTGTTGCACTTCAGTCTAGGGTGGGGAGTCTTCATCTTTTTGAGTGTCCTGGACCCCTTGGACAGTCCATTGAAGCCCGTGGACTTCTTCTCAGAATAATGTGTTTAAATGCATAAAATAAAATTTGTGGGACTGCAAAAGAAACCAATTATATCAAAATGCAGTTACTAAAATACTGATAAAAGAAAAGGAAAAAAAAGGGCCAAAGAAGGGAACTTACTCAACGTCACAGGCAAGAATTAGTGAAGCCAGCATTTGAACTCAGATCTACCAACTCCAAATCCAGTATCTAAGCCAGTGTGCCATGCTGTTTCTCCCACAGATCACCAAAGTCAAGTTTAAGTCAAGTCTTGCAGAAAATCAGAGATTCAAGAGCTGGAGATAAGGAGGGAGAACATTTCAGACATGGGAGACAACCAGTGCAAAGGCTTGGAAATCAAAGATGATGTATTGTATGTGGGGAGTGGAGAGGAGGCCATTGTGTTTGGATGGGAGGGGAGGGAGGGGAGTAATGTACAAGAAGCCTGGAGGGTCAGGAAGGGACCAGCTTGTGAAGAGCTTTAAATGCCAAACAGAGTAGAACTAGAAATAATAGTGTTGTAGGGGAAATTTAACTGATAAATAAAGTTAGGCCATTTCTCTGAGCATAACATAATTTATTAATAGATGCATATGATCTATTAATAAAGGACAGGTCAAGGACATGCCTCCATTTGTGCCAAAGACCCTGAGTGAGAGCTAGCATGGTTTTTTATACCAATATGGATCTTCCTTCTGATTGGTGTGACAGACATCATTGGGACCTCCCCTGGCAATCCTGATTGGTGGACATTTTAAGGAGGAGGTAGGCTAAAAGTTGTAGCATGGTCCATAGGGTTTTCTTGGTAAAGATACTGGAGTGGCTTGTCATTGCTTTCTACAGTGAACTAAGGCAAATAGAGGTTAAGTGACTTGCAGAGGGTCACAGAGCTAGGAAATGTCTGAAGTCAGAATTCTCTACTCTGATACGTCCATCTTGGACTTCCATCTGCATGCCATGGCTCATGGTTTCATTGCAAGGCTCTCTAGCATGACAAGAGAGTGATGGGTGATGGTGGTGGTGGTGAGATTGTTATTCAGTCAAGCCCAATTCTTCATGACCCCATTTGGGGTTTTCTTGGTGAAGATACTAGAGTAGATTGCCATTTCCTTCTTCAGCTCCTTTTACAGATGAGGAAACTGAGGCAAACGGAGTTAAGTGGCTTGCCCAGGGTCACACAGTAAGTGTCTGAGGCCAGATTTGAACTCAGGGACAGAATTCTGACTCCAGACCCCCACATTCTATCCACTGTACCCCCTAGCTGCCAGTTGGACTATAAAGAAAGAATCTCAGCAGAATCAATGCTTTGAAATTGTGCTACTGAAAAAGGCTTTTGAGAGTCCCTTCAACAAAGGAGAGCAAATCAGTCAACACCTCAATTGATTCAATCTACTCCCTGGAAGGTCAAATACTGAAGCTAAACCTTAAATACTTTGGCCACATAAAGTGACTCAATTGAAAAGATCCCAATGTTGGGAAAAATTGAAGGAAAAAGGGACAACAGAAGATGAGATGGATATAGTGTCACAGAAACAAAGAACATGAACTTGGACAGACTTTGGGAGACAGTGGAGCATAGAAGGGCCTGGCATGCTATGGTCCATGGGGTGACAAAGAGTTGAACATAACTGAGCAACCACAGGCTAAGAGTTGTTAGCTCCTCCCTGTTACTTCATCTGTGGGAGGAAGGGAAGACAGGTAGGGAAGGTGGGCTGGTGCTCAGATGTGGCTGATCATGCCCCATTCAGACTACTAAAGGAATGCAAGCTGCTAGCAATCTTGACCAGAAAAACACATACCATCTCAGTCAGGTTTTCACTGGCTTGTTCTCCACTTTGTAGACCAGGTCACCCCAAATTTTAATAAAGGGAGCAAGGACACAGCTTGGAGGAGGGTCTAACTCAAATGGAGTCCTATTTATAGGGTAAGCAGAAGCCAGGTTACCATTTGGGTGAGACCCAACCCAAATTAGTTAAGGTGCAGATGCCTTGGGGGCTAAGAATGATCACATTACTTGGCCACACCCTTCAATGATGACTTGGTCTTTTAGATTTGGGTTCTTGATTAAAAAAGAAGGAAAAAGGAATGGATCACAAATTAATAGTTGGTTATTAGTAAAATAGCATAATGTTAATTTCTATCAATAGGTAGCCACTGGAATTGATTGAGTCTGTGGAGGTTTGACATCAGACCTGTGCTTTCAGAAAATCACAAGGTATTGTAGGGTTGGAATGTAGTTTCTACAGAGCCAGGCGATTCCCAGAGTGGAATGGTAGCAGGAATCTGCCTGACTTGCCTGCATGGGTAGGCACATGTCATTATCTGATATTAGTAGCTTGACAGCTAATAGCAGCTGGGAACTGCCTCCATTACTTGAAATCTCTACATTTCACTCAGCCAGAACACTCCCTGTCCATTTAGCCAATGAACCCTCTCTTATCTCAATCACTGTTATTGGCCAAGCTTTTGGAGATTAGTGGCCCAATGAACTTCAGGGTTACTCTCCCTTTATCCGCAAAAGCATTAGACTGTAGTTGCTGTTGATTGAAATAAAGTTTTCTCATCCTTCAGGTGATGGTTGCTTGACTTCCCAGAAGAAGCTACATGGGAGCAGGCTTTCAGCACTCAAGTGAGGGATTTGTCTTTTATTTAAAAAAAAAGACAAACCAAAAACCTCTCAATTCTTAGATCTTTTAAAGCTGACGATCACTTCCCTTTGCAAACATCAAATTTGTCTCAACATCCAATGAGGAAAAATGTAGCCCCCTTATTAATGGTGCCAGAGAGTGACAGCAATGATATGTGCAGTTTATACTTACTAATAAATGAAAACTTGCCTCATCATAGGAAGTAGGTGCCAGAGGTCACTGGCAATTTCTTTCTACATCAGCATGATGCAAGAGATGTGTTAAATTTGAAGTCGGGGATCTGTGTTCAAATTCTGACTATATTACAGTGTATCAATTTCCTGATGTGTAAAATAAGGGGGGGGTTGGATTAGATTGCTTTTGAGGTCTGTTACAGTTCTAAATGTGTGATATAATTTTCCTCTTTGTGCCTCAGTTTCCTCATCTGGAAAATGACAGTTAGACTATGTAGCCTGTGAAGACCCTTTTAGCTCTAAATATACTTTCATGATATCAAAGTCTCTGACAGCTGGTAGCACTGGAAATAAAATATTTGATTTTACTCCTTTTCCATTAAGCAGGATGGTCCTAGATTTTGAACGCAATACAAACTGGGACTGGGAATCAGAAGAGCCAGCTTCATCTCTTCGTTCTGCCTCTTCCAAGTTGTTGATCATGGACCATTGATTTCACTTCCCGGTTTTCTCATCTGTAAAGTAAGAGTATTGGGATAGGTGACCTCTGAGATTCTTTCCAGTTTTAATATCCTATGATGATTTGATGACTTCTTCCTCTCCTGAGACTTCGATGGGTCAGTGTGATTTTATCAGTATGAGTATTCCTTTCTCAGCTAGGAGACACGGTGGATAGAACATCACACCTAGAGTTAAGACCTGAGCTCAAAATAGACCTTAGACATTTACTAGCTGTGTCACCCTGAGTTAGTCACTTAACCTCTGTTATATACTCAACTATAACCTACTACCCAGGGTATTAGTGAGGATCAAATGAGGTAATATTTATTAAGTAATTAGCATAGTGCTTGGCTCATAGCTGGTTGTTGTCCTTCATCTTCAAAGAGGACCAAGATGACATCACCATGATAAAGTGAAATTTCAGTGTGTCCGACTGTGGTTGATCAGACCGATATGAGCTCGGAATGCTCTACCACAGGCTGGGCGCAGATAGTCCACGTGAATATTTGGGGTGGATATCCCAAATTTGCGCATCCTGCATTTACTTTGTGCTGTCTCAATTCTGCTTTGCTCAAAGAGCACAGAGACCTTTCTGATGTGGGCACGCCATGCTGAGTGGTCCTGTGCCAGTGTCTTCCATGTTACACAGTCAAATCTGGAGTTCTTGTGTGTCCTTGTATTGTTTCTTCTGGCCCACCATGTGATCGCCTGCCCCATGTGAGTTCTCCATAAAATAGTCTTTTTGGCAAACGTACATTTTACATTTGAACAACATGGCCAGCCCATCACAGTTGCGCTCTCTGAAGCATAGTTTGAATACTTGGCAGTTCAGCTCGAGCAAGGAGTTCAGTGCCTGGTACCTTATCCTGCCAGGTGATCCTCAGCACATAGTAGGTACTTAATAAATGCTTATTTTCTCCTGTGTCTCTTCAGCCTGCGTCTTATTCTATTTTATCTTATTAAAACATATGTTGATTATTATATTGATAATATTTCTTGAAAGCAAGACATTCTTAATAACATGCTATGTCCTGCTTACTCTTACCATGCAGTTTTCCATCAGAAGCTCCTTAAGAGTGTTGCTCAGTTGTGTTTAACTTTTCATGACTGCATTTGGAGTTTTCTTGATCAAGATGCTAGAATAATTTGCCATTTCCTTTTCTAGCTCATTTTACAGATAAGAAAAGTGAAGCAAACAGGTAAGTAATTTGACCAGAGTCACCCAGCTAGAAAGTATCTGAGGCCGGATTTGAACTCAGGAAGATGAATCTTCCTGATTCCAAACCTCAC
The DNA here is from genome assembly GCA_023548195.1 of Bettongia penicillata ogilbyi. Taxonomy (NCBI): domain Eukaryota; kingdom Metazoa; phylum Chordata; class Mammalia; order Diprotodontia; family Potoroidae; genus Bettongia; species Bettongia penicillata. Next base: position 1,221,569 of record JAJHZJ010000107.1, on the reverse strand, counting down.
AGTCATCTACTGCACCACCTAGCGGTCTCTTTAAGAATAATCATTGTTTCATTCCTCATATTTGAATCCCTAGCTCTCAGAATAGTCCCTGGCACATAATAAGTGCTTAATAAAGTCTCGTTGATTGATTTTGGGTTGTTTGTGGTTTTCATTTTTCCTGCAATCTTGGTGTTTCATGATTTAAAGCTATATAGCCATGTAGCATGAATGGAAGAATATTTGTATCGAAAGATAAATTTCTCCAAGAGGAAATTGCATCTCTCCTCATTTATCCCTTGAAGCGTCCCTTGCTAAAACATGTTGTCTTTCACAGAGCTCAGGATGATGTGGCAATAAAGAAAGCTAATGGGATCTTGGGATTCATTAAGAGAGGCCTAGCTTTCCAGACCAAGGAAGGCATGATCCTTCTTTCTTACTCCGCTGGATTAGAATCTTCATTTCTGGGTAGCACAGCCTGAAAAGGACGTTGATAAGATGGGAAACATCCTGGGGAGGGTCACTGAGATGCAGTAGGGTTGCATTAAAATCAGTGGAAGGAGCTGGGGATGATTAGATAGGAAAAGAGAAGACCCTGGAGACAGACATGTTTATGCTCAGTATTTGAGGAAAGAAGGGTTAGCCTTGCTGTGTTTGGCCCTAGAAGGCAAAATGGGGAGCACTGGGTAGAAATCGATGTATCAGAGAAAGGGATCTACCTTTCAGAGATAGTAGAATCATGTTCCCCACTCCTAACCCAAGTTGATTTGTGCATATATATTTGTCATGAATCCTTCTCCAATGAGGCAATTAACTCTAGCATCCCAATAGCACAAAATGTCCAGGTTATTTGCTTAACTAAGTCATTTAGGAATGGTCTAAAAAAAGAGTTTTCTGTTATCTGGAATCATTATATCTAGGTAGAGGCAGTTGGGTTTTACGGTGGATCTCCATACACTTGGATTGAACTTGGAAGCTCTGGGTTTGAATTCTGCCTCAGATGCTTAGCAGCTGGGGGCCTCCGAGGAATTCACTTAACTTCTGCCTGCCTCAGTTTCCTCATCTGTAAAATGAGAATAATAAGTCATCTACTTCCAAGGGTTTTGTGAGGATAAAATGAAATAATATTATTAAAGTACTATATAAATGCTAGTTTTCTGTAGTATTACAGTCATTATTAAATGTGCTTTGCTGAAGAGGCGGGGATGAAAGGAGACAAGGAAGAGCAGTGAGAGCTGAGGAACTCTGGGGCAAATTCTATTCTGGTGTCCCTCCCAGGAGAATAAGGCAATGAAAAGAAGGCTGGACTTAGAACTGGAAGACCTGAGTGCATATTCTGGCTTAGCTCCCTGCTAATTGCATGACCTTAGCTAAGTCATTTCCCCTCATTAGGCCTTAATTCCCTTCATTTTTAAAAGGAAGGGGATTGATTAGATGGTCTTCCAGATCTCTTGCATCTCTAAAACTATGATCCCACTATTTCAGTAGGACTTTCGCCTTATTCCTGGAAATTATGGGTCTCTTAATGCGGTCCAGTCACATCAGCACTTTTAGCTGTCATATCATACCACTGACTCCTATTGAGTTTATAGTTTACAAAACCTCCAGATCTTTTTCAGACAAGGTGTTACCTAACCTTGTTTTATACTTGTGAAGGTGATTCTTTGAACCTAGTAAGCTCTTTATCACTGTTCAATTTCATCTAATTAGATTGCACCCATTGCTCTAACTGGTCAATATTTCTTTTAGGATCTTGACTTTGTCAGTCTGTATGTGTGTCATCTATCCCTTTCAATTATGCACAATTTATAAAACTCATCATATATCCCTTTATCCAAATCATTGATAAAAATGTCAAACTTTATTGGGTAAACACATTGACAATATGACAAATGAGAATGCCTGGTGAGTGTCCTTTAAAAGATTGTGAAGATGGGTCTGGTGTATGAGCAAATCCTTAATACAGAACCAGCAGAATGATATGAATCTTTTGTCAGATTGAGACTCTTGGGACACTCCATTAGAAACCTCCTGCCATGTTGACATTGAACCACTGGGGACTTCTCTTGGAGTCAGTCATTCAATGAGCTCTGAAGCAATCTGATTGTATTATTTTGTCCATAATGTTTTCAATAAGAATAATGCGAGATATTTTTTCAAGTGCTTTGCTAAAAATCTTATGGTATATTTGTAGCAACTCTTTTTATGATGGCTAAGAACTGGAAATTGAAGGAATGTCCATCAGTGTGTCCATCAATCCATCAAATGTCCAATCAATTGGCTAAACAAGCTATGGTATATGATGACTGTGATGGAATATTATTGTGCTATAACAAATGACCAACAGGATGATTTCAGAAAAACTTGGAAAGACATATAAAGTGAGGCCAAGTGAAAGGAGCAGAAGCAGAACATTGTATGCATTAACAGCAACATTGTACTATGAAGAGCTGTGAATAACTTAGCTATTCTTAGCAATGCAGTGATCCAAGGCAAGTTCAAAGGACTAATGATGAAGGATACTATCCGTCTCTAGAGAAAGAACGGATATTGTCTGAATACAGATTAGATATGTTATTTTTCACTTTTTTCTTTCTTCTATTTCAATTTTGAAAAAGAAAATGTGGTTAATGTCTTAGGATCTTTAGCTTTCTTCAAGCTTAACTCATCTACCATGTCCTTCCTAAGGGAACCCTTTACTCATCCTCCTTTTTGCTCTTTTCCTCCTCAAATTGTTCAGCATGTTTATGCATATATATATATATATATATATGTACATACTTCTCTATTTGCATGCTATATATAGCTCCCTAGTAGAATGAGAACTGTTAAGAGAAGGGACTGTTTTTTCATTTAATCTTTGTGACCTCAGCATTGAATACAATGCCTGGCACACAGTAGGTGATTAATAGGAAGGAAAAGAAGGAAACAAGCATTATTAAGCACCTACTAAATACTATGTGCTGGGCAGTATGCTGAGTGCTTCATATATTTATTTATTCATTCAATTCATTCATTTACTTATTTTTCCTTTAAAAATATTATTTCATTTGATCCTCATAACAAGCCTTTAACTTTATAGTTGTGGAGACTGAGGCAGACAGAGGTTAACTGACTTGCCCAATGATTTACATAGCTTAAAGTCAAATTTGAATCCAGATCTTTCTGATTCAAAGACTAATACTCTATCCACTGACTCTTTATTGGACTAAGTAGGATATATTCATAGGTTCCTCTGTAAAGGCATTCTTTAGGAATATCCTTTAAGTATTTACTGTATCCCCTCATTTTAAAAAAAATAGCATTTGTTATCTATGGCTCATAACTACAGCTCTGGATGCACAAGGACTGGGTTTAGTTTTGGAAATCTCTCTCTAATAATAAATTCTATGGTTTTGCTGCTTTCCGGTGAAAATTTGGGAACATTTGACTTTAGCTTTTTTCTATCCCTTCATTAGGGATTTTCAGTTCTATTTTAAATGCTGGGCTAACAATACGCATTTAAATCTAGAACACAGTTTATCTAATCTGATAGAAAACACAAAAACATCCCCAAGTCCATAAACAGTCCTGGAAAACTCTTCCTTCTAGTGAACTCCGCCTAACCCAGTGACCCACCTAGTTCTCCCAATCACCTGGGATTGAGGGGCTCTCCTCCCTCCATCCTGGGGTTTGGGGATGCCAGGCAATCCTCTCTCTTAGGTCTTCTCTGCCTTTGGGACCATACAATCCACCTGACTCATAATACTAGCAATAGTTTAGAACTAAGATAGGTTCAGAATTCTCTGTTTTAGAACTTGGAGGCCATTCCTCATTTTACTGATGAAGAAGTTGAGGTCTGGGGAGATGAAGTGGTTTGCCTAAAGTCACATAGGCATTAATTGGTAGAACCAGGATATGAACCCAGTCTCCCAACTCAGAATCCAGGGCTCTAACCATTATACCACATTGCTTCCTGTGCTAGCTTCTTTTCCTCCTTTTGCTAGGTAGAGATAGTGATAAGGATATGCTCAAGGGAGAGGGGAAAGGCCTTTGAAATTATTAAGATGTAAGACCTGGCATAAGTGTAGTCCCTTATTAATAGTCAAGTCCTGATGGCATTTTATCAGAGAGAAAAGTTAGGCTGCTGCTGAGACAATAAAGTGAACTTTGAAAGCAGCTTGGGTCACTCCCTCACCCCCACCCCTAACTAATACACACAGAAGACTGGGGAGTGGGAATTCTCCCCCAGTGGGCATTGGTAAATGTCATTGAAAATCCAAGTGCACCAGGATTCATAGGCACCAGGGGAGCGCTCTTCCCCAAAGGTTAACTGCTGAGGCTATAACTTAAGACATGGTGGGCCTGATTAATGTGCACCTCTGGAGGGTATTGAGGCATGAGACAAAGTGGAGTATTTCCAACTCACTTGAGAAATGCATAATCATTAATCAACATTTCCCTGACACACTCAGCAGTCTAGACTAAGTGGCCTCTTGTGATTAGGGCCTGGGCCCTTGAAAAATAAAAGTGTAATATTTTAACATTTTAAAACATATAGGGACGTGTGCATTTGCTAATGGCTGGGGGAGCTTCCTGGGGAGCTTGCTGGGCCAGACCAGGGAGGGGGAGGGGAGCCAGAGGAGACAATGATACTCAGCCAGGAGCCGGGATGGGGGGGACAGGGTGGCTGTCATCAGACATGCAGATGAGCCCTTTACAATGCTCCTGGAAGGCCCTCTTTTCTTCCCTCAGATTACAGTGGAAAAAAAAGCAGAGTGTGGCCATGAAGAAAAGAAAGTAAAATCTTCCTCTGGTAGGAGCAGTTATTGTTGGGGTTCTTTGTCCTTCATTTTGAAGAGGAGCAATGATGTCATCAAGTATTTAAGCGGGGGCAGTTGTACAGACTTGGCAGCCTGCTCACTCCAGGGGCAGGCCAAGAGTCAGGAGGACCGCCCATGACCAGGGATGCGGCGGGTGCCTTGGCTTCTTCGATGTCTGACCAAGCTCTACCAGGGCTTTGAGGCCACATGTGGCCCTCTAGGTCCTCAAGTGTGATCCTTTGACTGAGTCCAAATTGGATTCCCCACCCCTGCGAGTCCAAGCACTCCACAGCTTGCTTCAGCCATTTTACTGTCATTTTGGAACAAATTGTTCTCACTCTCCCAGTCACACGCTTGGGATAGACAATCCCTTAACTCACAGATGGATTTGAGGCCTTCCGGTTACCTTCAACCTGAGATGATTTTACCAGGTTGTGACCACACAGGGTGTACATGTTACAGCTTCAAAAAACCCACAGGTGAGAGTTGGGTGACAGGTAGACACCAAAGGTGGATGAGCAGTGCAGAGAAGGGTTTAAAAGTCCTCACACCAGAGGTACTGGTGCTCCCTGAACACTCTATACATCAACAGTAGTAAACTGATGTTTATATAGATAGCCCTTTGAAGTGATCCTCAGAACAATCCTATGAAGAAGCTAACGCTGGTATAGCTCCTGGGGACAATCCCTGGCCCCACCCCTACCAAGTAGCAGGTTAGGGACCACCATTGGATGTTTCATGTTGCTCAGTGAATCTGCAAGTGAAAAACCATAGCTCACAAGCAACCACTGATGCATTTATACTTAATAGTCAGCCAGAACACGTAATTAGTTCATAGAGAAGGCATTTAATGAAATAGTGAAGTAGAAAGTATATCAACAGAAAATATCCTTCATAAATATGAAGTTCAGTATTCCATAAACTCTGAGCACACATGGGGAACACACATAGAGAAGTGCACATGTGGCCTAGGCATACACAAAGATGGGTAATTCACAGCCATGACGTTGCAGGATTGTTAATATCTTGTAGTGGCCTGCTAGCCTTGTAGTTTTTCTGTTAGATGGTCCTACTTCCTATTGGATATACTGGTTCTGCTGGATGTTGTTCTCCTGGACACAAAGTCTTTGCTGCTAGCTGTTGCCAAGCTGGGTTCAAAGTCTCTGAGAGATTCTACTTGGTTATAGACTGCCTCCAGCTTCTGACTTAGTTGAAATCCTTAGTTCCATCTTCCATGGCTGTTACATTCCATTTAGATCATCAGCCCTAGGAGTCATGTTCTTTCGATCAAAGATCAGGGTCCTTTCAGCTATCTTACATTCTTAGATTGAGTGTATTTTCTATCAAAGACCTCACTCTAACTTACGGTGATTATTACATATCATTAAAGAGACTTCCAGCTTTCATTTCTGAAGGCTAGACCTTGTCTTTCACCACAAAGGCTTCTGCTAAGAGAGGGAACAAAGGGTGCATTTGTTTTCTTTTTCTTTTCCAATTCTTTAAAAACAGTTTTATTTAAAGTTTTTAGTTCCAAATTCTATCCCTTCATCCCTCCCTTGTCCCCTCCCTGTGAGAAAAGCAATCTGTTAGGGGTGGAGCCAAGATGGCGGAGTAGAAGGATGCACGTTTACGAGCTCCGAAACCAAAAGCCCATAGAATTAATGTAAAAAGAGTCCCCCATAACTTCTGGGTCAATACAAGGTGTGCAGAAGCAGAGTGGAAGAGATTTCCGTTCCAGGGAGCCCTGGAGACCCGTCCCCAGGGTCCGGCGCACCCCGGAAAGTGGACCCCACCCCCAGCGCTGCCCTGGCCGCAGCCCCAGAGAAGCTGATCTGAGCAGGCTTCAGAGACGGAAGCTCCGGCAGCCGGGAAAGTCCCTCCGCCCACAGAAGCTACAGGTCAGTGAGAGAGAAGGCCGGGCTGGAGGAGAAGGGAAGCAGGGCGTCTCCGTGACTCGGGCCCCCTCGGGAGGAAGCGGCTGCGGCAGAGATGGGGGCAGGAAGCAGCGGAGGCAGAGGTGTGGGCAGCGGCTGAGGCGGCAGCGGACCAGGACTCAGGAATCCCCCAGCAGCAGGCAGGATCTTCATTACGGAAGATTCCCGCATAAAACCTGACGGAGCTGAGCCTGGGAGACGGCCCTGCCCCCACCCTGCTCTATTACTGAAGGCTTCTGCTCAAAGCCCCCAAGGGAACTGAGATTGGGAGGTGGGCCCCCCCACCCTGCCCCCACCCGCTCCATTCCTGAAAGTCTCTGCATAAAGCCCCTGAGGGATCAGAGTCTGGGAGGCGGCCCTGCCCCCACCCCAGCACCTGAACTAAAGCTCACTGATTGACAGCTGGCAGGAGGAAAGCCCATTTAAATCTCATAGGCCAAGCACTAGCTGGGCGGATCCAGGTGGGGGTGGAAAGGAATCTCAGAAGTCAAGTAACTGGCTGGGAAAATGCCTAGAAAAGGGAAGAAAAATAAGACTATAGAGAGTTTTTTTCAACAAATGCAAATGATCCCGACCTTCGGATCTGATGACGAGGACGTATCCTTGCCATCAGGGAAAGACGTGGAGGGCGGGGCCTCAGTACCCCAGACACCCCAGGGGAGTGGCGGGTGGGCTCAGGCCCTGGAAGAGCTCAAAAAGGATTTTGAAAAGCAAGTTAGACAGGTGGAGGAAAAACTGGGAAGAGAAATGAGAGAGATACAAGAAAAGTATGAAAAACGGGTCAATACCTTGGTAAAGGAGACCCAAAAAATTGCTGAGGAAATTAACACCTTGAAAAATAGGCTCACTCAATTGGCAAAGGAGGTTCAAAAAGCCAATGAGGAGAAGAATGCTTTCAAAAGCAGGATGAGCCAAATGGAAAAAGAAGCTCAAAAGCTCACTGAATTTAATAGTTCTCTCAAAATTAGAATGGAACAGATGGAGGCTAATGACTTTATGAGAAACCAAGAAATCACCAAACAAAACCAAAAGAACGAAAAAATGGAAGAGAATGTGAAATATCTCATGGGAAAAACAACTGACCTGGAAAACAGATCCAGGAGAGACAATTTAAAAATTATGGGACTACCTGAAAGTCATGATCAAAAAAAGAGCCTAGACATCATCTTCCATGAAATTATCAAGGAAAACTGCCCTGACATTCTACAACCAGAGGGCAAAATAAGTATTGAAAGAATCCATCGATCACCACCTGAAAGAGATCCAAAAAGAGAAACTCCTAGGAACATTGTGGCCAAATTCCAGAACTCCCAGCTCAAGGATAAAATCTTGCAAGCAGCTAGAAAGAAACAATTCCAGTACTGTGGAAATACAATCAGGATAACCCAAGATCTAGCAGCTTCTACATTAAGGGATCAAAGGGCGTGGAATAGGATATTCCAGAAGGCAAAGGAACTAGGACTCAAACCAAGAATCACCTACCCAGCTAAACTGAGTATAATACTTCAAGGGAAAATATGGTCTTTCAATGAAACAGAGGACTTTCAATCATTCTTAATGAAAAAACCAGAGCTGAAAAGAAAATTTGACTTTCAAACACAAGAATGAGAAGAAGCATGAAAAAGGAAACAGCAAAGAGAAGTCTTAAAGGACTTACCAGAAGTGAACTGTTTATATTCATACAGGGAAAGACAATATTTCTAACTCTTAAAACTTTTCAATATCTGGGTAGTTGGTGGGACCACACATACACATGTACACGTATGCACACACATACACACATGCACACACAAACAGAGATAGAGAGCACAGATTGAACTGAATAGGATGGGACCATACCTTAAAAGAAACTAAGGTAAATGATGAGAGAGAAATGTAGTGGGAGGAAAGAGGGGGAAATGGAAGGGGGTAACTATATGTCATTTAAGAGGCAGGTAGGAGTTTTTCTTAGTGGAGGGAAAAAGAGGAGAGCTGAGAGAAAAAAAAAAACAAACAAGAAGTTTACCCTCATCACATTTGACTAAACGGAGGAGTGAAATGCACACTCATTTTGGTATGAAAACCTATCTTACAGTATAAGAAAGTGGGGGAGAAGGAGATATTGCAAGGGGGGGGATGATGGAGGGAAGGGCAAAGGGAGGAGGGAGCAATTTGAAGTCAACACTTGGGGAGGGACAGGATCAAGAGACAGAAGAGAAACAATGAGGGGCAGGTTAGGAGGGATGGTAATACAGTTAGTCTTACACAACACGACTATCAGGGAGGTCATTTGCAAAACTACACAGATAGGGCCTATATTGAATTGCCTGCCGTCCCAAAGGGAATGGGTGGGGAGGGAAGGATGGGGAGAATTTGGAACTCAAAGTTTTAGGAACAACTGTTTAATATTGTTGTTGTAACTAGGAAAGAAGACATACAGTTAATGAGGAATAGAAAGTCATCTGGCCCTACAGGAGAAAAGAGAAGATGGAGACAAGAGAAGGGAGGGATGACAGAAGAGAGGGCAGATTGGAGATAGGGAAAATTAGATTGCTTGGGGTATTGGGGTGGGGGGAAGGGATAAAAGGGGAGAAAATTTGGAACCCAAAAATTTGTGAAAATGAATGTAAAAAATTAATTAAATAAATAAATAAATAAAAAGAAAAGCAATCTGTTATAGATTATACACGTGCAATTATATAAAACATTTCCATGTTAGTCATTTTGTACAAGAAGACTCAAAAGGAAAAAAAGAAAGTGAAAAAATAGCATGCTTCAACCTTTATTCAAATAATACCAGTTCTTTCTGTGGAGGCCATTAGTACTTTGGGACTGTCTTGGGTCATTGTATGGCTAAATCATTCACAATTCATCAAACACTTCTGTTATTGTGTATCAAGTTCCCCTGGTTCTGTTCACTTCACTATGCATCCATTCATGTTAAGTCTTTCTAGGATTTTCTGAAATCATCCTGTTTGTCATTTCTTATAGCACAATAATATTCCATCACAATCATATGCCACAACTTATTTAGCCATTCTACAATTGATGGGTATCCTTTTGATTTCCAATTCTTAGCTACCACAAAAAGAGGTGCAATAAATATTTTTGTACAAATAGATCCTTTTCCCTTTTTTTGGATGTCTCTGGCATATAGACCTAGCAGCAGTATTGCTAGAGTATGCACAATTTTATTGTTCTTTGGGCATAGTTCCAAATGGCTCTCCAGAATGGTTAGATCAGTTCACAACTCCACCAACTGTGCATTAGTGTCCCAGTTTTCCCACATCCCCTCCAGCATCTAACATTTTCCTTTTTTGTCAAATTAGTCAATCTGATAAGTATGAAGTGGTTTTGATTTGCATTTCTCTGATCAATAGTGATTTAGAGCATTTTTTCATATGACTATAGATAACTTTGATTTCTGCATCTGAAAACTGCCTATTCATATTCTTTGACTATCAGTTGAGGAATGACTTGTATTTTTGGAAATTTTACTCAGTTCTCTATATATGTGAGAAATGAGGCTTTTATCAAAGTTACTTGTTGCAAAGTCCTCCCTCCACCCAGTTTTCTGCTTTCCTTATAATTTTTGTTGCATTGGTTTTGTTTGTGCAAAAACTTTTTAATTTAATATAATCAAAATTAAATATATTATATTTTGTAATGCTCCCTACATTTCTTTTCTTAAAAATAATTTTAATTTTGTTGAGGGTCCATCAGCTCCTAGTTGACTTGTGGCATTAATGTTCCTCTTTAGCAGTAGTATTTTTCTTAACTGTTCCTATGAATACCTTTTTTTCCTCCATGGTCTGAAAGTTAGTTATGACCAAATAGGGAGGTGGTATAAAAAAGATTCAAGTTTTGAACCCACAGGGATTTTGATAGGGATCTTATTGGTTCAGACAACACAGCCCTTTGTCATGATGAGGTTATTAGTCACCACCACTGTGGATAAAACCTTCCAGAGGGTTCATGTACCTATTAGATCAAAATCAGTGAATGAATTCTTTTCTCTTCTTTTCTTTTAAATCCGTTTCCCATCCTGATAGGCCTGTCCAATCTAACGGATCTCATTGATCTTACCCTGGTGGTGGAAACCCTTTTGACCCATTTGGGTCATGGAGAATAGCATGCAGGAGGGATACCAAGGTTTCCTACAGGCCTCTTTGCACAGGTTTGGCTAGGCATTTACAAGATAGCGTCTAGGTGTCAGGTGACTAGTGACCCTTTTGTAATTCTTGCCATTGGTCACACCAATAATATCAATCATTTCATCCTGTCCAGACACAGTGAATTCTGACCTTCAGTTTCCACTTGGCCCAGCCCAACTTCTTAGGCGTGCAGCTATTGGATGTCCAGCTGTTGGATGTTCTTCTTCCTGGGGTGCAGCAATGACCTGGCACTTTGGCATTATTTCTTCACATTGCTGGGTCTTCATTCCAACACTTCTTGTCATCCTCGTCTGGCTATTTCTTGTAGTACTTGATGAAGGGCCTCTTCTTGGATTTATATTAGTATTTGCAGAACTTTTTTTTTTTTTTTTGGGGGGGGAAGCAATCAGGGTTAAGTGCCTTGCCCAATGTCACACAGCTAGTAAGTGCCCCAAACTGGATTTGAACTCAGGTCTTTCTGAGTCCAAGACTAGTCCTCTATCCTCTGCGCCACCTAACTGCCCCAGAACCACCTCTTATGCTCATCACTGGTGTGCTTGGCAAAGACGACTTTACGTGTATGAAGACCACACCCTTCCAGCTTTGCTTCCTTTTCCTCCCCCCATGATGCTTATAATGACCATGGAGATTATCTTCACAATGATGATGGACTGTTACTTCCTGGTTGTTCATCTTGGACCTATGCATATTTTAATCCAAGAAGGCAGTGAGAAGAATGAGTTTACTGGATTCATCTGGAGAAACTCTTGACTTTCCTCTGTGCCTGTGGCAGGAAGCCCAGAGACAGCAGTGAAGTACACTGAAGTGTGTTTCACTGAAACACACTGAGTTTCAGTTTCACTGAAGTGAAAGAATGCTGAATTTACAGTCTTAATACAGGTTCAAATCCCAGCTCTGATACTTATTCCCTGGTGTGACCTGGACAAATCACTTCATTTCTCTGGGACTTAGCTCTTTATCTGTAAAATGAGAGGGTTGGACCAGGCGGCCTCTTAGCTTCCTTCCAAATCTTAATCTATGATCCTATGATTTATGTCTACTAAAGTGGGCTGGGGGAGCCAGAGGGTACATTTCCTACTCAAAAGTTTCTGCTGCCACTCCCATTTGTATATCCACTAACTGGCCAACAGGGTCTCAGAAATAGGTTCTTAAATCACAGGAATGATATGGAAACAGCTGCTAGCTTTAAGGACTGATGAGTCTGTGTTATTTTATCAAATGTTAACAGGAGCTGTGGGAATGCCCAGGCAAAACTGCTCACGCTGTCACCCGACTAGTCCCTTTGCACCAAATTAAAGGTTTGACAGATTCCTGTAAAGTTCAAGGAGATGGAAATTCAGTGTTTTCTCTCTGTTGGTCTTCATCCTCTTTGCCACTTTCTCTGCCCCTTGTCATTCTAAAATGCTCTCTCTCCTTGCTGCTTGCCAAGCCCTGAAGGGAACACCCGCTGGGATTTACCACCTGTCCCCTCCAACAGATGTCTCCAATAGTAAGACTGGGACACATTTCAGGCTGATGTTCTAGGGTGATGATTGAATGTCATTTCTCTACCCGAGCAAAACCCCAACAGCTGTACTGGGAAAGCCAAATGGAGTAGAAGTAACTGAGAAAATGAAAGAAAAAGAAAATACCTTTTCATATTTCTTCCTCTAAATTCTGCTCCTTTTATCTTTAAAAATAGAAATGAACAGATTATCTCCTCCATGAAGCCTTCCAGACTGCTGTTGCTCATGATTTCAGTTTCTTTATGATCCCATTTGGAGTTTTTTTGGCAAAGATATTGAAATAGTTTGCTGTTCCTTCTCTAGCTCATTTTACAGATGAGGAAACTGAGGCAAACAGGGTGAAGTGACTTGCCTAAGGTCACACAGCTAGTAAGTGTCTAAGGCCAGATTTGAACTCAGATTGATGAGTTTTCCTGACTCTAGGCCCTGCACTTTTTCAACTGTGTCATCTAGTTGCCCCTAGTTAGTCGTTAGATCCCAAAGCCCCACATAATCTACTTACTTTGTTCATTTGTAATGTACATATGTGTGTGTATATACACACATACATACATTCACATGTATTTGTATCTCCATATAGATGTATATCTATATGCTTTTATTGTGAGATACACTTATGTCTTGCAATATCTATATGCTTTTCTCACAATAAAAGCATATAGATATAAAGATAAAAATATCTCTATCACTATCTTGACATACACAAGGATAAGAAGCCTCACATCTAAGGAAAGGCTCCATCTGCTAAACGTATCTTTTGTGGTTTGAAGGGAGACAGAACAGACACCTCAAGCCTCTTCTCCCTGTACCCTTCTCCACAGAAGACTTTCATTCCTGTCAAGATAAGAAATAGAAAGTTGGGTCCAGAAGTTCCCACTCTGATCTCCTCATCTATCTGCTCACTTAAGTGTTATTAGTGTAGTGGATATGAGTGGGTTTCATCAAGCTTCTCATCCCTTTGTCATTTTGGGGGAAAGAGGAACCCCAAACTTCATATCCAAAGGTTGACCCTTGTCCCACTAAATATAAGTTCTACAAGGAATACCTATTGAATAACAGAGAAATCTATTTCTCCTAATCATAGCAAAACAGAAATCAGAGGAAGTCTACATGGAAAAAATATATACCAGACAATACAGAATAAAGGAGCTCTCCCATTGGGAGTGAGATAGCTCAACCAACACAGAGAGAGAGAGTCTTAGATCTCACCCGAGGGGAAACTTCCCAAAGTCTCTAGAGTAGCTAGCTGGGGACAGGGATAGGACTGAGACTGCCGTCTCCTCTCATATTGTCTCAGAGTCTTTTCCTTCAGCAACCTGAAGTGGGGTTGGCCTCTTCTTGTCTCTTCAAGTTGGAAGCCAGAAGTGACTCAGTTTGCAACTTGATGACTCCCAAAGGGGGACTGGCTTTGTAGAGTCCTGAAGGGGACCAGTCAAGGCTGGAGCTCTCTCAATGCTCACCAACGCCTTTCTTGACTCTCACACAAGGAAGAGCATTCATCTCTACCAACAAAGAGCAATGGCCTTTGGGATAGGGGTTACATATGTGTATATAAGATATACATATACATATGATTAATATATCACATTACACAGTATAGACTATATAGAATTATATATTTTAACATATACACACATATATATGTTTATATTATTTATACATGTATAACACCTCCCAAGCCCTATTGTTATAGAACTCTCTCTATGTGTATATATACACACAACACATATACATATATACATACACATATATACCCACATATATGCATACACACATATACATACACATACATATACATACTATTACAAGGTCAACATGACATAGTGGATAAAGAACTATAACCTCAGGGCCAGGAAAATCTGGGTTTAAATCTTGCCTCTCACCTTGCTCTTGGTTAGACTCTGGGAAAGTCATTTAACCTCTCAGTGCTACACAGGCAACTCTCTGAGGCTATAAATTGCCAATAAGACATCCACCTACATTGGTAAAGGATATTTTCTCATCTGGAATTGCCTACATTGATGAAATCACAATTCCAGTCCCTGTCCCCATTGATGTTTATACAGCCCTGTACGATTTTAAAGCACTCTGCATAAATGATTTTATTTCATCTTCACAAGCACTCTGTGACACAGGTAGTTCAAATATGATTATCCCCATTTTCTAGATGAAGAAACAAGGTCAGAGAGGTTAAGAGGATTACCCAAAGTCCTATGGTTAGTAATTCAATGTTTAAGTAAGGTCCTTCTGTGTTAGGTAATGGGGATAAAGGGAACCCAACAAAAAGTCAATCTCTGATCTCAAGGAGCTCACATCCTATGTGGGAAATAGCAGGTCAGCAGATACAAGGTAATTTGAATTTACAAAGAACGTTGGCATCAGGAGAAAGAGAAAAGAAGGCTCTATAGAGAAAATGGTTACTGAGTTGAAACTTGAAGGAAGAAAAGGAATCTGGGAGGAAGAGGTGAATGAATGAATGAATGAATGAATGAATGAAGCATTTACCAAGTGTTACTATATGTAAAACCCTGTGCTAAGTGCTGAGGATACAAATAGAAAAGAATGAGTCCTTACTCTGAGTGCTCCAGGGAACAACACATATAAAAGGTTTCAGCTGCAAGAGAGTTAACGTCCACAAGGACAGACCAAACATGGCTAACTATTTACTACTTTACCGACCATGGGCTCAGTAAAAGCACAAGGCATCCAACACTTGACTATTCCTTCAGTCTCTCCTAGACCCAGCCAATTTCCAGATAATAATAAGTTATTCTAAACCCAGGAGTTCTGAGAAATGCACATTTCAGTTGGTTGAGCCTCCAGCTGTGAATGGGTGACGTGTACCATGGTCACAACCAACCTTGGACTCCCACATCCAACATGGACTTGCACATCCAACAAGGCTGCCCATTCAATGGAGACTCACAAACTCAGGATGTCTCATAATATAGGTATAGCACAAATCAAAACTCCTGAAGGCTGGCACTTTTATTGCATGTGTTTTTGTTGATAAGGACTTCTGATTCCCTTTTAATTTCTGGTGGACCAAGGGGAGTGGATTCAGACACTAGTCCTAGCCAAGGGAGCCTACTACCATTTCATATGGCCATCCCTCTCTTCTCACTGTGACCATGACACCTTCTGGGCTGTCTTGTGTCTGTTTACTTTTGGACAGCTCCTCACCATCAGGTACAGTCCCAGGTTACTCGATAGAGCAGGAGAAGGATGGACAGTGAGTGGCCCTATGGTTGCTTCCTTCAGTTCTGTATTACATTTTGGCATGACACATGAAGGTGGCTGCTTTACATGAATCAGAGGACAGCTGTTTACCTCATATGCAAAACTCTGGAGAAGGAAGGCCTCTGGTAAATTGAGACCTCTTAAGATGCTCTAGAATGAGACAAATGTGACAGTATCAATATTGAGGTAAGTGCATGCTATTTAGACATTTAAATCATCAAGCAAAAATGTTTTATCCTTGTATGTGAATATATGCTATCTAGTAAGAAATTAGATAGCGTATATACATATATCTTTACTCAAAATCTCTAATACAAGTGTTATGCTTTTTTATGTTCTGGCTTCTTTTTTTGTATAATCTTCTCTTACTGGATTGTAAACTCCCTGAGGGTAGGGACTATTTTTTTTCCTTCTCTGCTTAGCACAGAGGCAGCTAGGTGGTACATTGGTAGAGTGCTGGATCTGAGGTCAGGCAGACATCATCCTGAGCTCAAATCTGACCTCAGACACTTTAGTGACTCTGGGCAAGTCACTTCTCTCTGTTTGCCTCAGTTTCCTCATCCGTAAAATGAGCTGACGAAGGAAATGGCAAACCACTCCTGTATCTTTTTCAAGAAAACCCCAAGTGGGGTCATGAAGAGTCAGACATGACTGAAAACAACTGGACAACAACAAAGTAATTAGTGCATGCAGCGGCACTTAAGCATTTATTGTATTAAATTGAATATAACCCCCAATTCACAGCTGACCTTTTGGTCACTCACTTGAGCTATAGTTTTGTCCCCAGATATACTTGCTCAACTGCTTCGATTTTGAATGTGGTAGACAGAACTTTAGATCTGGAGTCACAAAGACCTTTGTTCAAATCTCATCTCAGGCACTTATCACCAATGACACTCTGGGCATTATCATTTTCCTCATCTCTAAAATTCCCTCTCAGCCTCACTTTCCTTATGAGAATATTCCTTAAAATGGAAATAACAATAGCACCTACCTCACGGGGTTGTTGGAAAGATCAAGTCAAATGAGATAACATATATGAAGCACTTTGCAAATTTCAAAGTTCTATATAAATGCTACTTATTCTGGCTATTGACATTTTTTTCTGTCTCTGATATCTGCCTGTTGGCCTTCTTGTTAGCCCTGGCTTAGCTACCTGAATTCCTATTATTCTTTTTATTCCTGACCTCTGGAAATACTCTGCTCCTGGAATTTTGTTTTCATATTCATATTTCTTAAGTCCTGTCTTCTTGACTCTGGTATTTCCTTAACCCTTTTCTTGCCTGCTTAGATCCCTTATCACTTACTTATTATTTCTCTCTCTCTCTCTCTCTCTCCCTCTCTTTCTCTCTCTCACACACACATACACACACACACACATACATACGCACACACACGTACTTTCAGGGCTTTATATAATTTTATAGGGCAGTTAGGTAGCACAGTGGACAGAACGTAGGACCTAGAGTCAGGAAGACTCATCTTCCTGAATTCAAATCCGGCCTCACACACTTACTAGCTGGGTAACCCTGGGCAAGTCATTTAATCTTGTTTGCCTCAGTTTCCTCATCTCTAAAATTATATGAGAAAGAAATGACGGACCACTATCTTTGTCAGGAAAACACTAAATGGGGTTATGAAGAGTCAGACATGACTTAAAAAGTGACCGAATGACAAATATAATTTTATGCTTACATAACTATATGCTATTATCTCTCCCAAATATCAATGTGCCACCTGAAATCTTAGATGAATTGAAATTGAATATAATTGACTTCATCCAATAACTTAAGCAGGCTTTCAAATAACCATCTTAGCCAGCCAGTCACGTAAGAAGCTTTATCCCTGTTGTTCTAAGAGAGCAGGAACATAGAGAAAACATGAGTAATCTAAAAGTCACTGAAGCTTGATTTTGTCATGGGTCCAGAGATGAGCTTCCCAACACTCATAAACTCCCTCACTCCTCCCTTTTGCCAGCGTATCGCCAGCATGCATGTTTCTGAACCAACTAGGCATTCTGAGAAACAAACTGGAATGTACCATCAATGAGTCAAGCCATCACTTTGGCCATCACATCTCCTCAGACCCTGGAGAAGACAGTCCAGGGTCCAGAGCCCAAGAGTCCCGGGAAGAGCAGGGTCTCCCAGATCAGCAGTCCTGCTTCCCGTCCAGAGTCCAGAACCATTTTGGAGGGGAGCAACCCTTGTGGAGATGCAGCCTATTGGGTATTGAAAAGGAAGTTCTTTTCTCCTCAAGTCGTTGGCACTGTCAGATTGTTCAACATCAGAAAAAGATAATGATTGATAATAATGATAGTAGTGATAATAATGACTTTTGTATAGTGCCTGCTATGTGCAAGTACTATGCTAAGTAAGCACTTTATAACTATCTCATTTGATCCTCACATAGATGTATCGGTGGATGTGATATTGAAGGAGATGCACTATCGTCTGCTTTTCCAGATGGTTTTCATGACATGACTCTCTCCTGGTTCTCCTACTCCCTGTTTGGCTGGTTCTTCTCTGTCTTCATGATTATATCTACTACTTTCTTGGATCATCAACTGTGGGAGTCTCCCAAGGCCCCATCCTTGGCTCTCTTCTCTTCTCCATTCGATGACATTTCACATGATGATCTTGTCAACTCCCATGGTTTCAATCATTATCTCTACGAAGATGACTCTCACATCTTCTTATTCAATCCCAATCTCTCTCCAGATTTCCACTGTCACATCTCCAATTGCTTATTGGACGTGTCAAATTGGACATCCCATTGACTTCTTATACTTAATATGTTCAAAATCGAATTCATTTTTAACCCCAAACCCTCCACTTTTCATAACTTCCCTGTGACTGTTGAAAGTATCAACATCCTCCTAATTACCTAGGCTTGAAATTGAGGTGTCATCCTTGAGTCTTCCAATGAGCTGCCATATCCTGTGATTTCTAATTTTATAGCATCTCTCTTATGTATCTCCTTCTCTCTTCTGATACTACCCTCACTCAGTGCAGACCCTCATCACTTCACATTTGGACTACTGGACTACTGGGATAGTCTGTGGCTTGGATTGCCTGTCTTTCTCTGGGATAGTCTGCGGCTTGGATTGCCTGTCTTTCTCTCCCCATACCAGTCCATCTTCTGCTCAGCTGTTAAATCCTAAAGCACAGGTCTGACCATATCCCTCCCATATTCAATAAACTCCAATGGCTCCCTGAAACTTCTAAATCGAATACAAAATCCCCTTTTTGGTTTTTTAAAATTTATTTTATTCTGAACTTAAGAAATAAAACAAACATTTCCATAACATGGTAGAATAGAAAAAAAGGTGATTGTATATGAAACAACAAATCTATTTTTGTGCAATTTGCTATTCCTTTTAAATATGTAATAAAGTTAAATAATTTTTTTTCCTTTTTTCTCCCTCCCTTCACCCTAGAGATGGCTACCCTTAGGCACAAATATGTGTATGCACACACACACACACACACACATATATATATAAAATCATTCTATATATACTTCTATTTATCAGTTTTTCCTCTGGATGCAGGTAGCGTCTTCCTTCATATGTCCTTTATCATTAATTTGGGTACTTATAATAGTCAAAATGACTTCTTGGCTCAAAGTTGTTCTTAAACTATATATATATATATATATATATATATATATATATATATATATATATATATGTACACACACAACATTCTCTTTGGTTCTTCTCAGCTTGCTCTTCATTATTTCAAACCCTGTTCGGTTTTTAAAGTCCTTCATGACCTCATCCCTTTCTTACTTTTCCAAACTTCTTGTGCTTTCCTCTCCGTGTACATCCCATGTACTCTGCAAGCTGGTAACACTGGCCTCTTTGCTCTCCCCACATGGGACCCAACATCATCCTTCCCTAGTTGTCCTCCCTGCCCCTTCCCCTTGCTGGGAGCTCCTTTCCTCCTCACCTCCACTTTGTAGCTTCCCTGACTTCAGATTTAAGGTTAAGTCTCACCTGCCACATATTTCCACACTTCTCTAAACTCTTCACAGTCATCATTTTCACAGTATTTCTATGTCAGCCTTTATTCAGCCAATCTGACAGTTGGTGGGCACTCCCACCCCAATTTTTTGCTACCACGAAGAATGCTGGTATGAATATTTTTGTACACATTTTGAACATACAGAATCTGGGATTCCTATGAGCCAAGCAGGCAGAGAAGTACAGGAGACAGCTGGTGAGGTGGTCCTGGAGTTTAGGAGAGATATTAAGGCTGGATATCCACGTTCTGGAGTTTGTTCACTCATGTCTCAACCCCTTGTAATCTGGCTTCTGTTCCCAGCACTCTCCATGGTTACCAAGGATTTCTTCATTGCGGAATCCAGGGGCCTTTTCTCAGTCCTCATCCTTCTTGGCCTCTCTGCGGCGTTTGACGCTGTTGATCAATTCTTCCCCTTGGAAACTCTCTCTTCCCTGAGTTTTCATGACATGGCTGTCTCCTGGGTCTCCTCCTACTCATCTGACCATTCTTTTTTTTTCCCAGCAGAACTAAAGAGAGTTTATATTTGATCTTTTAAAAATATTTTATTTTTTTCCCCCAATTACATGTAAACTCACCATTTGTTAGTAATCATTGCTGGATAGTTATCTGTCATCTCTTAAACAAAACATGGATGCAACCCAGAGATCTATCCTGGGAACTATCTATACTATCTATTTGGTAATTTCACCACTTCCACCATTTATATAGCACTTTAAGGTTTTCAAATTGCTTTAAAAATATTATTTCATTTCTTTCTTCACAACAATCCTAGGAGATAGGTGCTATTATTATTCCTGTTTTATAGATGAGAAAATAGAGTCAGAGGTTAAGTGACTTGCCCATAGAATCACACAGCTAGTAAATGTCTGAGGCTAGATTTGAACTCAGATCTATCCTCTGCTCTACCCAGCAGCCTATATGGGTTGAATGACCATTTCTATGACTTCTAAATCTGTATATCCGTGTCTACTTTCTCTTCTGACCTCTAGTCCCAAATCACCTACAGCTTCCTATACATTTTTACCTGGATAAGCATCTTACACTCAACATGTAACACCAATCAGGGCAGCACACCCGAGAAATGCTGCTGTGAGTATTTTCAAGTTAATCACATAATATAATAAACTCTCTATTTATTCAGCAATAAACTAAACGTGATCTCAGCTCAATTCACTTTAACAGCTCTCAAAAGCAGCTTAAACTAAGCCTCCTTCTCATAGGCAGGTTTCTGCCCTACAGCTCTATTCACTTTCAAAGTCTGAGGCTCCTTCAGCAAGTGTCTGCTATCAGAGGTCTCCTCTCAGTTCTCTTCTTCTCAATGCTTGCTCACCCTTTCAGTTGCTAGTTCTCTTCAGTGTCTGCTTTCTCAACACCAGCTCTCTTTATATACAGTTCTACTCAGCATCTGATTGGCTAGAACCCACATGCTTTTATCTGATTGGTTAGAGCCCACTTACATGTTTGATTGACTAAAATTCAATCCAGAAAAACAGCAAAAGATCCTACTTTGCTTGCTGTCACACATGTCCAAAGTAGAATTCATAGTCTTTCCTCTAAACAGACTCCTTTTGAAATTTCCCTTTTTCTTTTTAGGACACTTTCACAGTTTCAGCAATCCAGGTTTGTTATCTCAGAATCATAGCCTTCCCTTCTCTGCTTTCCCCACCCCCAAATATGCTCAGTTGTCAAGTCGTGTTAATCCTATCTCCACAACATTTCTTGTACCTTCCCGCTTCCCTCTGCTAACAGTTCCATGACATTAGCTCATACCCTTATCGCCTCTCACCTGAACTAAGGCAAATGTCTCCTGATTGGTTTCCTTGAATCCAATTTTTCCCATCTCTGATTCACCAAACAGCTGCTGAAATGATATGCCTAAAGTACAAGTCTGGCCATATTAATTCCTTGCCCAAGAAGCTTCAGTGGTCCCCTAGTGTCACTTAGATAAAATACAAATTCCTCTGTTTAGCGTTCGAAGCCCTTCACAGGCTGGCTCTAATCTGTCTTTCCTGACTGCTGTCATATCAGACTTCCCCATGCCCTTGCTTACTTGCTGTTTCCAGTGTACAACATTCCGCCTGTCACCTCTGCACCTTTGCATAGGTTGTCACTCATGCCTGGAATGCTCTCCCTTTCTATTTCCAGATCCTATAATTTGTTTGTGGTCCAGTTCAAGTGCTGTTTCCTAAAAGAGACCATTCCTGATTCATTTAGGTGTTAGTGCCTGCTTTCCCATCCCCCAAATTATTTTGCATTTCCTTCTGTGCATCTTCCCTCCTTCTCTACCCTGCTCCATTGTTATCTTTGAATCTCACATTAAGCATAATATAAATGTGTAACAAATGCTTATTGATCAAATGAATAAATCTGTAGGATGAATATGATGGAATATTATTATGCTTTAAGAAATGAAGAAAATATTTCAGAGAAAATTGGGAAGGCTTGTATAGAGAGACAGCAAAGTGAGCAGAATCAGGAGAACAGTTTACACTATAACATCAGCATGGTGGAAATGAACAATTTTGAAAGACTTGAGAACTCTGATGAAAGCAATCATGGGATCTCATTCAAGGCAAGGAATCCATCATTATTCGAGGAATGATGACAAAGAATGCTGCCCACCTCCTGACAGAGAGGTGATGGATTTGAGGTATAGAATGAAACACACATTTTTTTTTTTGGTTATGGTTGGTATGGGAATTTGTTCTATTTAGCAATGCTAATGTGTTATAAGGGTTTGGAATTCTCCCCCACCCAAACATCCCACCTCCACCCAGCAGGGAAAGAGACAGGAGGTGGAAGGGAGGAAAAATGCTTGACCACTGAAAAAAAGTTATGTGAAAAATAAAGTATGCTAAATTTCTCTAATAAAGGTTTAATTTCTCAGATATATAGGTAACTGAGTCAAATTTGTAAAAATAAGAGCTATTCCCCAGTTGACAAATGGTTAAAGAATAAGAAAAAAATCAAAGCTATCAATAGTCATATGAAAAAAATTTTTCCAAATCATTATTGATTAGATAAATGCACATTCAAACAACTCTGAGGTACCACCTCACATATATCAGAATGGCTAACATGATAGAAAAGGAAAATGGTAGATGCTGGAAAGGATATGGAAAAATAGGCACACTAAGGCAGTTTTGGTGGCTCTGTGAACTGGTCCAACCATTCTGGAAAATAAGTTAGAACTATGCCCAAAGGGCTATAAAACTGTGCATACCTTTTGACCCAGAAATACCAGTAATAGGATTGTATCCCAAAGAGAGTGAAGAAGAGGGAAAAGGACCTATTTGTACAAAAGTATTTATAGCAGCTATATAATGTCAAAGAATTGGAAATTGAGAAGATGCCCATCAACTGGGGAATGGCTGGACAAGTTGTGGTATATGATTATGATAGAATACTATTATGCTATAAGAAATGAGAAGGGAGAGAGTTTCAGAAAAACATGAGTTGATTTATATAAACTGATGCAAAGTGAAGTGAACAGAACCAGGAGAACATTGTACATAGTATCAGCAATAGTGTAATGATGACCAACTGTGAAAGATTTAGCTACTCTGATCAGTACAATGATTCACCACAACTCCAAAAGACTCATGATGAAAAATACTATCCACCTCTAGAGAGAGAACTGATGAACTCTGAGTGCAGATTGAAGCATATTGTTTCACTTTCTTTATTTTTATTTTTTATTTTTGCAGCATGGCTAATCTAGAAACATGCTTTGAGCGACTTCACATGTATAATGGCAAGCATATTGCTTGCCTTCTCAATGTATGGAGGAGGGCCTGGAGTATGGGAGAGAACTGGGAACTCAAAGTAAAAAAAAATGAATGTTAAAAAGTGTATTTGGGAAATAGGTAACAAAATCAACAAAATTACAATAGAACATAAAAAAAATAAAGTGTGCTGGAAATTTCATTTCCATGGTTGGCCATGTAATAAAAACAAGCAATAACAGATGGATAGTACTACATTACTACTGACAAAATGGAAAGAGACCTAGAAGATGGTTTCTAGCATAGTTAGTGAAACACTCATGGAAAATGACATGGTCAAATGTTACACAAGATGAGAAGGTGGGATTGGTTTCATTCTGTCCAGTGGAAGAGATACCAATGTTAATGAGATGACGGATCCATGGAAATACAAGCAGCTTGGTGGCACATGGATATAGAGATGGACCTAGAGTATGGAAAATATGAGTTCAAATTTGACTTCAGATATTTACTAGTTGTATGACTCTGGGTAAGTCACTTAACCCTGTTTCCCACAGTTTCCTCATCTGCAAAATGAGCTGCAGTAGGAAATGGCAAACCATTCCAGTTTATCTGCCAAGAAAACCCCAAAAGGAGTCAGATGCCAGCAGGATAGTTCATCCATCTCTAAGAAGTCAGTATTTAGCTCCATCAAAAGTAAAGTGCAAGTTAAGAGAGATATGGTATTCTTGGCTCAGTAAGAAGGCAGATGAAATTCAGTTTTTCAGTGATGATAACCATTCAAACTCTTGCAGAGAGTGCAACTCTGAGGGGTTGACCACATTGTTTGAATGCCAAACATGCTTGCCTAAAAGGCTATTTTACAGAGACTTCACACAAGACAAACACTCACATGGAGTGACCCAGGCCTGCCCAGCATGGCACACCCACATCAAAGAAGACACTGTGCTCTATGAGCAAAGCAGAACTGTAGTAGCTCAAAAGAAACACGAGATGCACAGATTTAGGGCCATCTTTACGACAAATGTTCATGTGCATTATTTGTGCCCGATCTGTGGTAGAGCCTTATGAATATTGGTCTGATCAGCCACAGCAGGACATATTGTAGCTTGATGCTAATATTGGAATTTGACTAATATGTCATTTTGGTTCTCTTTGAGAATGGACAACATCCAACCAACCAACCATGAATTGTTTCCCATTAGAATGTCAGCTACTTGAGGACAGGGATTAACTTGCTTATATTTATATCCTCAGTGCTTAGCATAGAGCTTGGTACACAGTAAATGCTCAATAAATGTTTTATCATCCATCCATCCATTCATTTATAACCAAGGAGACCAGACGATCCCAGGTCTGAAGGAAGTAATGTTTATCTTGGTGAATAATCCCTCCTAGGGAACTTGTGCACCTGTTGGCAGATTGGACCTCTTAAGGAAATGCTAAGCTTCAAGGGGAACATACCAGCTACCATAATTATAAAGCCAACTCACATTTCCATGTCTCTTCAACTTTTATGAAGAGCTATCCTCAGAACAACCCTATAAGGCAGAGTTTCAAAATCTCAGTGGGATAAAACATCAAGACAAATTGTATAAGGTGAAATTTATTAAAGACACATGCAAAGTCTCAGAAAAAAAATCAATTTAGCAAGTGCAAGATGGGGCAGCATGGAAATTTAGTTGAAAGGGATCTGGGGTTATTAGCAGACTGTAGCTCAGTTTGAGCCAGGAGGGAGGATACAGTGTCAAAGAATCCTAGTTAAGAGAGTCATAGCATCACATGCTAGGGAGGTGATGAAGTTCTGTGTTGCTCAGCCCTGGTCAGACTCTATCTGGAATAGATTTGGTCCAAACTATAGCTAGAAATTCTGGAGCTGAGGGCAACTTCAATTCATGGTTGTGGGGGACTGCCTCTCATCCCACTGTGAGTCTTGAACCTTTCTAGTTCCTATGCACTAAATATGATGTAGACAAGTGCATCTCTCTGTTCTCTTTACCACTTGTCCCCAGTATCTAGACCATCCCTCTCCCTCCAGGGATTAGGTATATTATGGTTGGGGAGCGTGATTGCTTTCTAGCTCGCTGTTTGGCCCAGTCCCCGTCTGTGTGGAAGCTGCATTGGCTCTCCACCTGGGCTGAATTTGCTCTAGACCTGATACCTGACCTTTTATTTTTGGTATCACAAACCCTTTTGAAAGTCTGATGAAGTTTTTGAACCCTTTCTCAGAATATTTTTGTTTTAATTCAGAATTGAAGGAAATGCTAAATTTTAGTTAGAGGTCAATGAAAATCAAGATGTAATTTTTTTCTCATTTAAATCTATGGATTTCCTGAGAGTATGTGGACTTCAGGTTAAGAACCCTTGGTCTAGAGAAGCAGCATCTTACTAGAGATTCATATCTTGTCTGCTCCTTTCTCTGGAATGTACTTGTTCTTAACACACTCTGCCTCTTGAGGTTTTCATCTTCCAGTATTTCTCTCACCCTTTCTCCACCCTCCCTTTTCTTTCTTTTTTTTTCCTGGAAAACTTTTTATTATAGGTGGAAAGGGATAGCTGTACATAGTTTAGCTGAGTCCAATTCTGTTGGCAACATTTAAAGCATCATAGTCTGGAGCAAGTCGGACTTAGGCCTTCTTCTCTCCATCAAGCTGGATCAGTATGTTGATCTTAACCCTGTAAATGTCACACAACTTCTTTACCACCTGCTTGATCTCATGCTTGTTGGCCTTGACGTCACTTGACGGTGAAGACTAGGATGGTGTTGTCCTCTCTCTTCTTCATGGCAGACTCAGTGGTCAAGGGAAACTTAATGATGGCATAGTGATCAAGCTTGTTTCTCCGAGAGGCACTTTTCTGAGGGTATTTAGGCTGTCTTAGAAGTCTTAGTGTCTTGGGTCGCTGGAAGGTAGGGGATATTCAGATCTTCTTTTTTAAGGCTATGGATACCTTTCAGCACCATTTTCTTGGCTTTCAAGGCCTTGACTTCTGTCTTGGGGGGGACAATGGCTTCTTTCTTTACCTTCAGTGCCATCTTGGGGGAAGGGCACCCTTCCTTTTCTGAATATGTCATGGAATTGGTGTCCTCTGTGCTTTCCCTGGCATCCACTGCAATTGTGTAGATTCTGAACTCAGTCCTGAACAAAGTTTTGGGAGGCTCGAATGCTTCTGGTGTTGTCTGGAAAATCCCCATCACAGAATATGAAATCTTAATACCCTCCTTCCTCTACCCCATGGTCCCCACACCCAGACACAACACACATGGACACATTTCTCTCTTGGAGTTCCAGTTTTTGTTTCACAATACACAAATGACTTACTGCGCAAGTGAATCAGCAACACTTGGATTAAATTTCCACTATGGGCCAAAGGAATTAAGAAAAATTGGTTCAGTTCAAGCCAAAGTCTACATTTCTATTCCTTGGCTGCTTTCCCAATCTGGCTTCCAGTAGGTCTTCCCACCTCTACTGGGCTCTCTTCATTTGGGCAACATCAGCCGAGTGAGGGGTCTTTGAGCATAAACAGTTGCCCAGATTCAATGCTTCAAGTATTTATTATGTGTCTACTATATGCTAAGTAAAATGTAGCTGGGGCTACAAAGACAGAAACAAAACCATTCCTGATAAGACTGCATTGAACAAAGGTCCTCTTTTTTTCTCATCTGTCTACTTAGAAAATGTCATTTTGCATTCAGCTCATTTGGGAGAGAAACACTAAAGTCCTATCATGGGCTTAAAGCACCACAGTATGCAATGCAAAGTTTCCCATGATGTCTTAGCTGCTCTTTAATTAAACAATGTTTATAGGCACATATGCTCTTTAAAGCTTCCCAGGGGAAGGTTGATGATGGTCTTTGCCAAGCAGATTAGAGGTACTATTTACTCAGAAGCCTGCTTTGTTAACTACTGCTCTAGAATTCTGGCCCAGAGAGATGCACGGTCCCAAGCCTGGCCATGCCATGATTCTTCTGCTGTAGGACTGGGGCAAGCACTAACTCTCACACTGGTTGGTCTTGGTCTATCTCAACTTCAGACAGATGAATCTTTCTATCCTGCCCTTACAGAAGGACATTGCTAGTAAAAGTGAGGGCAGCCAAGTGAGATCATACAAATACACAATTTAGGACCGAAAGGAACTTTAGAAATCATTTAATCTATTCTCTTCATTTTACAGATGAGGAAACTGAGGTTCAGAGATTTGAAGTGACTAACCCAAGGTAGTAAATAACAGAGGCAGGATTGGAACTCAGACCCCATGACTACAAATCCAATGATCTTTTAACTACATCATATTAATCCTTGGAGTCAAATTCTTAGGTAGTAGACTTTTCATTAAGGCACGGTCTTTGAGTTTTAGCTTTTTCATTTTATCTATAATATCATATTTATGTGGGTGCAAATAATGTGGCAAGAGAACTAAACTGGAGTCAGAAGACTAAGATTTGAATCTCAGCTTTTCTACTGGCTGAGTAACCTTGGGCAAGTCACTTAGCCTTTCCTGGCTTTAGTTTCAAAATAAAAGAGATCAGACTTAGCTGGCCCAACATAAGGGCACTTATAGCTCTAAATCTTATAAACTTGTGGTTGTCTAAAATCAAGGGAGACATAGCTCCACCTGTCACAAAATGCAAAGTGTACATTATATGCCTTCAATTACACTTCTCAAGAAGTGGCTTGGGTCCTTCCTGTTGAGCTGCTGTGGTAGGGTTATGTGGTATTGTACGTAGAGTACTGGATCTGGCATCAGGAAGTCCTTGTTCAAGTCCTGTATCTGATACTTAGTACTTGTGTGTGCAACATGCTGGACAAGTCCCCCATACAAGCCTCAGTTTTCCTACCTGTAAAATGGGGTATCTGTGGTAATTACATAATATGGTGGTTGTGAAGCTGAAATTTAATAATATTTGCAAAACGTCTATGTCTTATGCAAATGTCAGTCATTATTTTTAGTTAGGATATAATACAGGAATGGAAAATGACAGTAATAAGGGTTTACAAGTACATTTATAAGGCAGTTAGGTGACTTGGTGGATAGAGCACTGGGTTTGGAGTCAGGAAGACCGTAATAAAATCTGGCCTCAGACACTTACTAGCTATGTGACCCTGGGCACGTCACTTAACCTCTGTTTGCCTTAAACCACTGGAGAAGGAGATGGCAAACCATTCTAGCATCTTTGCCAAGAAAATCTCATGCTGTGGTTCTCAAAGTCATAAAGACTCAGGCATGGCTGAAAAGCAGCAAAACAGATATTATGTGTCAGGCATCGTATTAAGTACTTTTTACAAATATTATCTCATTTGATCCTTACAACAATAACCCTGAGAGGCAGGTATTGTTACTATCTCCATCTTATGGTTGAGAAAATTGAAGCAGGCAGAAGTGACTTGCCCAGGGTCACAGAAATAGGAAGTGTCTAAGGTCAAATTTGAACTCAGGTCTTTCTTATTCCAGGTCTAGAGCTCCAGGCCCTGTGCTACTTTACTGCCTCTGGTTTAAGAACCCCAAAGTAAGTCATCAGGCAAAGGAAAGATTTGGGAGTTTTGCATCTGAAGCATAGTAAGTAGGATCATTATAACCTAAGGACTCTTCAGAATCTTCCAAAACACTTTAGATAATAACTAGTTTGGGTCATCAGTACATAGAGAGATGTTTGAGAGAGAGAGTAAACATGCAGATTACTGAATCGGAATCCAATATGGTCTCTGCAAGACAGAGAATTGGGTCAAATAGAATAAGAGGAAATTTATTAGGAATAAATACAAAGTCTTTATTAGCATGAAAAATAGTCAATTTATAGGTACAAAGTAGGAGAGATTTGGCTAGATGTCAATTTGCCTGGAAAAGATCCACAGGATTTTTTGTCCTATAATCTCTCTAGTATGATATTGCACCCAAGAAAGCTGATCCGGTCATAGGCTGCAGAAAAGGAGACAGCGTCCAGCACTAGAGAAGTGATAGTCTCGCTACACCTTGCCTTTAGGAGAGCATACCTGGAGCACTGTGTTTAGTTCTGGATGCTTTGTTTTAGGAAAGACATGGATGACCTATTTGTCTTTGTACTATGGTGAAGTAACTGCAATCTATGTAGAAAATCACATTGTCCTCTCTCCTGGAAGAGAAGGTAAAAAGAGCCAGGTTGGGTCTCTCTCCTCTCTCTCTTATTTATTGCTCTTGACTCATTTCAATTGTGATTGATCCTTTGTGTCCCCATTTGGGATTTTCTTGGCAAAGACACCAGAATGATTTGCCATTTCCTTCTCCAGCTTACCTTACAGATAAACTGAGGCAAGCAGGGTTAAATGACTTACTCCAGGACACGCAGCCAGTAAGAATTTGAGACTGGATTTGAACTCATGAAGATGAATCTCTCTGATTTCAAGTCCAGTGCTCTATCTACTTTGTCACCTGACTGACCCCACTAAGTCGTTAGGGAAAAATGAAATATTCCCTGAAAAAGAAAATGGAAAAGTGGAAGGTAAAAACTAAGAAAAAAGAATTTGAAGATGATGAAAGACAAAAATGTCATTGGAAGGTTTATGGGAAGACATGAACACTCAAACCAAAATACTATTTTTGGACTTGTAAAGTAATCCAGCCATTCTGGAAAGTAATTTATAATTGTGTGAAAAAAGTCACTAACCTTGTTAGTATCCCTTGACCCTGCATTCCCACCACTTGGCATATATCTGAAAGGTCAAAGGCAACGAGGAGGTTCTATCAAACATTCATTGCAATCCTTTATGTGGCAGCAAAAATACAAAAACCCAAAAAACTGGAACAAAGTGGGTAGTCACCAATTGGGTAGTGGACAGACAAATTACAGTGTGTGGATTATAGCTCATTCTTACCATGCAGTGGAATATTATTGCGTGGTGAGAATAGTAGAAATTTAGAGAAAAATGGGAAGATATGGACTGAATGGATAGAGCAAGTTAGGTCTTAAGGAACTTTCCCATAACCTTATTGCGATGAATTGTCGTTGTTGCTTGTGTTTCAACAGGACCAGGACATCAAGGAGGAGACACCATAACATGCAAGTGAATTGGATTTAAGTGAGGGAGGGCTGTGCAAAGTCACCAGCCTCACTGTCTCCTCTGCAGACATCTGGGTCCAGAGGATCAAGACGACTGGAGAGGGCACTGGATATAGTGGGAGACCTTGGTCTTTTTAAGCTAAAGTCTTTAACAGGTCTCAGTTTGACGGAGGCAATGCCCATGCAGTGATTAAGGCTGGCTAAGGAATGAGGCAGAGAATGTCCCTTTAGTCCAAAAAAAAAAAAAAAAATCAACCTGGGAGGGAAAGACTCTCTGGTTTTCTGGTCAAAACAGAAACAACTGCTATTTATAGTTACTCTGAGTCAAACAGGGCCCAAGCAATGACCAAGTGAGAGTTGGCCTGGGACCTATTGTTGGCCAATCAAAGAGAGCTAAAGTGATTTGGGTTTGAGGTGTGATCCTTAAGAAGAAAAGAATTTCAGTGGTCAAAATTTACATAGTCTCAGCATATTCTAATAGATGAATGTTGATCTTCTCAACCAATTCCAAGACATTTCCTGTGTAGCATCTTCTGCTTTTCATCCAATGGCCTCTCTATGATTCTTTTAAATCAATTACAGGCTTGTTCATCCACTGTGATGAGGAAAATTCCTTAATACCTAATTTACTCTGTTGATTGATTAAAGGGGATGTCAAATCCCTTTGGGAAGTTAAGAAGAACCAAGAAAAAAATGTATACAAGACTAATAATGCAAATGAAAATGACACTAGAAGGCAACTGGATTCAAGATAATTTCAATGAGCAGTCTTGGTCCTGGAAAGCGGATTATGCAACATACTTCCCTCTTAGTATAGAGGTTGAGGAATATGGGAGCATAATATTACATCGGTGTTACAATTGTGATCAATTTTTTTCTGAAATGTTTTCCTTGTTACAATATCATTGGGGGAGTATACTGGGAAATGACTGAGTTGAAAAAAAATTTAATAAAAACTTTGAAAAATTTTGTTTCAAAGAAGCCAAAGAATGTTTAAAAGAATCTTTGTTAGGAAGCAGGAGAATAAAAGAATGCAACATGGAGGAAAATGGGGCGGGAGGGGTAGGGGAAAGATTATTAGACACTTAGAATAGATATAAGGTATGAAATTCTTCCCAGAGAATGGAGAGGTAGGAGGGGAAAGCAACTGTTTATGTGTCAAGGTAGCGAACCAACTGACGGTAACAGGGGGTGGTCATCCAGGAAGAGACAAAGGAGGGAGAGAAGTAGTGGTCATTGGAGATTCCCTATGGAAGGAGACTAAGATGGCTATTTGTCATTATTAATGAGAGTTCTGCAATCTTCCCTGAACATGTGTTTAGAACATGATAGTGAGCCTCCTAAGGTCTGTCAACCCTGAAGACTCATTCATTTTTGATGATTAACAAGGGGACAAATGATGCTGCCAGAAGAGGAACATAGAGAGCCTTGCTGAGGATGATGAAGGCCCAGGTAAGAAATAGAAAGCCATAGAGACACAGGCAGTATTTTCATCACTGCAGTTGATAGAAGGCAGAGGCTTTGAAAGAGTGAGGCTGATCTAGAAAGTGAACAGTTTTTTAAGAAGTTGACTTTATGGTTTAAAAATAAGAATGATAGACCGTTGGCCAGGGATGAAGTACATGTAATAAGGGATAATAAAAAATGTGTTTTCCTGTAGTCTTACGAATCTGATGAAGAGAGTTTTAAACTGAAAATGGAAGGAAAAAATTGTTTATATGTTTCCATTAAGCTAGATATCACTGGGAGCAGAAGTTGCAACATAGGAAGAAAAATAGATCCAAAAAATACGCCAGCAATATAATCCATGGCTTGAGATGTTTATATACACATGCATAAAGTTTACAGAAAGAGTATATTATAGATCACTTGAGAAAAGTTATAGGAAACCCACGAAAAGCCCATCTTAATGATCCCAATATCTGCTGGAGTTCTCTCTCTGCCTATAGAGAGAAGCTATTAATTCCTTGACTTGTCTTAATGATAACTTCATCCTTCAAAAGGTAGATAAACCAGTGAAGGGA
Organism: Bettongia penicillata ogilbyi; assembly: GCA_023548195.1. NCBI lineage: Eukaryota > Metazoa > Chordata > Mammalia > Diprotodontia > Potoroidae > Bettongia > Bettongia penicillata. The sequence continues at coordinate 1,189,151 of JAJHZJ010000107.1, read as the reverse complement.
ATCATTATTCTATACTTCTTTATAATAACAAAGAAAAACTTTGCTGGAGTGTAAATAATGAGAATTTTATGGGAAGTGTTCACTTCATCTTAGGATTTCTCTTAGAGAAGAAGAAATAGTCTGACATGCACTTTAAACTGTGAAAGAGCAGACTTCAAAGGGTTCAGATAAAGGATAAGCAGGATCCAATGAAATACAAACTCTATGGGAAAAACAACCCTGTTGAAACAGGGAGCTCTCAAGAATGATATTCTGAAGACACTGAAGAGAGAGAATTAGAAGGAAAAGAGGAATTTGTTTAATGAAATGATGTAGTTACAAAGAGAAATCACTGACCAAAGTAACGTGTTCCTTTCTATAAAATGATGATTTCCCTTTTCATCCACACACTTTGTACTGCATTCCTAATATTTCAAATCCTGATTTTCCAGACATATTTTAATCTTCTCCTGCCCCTGTACCATATGAATCCATGAGGTTTAAGAATCTTGCTTCAGGTGTGAACAGGGTATAGTCATTTGCTCTTTGTCCCCACATAGTCTACTAATTTGCTTGTTACCAATAGGACATGCAGATATTGTATGTGTGTGTGTGTGTGTTCTTAACAGTCATTATTTTCCTCCTTATGCTCCTCCTTTCCTTCTACCTTTTCCTACTCATCTCTTACATAGTACACCTTACCATTTATGAAATGTCCAGTTCTCATCTGTTTCTATAACAACTCTGTGACGTAGGCGAGACAGGTGTTATCCTGAGATTCAGAAAGCCAAAAATTAACCCTGATCATTGGTGACAAGAGTTAAGAGGAGTGCCAGTGATATGCCTGAATCAAGGAAAAGATGCTTCTCATTCTCCTTATTTGAAAAATTAAGCATAACCACAAAATAATAAAATGAGATTATCATTTTAAAGCATTTATCTCAAATGTGGGTGCTCGAGTAAAAACAGGATAATTAGAAGAGACTGAGAAGGTGTGGAGGAGAATTTTGGGGATGTTATGAAGGAGACATCTGGGTACTTTTGAGTTGTTTTTTTTGTCATTGAAGTATTAGATTTAATTATTAAAAGGAAACATTTTATGGATTCATTTTTTATTTCTTTCATTTAAATATGCTTTTAAAATTATACAACATAAGTGTCTCAGTATTGCAATGATTTAAAAATACAAGTGTTATTTATTTTAAATTCTGGATACTTACATTTTTTTCAATAAATACTCCCCATTCATTCTCAATAGTAGTAATTAACACCAAAAGCAATCCCATCCCATCGAAACATTGAAATACTTTCTTTTTGTTAAAGTCACAAAATGATGACATATATTTTGACCTTTACTCTTTAGCAATGTAGTTTAGTGCTTGAGTTTTCATTCTGAACATACTTCTGCACAGCAGTAAATTATGTTGAAATAAATGTGACCTATCCTAAAATATTCTTTGTTTTTAAAACGTTTCCTTTAATAATTTGCTCTTTCCATCATTCTCCCCTCCCTCACCTCCACTGAGCAAATTTTAAAACAGCACCAGTAACAATAACAACAAAACCCTGAGAAATATAACCCTGAATACATGGCTGCATACCCTGGTACAACAAATACCCATGTTAGCCATGTTCAAAAACGCATGTCTTTTTGTGCATGTCACTGCCTCTCTGGCAGTAGGTGACTTTTTCCTTTGTATTTGAGGTGGTGACGTTGATAAAGCAATAGATTTAGAGCCAGGAAGATAAATGCTGTCTGCCTCAGTTTCCTCATCTGTAAAATGAGGATAATATACCTACTGCCCAGGGTTGTTGTGAGAATCAAATGAGAACTATTAGCTCTCATTATCATTATGTGGATCAATGTTCTCAAGTCTTTTAAAGCTATTTTTTTCTATAATGTAATCCTTGTATAGATTTCTCCTCTTAGTTCCGCTTGCTTTGCTCTGCATCAGTTCATAGAAATCTTCCCAGTTTTCTCTGAAACTATCCTTTTAATCATTTCTCATGGCATAATAATATTTCATTACATTCATATACTATCATTTGTTTCGCTCTTTTCGCACAAGAGGATGCCCACTTAGCGTCCAATTTTTAGCTACCACAAAAAAGAGCTGCCATTAATGGTTTTCTCCATCTAGGTCTTTCTTTCTCTCTCTTTGATCTCTTTGAGGTGTAGGTCTAGTGCTGGTATAGCTGGATCAAAAAGAAAGCACATTTTGAAGTTTTGGGGGCCTAATTCCTTTCCATTGCTTTCCAGAGTGGCTGAACCAGTTCACAGTTCCACCAACAGTGCATCAATGTGTCTGTCTTCTCTTGGCCCTTCCAACATTTGTCATTTTCCTCTTTTATCATTTTTTCCAGTCTGATGAGTCTAAGGTGAAAGAGATGCTTTCATTTGTAAGTCTCTACTTATTAGCGATTTTCAGCATCTTTTCATATGGTTATTAATAGCTTGGATTTTTTCCCTTGGAAACTCCCTGTTCATATTCTTTGACTATTTATCTATTGAGAATGGACAGGCATTTTTCAATGTTCTCTTCCCTCCTCCCATTGAACTCACATAGTAACAAAGAAAAACTGTAAAGCAAAATCAGCTCACAAAGCAACTATATCTGAAAGGTGTGTAGCTATCCATAACTGTAGTTCCCCATGTCTTACTGAGAGAAGGAAAGCCTGTTTCATCATCTGTATTCCAATGAATCTGTTACGTTTAAAAAATTTTTCACTATTTTAATTTACTTTATTGTAGTCATTGTGCTGTATATTTTTCTTCTTACTTCATTCTGTATTAGTTCATACAAGAATCCTATTGTTTCTATAAATCCCTCATATTCCTAATTTCTTCCAGTGCAATCATATTATATTAATGTAGTATCCCTTCTGGACTAGCCCGTTCTCCACTTGCATTCACAGATTGGTTCTCTAAGGGGGATGCCATCTTGGACCATAGATATTCTGTGAGTCTGCACTCCCCAAACTATAGCTTGCAAGCTCCGACCACAGTGCATGCCTTTAAGTCAGCCAGTAGGTTCAACTAGCTCAAACAAAGGCTTATACCAAGATGTCATTCTAGGAAAAAGAGTAACAAAACTCTCCCTTCATAAACTTGAGGCATACCCTCACAAATACACTTAGCATCACTGGGAAGAGTGGACACAAACATAAAGTCTGTTAGTAAAGAGGCATAGACCAGTGGAACACATGGACGTAGGCAATTCAAAATTTGAGGCACTTGGAAGGCCCCTATTTCTCCTTCCCCCCCTTTTTTGTATTCTCATGTTTTTCCCTTTGAGCTCAGTTGCTATGCTGTGAAGGCTTTTCAGATGGGCTCCCTGGACTTGTTCTCCATAACTTAATTATCAACGTCAAGGGCTGGCTCTCTTCTCAATTCATGGAATTCATACATCTCAATGCTGTCCTGCCTCAACTCTTGACTGAATGGCATATTTCTTAATGGCTATGGTGTCTGTCATTCAATGAGTAGCTCTGCTGTAAGAAATCCAGAAAGTTGTAGTCGTTGGGAGTGGGGGGGAAGGAAGAGGGAACCCTGAGATGCAAAGAATGATTGCTTTTCAAGAGTTGGGTTTTTCATTGATAGCTGGCTCTCTTCTCTGCTGCCAAAGGTCACATGTCTCACAACTGTTTCCTGTCTCAACTGACTCCAGAGCTGGCAAGATTGCTTTCTAAATCAGGGAAATGAATGGCAGTTCTTCTGTCAGTCAATGCCTAGCTTCTCTCTAATTCTGTAAAATTTAGTCTTAACTAAACTGAGCAGCAGTTCTTCTTTACACTTTGTTTAACTTCTTAATACCTTGTTGTCTATATTAACCTGCCTCTTAACTTTTGTGATTTCATCCGCTGGGGTCCGAAGAGATAAATTGTTGGAGGTGGTGGCAGTGTTTTGCGATGAGCTCCCTTCTCTACTACATTAATATGCCACAATTAGTTTATCCATTTTCCAATTGTAGTGGGAGGGAACAAGTACTTGTAAAAGGGCTGCTATGAAAATTTTTGTATATATGGTACCTTTGTTTCTTTGACTTCATTGAAATATATGGATTTCATTGTTGGTGGACTCAAGCACTAAAATATATACAGAACATCCTCACCAGTGAGTATTTTAGTGTTCCTTTGATCAGTATTATGTAATAATAAAATAATCACTAGCATTTATATAGCACTTTAAGGTTTAAAAAGTACTTTATATACGGTACCTCATCTGATCTTCATAGCAACCCTAGGAAGTAGGTGTTCCTGTTCTCCTCATTTTACAGATGAGAACACTGAAGCTAAAATGAACTCACTTGCATGGGGTCACACAGCTAGCAAGTGTTTGAGATTAAATTTGAACTCAGGTCTTCCTGATTTCAGTTTCAGCACTCTATCCATTTGAAATAGCAAGGATCCTGGCGTACAGAGGAGGGCCTGCTGTATAAGTTCTTAGATCTGCTTTTTTTTAAAGGAAAGCAACTTTTGAGGGGTCAGCAATCTACTTTAATCAAGCACATATATCATTCACTTAGTTCAGGGGGAAAAAGTCAGCACCCTGAATTTCAGAGAGAATACAAACAGAAGTTACAAGCAGAAATTACAAAGGAAAAGACCAATAGACAGGGCTTCCAACTGTCTGACCACAGACAATACATACACTGTTACCAATGTATGGTATATGGTATATACCAACATGGTATATGGTATATGGTATATATACCATGTATGGTATATGGCATATACCATATGGTATATGGTAGAGAGAAGCACCAACATCTAGGTTTCCAAAACTGGGGGGCTCCTTAGTGGCTGCCCAGGGCACATGGACCTTCTTCCAAAAAATAAGCCCCAAAGCAAACCCTCACCTCAGAATATATATACTCTTTTCAGGGGTGGAGGGCAAGACACTCATGATCCACTGCCTCATTATAAGTTAACAAAAGATGTCTGAGGCCTATTAATGGGTGGGGAAAATCTTTAACTCTTCCCCCATCCCCCATTAACCTTACATTAACATTACACCACTGTACCACTGTGCAGTGAATAGAGCACCAGTGCAGGAGTCAGGAGGACCTGAGTTCAAATCTCACCTCAGACACTTGACACTCACTAGCTGTGTGACCTTGGGCTAGTCACTTCTAGATAGACTCTTGTCTCTCTGATTAGAAAGTAAGCATTTCGAGGATAGGAGCTCCATGTCCTTTAGGCTGTAGAGATACCTGGCATATGGAGCCTAGTAGGCATTCAATGGCTATTTATACCAACAAAAAAAGAGATCACAAACTATTGTTTGTCCTTAATTTTCAAAGTGGACCAGAGACATCCTGACATGACATGAATTGGATTTAAGTGGCGCAGAGTCTCACTTTCTTCTCCAGAGGCATCGAAGACCAATGGCAAAGGAAGGAGATTCAGTGGAGGGATTTGTATTTAGGTCCAGTCTTGAGGTATTTATGGCTTGTAGCTTTCAGGAATTAGTAGGCAGGAACTGACTAGTCTCCAGATTGTATTGTGGCAGGTCTGTGAGAGCTGTCATTTCCCCAGGCTGTTTTTTGGGAATGAGCTCCTCTTGCCTACTGTTGGAGTGGCTTAAAAAGAGTCTGTTTGTGCTTTGTGAATCATTCATTCTCTCTAGTCTCAGTTTCTACCTAACTCTCTTTGGTATCCTCGGGGTCCACAGGCTGGCTGGGACTCCAGGGACAGAATGTTGTACTCCAAAGTCTCAGGCCCCAAAGGGACAGCTTGGGTGATAGCCATAAGTATCTGTGGCTGAGTCCACCTGATCACCAAACAATGTGATGAAGGAGATCTGGGTTTTTGTCTTGAGTCTGCTGCTAACTAGCTGTATCACCTGCTCACAGAAATTTAAGCATTAGAAGACACTTGAGCTGCCAATTATTAAATCCAAATCACTTGCAAATCAAGACATCACCCTTCTGATGTCCCTGGTCCCCTTTGAGAATGAAGGACGAACAACAACAGATCGCCAGTACCAGCCATTCAGTCTCTACTTAAAGACCTCTTGAGGAGGCCCATTTACTTTAGGACAACTCTGATGGATAGGAGTTTTCCTCCCCTTCCCTCTCCCTACAACAGGCCTAAATTGGCTAAAATTGCTCACAACTCTGCCTTTTGTTGCTGCTTGTCCTTCATTTTTCGTAGAGGGCCAATGATATCCCAGTTATGTCTTGACTTGGGTGTGAATTGGATGGAAGTGACTCAGAGTTACACAAAGTCACCAGCTTCACTCTCTCTTCTGGAGTCAGTGACGTTCAGTGGCAGGACTTTTGTGACCAGGGATGCAGTGGGCGTCTGACCAGGCTCTAAGGACTCCATGGTACTTGAGTTCATCTGATAGGAAGTCTGCCTTTCGGGGAGAGACAAACCAAGTCTAATTTCTCTTGAATGTGATAGCTCTTCAAATATTTGAAAAAAGCTGTTCTCCTCCCCTCTCCAGTCTTCTCTTCTCCAGGCTAAACACCCTCAATTCCATCAACTGGTCTTCATATGAAGTAAATTCCAGGCCCTTCATCTCCTTAGTCATCCCCTTCTGGGCAGCTTGCCTATGCCCTTTTTAAGATGGGGGTGCCCAGAACAAAGTGCCATGCTCCAGAAGTGATCTGTCCAGTAGAGAATGAAGTGACTCAAATACCTTGTCTATAAAAAGAGTGAGTGCAACAAATGACCTCTACTATCTTCTACAACTTTAACCTTCAACGATTCTCATACGCTTACCTTCATTGACTTCTTGAATCTTTTTCACTTGTGTCTGACTCTTTATGATCCCATTTGAAGTTTACTTGGTAGAGATACTGGAGTGGTTCATCATTTCCTTCTCCAGCTCATTTGACAGATGAGGAAACTGAGGCAAACAGGGTGAAGTGACTTGCCCAGGGTCACATACTTGGAAAGTATCTGAGGCCAGATTTGAATTCAGGAAGAAGAGTCTTTCTGACTCCAGGCCTGGCACTCTACCCACTATGCCACCTAGCTACTCAATTTCATCATCTGCCCTTTTGCAAGTAAATCTATTGTAGAGATGTTTCTTTTCAGTGGCCTTTCCATTGCCTTGTTTTATTTTTAAGTCTTCTCTATATTTAGAAGATATCTTTCTTTTTAACAAGTGAGATCAGTCATGCTAGTTTTATTATTTTTTAAATTAAATTTTTTTATTTTATAATTTATATATTATAATTTAATTATTATATATTATTATTATATAATTATATGAATTATTACATAATTTAATTATAATATAATTAATTATAATAAATTATAATTTAATTTAATTAAAAATCAATGACTTTTAAGCTCTTACTTTAGAATCTCATACTTTATTTGAGGATAAATGTTTCTTTATCAGCCAGTCAACAATCTTTTTATTAAGCTCTAACTAGGTATTCATCAGAGTGAACCTCTGTATCACTCAATGATTCCTCTACTGGTAGCTTGTAACTCTCTCTATAGGGGTAGCTAGGTGACCCCACTTTGGTCCATGATGAATAGGACACAACTATTTCTATGACTTAGTAGATAGTTTTCAATTGTGACTGAGGTAGGAAAACTTACTAGCTGGGTTCAAGTCTTTATTAAGACCATTATTCCCTATGTGATCCTGGCCAAATCACTTAATCTCTATGCCTCAGTTTCCTTGTCTGTAAAGTGGGCATAATAGCATCTGCCTCACAGTATTTTGTGAGGATCAGTGAGTGAGCATAAGTAAAGTGCTACATAAATGCTGTTGTCATCATCATTTTCATTTTGATTATTAATTTCTCTGAGCCTTACACATTTTCTCAAGACCATGAATTTCTAACTGAAAGGTCTTTGACCTATTGACATGATATTTTATGCCTTTTATTCAGAAAGAAGCAGTGGTTAATAGGGTGAAAAGGATTTCAGATCTAGCTTCAAACATTCACTAGCTATGTCATTTAACCCTGTTTGCCTCAGTTTCTTCATCTGTAAAATGAGCTAGAAGAAAGAAATAGCAAACAACTGAACAACAAAAGCTGTTAATCTGCGTTAGCAGGTAGAATTTCCTATTCCAAAGTAAAGACCTGTTTGGTTTAAAAGTCATTAAAAAAAAGAAGAGCTGGAAAATATCTAAACATGTTCAGAAAGATAATAAACAATGCCTGGCTAGTTCTTGGCATGTAGGAAACTGAGACAAGTGACTTGCCCAGGGTCACATAGCTAGTAAGTGTCGGAGATCTTGAACTCAGGTCTACCTGACTCTATGTCCGATGCTCTATCCACTGTGCCACCTAGAGTCTGGGATATTTGGCCCAATGGAAAAGCCCTCAAAGAAGGGAGAACCCAGGAGGTCTTGAGATGAAAGGATGTTCTCAGGGGAACTGAGTGAAGGGGGCTGAGTGCCCTGAGTCTAGATGAAGTACTCAAGATATCTGTGAATCCAGAAACACTGGATGGGCTGAGGAGTGCTGAACCAGAAAAAGGTTTTCTGCTGAATCCTCGGTTCTCCAGGGTTTCAAATTTATCTGAGCCTCCTCCTTTCTTAAGTTAAACTTTTTATCATTTCCTTTATCTGAGCTTTTCTCATTTCTGGAGTGTTCAGGCTGTTAAGTTATACTTTATGTTGTTTCTAATTCTTGCTGGCAGTTGTAAAATTTGGCTGTCTCCCCAGCAGTTGGGTGTGATGGTCCTGGCTATCCTAGAATATACCCTACCTCCTGTGCCTTTTTTTTTTTTAAATTAAGGTTTTTTTTTTTTTAATGAACAAAAATTGTTTTTCTCTTCCTCCTATCCCTCTTCCCCTTGGAAAAAAAAGGAAAAAACCAAAATCAAGCAACATATGCATAGTCAAGTAAAACGAATTCCTGTATCGGCCATATCTACAAAATATGTCTCATTTTGTACCCTGCATATAATACATCTCTGTCAGGAGGTCAGGGCCATGCTTCATCATCAGCTCTTTGGAATCATGGTTGGTTATTTCGTTGATCAGAATTCTGAATTAAATCTTTCAATTCTTTGTTTTTTTCTGGTCTTGTTGTTATTGTAAAAGCTGTTCTTTATTCTGTCCACTTTACACTATGGCAGATCATACAAATCTTCCTGAGTTTCAATGAAACCATCTTCATCATTTCTTAGAGTCAGTCAACAAACATTGAAGTTCCTACCATGTATTGGGCCATGTGGTATGCACTGGGGATCCAACAGGAGACAAAGACAGTCCTGCCTTAAAGGAGCTTATAGTTGAATGGGGGGAGACAGTAAGCTACATACAAATGAAAACAAATGCCCCAAAAGTTTCAGAGTTAAATACCAAAGAGCTCACACAGGTTATCACAGCCACAGTTAACTCTAAAGAATAAAATAAAATCAAAATAAAATCAAAGCTAACAGTGGTCATAAGCAAAAAGCTTGCTTTATTTTGTTGGAGGAGGGTAATTAGGCACATGTGCTGGAGCCTCCTCTGATGCCAAGGAGACCCACTTTAGTGTTGGCAAATCTCAATACCTATGTTAGTCATTACGCCATGAGCTATAGCCCTGAAAATGAAGGCCAGTAGCAACAGCGAGGCAAGTTTGATTTATCGCAGAACTGGACTGGACTGGAACACGGATCCTGCAAAAGCTTGTTGGAGCTCAGGGGCCACTTGGGCCTGTGGCAGAGTTCATCCTGAGGGTGAGTGCAAAGGATTGTTGTTATGCAAGGCTCAGGACACAGCTTGCTTGTTGGGCCTTACCACTGGAAATAGGGTGTCTCCTAATAGCAACAAAAAGAGGAGTAAAAAGAGAGGGGTGGTCTTGGCATGGGGATCTGAACAACAGGATAATGGTATTCCATTACATGCATATACTACAGTCTGTTTAGCTATCCCCTAATTGATAAATGGCCAAAGGATATGAACAGGCAGATTTCAAAGGAAGGAATCCAAATTTTCAGAGCCATTTGAAAAAACTACAGTTTTTTTCTTTCTTGTGTTTTTTTCCATTCATTCTAATTCTTCTATACAACATGACTAATGTGAAAATATGTTTAATAAGAATGTATATGTAGAGCCTATATGAGATTTCATGCCATCTTGAGGAGAAGAGAGGGAGAGGAGGAGAAAATTTAAAACTTATGGAAGTGAATATTAGAAACTAAAAATAAATTAACTTAGAAAAGAAAAAACACTACAAATAAGTAATACTCAGAGAAATGAGAATTAAAACCACTCTGAGGTTCTACCTTATATCCATTAGATTGAAAAAGTTGGCAAAAAGGGAAAATAACAAATGTCTAAGGAGCTTTGGGAAAACGGGCACACAGGAAAACAGGGTATCTGTTAGTGGAACTGTGAATTGGTAAAGCCATTCTGGAAAGCAGTTTGGAACTATGCGCAAAAAGTAATTCAACTGTGCATTGCCTTTGACCTAGCAATACCACTCACTACTGGTCCTGTATTTCAAAGAGCACAGATAAAGAGGAAAAGGACCAGGGATGTGCTAGTACTAACATTCAGTGCTCTGAAAAAAAATGTGAGGATATACTTTTAAGCTTAATTTGCATTATTAAAATTTTCTCCATCCCTTTCTTAAGTCTGGATAATTAATACCAACAGCTACTAAGCCCTGATTTGTAGTCTGTCAATTTTTGCTCACGCTGAACATTTTCCAATGGGCTGTGAGCCCTTTCAAGTTGACTCCCCTGAAAAGTATTCATGCAGAAAACTCTGTCTGGCAGCTCTTTTGTTCTAGTTGCAAAGAACTAGATACTGAGAGCTTTGTCTTTGAAGAACTGAAATATTCCAGGATTCTCTTACCAATATCTGCCTCTTTCTCCTGTCCCTAACTCCAACTTTGCAAAGTTTTCTTTTTGATATACTCAGAGACCACTCTCCATCTGAATTTGACCAGGTTGGAGATCCTCAGTTTTCCCAAATCAAGAAGGTAGAGCCATTGATCTGTGGAGCAGGAAAGCATGCTCTGCTGCCAGTAATCATGATGAGTACACCGCCATGTTGCTTCTCTCCCTTCCAGGTCATTAATGAATGTCAGATTCAACCTCAGCCCTCCTAGGATTCCTTTGTTTTTTAGTGAGAGGTCTTCTTTAAGTTTGCCTATAGCAAGCCTCTGAAGTCAAAGTTAGCTAACATTTCTGAGCTGGTGTTTCTTTTTTTAAAATAATATTTTATTTCCCCCCCAATTATGTGTAAAAGCAATTTTTACCATTTTTAAAAAATTTTGAGTTCCAAATTCTATCCTTCCCTCCTTCCCTTTCCCCCTTCCCTGAGACAGTAAGCAATGATATAGGTGATGCATGTGCAATTATGTAAAACATTTCCATATTAGTCATTTGTGCAAGATGAATAAAAAAGAAAGAATGAAAGAAAGAGAAAAATAGTATGCTTCAGTATTCAAACATCAGTTCTTTCTCTGGAAGCAGAGAGTATTTTTCATCATTAGTCTTGGGATCATTGTTGCATTGCTGAGAATAGCCAAGTCATTCATAGTTCTTCATTGCACAGTGTTATCATCCATGATGTTTTCCTGGTTCTGCTAGCTTCACTTTGTATCAGGACATGTAAGTTTTTCCAAGTTTTTCTGAAATCTATCTGCTCATCATTTCTTCTAGCACAATAATATTCCATTGCAATCATATACAACTTCTTCAGCCATTTCCCAATTGATGGGCATCCCCTCAGTTTCTAATTCTTTGCCACCCCAAAAAGAGCTGCTATAAATATTTTGTACAAATAGGTGCTCCCCACCACCTTAGTTTTTTAAAATCTCTTTAGGATACAAACTGAGCAGTGGTATTGCTGGACCACAGTATGCACAGTTTTATAGTCCTTTGGGCATGGCTTCAAGTTTGATGTGGTGTTTCTTAACTGGCCCCTAAAGAGCTGACCATGTGTTCCAGAGGTAGTGACTAGTAAGATCCCTGTGGGAGAGTAAGGCAGCTGTAAGGAGTCTGGTTTATCATAGCTTTTACAATGGGTTTGTATTTTCCTGAACTCCATGTATCCTTGGGGAGAATTTTTGTAGTGGAATATGCTGCAGGGTACTGTATATCAGAGGTGTCAAACACATTGCCGGAGTGCAACCCTAATCATATTAAAATGTCATTGGAAAATATTTAACAAAATAAATAAAAATACAACAAAACACAGATAATATTAAAATGTGGTTTTCTAAGTCAATGAGCCACTGGGTGGGATCCTTATGTATGGTTTGAGTTTGACACCACTGCTACAGGTCACTGAAGGGCTGAGCTGTGATGATGGTGAATCACAGGTCAGCAATGTCTTTGTTCTTGACACCTGGGAGGCTGGGTAGTGTAGAGGTTTGACTGATGGATTTGAAGTTCGGAAGATCTAGCTGGGTTTGAATTTTGCCTTAGGTTAGGTTAGGTAACACTGAGCAAGTCTCTCTATGAGGCTTGGTTTCCTCATCTATGAAATGGGATTAACAAAAGCACCTACTTTGCAGTATTGTAAGGATCCAATAAGGAAATCATGCAAAGCTCTTGGCAAACCCTAATATACTATATAAAAGGACGTCATTATTGTCATTAACTTGGGAGCGTACACGTGCCAGAAGTTTTGGTACCCCAACAGTAATGATCAGTTAATTCAGATACTAAATTGGTTGTTATCATCTCAAAAGGCTTTCAGAACACATTTAGAGAATTTAGAGCTAGAAAGGAATTTTTAGAAATTATTTAGTCTATTTTGACTCTCATTTTATAAATGAAGAAATTGAGGTGTAGAGGAGTTAAGTGACTTACAGCTTAAAAACTGGCTCCCAGAGAATGCACAATGCACTTTTATTTTTTTGGAGGCTATCAGGGTTAAGTGAATTGCCCAGCATGACACAGCTAGTAAATATCTGCGGTTGGATTTGAACTCAAGTCCTCCTGATTTCAGGGCCAGTGCCTTATCCACTGTGCTACTTAGCTGCCTTGATAATACACTTTTAAGGTTAATCTGCATTATTAATTTTTTCTTCATCACTTTCTAAAATATGGATAATCAAGGAAACAGTAAATCAAGCTCTGATTTGTAGTCATTTACATAGGGTGTAGGTAGTCACACTGAAAATTTAACAGTTGCTTTCACTGGTTGGAGATGGTTCCAGCACCCTCCTGCAACAGTCACACAGGTACCAAGTAGCTAAATTGGAATTTGAACTTGGATCTCTGGATTCTACGTCTAATGCTCCACCTACGCAGCCTCAATGCCTGTCTCTTTTGTGATGAGGGTCTGCCTTAAGGGGATAATAGGATCAAGTGGATTTCTGCTCTTCTCTGGGCAAATCACCAGATCCTGCTTTGTGGTATCGCTTGCATTTTTGTCTCATGTTGATTTCTCTTCACTGCCTTGGGTTGTTTCAAGTCCAGCCCCTTAATTCCAGGATCTGTGAGGGAAGGGGATCTCACATATGGAGAGGGCAATGGAGGAGGAAAAGCCCCAGCTCTCAGAAGATAATAACTAGGTTTTGACTGTGGAAGGAAATGCTAACAACCTGCCCCTCCCTCATTCTCGAACCTATAATTTTTTCCATTGCACTGACTTTATTTTGTGGGCTCCTGCTCATTCTTGGTTCGTTTGTAATTCCTTTCCCTGTTAATGCTTCCAACATCTGCATCATGGAGGCTGCTCATCACTTCCATGCTGTTTCTGTCCCTTCTGGGACTGTTTAATGAGCATCAAACTCAATTCCAGCTCTGCCAGGATTCCTCAGGCTCCTTTATTGGCAGAAGGTAGCATTTATAGCCCTTCTGCCTTCTCATCCTCCCTGAACCCAACCCTATTTCTACCCCTACTCCACTCCCACCCCTTCATGGTGCATCTCTCTAAGGCAATTTAAATGATTTCTTCAAGCAAGACGGTGTGTGAGACGGTAGCAACTGTTTCACAAAACCAAAGGGGGAACTTTCGGGAAACATCTGTCTTCTGGCTAATTTCTGTACCTAAATGAATTCCTTGATCATTTGTTATGCCTTAAAAAAAAGCGTGTGTGGGAGGAGGAGATACGTCTCCAATCATAGGATTTGAAGCTGGAAAAAATATTGCCATCTAGTCCAACCCTCTAATTTTATAGATAAGGAAACTGAGGCTGGGGAGGGGATGTTTGTTGCCCACCACATAGATAGTATGTCAGAAGTGGGATTTGGACTTACTCAATCAATAAACATTTAGTAAGTGCCTACTATGTGCCAGGCACAATGCTAAGAACCAGAGATACAAAAAAGAGAAAAGGAGCTTATAGTCCAACAGAGTCATGACTCTAGAGTCAGTGCTCTTGCCAATGAACCACATCCTACTAGTTCATAACTGTTACTTTAGGTAGGAAGCATACTGGATCTACATTAATCAGCTCAGCCCTTAGTATAGTGCCCTGCACACAGCAGGTACTAAATAAGTGCTCATTGACTTGTTAAGTGAAAAGTCGACTGCATGAATGAAAAATGAATGATCTTAGAGTTAGGAGGTAATTGAAGATCCGATCTAAATAAGTGATTTCAGGAAGGGTAAACAAATATCCTCTTCATTTTACATGTAAGGCCACTGGCACCTAGAGATACACTTAAGGTCATCTAGTTGATGACTGGAAGTACAGGAACACAGGTATCTCTTCCTTGTTCAATTCACTTTGTCCTACACCACATCAATGATTTAAGACCCTGGGGTTTTTACTTACTTTTCATTAGAAGGACACATCTCTTAGAAGACTTTAGATTCTCAGAATACCCTGACAGTTATTCCCTTTAGAATCTAGGCTGTCTCTACAAACATCTGACTCCTAATTCAATTCTTGAGGGCTCTCATGTAGGTTAATAGAATCCACATTCTGTGTGTGTGTGTGTGTGTGTGTGTGTGTGTGTGTGTGTGTGTGTGTGTGAAAATCAATGATAATGTCCGATGAAAATCAACTAGAAGCCCATCACGCTCTAAGGAAAAGAGCAGCGACTTGGAGGATCTGAGTTCAAATCTCACCTCTGACACTTATGTTACCTAGCTGCCCCACATAGTAGGTATTTTCTTGCTGCCTGTTTGCTCCCACTTCTCTGAGGCCAAGCAGATCAAGTTGAAACTTCCTCCTCTGTGACAGTCCTTCAAAAATTTGAAGACAGGCAAGTATGTAGTGGTAGCCAACTCAAATAAAAACTGAGTCTACTTAATGATCTCAGTAGGTCCCATATTAACTGTTTTAAAAGGTAATATTCATGTTTAGGGGCAGCTAAATGCACAGTGGATGACTGCAGCACTTGAAGTTAATACTAGCTGTGTGACCCTTGTTGTGTTGTCCACCCTTCTTTTTTGAAGATGATATTATGGGGTGATGTCTTGACTTGTTTATGAATTGGATTGAAATGAGGCAGTTACACAAACTAGGCAGGGTCACTTAACCCTGTTTGCCTCAGTTTCCTCATCTCTTTTTTTTTAAAAAAATATTTACTTTTAGTTTTCAACATTCATTTCCACATCATTTTGAGTTTCAAATTTTCTCCCCATCTCTTCCATCCCCCAACCCAAGACACTGTGCATTCTGATTATCCTTTCCCCCAATCTGCCCTCCCTTCTATCACACCCCTCCCTTCCCTTATCCCCATCTCCTCTATTTTCTTATAGGGCAAGACCGATTTCTATACCCCATTACCTGTATTTCTTATTTCCCAGTTGCGTGTAAAAACAATTTTTAACATTCATTTTTAAAACTATGAGTTCCAACTTCTCTCCCTTCCTCCCTCCCCATTCATTCCCACAGTGAGGGTAAGCAATTCAACATAGGTTAAACATGTGTAGTTACGCAAAAGACTTCCATAAAAGTCATGTTGTGAAAGGCTATTTCCCTCCATCCTATCCCCCCCCCATTTATTCTATTCTCTCTTCTGACCTTGTCCCTCCCCAAAAGTGTTTACTTCTAATTACCCCCTCCTCCCATTTGCCCTCCCTTCTATCATCCCCCTACACCCCACTTATCCCCTTCTTCCCTACTTTCCTGTAGTGAAGATAGATTTTCATACTAATTAGTGTGCATGTTATTATTCCCTTCTTAAGCCAAATGTGATGAGAGTAAGCTTCACTTTTTCCCTCACCTCCCCCTTTTCCCCTCCATTGAAAAAGCTTTTTCTTGCCTCTTTTATGAGATAACTTGCCCCATTCTATTTTTCCCTTTCTCCTCCCAATATATTCCTCTCTCATCTCTTAATTTTGTTTTGTTAGATATCAGCCCTTCCCATTATTCACCCTGTGCCCTCTGTCTATATGTATATAATCCCTCCAACTACCCAAATACTGAGAAAAGTCTCAAGAGTTACAAATATTATCCTTCCATGTAGGAATGTAAACAGTCTGACTTTATTAGGTCCCTTATGATTTCTCTTTCCTGTTTACCTTTTTATGCTTCTCTTGATTCCTGTGTTTGAAAGTTAAATCTTCTATTCCGCTCTGGTTCTTTCAACAAGAATGCTTGAAAGTCCTCTATTTCATTGAACGACCATTTTTTCCCCTGAAGTATTATACTCAGTTTTGCTGGGTAGGTGATTCTTAGTTTTAATCCTACCTCCTTTGACTTCTGGAATATCATATTCCAGGCCCTTTGGTTTCTTAATGTAGAAGCTGCTAGATCTTGTGTTGTCCTGTATTTCCACAATACTCAAATTGTTTCTTTCTGGCTGCTTGCAATATTTTCTCTTTGACCTGGAGATCTGGAATTTGGCTACAATATTCCTAGGAGTTTTTCTTTTTGGATCTCTTTCAAGAGGTGATTGGTGAATTCTTTCAATATTTATTTTACCTTCTGGTTCTAGAATATCATGGCATTTTTCCTTGATAATTTCATGAAAGATGATGTCTAGACTCTTTTGATTATGACTTTCAGGTAGTCCCATAATTTTAAAAT